>CM076579.1:586420003-587091045 GCA_034641835.2 Pinus albicaulis
GCTTAGTAGATCTAGAGTTAAGATGGATTTAGGCTGCAAGTTATAAAAAATTGTGACTTAGGTTATTTAAATTTAACAAAAGGTTGAATTTTATAAACCAATATTGAATTATTTAAATTTCATTTTTGAATAATTTATTATTAATGATATTTTATATTAAAAATTGAATGAGTTGCACATTTTTTTCTTATTAAGAACTAACTAAATTATATTACCTTTAGTTATCTTTTCCTTGTGAGTATTGACATATTTTACTAATTAAGTTAGGTTGAATAGTAATGTACTATCTAAGAAATAAAATACTATTTATTGTAATTTTACAATCTTAGTTTAAATCATACTAAACTTTGTAATTTATAAAATTTATATATTTTCATCTTTTTAAAGTACATCCTTTTGCATGCAATTTTGTATATAAAAGTTTTATATGAGTTCACCAATACATAATAATGAATATTATATCGTAAAAACAAGCATCATGATGATAACAATCTAACAAACATCATGATGATAACAATCTAACAATCATAAACATCATCTACGATACACATTTGAATTCACTACCATCATCTAATTATATACACCTCTAATGCATATAAAAGTCATCATCTAGCACAAAAATCTAATAATATAACATGGCATCATTGTCGTGATCACATATAACAAAACACAAACATTGTGATATAATATATAACATTGTAATATATATATAGACACACACACACACAAACAATTTAAATAACTACATCAAGTCAAATAAGTGAAATCAAATATTTGATAAAACAGACGTAGTGTCAGGTCGGTCTGCAATAGAAAGAGGATGGATGGTCAACTACCACATGATTAGTGTTTGTTGAACTTAGATGAGGTGGAGGAGGAGGTGGTTGGTATACATCAGTAGAAGACGATGGATGGTCAACCACGTTTGTGCCCTCAATGCGATCTCGTGAAATTTGAGATGGAGGAGGACGTGGTTGGTCTTCTCTATCAGGAGAAACATTAGGCTCAGCGTATAGATCTAGAATCTCCTCTTCATGCAAATGACAAGGAGGTGTACTACTAGAATGATCATAGACATCCTGAATACCAAGATGCTATGGGGTGGTACTACCAGAAACATTATGATCGCCACCCTCATCATCATGATAATTATCATCATGATCACCACCCTCATTTGATGTATCTGTTTTTGCATGATGCTCGCATGCATACCTCATCATTGTTAGTATGCTTATAGCTCCAACGATATGTTGCATAAGAGACACAATGTCATGTGAATAGTCCTTGTTCAAATCCAAGAAATAAGGATCCGCAGTGATATCTCAAACCCTCGTAGGGCGAACTCCCTGATCAAGAAAAAATATCGAAAATATATTGCAGTAGTACATCGAAAATCATAGACCAATCCTATGGCCCTAGATGCCCATTCCCCCTTGAGGATTTTCCTCACCATATTTTGAATTTACCATCTCCTCATCTACTCCGACATCCGGTTGGGGAGGAGGCATGTTCCCATCAAATGTGCCAATGTCCAAAAAATATATAGTACCAAAAAATAATTAGAAATTTTCATTAAATAATTTCATAAAACAAGTTGAAGAACATACTAGAACAAATTTTATTCTAATACATTAAAAAGAAAATTAAAATAGATTGATTTAAAGAAAACACTAATATTACCTTTGTCATCTTGAGACTCATGCAGTTTGAAGAAGATGTTGGGACACCCTCTCTAATCAATCCTCGTCTATGGAAATTCCAATGCTACAAATGCATGGCTATCCTCACATGCGAGTAGTGAAAGTGCGTTGGTAGAAATCCTAGTCAGATACTCTAGAATTCCTCTCTTGGGCATCATCTCCCCCCACATGGGAATCCGAACCTCAATGATTGGCATTGGAGGGCAGTTCTAAAACTTAGGCCTTGTATTTGGAAACCTCTTAAAAAATAAAATAAAAAGCTAAGAGTCGAAATGGAGGGCCTCCCTCCCATGTCTCAATCCATGACCTATATCAAAAGCCACTCTAAACTACCTCAAAAAAATTACAGACCATATGACGCAACGTTGCAATTGAATCAAAGAATCAACAAAATATAAAAGAGGGAAACTAATTCACTTCTAATCACAACTAAAGTTTCCAATGGTGGTGACTAATAATGAGAGGCACCTTGGGATTTGAAACATCAAAAAATATTCTCTGACACTGTGGAAGGTCTAGATTCCTCTTCCTCAATTGGTAGTTGTCAACCACGTACCTGAAAATATGATGGATGGACCGCATGAGGCCCTACATATCACTGAGTGTATGCAAGATAAATCTTAGCTGCAACACCACGGGGTACATCAGGGAATTTGGGAAAAACCTCCCCTTTCCTGAATAGGCCACTAATAAAGTATATGTCCTCCTAAGTGGGCCTTCACCACACACCAAGACTGACATGGAAAGCCTGCTCCTCGGCACTCCGTTGGTGGATCAGATTTGAAAATAAGAAAGAGTGCTCCTTTATGGATGTATCATCCCCATAGTACTTGAGGAGTCCTACATTCCTCAAGAGTATTCGGGTCACTATATTAATTAAATGAGGGTCTAAATACCTCTCCCTCTCTCTGGAATGCTATGTTTGGACCATATTTTATGGGTATTCCTACTCCTACTCATGCCCTTGCTCCCTCTGCTAACGTTTCTACTACATGGTTGAAATATAATCTAAATCAGCCTCATACATAATTTTTATTTATTTTTATTACGTGAAACATGTATTTATGAATATGGAAACATAAGTTTCAATTTAAAAACTAAAATTATTGGTTTTCTCAAAACATAGTCATGCATCGGTGCTAGTTTTATTTCAACTATAATTGTGACGATATCGATGTTCACATAAGTATAACACACTGTTGTTGTATAAGAAATTTAAAATTTGATAGCGGTGAGGCACAATTAAGCACTAGTGTGTGCAAATAAAATTTTCACATCGATATTAAATTTTCAGGTTACTCACCACACCAAGCTATAGGAATATTTGTAAATATTATTTTTACGGTGCATTTGTTAAATATAAATGCATAGGGAGTGATGCATTGAGGTACAATCTATCACATATTTCTTGGTGTGTTTTTATTTACAAAACACACCACAAAAATGGTTGTGTGTTATGTTCATGCACCAAAATGTGATGCACCCTATAAATTACAGGGTGAACCACACCTAGTGAGAGCCGAACATATTGAGTGAATTATGTAGTGATTTTTTTTTCAAAAAGAGTAGAAAATTTAACCTAATTTTCAATTCTAATTTGCTAAAAATATAAATTAGAAAGAAACATAGCTATTACCTAGACATCTGATCATTAGGGAGACATTGTGGACAAGTAATGGAGAAAAATAAATTTTAACACCATTTGAAAAAATTTGAACCTCAAACAACGAGTATGGTATAGAAAGATGGTGGGAAAGAGAAGCATCGACGTCAAGGCACTTGCATGTGGCAATAATGGCACTGATGCTTCATAGCTCTCCAACACTTCAAATGGTAAAAATGGAAATTATGGTCGCAATTTTTTTTTTTTATTTAACCCTCCTCCAGTGTGTTTCTCTAACTACACTGGAGTAGGATATATATAAAAGCACCATGTTATTTTTTAATTTAAAAAATATCGTGATGCTTTACTTGAGACACCCAAGGGAATTTCTATACAGTTGCTACACTGATGTATTGTGATACGTTTACTGCACCCAAGCATCGTCGAAAAACTGATCTATATTTATGTACGAACGTAACATAATACATATATAAACATACACATACAGATACAACATAAATAAATATTCATGTCATTAATATCAAAGAAATTAAATATTCTTAGATACATAATAGAAATAAACTAGCTCGGGCGATGGTGGCTTATCTGTAAGAAGATATGTGATGGCTACATGATTTTAAACTATGCTAAACTGAGGCTCAAGTGCCTTTTTATTACTGAACAACAAGGGGAAACCATAAACCTAAGAGATGGAACACTAAGATTATGTGGGCCCCGTTAGGGTTAGTTGGACCACTAACTTGCTGAGGTCATAACTTGGTCATATGATCTATGTTTGGTGTGTACGATACCTTTTTAGAAAGATATCTCTGATAACTAAAAAATTTGTAATAGGGCCCTACCTATGGCTATGGGTCTGTTGCGTACCTAAAAATGATGTCATTTACGGGGTCAAAATAGCTTCGAAAGTTCAGGACTTGAAAAAATACTAAAAATAGTAAATTGTGCAATAATGAATAAAATTGATCAAAATCATTGTAGGCCTAGCTATAATAGGAGGGTGTCCACTAATATCCACTTGGATTATTCCTCCTGCATTAGGAAGAAATGGTCCCTATTTCGTGAAAAGCTTTCATGAGCTGAGGAAATTTCTGTTGAATCTAGTCCTTAGTGAGCCACTTACCTTAGTGAAGGAGTTAGCCTAAATTGGAAACTTGATATAACTTGATCCTCTACTTTTGAGTGTTCTTGATATGTGTATCCATGATCCTATCAGTCATGGTCTATTTGATACAACTTAGTTTGATAGTTTTTGGTGTCAGATGCTCAACAATATCTAATGTGTCAAGTAAGGGTGGAAAGTTTGGGGACATACGGTCCACATTGAATACTGGGTCCAAGCCAAGGAATGGTGGAACACTGAACTCGAAAGCATTGTCTCCTACAAAATTTGTGATGGTTTAAGGCCCATATCTGAGTGGGTGAAGCTTGTGGTGGGCCACATAGTGGATCTCCTTCTAAAAATGTAACCAAACGTTGTCACCCACCTGGAACTTGTGCGCCACCCCATGTTGATCATGACGTTGTTTGTAGTTGAAATTTTCTCTATTGAGTATGTCAGGGACATGCTAAATGCATTCAATAAATTTAGTAGCTCTTTCATATTCATATTGGACATGAGTTGAATCTGTCTGAGTAGCTACAAGTGGTATGGAAACATCAATGGGACATAGTGGCTAGAATCCCAACCCCACCTAAAAGGGCTAATGACCAGTTGAGTTATGGAGAGCTATTTTGTATTCATGCTAGACATAGGGGAGGATTTCATCCCATGTGTGTGGAATATTTGAGTTGTACGTGCGTAGAATGGGATAAATCATCCTGTTGATGACCTATGTTTGGCCATTAGTTTTGGGGTGGATGACTATGGACTTAGTGAGATCGATATCAAACAAAAAAAAGAGGTTGGACCAGAATGTGCTTAGGAACATATTATCCCCATATGAGATAATGGACCATGGGAGTGCATAGTGTACCCACACTCATTTAATGAATATTTTGGCACCGACTTCTGCTGTGGTACTCTTCTTTCAAGCCCCCAGAATGGGCATGCTAGAGAATCTCTTGATGACCATGAAAACATAGTCATTATCATGCTTTGTAGAAGGAAATCTAGACATGTAATCCTTGGATATGAATTCCCAAGGTTGGCTAGCAGTACAAAGAGGAGTATACAAGCCTTGATTCTTGATTATAGTTTTTGGCAGTGACATAGGGAATGCAGGATCTTATGTGCTTCCCAGGATCCTATAAAAGGTTCATGCAATAAAAATACTTCTACAACATTACCAATTTTTTCTCTACCCCAAAATATCTAGTGACCCAACTACAATGTGTGTGCAGTGTGACACGCCAATAATCTTGGCACGATCGCTTGATGGAACACAAAGGTGTGCTAGGTGGAATACAAATGGGCCCTAGAGGTGAAATTCTAGAACTTTCTTGCTTTCCAGGAGCACCTGTTATGTTGTGATGAATCTTATATCTCTCTTTTAATGATGTGGACATCGTGAACTCTCATGTCCACAAGATAATAGACAGTGGTCAATGCCATAACCAATAGTCAGCTAAGGAAGTATGAAAAATTATTGGTGTTTCCCTTCTTATACTTAATGTTCAAATGAAATAGTGTCATACATGTGGACCATTTTGGATGCAGATTTTTATGCAAAATTCCTTGTGTTTGTATGCACTACGAGGGTCGGTGCTCTGTGTGGATGATCATTTCCTTCCCCAAAATGTAATGATTCCATTGTTTTCAGGCTTACACAATAGAACACATCTCTTTGAAATAATTGGAATACTTTAAGAATTTATATGAAAGTGTCTCATTATGTTATGCCACTGGATGCCCCTACTAGGTAAGAACTACACCAACAACATAGTCAGCGCTGTTTTTCTCAATTTTAAATGGTTTCTATAGGTCTTGTAATGTGAGCCGCAGTTGAAAGCAGAGGTAATGTTGCAACTCTTAAAAAAAATATGTTCACATTCAGACCAAAAGAAATTTTCTTTTGATCCACCCTTGGTGACTTGACTCAAAAACCAAGTGATATAAGAAAATCCCAACATGAACCTATGATAGAAATAGAAAAGACTCAGACAGCTACAGAGCTCTGTTAGAGTGGTTGGTGTTGGTCAATCTCGAATAACTCTTATCCTGGTTGGATCCACATGCAGACCCCACTGATTGGTAATGTACCCCAGATATTGAACCTGGGTGATACCAAAAGTGCATTTGTATAAATTTTGACAAAATTTGTGTTGTCAGTGGGTTTGGAGGACCTCTTGAATATATTGTAGGTTCTCTTCCCAACTCTGGTTCAACATCGGGATGTATTCTAAATACACTAGCAAGAACAAGATGGTCAAAGGTTGTAAGATATCATCCATCAGCCTCATAAAGGTGCCGTGGAAATTCTTCAACCCGAAAGGCATAACCAACCATTCAAAAAGGCCCTCCTTGGATTTTAAGGAAGTGTTCCACACATCGAAGGGTTCGATTGGTACCTAGTGATACCCAGACTTCAATTCAATCTCGCTAAAATATTTGGCACCATTGAGCTGGTCCAAAAGTTCATCAATCCATGGGTTTGGATACCTATTCTAGATAGTGATCTTATTCAACATTTGATAATTAGTAAAAATACTCTAGGCTATGTCCTTATTCTGTACCACAATGATCAGGCTCCCAAAAGGTGATAAAATTGGCTTGATGTGCCCTTTCTACAAAAAATCTTGAATCTATCTCTTTATTTCATCATTATAGGGAATAGAGTGTCAGTAGATCGGTCCATTTGGTAGTTGCACACCTGGGGTCAAATCAATGGAGTGTTTTACCTAACAGTTTAGGGATGCCAATGTTGGTGAAGTGAATATATCCCTATACTCTTCCATGACCTTATCGATCTGCTATATATGTGAAAAGGAGCTATGTTTAGAAATTGTGGATGTGGCCACAATATTCCTCTTGTTCAGAGGGAAAATGATAAGGTAGAAAAATTTCCTGGTTTGGGAAATGATCTTACTTCATTTTTTAAAAGATATCAAATAAAAATCAGTAGGCGAAACTACCTATGGTATCATGTACAATTTCTCACCAAAATTAATAATAATAGAACAAGTTATGACATCATATACAACATGATGCTTCGATAGGTATGTTTAACCTAAAAAAAAATCACAAACTTCTAGAGGGAAACATCTCACACAACCTCATTTACAAAGGGATTCATGTAATAAGGCATGCGACACTACGAGCTAACACAGAGATATCATCCTTGATAGATCCACTCGATGGTTTATGGCTCTGGGTACAACGTTGTTGAAAAATTCAATCTCTTAATGATCTTAGTTGAGATCAGGTTCTTCTAGCTTCCATTGTTAAGGATGAAATGCATCAGTGAACCGTTTACCCAAATCTATGAGTGGAAGAGGTGCTTCTTATCCTCTGGATCCTTAGGTTTCACCATTTGGATCTTGGTGGTGGCTACGATAGTAATGGGTTTTACATCAATTATCTCCTTTACCTTTTCGGTTCCCTTATCTAGTTCCAGCTCAGAATTAGAGAATACATCTTTCTCTGAGTATTTTAGCTTGGCCACCAGTGTTGGATTTGTGCAACATTCATTCATGTTATGAGTGGGAGATTTATGTAACCCACACCACTTGGCAATGTCCTTATTTTTTTACCATTTTTCTTGCCTTGTTGCTTCGATAAGTTTTCCTGGTGAGTCGTGAACTGCCTTTGCAATTTGTCCTATGGCTTGGAGGCACCTTTCCTCTGCTTTGAGTTCACAGATCCAACGTGTTGCTTCTTCTGCTTAAACTTCTACTCAATCTTGGAAGAATATCAATATGTTGCACCAAGCAAGGATATGTCTAAGAACTCCATTTCCTTCAAATTATTTGTGCAAAAAACAGAAATACTTTAGCACCAAATGTTTCTCAAAATATTTGATACGTAACTTTTTTCACAAGGAATGGAGTACTATTTTTGAGCTCATGCACATATTTGTACCTTTGTTTCAGTAGTGTATTCCATTGTATGTACTTGTCTTCATAGCCACCGATGCGGTAATATTGTTCCTTAATAACACCTCTAAGAGAATTCCAAGTCGGTGTGGTTGAAACTAGTGAGGGTTCCCTCTCGTTACTCTACTTACACTAGGTTTCCCACTAGTCCTTGACATGGGTGGTTTCTTTGAGGAGTGAAAAATTAATATTTTCCCTATTGGAAAGATCATGAACTGAAAAATGTCCTTCCACCAAATTTAACCATTATATGTAGCATCTACATCTATATTGCCTTCAAATATGGGGATGTTAAAGTTGAATTGTACATTAAAGGGAGTGGCACCTCAAGAGTGGTTGTCAAATGAATATGTGTTTCTTGTGGGCATCTGCCAAAAGATCTAGAAAAAAGTTTCCTTCATCATGTTCCTTTGTTACTTGAGGGATTCTTTCAGAAATATTTTGAAATGATCTCATGCTGCTTGATATTTATTTTCTTCTACCATGGAAGGTTTTCGGGTTCAGCGAATTCGGCCTTCTAAGGGTTCAACCAGTTTCTGCCCTAAGTTCTTATACCCCAACCTTATTGGGGAAATTCACAATAATAGAAGGAAGAGTAGACTGCTCTGATACCATTGATCCAGATTTATGCAGGAATGAAACATAATACATATATCAACATAAACACAGAGATGAACCATAAATAAAAATTCATTTCATTAATATGAAAGAACTTATAGATGCTTATATACATAATGTAAATAAAATATATTAAACAATTGTATATTATCTCTGAGATGAGACATGATGACTGCATGCCTTTGAAATGTTCTATAGTGACACTCATGGGCCTTTTTATTATTCAATAACAAGGGGAAACCCTAAAAAACCAAAACCCTAACCTTAGGAGATGCAACACCAAGATTTTGTGGGCCCTGTAGGGGTTATTTGGACAACCAGCTTCATGGGGTCATAAATTAGTCATATGATATTCATTTGGTGCATAGAAATATCTCTGTGAGTACTAAAACATGTCTGTACGTTATGACTATGGGCCTCTTATGGACCACAAAAAAATGTGCAATAGGTGAGTGCCTACTAATATCCAATTGGATAAAAAATAGCACAATTTTTCTTTGAAATTTAAAACTACAACGATGCTCCTTAGTGGTATGCACCAGAATGTCTGACTATATGAAGGACATCAATGGTATCGACTATTCAAACACTGGTGCATTGTTTCATTTATTGCACCATGTTTTTATTTTATAAAGATAAATTTTCCATGGTGCACCATGTTATATGTAGCACTGGTGTCTGTATGGATGGTAAAGTACTGGATTTTTTGTATATTTTAGATGCATCCTCCAAAAAGCATCCACTAAGACATCCTCCCACCCACCTCCAGTAGTGAGCTCTACGAAAAATGTATTTTTTTAGCTCTTTTATATGGGCCTCCACAGAAACCTCCTCTAGAAGGAATATTCCTTGTGTTGTTCTCACAATTAGAATTGGATATGGGAATTCTTCCATGTGACGATGTTAATTATGAAAATGAAACAAGCTCAGATTTAATGACAGAATTCATACGGCCATGTAGAACCTTTCCTTCACTTAAATATTGATAATCTAAACTTATGTCAAATTGGTTTTTGCATAGAGCATTGAGATACTATTAAAAAGAGGAATAGTTACAATGCAACATTGTCCATGCCTATACCACTAATTAATTTATTCAAGGTTGTGGAATCCACACAATTAAATATCTTCATAAAATGAAATATTTCCACATAAAACTCATCGCACAATTAAAGCTCTTTGCATATTAAAATCTCTCAATACAATGAAAGTGTTTCGCATAATGAAATACCTCTCCAAAAAATTCTTTGCACAATGAAAGCTCTCTGCAAAAATCTTTTTGCATAGTGGAAAATCTTCGTGTAGTTAAAGTTATCAATTGATTAAAGGTTGTGCAAAGTGTGAAGAAACTATGCACAATGAAATATCATCTTGGGTAGCACCACATGATTTTTCATGTCGTTTGATAAATAGAATGTGTGAAACAATTTCTTGTTCACCAAATATTTCAATAATTAATTCCATTTCCTCAAATACAGTTACATTGAATTTTGTTTAACGATTTCTCAGTAATTGTTCAATGTTGATGCTACATCCATCCAGATAATTTCCCATCACTCTCAAATATAAATATTTCACCATGAACTTCACGCAAAATGGCAATGTGGATGCAGAGGAAAGATAATTTTGCACAACTTCCACATTCTCTGTCAACAAAATTTTCCAGAATGATTATTGTATTATTGTTGGGTATGTGTTATATTCTTTCCACAACTAGCCCCATGCGCTGTACGCTGCGCTGAGTGCGGTAGGGGGGTACAAGGGAGGAGGCAGCCCCCACTGTTGGGGTCTGGGGCAGCGCCCCGACGGATTTTTTTTTGGTGTGCGGACCCACTCATAAGCGGACCCACCCATGTTTTGTGCATGAGTTTGCACATGGTTTTGGGGTACGATGGTTTTCGTCCCCTAGTATTTTGTAGATCCAGTCAAGGGAACTATGGTTATGTTCTAATCCAGGGTTAATGGATTGAGTTTATGTATGCTTCGACATGTATATATACATGTTGTAACACTAAAAGGAAATAATGAAAAATCAAGCTGGTCCTCCTAATTTGGGATCCAGGGGAAATCTCCGTGTTTATCTATTTTATGTTTTATTCTCTCACTATTGTTTATTTTCTGTTATAAGATTTGTGTGTAGATAATTTATGTTCAAGGTTAAAACCTACACTTGGTATCAGAGTTGTTTCGGCTTCAAGGGGACAGCTTTGATGCTAAGGGTTTTTTGCTCGAGCCTAAGGTAGACCATATTCAGTCAGAGATCTGCGGGATCGATTCTTGCAGTGAAAGAAGATGGTGAGTGGCAGAAAGATAGAGATCAAGAAATTTAATGGTCAGAGTTTTCAATTGTGGAAGCTCAAGATGGAGGATCTGCTGGTGGATAAAGATTAGTGGATCACAGTAGATCCAGGTACTAAACCAATGGCAATGTCAGATGAAGACTGGAAGAAACTGGATCGGAAGGCTAAGAGCACAATACGGTTGTGTGTCTCAGATTCAGTATTGTTAAATGTATCTCGGGAAGCTATGGCGAAGAATTTGTGGGAAAAACTTGGGAATTTGTACCAATCTATGTCTCTGGTGAATAAGTTGTTCCTGCGGAAAAAGCTGTATAACTTGAGGATGAAGGATGGAGACTCGGTGACAGAGCATCTAAACGCCTTCAATACTGTGGTAAGTCAGCTGTCATATGTTGATATGAAAATCTCATATGAAGATAAGTGCATCAGTTTGTTGTGGTCTCTACCAGACTCGTGGGATAGTTTGGTTATTGTGATAGGTAGCAATACAAATACCTTGAATTTTGATGACATTGTCTCAGCCTTCCTGTCGGAGGAAATGAGACGGAGAAATATGGAGGGCCAGAATGGATATGCCTTATCTGTACGAGGAAGGTCCCAAAATAGAAACAAGAATAAGGTTTCGAGTGGGAGATTCAAATCTAGAGGGAGATCTAAATCTCCCGGAAAGTTTGTAAAGGTATGCTGGAAATGCGGAAAGGAAGGGCACTACAAAAAGGAGTGTAGATCTAAAGCTCCTGAGAAAGGAAAGGGATCTGATGATGCTCCTTCTGCAGAGGCAAAAACCACCTCGGATGAAGGTGGGGATGTGTATTTGGCTTCTTCTTCAAATACACATGTAGATCATGAGTCATGGTTGATAGACTTAGGTGCATCCTTTCACTTCACTTCCCATAGGGAGTGGTTCTGCGAGTATGAAAAATATGATGGTGATGTCTTCCTAGGGGATGATAGGAAGGCCAGAATCGTCGGAGATGGAAAGGTCAAGCTAAAGTTGCAAGGTGGAAGGATTAGAACACTTCCTGGTGTTCTTAATATTCCTGCATTGGCCAAAAATCTGATTTCTGTAAGCAAGATGGATGATGCAGGTGTAAAAACAGTGTTAGAGAAAGATGCCTACAAGATGGTTTGGGGAGCACTGGTATTAATGCAAGGAGTTCGGACTAGAACTCTGTACAAGCTACAAGGTATCATTGTTATTGATGGGTGTAATAGTTATGTGGTTCCTGAAAGTGGAGTGGAAAGTCTAGCTGTCTCTGGAGAAAAGACCATGTTATGGCATCAAAGGCTTGAACATATTGGAGAGAAGGGCCTTTGGATACTACATAGAAATGGTATGGTAGAAGGTATGTCTAATTGCTCTCTGGATTTCGATTTTTGTGAACATCGTGTATATGGGAAGCATAATCGGGTGAGTTTTCCTTCTGGTGCTAAGAGGGCGAAAAAGATATCAGAACTTGTGCATAGTGATGTGTTTGGACCTGTGTCAGTTCCATCACTGGGAAATTTTGTGTACTATGTTTCATTCATAGATGACTTCTTAAGGAATACATGGATATATTTCTTGAGGAAGAAATCTGAAGTCTTTGACTGATTTAAAGAATTTAAGGCTCTGGTGGAAAACTAGATAGAGAAGAAGATAAAGGCGCTGAGGACAGATAGTGGTGGGGAGTTAAGCAAGAATGAATTTGAAGAGTTCTGTAAGAAGTGTGGTATAGCATGGCAGAAGACTAATCCATAAACACCTCAACAAAATGGAGTCGCAGAAAGAATGAACAGAATGCTGATGGAAAAGGCAATAAGCATGCTCAGTTGTACCAAGTTAGGACAGGAATTCTGGGCAGAGGCAGTGGATACTGCATGTTACTTAGTTAATAGATCACCTTCATCAGCGTTGGAGGATGAGACTCCACATGAGGTATGGACTGGTAAGAAACCCTCTCTTTCAAATCTAAGGGTATTTGGATGTGATGCATATGTACATTTTCCAAAGGTGCATCTTTATTGGGTATAAGGATGGTTTAAAAGGTTACAAGCTTTGGAACCCGGAAACAATGAAGGTTGTGTACATCCGAGATGTGGTGTTTAGAGAGGTGAAATATGTTGTTAAACATGAAATCATACCAAAGGAACCTGAGAAGATAGAGTTTTAGCTAAAGGAGGATGAATCAGACTCTACAGCAGAAGAAGATTCAGAAGAGGAAGAGCCACAAACTCTAGCTTTGAGAAGATCAGTTCGGGAAAGAAGGCAACCAGAAAGGTATAGTCTATCTGTCATGGTTTCCTTAACTACAACCGATGATGATCCCAGGAATCGCTGTGGAGTGCGATATTCTCGAGGATGGAAACTCGAAGGAGGCCAAGTAAGCTATGAATACAACCTTACAAAATGAGGCATGGGATCTGGGTGAGTTGCCATAGAAGGGCTTCTAATAGAGCAAATGGAAGTTAAGAAGAAGATGAATGTAGAAGGCAAGTGGGAGAAAACAGATCGGTTGGTGTAAGGGTTATTCCCAAGTGCTCGGAATTGGATTTGGTGATATTTTTTCTCCTGTTGCCAAAGTTACTTCTATTAGATTACTTTTATCTGTTGCTACTGCATTTGATTTTGAGATAGAACAGATGGATGTGAAGACAACATTTCTTCACTGGGATCTAGAAGAGGAGATCTACATGAAGCAACCTGAAGGCTTTATGGTGAAGGGTAAGAAAGAATTGGTATGCAGGTTGAAGAAGTCTCTGTATGGGTTAAAACAGTCACCAAGGATGTGGTATTAGAAATTTGATACCTATATATAGGGACTTGGCTTCACCAGAAGCAAGGAGGATCACTGTGTTTATTTTAAATTAATTGGTGACCGTGTTATTTATTTGGTCTTGTATGTGGATGATATGTTGTTGATTGGAAATGGCAAAGAAATTATCCAAGATTTGAAGACCCAACTGTTCTCCAAATTCGACATGAAGGATCTTGGTGCTGCAAACTATATTTTGGGCATGGAAATTAAGAGAGATCGGGAAAAGAGGAAGCTCTGGTTAAGCGAGAGGAAGTATGTCGAGACTATATTGCAGAGGTTCAATATGCAGGATAGTAAACTGGTGAATGTTCCTATTCTTGTAGGTGTAAAGCTGTCTGCTGAACAGTGTCCAAAAACATAAGAAGAAGAGAAGGATATGTCCCATGTTCCATATGCAAGTGAAGTGGGTAGTGTGATGTATGCAATGGTCAGTACTAGACCAGACATTGCACATGCAGTGGGAGTATTGATCAGGTTTATGTCAAACCCAGGGAAGGAGCATTGGACAATAGTGAAGTGGGTTTTCAGATATTTACGTGGCACTAGTGATTATGGCTTGTGCTACCAGGGAAGACCAGGATTGGAAAGAATGTTGGACATTCGTGGTTTTGTTGATGCAGACTGGGCTAGAGATCTGGACCAAAGAAGATCTACAAGTGGGTATGTGTTTAACCGGTTTGGCGGCGCCGCTTGGATGAGTAAAAGACAATCAGAGTATTTTTCAATTATAGAGGTAATGGTTACAGCGCAAACGTACTATTGAGAGGTTAATTATTTGGTTGTAGAGATTGTGTTCAAGTATGGGGTTGGTACATCAAGCTATAAGGATAGACTGTGATAGCCAAAGTGAAAATTTCTTGGCTAAGAACCTTGCTTACCATTCAAAGGAAAAGCACATTGATGTTCAATATCAATTTGTTAGAGATATGGTTGAGGCTAAAAGGGTGTTGCTGGTAAAGGTGGACACCTTGAAGAATGTTGCAGATGCATTGACGAAGTCTGTGAGCACTCAGAAGTTCTCTTGGTGTAGAGAAACAATGGGTGTTGAAGAATTGGCCGAATGACTAAGCTCTCTTGTGGCCTCCTGTGGAAAGAAAACAACAAGTGGGAGAATGTTGGGTATGTGTTATATTCTTTCCACAACTAGCCCCAAGCGTTGTACGTTGCGTCGGGCGCAACAGGGGGGTCACAAGGGAGGAGGCAGCCCGCACTGTTAGGGTCTGGGGCAACGCCCCGGCGGAAATTGTTTTGGTGTGCGGACCCACTCATAGGCAGACCCACGCATGCTTTGTGCATGAGTTTGCACATGGTTTTGGGGTACAATGGTTTTCGTCCCCTAGTATTTTGTGGATCTGGTCAAGGGAACTACGGTTATGTTATAATGCAGGGTTAATGGATTGGGGTTTATGTATGCTTCGACATGTATATATATGTGTTGTAACACTAAAAGGAAATAATAAAAAATCAAGTTGGTCGTCCCAATTTTGGATCCAGGGGAAAATCTCTGTGTTTATATATTTTATGTTTTATGCTCTCGCTATTGTTTATTTTCTGTTATAAGAGTCGTGTGTAGATAATTTCTGTTCAGGGTTAAAACCTACAATTATAATATTGGAAATATTTTAATACTAAATAATTCATATCTTTTAATTCCATCTATCATTAATTAATTAATCAAAGGTTTTGTGGACTGCAAGGAAACGTTTAGGGGCTAATATTCACGGGTGGGCTAATTTTCCATGCTTTTTCCAAAAAACTAATTTTCCAATTTCCATTTTTTTTCTAGAAGTGATTTTCCCAAATTTTATAGTACAAATTATGTTATCTTAAAAATTTCCAAAATTTTATAGAGACTGTATAAGGTCATTATCAATTTGAATATATTTAAAAAAATATCAAAAAAAAATTTACAGTCTGCATATTAGGGACTCGTAATAGTCTCCAATGTTACTAAACTTTAACATAAAATTCCATCCTTAAAATTTTCCGTGGTGGAGTGTGGATAAAAATTTGGAGAATGGCTTTGCACAATGAAAGCTCAATGAACAAAGTTATTTGCATAATGAAATCACTCCATATATTGAAAAACTTTTCATAACACAAAATTATATAATGAAACTAATTAATTGATTAAAGGTTGTTTATAGTGTGAAGAAAAGTATGCACAATGAAATCTCATCACAAGTATCACCACATGATCTAAGTTTCAACAATCAATTTTGTGTCACTAGCTAGAGCTACATTGCATCATTTAACAATCTCTCTGTAATGATTCAATGATCACAATGAATCCATCCAGAACATTCCACATGAAATTTTCTAAAATATAATTTCCCAATGCTCTTCATTCTACATATTTCACCATGAACTTTCGTGAAAATGCATACGCTGAGAAAAGTTAATTCGACACAACTTTTTCACTTCACACACTCATGTGCAGAAATGTTATGCACTCGTGCATGCATTATCTGTCCACATAGTTATCCTAGATTATTATTATCATATAATATTTTTAATATGTCAATACTAAGTAATTCATATCTCTATATTTAACTATCACTAATTAATTAAATAAAGGTTAGGTAGAGTACAGAGAAAACTGCACTCAATGAAATCTCTCCACACAGTGTAATCTATTTATTATTCCACATTCAACATTCCACATAAGGCAAGCATGGAGCTAAGTACTATTATATTTTTGTGAGGAGAAAAGGTATGTGGGAAAAAGGGTGTATGTGAAGTGTGAGAGAAGAGACGATATCGAGTCAAGCTTTTTTCCTCTGCATTTCCCATAAGGCTAATTTAATGATATAGGATAAATTTACTTAGTAAGAGAAAGTTCTTAGAGATTACTATGATCTATATTTATTTATTTATATTACTGTGCATAGGTGTGGAGAAAGTATCATTGATTCATTGTCTGAATTTCTTAAACAGTCCAAAGATGCCAGAACTGATGGGATTTCAATTCAGTTACCAAGTGAAGATTTTTTTATCTGCATTTCACATAAGCATAATTTGACATTGTAAGAGAAACTACATTATGAATTAAGGTGTGGAATGAGTAACGTTGATACATTGTGCAGAGTGGTTAGATGTTAGCTAAATATTTAGTGCAGTTTCCTGTTTTGTTTCATATATGAAAAAGAAATATATACATATAGCATATCGGAAGGATGGAAATCATATTGTAGAGCTTTCTATTTCACTTAACAAATCAGTTCAAAATATGGCACTCAATATAGATATATTTGCTAGTGGTTCATAATGAAGGATGCACAGGTGAAAGTGTATGTGTGGAGATAAGGGAGTGTGGATAAGGAGATTCATATATAGCACAACTTGGAAGTAGGTTTGAGAGAAAAAGAAGACTAGAGAACATTATTTTTGATTGTGAAAACAAAGGTAATCAAACATTTAATGCCTATGTCAAGGTTGTACATATTATGCATGATTTATTTTAGCTTGTGAAGTGTTTTTTCTACACTTCTTATATACAATATTATATATCAAAGAGTACATAAAAAACACATCTTAGTGATGTTATCATTGTCTATTATTGTCTTAATTGAAACTATTTCTAAATTGAAATAATTGTAGAAACTAAAGACACATAGACAATCATGATTAGAAAGATTCTTAGAAATAATTCCTAAGGTTATTTCTCTTCGTTAACAAGTTGAATATCACTTTGTACTATTTTTTTTCTCCATTCTAATATTTTGTGATATTTCAAATTATCATAATGTACAAGTTATCAAGCTTTGATTGTGCGGAATGCGGAACTGCAGAAGACATAAAATGTAATATTTATTGATAATTTTTAGAGATCTATGCTTGCGATCCAAAACTATTGTCAAACGTTCGTTTTATTTTTAATCAATAACACATAGATATAATTTTTTTTTATAAAAGAATATATTTGAAAATTTATAGAAGACCTTATCATGAAATCGATAGAAACTTAGATTTAATAATGATAATTATATCCAAATTCAAATGGCTATCATAATAGATATAACTCAGATATATATGAGGTCATATTCAAAACATAGGAGAGTTACTTCGTTGTACGCAAAAATGGTGTGCTGGAAACATAATGAAATAATATATATATATATGCATAATTAAACCAAGCTTTGATTTTCTAGGATGCGAGAGTGCCAAGGAACTACAATGAAAGCTTTCTCTAGGCTTTCGTATTTCACATAACGAAATTTATTTAATCAACACAACATTAGAGATAATACAAAGACTCAAAGCATATGTTCAAAACCTTACATAAAACATTATCATAAAATTGATACAAACTCAGATTTAGTAACAACTATATTGTGATTCAAATTCCAATCACCATAGCCATAATTTAGATATGTATGAGACAATATTCAAAACATTGTCATAAAAAACCAAATTGTTGAACACAGTTAAAACTCTATCCCTGAGAATTTAAAACCCAAATACATAATTATAAAAGTAAATTCATTTCTTCGAATGGGAGTTGGGATTGGGCTCGTGTGAACTATAATACAAAAAAGGAATTTGCAATGAAAAAAAAGAATTTGTACACAATACTTAGCTAAGGTCATCATAGCATAATAAATGAAGCTAAATTATCTAATATTTGTTAACAAAAAATCAAGTGTTGAAGGATTTTAGAACATTTACTATACGGAAAAGTGTCGATCGTGACTCTGTTTCTGTTAGCTATCCCTCAGGTTCATGATTTCTTCAAGAAATAGAAACTGTAATTTCCATTTTGAAATATTAATTGATTATATCCCTTTCAAATTTTATACCTTCTCCTTGCAACTTTGTAACCAATACATAGTTCTCATTATTGACTTTACCAAACGTAATTATCTATTTGGTAAATTGTTGTGCCGTAAAATAAACTGTCATTAAACTTTGCTTCTATTGACAATTTTAGCTCTTCCAATTCATATTTTAGTGTGTCTCTTGAAATTAATTTATAATTTCATATGATACATGGAATATTTAGGCACTCTACAATTTCTATCGTGATCAGATAAGAACCACTCCTTCTCATGGTTATCTTATCACATTCATAAATTCTTTCCTATAGTGTATTTATTCTCTTCAACCATCTAGCTTCCAGTTTCTTTATTCGATTGCCATCTGGAAGTCCTTTTCTTATCTATATTAGAGAGTAATGCAAGCCTATGACTAAGAGTAACTAAATCATTATCGATGAATTTCATGTCTACCTTAATATGTACATAAACCAAATTCACAAATGTCTTAATTTCCAGTTGCAAACACATTAAATTAAAAATTTCTTGCCATGCATAATAAATAATTTATAATCGTTGGCATATCTTATTGAGGATATATGATTTTACTGCATTAAGAAGATTGAAAACTTTACTATATCCCTAAGGTGTTGCAATAGCAGAATTTGACAACGATGTTGTCCATATTACGAGTGGAGTCATTAAAAACAAGGTCTAGATTTAGAGTGTCTTTTACTTCTTTTAATATTTTTTTTAGTCTTATATTTTCTGAAGTATATTCATTAATAGACCATGCAAGTGCATGACCACTAGATTGATGGATACCATGAGGCTATTCACTCCAACACTAGACAGTTCACTATCCATTTGTTCTTCATCAATAATTTTTTTAATATGAAATTTTACCTTTTAAATTCTCAAATTTTTGTGTGCTTGTCATGTTTTGCATTTTCCAATTTGACAAGACATTCATGAAAAATAAGGACCTCTTCTGTGATCTGCTCCATTATTTTTTGATTCTATAATTAAGAAGAAATAACTAGCCAGGTGGTACGCTATTGTCATTTTCCACGTCTATATCTTGTTGAATGTATTCTCTATTTTGTAGAACTTTTGGATGTGGTTGTTTGATTTGTGTGCAATTTGTCTGGAAATAATCTCCAAAGAGACTCTTCATCACCTTGGAGACCTAATATATCACCATGAACCAATTTTCTAGTGGAAAAATCTTTTCTTTTTCTTAGACTAGAGGATGAGGTTGCACCAACGACGAGTATGGAGAATGGAGATTGTTGTGCATGATTTGTTTCTCTTTGCCTCTATTTTTCTTCCCTATTCATGCTCATTTCTTAAGCAATTATTTTAGCAACCATTACTGGTATTTGATTTTTGACTCTCTCTATGTCTTGTAAATGATTTTTTGTGTAAACATATTTTGAATTAGACAAATACTTAAACAAACTATTTTCATGCACATTATGAGATGTGAAAATTGCATTGGTTCTTTGTTCAGATGAAATTTAAGTTCTTAGGGTAAGTCGTCAAAGACATTACATAATAATGAATCTATAATTTATAGAAAAATATGGTGAATTTTAACTAATTTAATTGAAAATTATATTATCTTAGTCAGTTATAGAATATGTTTTATATCACTGAGAAAGAAAATAGAAAATTAATTTTGGGACATTTGGTTTAGTTCCCTTGTTATAAGCTGCAAAAAGGGACAACAAAAATCTGCAGGTGACTGTATAAAAAAATAAATACCTCATCGAGAAATGTGGGAAAGAACCTGAGCAGATGAGAAAATGAATTCCTTAGTAATGTTTACTTTTCCCAGCTGTGAGCCCAAGAAAGTATTTTCTTCACACAATTTTAAGCACTTATTCGGTACAACATTAATCAATTTTATAGTAAAAATTGAATTGTTTCCTTTATTTTGAATTGAAAAGTTCAGATATTGATGATAAGGAAATGATCAATGAAAGTACCCATCTATTTAAGAAAATGAGCTAATTTTATGAGTGCAAATATCTTTTTTCATTTGTCTACTACTTATTTTCACTCCCAACCTTGCTTCACTTCAAAATTATCTGCTCTTGTTGCAATTATCACATGTTACTATTTCTTGTGTGGAAAATGCTACATATGACACTCTCAATAAGTAGCAATTGAATTTATCAAAGACAAAATTTACAGAAAGTAATGAAAATAAACCTTGATATTCCAAAACTATCTTGTCCACTTACTCCACATATTTATCTTTTTTTTATATCATTGAAATATGTTTCATTAGAAAAAAAAATTTATGATACAAAATAAGTATGAATTATTTTTATGATGGAAATTAGCTTAGAAACTGTAAAAAATAACTGTAAATAATGGAAAATAAATATTATGCACAAACATGTTCAGTTACCTCTACCACAAATTTCTTTTGTGGTTGAGTTGGCCCCCACCATTAGATCGTTCTCGATTCATTTTATTTTGATACGATGTATGAAAAAGGTTGAACCAAATTGGATTTATGAATAACCTGACATGCAATTTTGAAGATCATCATACAAAGCTAATTGTTATAGTGCATTCTAGTTGGCTATATACACATTTTCCCATGATTTATGAAAAAAAAATTCACCAACTAATTTTATCAATCATGAATTAATAGTTTATGTGAATAGTTCTATGTAGAATGTGTTCATCTATCTATCTAAAATGAAAACTCTTGGATGACAATTGGAATTTTTGAGTTTTCTTCTTTAAATATTAACGTTATTCTTCTTATCTATTATGAGGTTTAAATCCTATCTATACGTGCTCGATTACTGAAACCCCCCGTGGTTAAAAGAAACCGATTTAATCATACGAGTACAAATAAATTTCTTCATTTAACTATATATATCTTGATATGTTGAACACACTCAATAGATAGCAATTGAAAATACAAAGTCAACATTTACAAGAAGTAGTGGGAATAAATGTCGAAAGTCAAAAAATATTTTGTTATTTTATTTTACTAACAACTATTGCTTTAATATCATCAATATACATGTAATTAGTAGCAGGAATTTATGAACTAAAATAAGTATGAATTTATTTTCATCATGACCATTTTTTTACACGTGGTCAATACAATGACACACAAATATTGTCTGCAAATGTGATCAACTAGCTCTGACCCAATTATTTCATGGTTCTATGAATTAAAATGCATCGATTAGCCGAAAAAATGTAAAAATAGTTTACATTCAATATTGTAATTAAATATATTAATTAATTGTCTAATATATGTTAAAATGTATCGCTAAACGTTGATTAATTTTATCTGACATTTATCATGTAGCAAAAAATCATGAAAATTCATGCCCTACAGGGATACACAAAGAGAAAAAGAAAAAGAAAACCACCATTTCATCGATTTGTGACACCAGTAAATGTGTACGAAGATGTGAAATGGACGTAAATTGTTTCTTTTGCACATAATCCTTTTCCGCACAGTCATTATTTTGGACACTAAAAACGCTATACCTTTCACGGTAAAACGATATTTCATTTTGTGTGAATGAATTTCCATTGAATCATTGTTTTGTATTCTTACTATATAACATATTCCTTCAGCCTCCATTCCATTTCAATGTTTGTAGCAATAAGCCTATATTGGAGTTTGATATATAGAAATAATTAGCATTACAATTTCATTGTACGAAATATGGAGTTGAGGAAGAATATTTCATTGTGTGGGGCATGGAATAAGAATCATGAACACTTCCTTCATATTTTTTCACTCTAAAATGAAAAAAAAAAACAATTAAGTTCTTAACATTACCCAAATTTTAGGTTCATCTATTTTTTTATTGAATAATGCAATAATTTCTAGAGATGAATACTTACTGTAATTTAGACGTTTATTTTGAATAAATATTTTACACAAATGTATTTGGTTATGGATTAAACCGGCTAGATTTTGTTGTCGATTAGAACATCAAAATATTATTATATTTTTTTTTGAAATTATCTTTATGTTAAACAACATATATGTGAAACAACCGCACCTATGTCAATGTGTATATTAATCTTAACACGCCCTATAATATACATAATAGGAAAATGTGAAATATTAGTTACTTCTAGTTTACAAAACGATATTTCTAGTTATTCTTATTGCATTACGAATTAAATATTTTGTTCATAGTAAAAATAATTATGTGTCTACGGAATAAAGTTCCATAAGCACCCATGTTCTCCCATACATACCCCATCCTATGCACAATAAAATCTCTGCACAAGAAGAGATAACAATATTAATTGCAGATTTATTCAACTGCGCCCCTAATCGCACATACCAAAATGTAAATTTGGTTAACCATTATCGATTTGCATAAAATTATTATATAGGATTAGAATGTGTGACACAAATCTGCGAAGATATTAATTCCTATGAGAAAAGAAAAACTTGTGCATATCTACAATAATTCATTTGTGGAAAATACATGTATCAAAAAATTATATGGTGATGGAAATGTATATGTAGATGCAAAACTCTTCGTTTCTATTATTCAAATTTGAGTCTTGATATAAAGTAAGTGCCAAGATGTGGAATTTATCACAACCAAAAAAGATTTACACTCTACACTCACCTCTTTTCACTCACCCTTTCCACTTCAACTACATTGTGCTCCTATCCTATTTCAATATTTTATATAATCAATGCTTCTATCACACCTGGATATTATAGGAAAATTAACTGATATATAATATTGCTCAGTATTTTCTGAATATCATTTTTGCAATTCCACATAATGAAATACTAAGACACATTTTTAGATGAATACATGTGATGAGGTGTGTAAAACGAGTAATGATGAGTGTTAAGCTGGGGAAAATGACTTCATAACATTAACATTGACATTATTGTTATTATATATAGTGCTACTACTCAATAAATACTTCATCTCCACCTTGACACTCTGTGCAATGAAAGCGTCAATATTAGAAATTATATCAATTTATTACCATAAGTGATTGATTCGTTTGAAATGCTTTAGAAATTGATGTCAACATACTATTTTATTAATATCTTAAAAATAAAAAAAAATTGGTTAAATAAATCTCTCCTACCAATACGATGTGAATATTGGAAGTACGAATATGAAAAAGCACATAAATGTGCATGGCGCAAACCGAAAGAGCTATCTGACAATAGTCAAAATGTATTATCATAAATTAAGCTAATTTATGGTTGCACTAGTGCCGAATTTATGAAATATGCACAAGTTATGTGCGGAATGTGTGAATATGTGGAAGTGTTGCTGTGATTTTTGTATGTTCCTTTCCCCATCCATGCTTCACACATTTTCTCCGCCTACGTCCCTCTCACGTGAGACTTTTTCCACACGTTCACGAACTCTTGTTAAATGAGATTAATTTTTGAGCTAAAATGTATTTAGGGAACAAATTATGTGTTGGCAAAGGAAAATGAGATATGGTTAACAAATAAGAGAACATATCAATTTTTAGTGTTTGGACAAAGTTGTATGGAAATATTCAAACTAAAAATGAACTTTTTTATTCACCTTTTATAGAATAGTATGAGCATTATTGATTTTACATTCATCACTTGAACTTGTATTATCTAATGTTAAATGAACTAATTTTTCAATTCTTGTGACGAAGAAGTGTTGTGCTGTAAAAAAAATATGTCAACCATGCAATGAATGAGTCAATTAAGTATCACTTTATTACAAGAAAATTTTTGTCTTTATGTTTATCGAATACCAAATAATTATAAATTATTAATTGTATTAGATAAATTATATGAAAAATTAAACAATGCATACATGTAATAGCACAAAGCATATTCTCAAAAACTTTTGAAAAGAAAAATCATTTCAAAGCACTATACAATATTGGTAAATAGATTCAAAATTAGAATAGAGTGATCATTGTTTGTGCTTGAAAAGAGTTTATCAATAACCAAGAAAAAAAATAATATCCTCACAAACTTTCACAAACACATCATTTCATAGCATTGCACAAAATTGGTAAACATATTCAAAATTAGAACAAAGTGATCAATGTTTGTGCCTAAAAAGTATCTAACAATAACCAAAATAGTTAGATTAACAATAATTGTATAAAGAGTCAAATTATAATTACCATATCTATGACAAAAAAAAAAAATCAAAGATGAATCAAATTTACGACAACCAATTTTTATTTATTGAATATTCAATTTAATTTTGATCAACAAAAGAACCACCATCTCAGAATTGTCCACAAAATTGGTAAATAGTCTCAGAATTCACATAGAGTAATTAGTTTTAAATAGTAAGAGATACAGTTTTAGTAACAATAATAGTACATGGCTATTAATCATGCTATTATATCCATAATGAGACTATTTTGATATCCCAAATCACTAGCATATTCACTATGACGGTTTCACTTTTTTGTCTCTCTAACTTTCCGCACTGGCATTTTGAAAAAAATAGCAAAAATTGTCCCATAATGAATTAGATACACATAATGAATGATAATATAACTGTAAAGCAAATTTATCTGGAAAAAAAAAAGGCACGTGCAAATGAAATCCCTTATGTAATTGAATTTACATTATGTTTATACTTCGCTGCAAAAGTAAAAGGATTTGTCTCAGTGAAGTCTGGAATTGGACTCCCTTGAACCACAATATGAAAAAGGCATCCACAAAGTAAAGCAAGATATTGCATCTAGAAATTTAGTTCATGATAAAATATCTAACAAACATGTTCCTTTAATCCTTAGTAAACATAAAAATAAATGTTCCAAGATTTAAGAAGATTTACAATATATAAATGTATAGATATTGATTCTTTAATTTTCAACTGTTTTTCGAATTTTTATTTTATTCAATGAATTTATTTAGGTTCACCAGGATGTAAAATTTCATAGAATAAAATATAATTTCATGTTTCACACATAGAATCAATATCTCCTTCTCAATTTCCATGACTTCCTCTTGCAATTGTGCAACTAAAGCATAGTTCTATTTATTAACATTAACAAAAGTAATTTGTGATTTTATAATTTCGCGTGTACTAAAATCAACTATATTATCGAACTTTGTTTCCTTTGATTATATTAACTTATCCAATTCAACCATCATCATTTATCTCGAAATTAATGTGGAGTCACATGTGATACATGGACAGTTTAGATCCTTCACAATTTGTACAACCTTAACATAGGTATTTTCTCTTTGATTCTCTACGTTTTCACATTAAAAAATAATGTTTCCCAATCTTCTTATTCTCTAAGACAATGCAATTTTTATTTTTTTCATCTGAATAGCATTTGGAAGTTCCTTCCTTTTTTTTTTCTAGATCGGAAAGTAAATGAAGTATCTAGCTTAAAGAAGATAAGTCATTGTTTACGAAATACTTGTCTACTTTGAAATCATTTTCAATGTAATAAAAATATGACTTTGTTATTTATACTAAATTCTCTATATTGAAAGCTTCGTGCCATGCATATTCAATGATTTTCAATATTTCACATGTATTGCCGATAATGTATGTTTTCACCGCATTAATTAGAATGATAGGTATGTCACGTGTCTAGGGTATAAATTTCCAACAATGTTGTCCATGTTTCCAATGGAGTCATCAACAAGGGAACCTGATTTAGAGAATCTTCTACAACCTTTATTCTTGTATTCAGTTTCAAGTTTTACACTTCCTATTGGACCATTCAAGTATGTCACTGATAGCTTGATGCGGTTTCATGACTAATGTGGTTCCAACTCCAGATATATCAACATGCATTTATGTTTGATCAAAAAAAATTTTGTGACGAACCTTTACTTTCTCAATATCAAATTTGTAACTTCCCTTGTCATAATTTACATTTTGCAATGTGAAAGTATGGTAATAAAAAGTAATAAATTCTTCAGTAATTTTTTTGCATTGTTTTCTGATATTCTACAAAGCAAGCATTAACCCAAGAAGGTAGCATACCATTTTTAACTTCTAAATTGATAGCTCCTTCAATGCTTCCTATTTTCATAGGACTTCTGGATTTGTCAAATTCAATAGTATACATTATTTCTAAACTAAATCATCGATGAGGATAATTTTCATTTTTGTTACCTGATAACCTACTATGAACCAATTTCATATTTCCAGTATCTTCTCTCTCTTTTTTCACTCGAGTATGAACTAGCGTCAATGTATTTTATGCAACGTGCATATTTCTCTACAAAATTATTGATAATTGATTATTCGGTAATTTCTTCACCATCTATGACTAAACCTTGTTTTTTTGTTTAAGCATTTGACTTTCCTCACTCTTCTCTCTAACTTGTGGAAACAAGTTCATGTACCCAAAAATTTCCAAGTGTGCTCCAAATAGACCCTCCTTGTCAATGGATTTAATTATTTTAACTCTAATTAAGTTAAAAGGATGCAAAGTCTCTGTGAGCTCTATAACATGAGTCACATTCTTCATTGTGATTTTTTCAATATTAAATGGTAAACAAATGATTTTTATTGTCCTTTTTCTTTCAAATACAATCATCTAGTCGTGGTATTGCCTACAGAGCAACAAGAAAATACTCATGTATAACAAAATTTGGCAATAGAAATGAATTACCTTGAAATCCATAAATTTGAATCAGCATATTTTTTTCTCATGCCTCGTGAATACCTTTTCCCAATAGGAAAAATTATGGCTCTATGGATATTCGATAAGGCTCTTTTCTAGTTATCATGTAATTTACTTTCTTTACAAATACATCATGAATTAGAAAAAAAAATTAAGACGCATTATGTTTCCATAATATAGGACACCCGAACTACATTCTTCCTTGATTCATATTGAATTTAGGATCATACAAAAACCATGAAAGACATGGTTTGAAACAAAATTTGTTATGAGATAATCCATCATGAAGAGCCTATTGGTCTTGGATAAATTGACTAGTTGAAAAGCTAATTCATTAGAAATGATATCAACCCAACCTTATACAAAATTGTTTTTTTATGGGTGATAAAGCATATAGAGAATGAATTTTGGAACATTTGTTGTATTTTATCATCCCATGATATGTGAAAAAATCAAACAAATGTCCTTAAATGGTTATTTAAATAAATAAATATCTAGGACAAAAATATGAACTTGGCAATTTGGTGAAAATAAATCTGCAACAATGTTAGCTTCATTTGTGTCAAACTTTGGGAACTATTTCTTTTGAAAATTTCAACCACATATCAGGTTCTAGTAATTTGAATATCCATATGAATTCCTTCAGATTCAACTGAATCCTTTTCATTGTTAGCACATTTTTTCTTGGTCTTGAATCAAAATTTTTTGCACACAAATGAACAATTTGCCTAAAATAAAGAATTTATGGCACACGTGTGGCATTATCCAATTCACTAGTGCAAATCTTGTTTTTATTCTTCTCTTCCATAGGCAAATTCACATAAAAATAATATCCAGACGACAAGTGAAATTTCTCATTGATACGAGCAAGTCATTTAATCATATAAGTACAAATATCTTCTCTTCTTCCTCTTCTAGCCATCTCATTTTGTACCGAAAAACACTTTCTCAATAAAAAAAATGCTCTCAATATTGGTTAGCTGCACCAATTTTTGATTATATATACTATATATAATAACCAGTTGTTACTATTGCAAGTATGAAATCCATTATACATGAAATTTATCAATAAAAAACAACTAAAGGTACCAAATCCAATGTTTACGGAAACAAGTGAAAATAAATCTCAAAATTCCAAAACCATCTAGTCGATTTATTACAGGTTTTCTTACACGTTACTCTAAATTATTTGTGATAATGAAAATTAGGTTATAGGATGTTGATAATAATTATCTCTACAAAATACATTCTCAATTATTCCTATTGTGAAGCGATTTGGTTGCATGTTTCGTCCCCACTACTTTATCATTGTCAAGTTTTATTTACGAATAATCTGACACATAGATTTGAAAAAGTTCAAAGACGCATGCAGCTTTGGACAATCATTGCAAATTTCTCTACTCTCTTATTTGTTAACCATACCTCGTTTTTATCGCAAATATGGAATATGTTCCCTAAATAAATTTTAGTTAAAAAATTAATCACATTTTTAAATTTCATGAATGTATGAAGAAAGTGTAATGCGAGATGGAAATATGTGGAGAAAATGTGGGAAGAAACATGTATGTATGAGGAAAGGAACATGAAAAAAGGACAACAACACTTCCACATATTTTCATATTCTTCCCAACTCTTGTACATATTTTTTATCTTATACAATTGTGCAATGAGTAATTAGATTAAGTTATGATAATACAATCAAGAAATATGAACTCTAGAGTATTGAAAAAGTAATCTCGAAAAAAAATACTTACAGATTTAACAATGCTCACACCTCAAAACTATATATGATTACCATGGTTATTATCACATTCTAATAGGGAAATTAATTACTTATATATTTTGGCTTCTACATTAGAACAAGAAAATAAATGAATGATTACTACTTATATTGAATAGCTAAGATTTACAAAAAATATGGTGTATTGCATTTATAATGTCTAGTGAACTAGACTGCTTCAAAACAAGAAATGCATAGCTCACGCAAAGTTAGAATCACATCAACTTTAACAAATCATGAATTGCATCATGATCACTCTAGTATGAATGTGAAATACAAACATAACATTGTTGAAGAGGAAAATTTGTCCAAATGTGATCGATAATTGTCTTATTCTTGGAAGTAAAATTTCTTGTTACTTTTTTTCATTGTTCATGCCACGTGTACTCTAATAATTGTTTACTTAATTTCTTATGTTTGAATTGATGTCAATATTGAAATGTAAAATAAGTATAAAAAATTAATTACCGGGTGTGAATTGTTCCCTTGTTTTTGCTATCACTTTAAGGATTTTTGAAAAAGATACAAGTGGCACAATATAGACATCTATTATACATATTTGACATTGGAAATATACTTCTAGCAAAATAATTTCAATTTTGTTATTGAAAATATTTTTTGTTGATACAATTTCTATGTTTTCTTGTATGCAAGGAAGTACTCCATGAAGACAATTTGATATGTTGAAATTGAATTTAAGAAATTCAGTATTTGAGGGTAGAAATATTAGTTGCATTTCCTAGATACAAATAATCATAGCATTCATTAGGTCTTCATCATTGACAATGGCATTCACATGAGCATGTATAATTCGTGTATTCAAAATTGTAATGATTAAAGTAATTGCATGTGTTATCGGATTCTCTATGTATCCTAATATCAATGACACTTCAATTCTTAAGCATTTCGTTTCTTCTAATATTTTATTATTCACACAAACATATTTTTTGGTTAGTTTATGAAGAAGATACAATTATTCCATGGTTCTAATATGTGACAATGTGGTGTAAACTAGTCCATGTCTTGATATGTCACTTACATAAAATGCATTTCCATTCAACATTTAACTATGTGTTCAATGAATTATTCTAGCACAAGCCAGATGTATCAAAAACTATTTTTGCGCAATAGTTCTAAATTTCTTGCTACAACATGTAAATGATTTTGGAACACATAATACTGGAGTCCAATTCAATGATTTTTTTTTGTTATATAGTCCATGATACTTGTTTCTTTTCCTTTTTACCAATTTCTAGATTTACAAAATCTATCTATAACACATTAACGTTCTTGATATTATTCGTATATTTTTTTCATATTCCATTCATGCCATTAATAAGGTCATATTCTTTATTACATTTCCCTACATATAGCTCAAATTTTGTATTATGTTTCGCTGCATATAGCTCAACAATAACATTGAATTTGATAGGGATTTTTGATGGTAATCTCATTATTTTCTCATATGCTAAATAACCTATCTCCTTACTGTGAGATTCACCAATTGCAACAAGAACTCTTAGTTCTTCATTTAAATGTGACAACATTTTTTCATTATGCTTATGTAAATCCTTGTTCCTGTAAAATTGACATGGAAACAATGGATCTAGTGGAGTAGCTCTATAACACTTATCGCTTATATATTTTACGTATTCATAAAATTACTCATTCACTCACATTATGTTAAGGATTTGAACGAATTTGTTATCTTTTTTACGCATTATGGTACACAAGTCATAGAATTTTTCTTTTTCTTTCTAGAAATCATATACTAATTTTTCACTATATAAAATTGGTTGCTAAAAAATGAAAAAATATTTGGTCGATTGCACTTGGAACAAGTCACTTGAAAATTTTACATCAAAATTTCAAAAATAATCCAATGGAGTCTGATTTATTTACCATAAACAATTTTCAACTTGGTATAATAATGTTGAACCTATCAAAGATGCCTTATCAATAAGCATAACACTAAGTTGTTCATAATGTTTTGTCAACGTGTTTGATTTTTCACCTTTAAGAAAAGGTATTTTGATTTTTCAAATGGTAAATGGAATGCAGAATACAATGTTATACCACTTGTATTGAACATTTCCTTCCATGTATAATGTGAGATGGGTCATATCCGAATATGTTGGTGTACAAGAAAATTAGAGATTGGAATATTTCTATAGCAATAAATGTTATTCCAACCCCCCCACCACTTGTTACAAGTACTTACAATGGATGATCTAGATTTTTCTTTTCTTAATCACTATTTATTTCACTATTTTTTCCTATTTTAGGTTGAACATTCTGACGATTTCATAGAATTTTTTTTCTTCTAGTACATGAGTTTACGTTAGAAGTTGGTAGGGTCTCTCAACAACCGGTTTTGCATTTGTAGTCTTTTGGAAATATCGAAAATTTTATTCCATATCGTATTCCATATCTATTTCTTCATAATATGTAGGTATATATCTTCCAAAGAATTCTCTCTTTGTTTTAAATCTCAATTGTTATTCTATCAATATTAGTCCACACTATCATTGTTTCATTTCTTAATTTTCATTCATTGCTTTTTATGATTCTCTCAAATAATAAATATGCATTTTCTGAAGTTGAATATTGTTCCTTAAAATTGTTCTCTGAAATACGACATGAGACATACAACATTAATTGTTCTATGTAATAGTTATCAGGATCAATATGTTTATTATAAGTTACATTTATTATAATGTATGTTCCCTCAGTGCCTCCTCCTTTCCTGCATTGTAGTGTGTAGCATGATGCAAATTATGCTAAGTATATATGTTCAATGTTTTCTAGTCATTGCACATAGTGGTTGATAATTGATAAAAATGATATGTTTTATTAATCATCGTGTTCACTCTCGAGATCTATTGGTTTCTTTAGTAAAAAAATGCAATCATATATTGTTGAATTATTAATAAATATATATTTTCTTGAACTAGCATTCGGTGACATTGATAACACATATACATCTTAGTGTGAATACACTTGTTGAATGTTCAATAAATATTTTCCAAGCATTGCAATTTTTTATATGATATCACCATTGGCCTTTTGACATTCAATCCATAAGCGTTTAGACATCAACGTCATTTTTTTATCTAAATTTTTCATATACGAACTACAATAAGTAGTCATAGCATATGAGTGAAGTACAAATTAGGAATCAATATTCGCACCCTAAATTAATGGAATATGTCGAGCAAAGCTATTAGTCCATATATCTACTACTTATGTCTTCAATAGAATTATTCTTCATTGTTGAGTACACTAAATTGGATGGATAGATTCACGTATACTTATTTTCAAGAAAACTATAAAATTTGTATGTCTCGCCATGTTCCATATTTTCTAGTGCATCAGCTATTGTTGATGTATTCAATTTTTTATTTTTATTTTTCATTATAGAATTCCATAGGCTCAAGTATTTTGATATTTCACATTGGCAAAATTAGAAAATTGAACATACAAAATTTGTTTTCCTTTCCTACAAGTGTTTGAATAACGATGATGTTGAATAATTTTCATAGTTGCAGATAGTTCAGTTTAATCACAACAAAAGTACTTGTCAATGAAACTTTCAATTTTAATGTTCATACTTGTTCCATACATAGGAGCATTTTTTATAAATAGAAATCCATGTTCATGACGGCTTCCTTGATTTTGGAATTTTGTTACAAAGAAATAGTCAATGACGTCACCAATGTACTTGGACTCATCTAAAATTAACAGGCATAGAGCATCCATTCTACTTCTGTAATATCGTACACAAGTAACGACGTCATTTATTATCAACGTATCAATACCATCTTCCTCTACTTCATTTTTAGTCGACAATTTTGTCTCATGATTTATTTTTTTCAAAGCCTTTACTAAATGCTCCTAAATGTGTTCAGCGCTAATAAACAGAAAAAATGGAAGTTACGGGACCCAACTATAAGATTATGGCATATAAGTTCATGCAAAAATGCGAAAAATAGTCTGGGGATGTTTGTATTCTTCTTATGGAAAAAACAACACACTCCACCCCCTTCCTCCCCACCCCTCTCCCTTTTTAATTTATTATCTACATAATAACAATGGGGTCCATGTACATAAATTCTGGCCATATCATGCTTTAATATTTTATTTTGGTTAATTATTTGATATTTTTTTAGAGATTTTCATTTTCTTCGGATTTGCAGTCTGATTACTTCATTATGTTTGGTGTCTTGCTAGTTTTCCATCACTTCTTCTTTCATCTCATTTGGACTCGTGGTTTTCAAACGAGGCTTATTCAAAGTTCCAACAATTTTCAACGAATTGACTAAAAAAAGTACAAAATGTATATTATTTTAATTTTTGTAAATTAATTCATTTTAATATGTAAATATTGGTTTATATTAATTTTTTATTAATTATTATTTTATTGTTAATTGTAAAACAAAACCACCATAACGGAGATTGTAGAAAAATTAAAATTATATAATATAACCAATTTTATTATTATAATTCAATATATATATATATATATATATATATATATATATATATATATATATATATATATTCTCTTATTTTAGTAGCATATTTTAATTCCAATTTCAAAAAGTTAAGGGGATCTCAGATCTCAAGAAACATATTAATGAGTGGTTGTATTTGTTGGAGGGAGGACCCACCTCGATGTGGGTCTCACCTCCCTCATCCTATAGCCTCGGCCCTTCCCAATCTTATAACTCATCTTCTTATGACTCCCAATATCTCTATTGTTTCAAGATCTGAGAACTGTTATACCTCCACCACATTACCTCGTTATCACTCTTATTTCTCTTTCCTTATACCTCCTGAAACTCACCTTATGCATCCACACCATTATATATATATATTAAAATCCTCTTAAAGGTCCTCTCCATGTATATTAAACGGGCCACGAATCTACCTCATAGCTCACCAATCCACCTTGGGACGCAGTTCTATGATTTTTAATTTTTAATAAACTTATTTTAAATTAATTTATTTGCATTTTTAACTAGTTTACCTATTTAATTTAATTGAAAGTATTTATAATTTATTTTGATGGTTATAATTAATTGATTCTAATTTATTTTATTTGCACAATGATATTTGTAATTAATAATTAATTAATTTTATTTCTTTAATTTTAAATGCCCAATTTTGATCGATTCATGTATTTCCAGCAAACAAGGATTTTTGATAGCCGAGCTTTGGAGTGGCATATCACAAGTTCTATTTGGCCAAATGTGGCTTACGAAAACTCATTATAAAGCTATAATATGAGGAGAAAAATCTAAGAGCATTAATTAAACCATATATGCATATTAAGTATGTGAAAAAACTAGTAGAAAATTAGGCTATGAAACTACAACAAAAATTCAATTTGGGAAAAAAATTTGAAAACTTTTCATCTACCCAAAAAAATTTTGTTGCAAATTGGTTTCATGAGGGTTCCTTTCAGCCACAAAAGCTTTGGAAGCAATTAAAAAGAACACACATTTCCTTCAATTTAGCTATTTTGTTTGATTTTTATTCGAGATTTTATTTTCTGCAATTTTGTAATTTTGATTTTAATTTGCAATTTAATTTCATTATTATTTTTTTTTTGTCAGGAGAGAATTTGGGGAGATGAAGAAAAGATGATTTCGAGGAATCCTTTTATAGCATGAAGGAAGAAGATAGAGAATTTTAATCTCTAATTAAGGATGTGAAAAAATACTCCAAATAGCTCTCCATTTTTAGAGATTTTTGTAATTATTAAATATCATATTTTATATCAGATAAATGTCTTTAAGAGTAACCACATCATTAGTATTTGGTCAACATTTCAAATCAACTAAGGTGGTTCATCCTCGATGAGGATGAGCCACATTAGCTCGATCGGTCAACCAAATCCTAATGATGCGATTAATAGAAAATACATTTATCCACTTTGTGGATCACAAAAGTATTGGATCTAACACCATATTTTATATTGAGGTAGGGGTTCCTCCTCTATAAATCTACGAGATTTGGAAACACTTTTGTAAGATATATTCAGATATATAGGTAAGCTGAAAACTCATATCTAGCTTAATGGGGAATTTTCTTTTCAAATCTGGAATTTTTATGCGAGGAAGCACTTGCACTATTGAAGATATTTATTTTAGTGGCAGAGTTTAGGATTTGTGAAATATTGTTACAGATCAAAGGAACAGAGAAAGATACCATGCGTCATTAATTTATATTTTTTTTGTAATCTTGTCATGATTACATCTTCATCATGTCCAATATATCACCTTTATTGGGGTGAGTGTTTGAGATAATGCCTCCATTATTATGCTTACTTAGTTTAGATTGGGTTGTTGAGAAAGTTGAGAGATTCTCTCAACTTCTCTCTCTAAGATTAGAATTAGTTCAACTATATATTTGATGTATCTCTCATTATTGCAATATAGAAATTAATTATTTGTGTATGAATTTTGTTCAATGGAAGCTCTCTCCAATTTCTAATATGGTATCGGAGTTTGGCTGGGCTTAATCCCTCATGGGAGTACCCAGGAAAATGTGAGAGTTGTGTGAATAAAGTGTTTGTTGTGTGAGTTTTTTATTAATGTGTTGTGTGTTCATTGCAATACGGGAAGAATTTTGTTGTTGCTGTAAAAGTGCATGGATCATTGAAGAAAGTCATAAAAACCGCAAGCACTGCGTCCAGAATGACACTCTCGGAACTCTGAGCACTCTCGGAACTCTGAGATTTCTCGCTGTTTTCTATTTTCCATCAGCTCGGCTAATTTGGAGGTCTGGCCCTATTCCGGAGGTAGGCCGTCTGGAATCATCTCAAATCTAAAGTCAGGCGGATATTTAACAGTTCCAACTGATCCCGATCTACTGATGCGTTGTTGTGTATATTGGGTATTAACGAAGGTAATATATCCTGATCGGCTGATGCGTTGTTGTGTATATTGGGTATTAACGAAGGTAATATAGAAACTTCGAACATACAAGATCTGGGCCAATTGCATCATAGCAGGGAAAGGGAGCATTACAGCATAGGGCCGTTTTCAGTGAAGGACTGGCATAGCTCGAATTTATGTGAAAGCTCATCAAATGTCTGAGCTGAATCAGGTTGCTCAGTAAGATGTTGTGGGCTTCGTGCTTGACTTGACTAGCCAGTACAAAATCATCAAGGGGCTCTCTGCAGCGCTGCTGTGCTTGCACGAGGAATGGGAGTAGACCGCAAGGGCGTCACATCAAGCAACGTGTTCTTGGAGGCCAATTTTTTTCAGCTTCAGGTCTTGAAATACCTCGCAAACCAAAACTTTCATTATTCTCTCCCACTGTGGCTCAAGAATATCTTTATAAAAGTTGTCGCCGTTCCAGTTCTGGAAGCGTTCTTCTCAATGGATGCTTTCTAAGATATGCCAATCACAATTTTGTCTCACAATTATTGAATACACCGCCCGCAGTGCAATGCTTAAATATTCTGAAAAGAACAAATGAAAATTCAGAGGGTTTGGATTGGTCCATTTCCAATATTTTGACCACGGTTGTGGATGATGCTGAATGGATATTAACGAGAAGCTGCAGTCATACATAGAGAGTGGGAAGCTGAAACCTGTGCTGGATTAGAAGGGCCCGTATTCATTTGCTGACGTGAAAGAGGCTTTCAAACATAAGAAAAGCGGACGAGCCAGAGGAAAGATCGTCATATTGCCCATTGAATAAGACTACAAGAGACACCATGTATGTGTGTTTGTGATACGAATGGTTGGATGATTAAAAAATAGTGTAAGGGTCAATGTGTGTTTGTGATCTGGATGATAGGATGTTTAAATAGGAGCATGACTGTTTGGATTCTAATGTAAATGTATTTTTGAGTAAAATATTATCTCGTGGAGTGGAGTTTTGGATTAGGGAATTTTATCTGTGGGGCAAGGATTTGTGAGATTTGTAGTGTAGAACCAATTATTGAACAAATTAACATTATTTAAATTAGTCGTTCTCGACGTTCTTTAGGGATGAGAGAACAATTGGCTAATTTGATTGTCTGAATTTGTTATATGTTGATCTTGTTGTGCTTCGGGCCAAGAGCATCGGTTACAGGTTATACAATGAGATCCTTGTAAAGGTCACTTTGTAGGATTGATTGCTGTTCATATTCTGTACCTAGACTATTTTCCTATAAACTGTTGAAATTTATTCTTCGGGGATTATTTCATAGATGGAAATATTTCCATAGGATAGTTCAGTGTCGATACTCTTCTTCGGAGGTGTCAAGAATCTTTGATCTTACAAATTCAGCATCGCTGGTCAGAAACAAATGTATTTTAAATGGGTTGAATGGTAGCTCGAAAATGGTGGAGAAAAGAGCATTTTCTATGAGATCTCAGAGTGGGTACAAATGTTAATGAAGACCAGGGCAGACAAATGTTTGTATTAAATTAGTGTGTTCTCCATTTCTGTAATGTAGGCATTAAGGGGGGGTGTTTGAGATAATGCCTCAATTATTATGCTTACTTAGTTTAGATTGGGTTTTTAAGGAAGTTGAGAGATTCTCTCAACTTCTCTCTCTAAGATTAGAATTAGTTCAACTATATATTTGATGTATCTCTGATTATTGAAATATAGAAATTAATTATTTGTGTATGAATCTTGTTCAATGGAAGCTCTCTCCAATTTCTAATAGTGAGAAATTGAACCATTTACTTCACATAAAGGAGTTCCTTAACAAAGAATTCATCACCATCTATCCAAGGCCTAGTGGACCATTAATTTATATTTTGAATACATCTTTTTATAATGAAATTTTATCTATTAACATAATATTTGTGCAAATTTTATCATATTATGCATTCTTCTTTGATGTGAGGATGAATATATTTTGAATTAGCTATCTAATTCATTAGTATCATATATATGTTGCTAATTTTATCTTTTCTCAAGTATTTAAATCATATTTCTGAGTAACTATTTGGTCACCTAAAATCCATATAATAATTTTTTAAATTATGAGATATTTTTCCTATTTTTAATAGTCAATCATTCATGGTTATTAAGATACTCAAACAAAACATGTTTTGGTAATTATAATGTCATCTAGTAGAACTATTTCATTAGACACATATTCATTATAAATAAAATGTGTTAAAATCCCCAATTGTTTAGTTATGGTTTTCCGAGTTGGGATAGATCTATATCTTCTTAATCAAGATATATTTAAACTCTTATTTTTATCAATTGCATATTACAATATGCAATAGATCTGGATTTAGATTTATGTCTACATTCTAGAAGTCTCCTTATGCAGGGGTGTACTTTAGGTGTGTCTTAGCTATGCCCTCAAGTTAGCTTAAGGATTTTCTTGCTTGCATGTGCATAGAATGAGGGGATATATTATTTCTCTCTTTCTATTGGTAAGTAATAGATAAACCATATGTTAGCATGGAGAGAGATGGGGTGACTAGACCCAATTAAACCGGTTTGAGCCATTATACAAATGCATGAGCCTGATTTGAAACTCTCACCAAGAGGCCTTCCCTAATGTTGATGAGGTCATTTTTGAACATCAACATTTATGGCACTAGAAGGAGGGTGTGCATTAAAATGTTTCTTTAAAGATTTTTTTTTATATAAATTTTTATCTTATTTTAATGGCTCTTTCAAATTAACTAATTCAAATTCTTTTTACCATAACTCCACCTATTTCAACTCCAATTAAGGTAATAAAACTCTTTTAAGTTTAATGGTAATAAAAATTACTCTTCTTATGAACATGTTCTCCAATTTATTTCAAATTGTAACAATTTTGATATTGATGAAGGTGTCATATGCAAGATGTTTACTTTCACATTCACAAGAATGGTAAAAAATTGGTGTAAAACTTTATCATTTTCCTCCATTTTCACTGAGGATGAGTTTGTAAAAAAATTCCTACATGCTTTTCAGGATTAAGAATACAAAAAGGTATGCCATACTCTTGGCCAATTTGAAGGTGAGTTCTTATTTTGTCTTCAATTTCATAAAATTGAAGCTCTGGGCCAATTTGAAGGTGAGTTTTTATTTTGTTTTCAATTTCAATCTGAATATTTTCCTCCGAGTTTTAATTAGCATGATGGTATAGAAAAATAGTTTTATTCCCTTGCATTTCTAATCTAAGTTGAGACAATTTTAAGCTTTGATGAATTTTCTTCAGCTTCTATTAACATGATTGAAAATTATGATATTAAAGTGCATGCTAATCATGATGAAGTTATCTCGGTCATGTATGCCAAACTCTTACGTTTAGTGCACACTTATTCCAACGCTCCCACATGTTACTGAATCACAATAAAAATTATTGGAATAATTTTCTAATTAATTGCAAGAAGATACCAGCAACAAATATTTAAAGAACCAGTGGCTTCGAAATATGAGAATCACTTGAAATGAAATATATATAAAAAACAGCAAAGATGTACAATTCACTATAGAAGTTTCTGAATTTTATCATGTTTAATAAATAAAAAATGAAGGAAGCCAAACAATAATATTCAAGAAAACTTAAATAGCCAAATGAATGATCAATAATCTGAAATTTGCAATGGAGAAACCACACAAGAGTTTGCAAATAGAGATATTTTTAGGTGCATTACTTTCAACTTTCATTTCTCTCTTTATCTTGATATTTTTGTTGATAGTAATTCATATTCTATTTGCATTAATGTTATTTCAGAAAATAGAGAAGTAGATATAAATGTCCTCAACACTCTTTGTTTTCATGCATCATATGGGAATGAAGAGAATTCTAGTGAATGTTGTGAATTAATTTTTGATGATTAATTTGACGTTGAGGATGTTTATTTATGCTACTTTCCATTAAATCCTCGTGATACAATCCTCGGAAAATTATATTTGAAAATGAAGAAAAATTGAATTCAAAAATTGCTTAAATAAATTTTCATTTTAAAACATTTAATCATTATCGTGATTTCAACATTAAAAAATCCATTCCAATTTATGATTCTTATGATAATCATGTTCTCACTCCTATTCATAATGTGGAGTCTTTCTCTCTTTCACAAGTATATGCCAATAATAATTTAAATCTTAATATCTTGGCTAATTCTTGTGAAAAGAGACTTGTCTCAAATCAGTCCCAATTGGGGTGTAACATTGATTGTAACAACAATGTAAATTATGATTTGATTTGATTATTTTTCCTTCATCTATTTTGGTTTTTTGCAAATTTGTTTTCTTGTATATTTTAATTTTTATATTTTATTTGTTAGCATATTTCCCACTGTTAAATGTCCAATATCCAATATTTTTATTGTGCGTTTCTAGAATGTGAAAATGAATCACAAGATTTAAACTATGACCCTCAAGAGATTTTGATCTTCCAATTTCATTTCATGGTAATATCTTATCAGCTTACATTTCCTTCTAGAGTGTATGTTCAACATAAATCATCAATTTTGAGTTCATTGATGCAATATGTCGAACCTATTAATTTAATCAATGATCTTCTCATAAATTCATTAAACTTCTATCTAAATTTCATAGATACATTTGAAGGTTGTTTGGGAGATTGAGTTCTACCGAAGATTGATAATGAGTTGTTTCACAGTTTTTCAACATATCTTACATTTAACTTCTTCCATTTTCTATCAACTATCCATTCATATTTTTATGATCCCATGGAGATATGGTTGGAGGAAATTTTCCAAGAGAAAATGCTTGTAAATAAGTTATTTTTTGTAAATTTGTTAGTAATAAGTTTACATACATATTGGAAGTATGACTATACCTAGTCATGTTTTTGTTCATTCAATTAGGATAGAATAAGAATTAGTTTAGTTAGTTTTTTTTTTTATATATATATATTTTTAATAATATAGGTAAAATAATAAATTGGGTAGCTAACTTGTTTTGAGTAATAAACTTTTTTAAGGAAGTATATCCTTTCTCATAAGAATTTGTGTACTATGTATTGACGTTTCTCTTCATAGTTCTTTTCTTTGCAAATTTGAGATATGAGTGAGTAATAATTTTCCTCTTCTTGCAGCTGAAATGGAATACTTAGCTCTTTATTATTCATATTAATGGTAGATCTACAAATTATCTCATTTCAAATGTTAAGAAGGCCCACGGGCAAAGGAAACTTGCAAAAATATTACAACAAGTGGTATAATTCTCTCGTCCATGATTTTACCTTTTCCCATTGTGAATCTTACATATGTTGGGTTGAGTTGAAAGTTTGCACTGCACTCATTTATCTTTAGTTTTCTTTCGTCAGATTCCTTTCATAAATTCTCTGATGACTCAGAACCTCGTAACCTCAAAACTGTGCTATATCAGAAACATTTCAAAACAGTCTAAGATTTTCTTCACCCGAAATCCACATGGCTTGTTTCATTTCTCTACGTGAATTCCTCAATCTTGGAATCTCATAAAGTTATTGTAATTTTTATCATTTCCAAGTTTACAATATCACGTTAATATAACAATATCAATATCCTTTCGCTTGTAACTCTTGTTAAAAAGTGTTTCGATAATTTCTTTTGTGAAGCCTCGGCTTATCTCTAAACCTCTAGATATTTGGGTTTTTTTATAAGTCAAATTAAATTTATTTCTGGGATTCTTATCCTAAGATCTTACATACCACCTTTCAAATTCTTTTACCATTTCATCTAGTTTAAATGATTTAGAGAAATATCATAAGCTATATCTTTATGTTTAATTGTGAGTTTCATACTACCCTGTTATTAGAGAGCTCAAATGTATTTTTAATTTTAATTTCATAAAACCCCCAAGAATTCATTCCTCGAGAGCTCAGATGTATTTTTAATTTTAGTTTCATAAAACTCCCAAGAATTCATTCCTCCATATGACTAAGTGACTTCATTGATATTCATTCTTCATGGTGTGTGCACATGAATATTTATATCCTGAAGCCTAAATATTATACGAATTGCTAAATCCATGTAATAGTGTTTTTGTTATCGATCAGAATAATCATTATCATAATTTATTTTTTATCTATTTCATGTGCATATGCATCATTTTTTTTAAAAATCAAAGTCATGTTTCCATATTTAATTTATTTTGATATTCTCTACTCTATAAAGTGCATTTTTACACTCATCTCAATGCCTTCATGACATTACGAACATGCATTTACGTAACAACAAATATGATTTTAAACACTAAACATATTTTAAATGCCACAACCATTGTACTGCATTCATTTATGTCATGATGAAGTGCAATTTGAATTCGAGATGTGTCAACAAGTACATTGATTAGTCTATCATTCAATGCCAACTGTGGTTTTCTAAAATATTATCCAACTTCTTGTATTTGGAAAAATTGTAAAATTAATGATATTTTTTTTCCTCCAATTCATAAAGTTATTTTATTACGAAAATTTTTCTACTATGCCTAATTCAATATGGAACTGCGAATTCGATAATTTTTTTCATTGACTAATGTTTTTTTTTTCAGTTTTTGCATGAACACTTAACTTTGTATGCATTGTTGAATTTTTTTCTATGACATCTATTTTAAACAAAGTTTGATTGCATATTGCACAATTATAAACAAAAAAAAATCATTTATTACCTTTAAATATTGGTGTTCGGCCACTGTTTCAAATGTATAATCAGACATTTCTAATGAATCTTTATTCTTATTTGAAATTTTTTTTTTTTTTTTTTGGTCCTTCTAGCGTCTTCTTGGTGTCCCTCTCGCTGCTTGCTTTCCCTATCCGCTCCCCTCTCAACCGCTCCCCCTCGCAACTATCACACAGCTCCCCCTCTGGCTGGCCCTCATCACGCCCTCCCTCACAGCTTTGAAATGCCCTCCCTCCTCACAGTTTTGAAACGCCCTTTAAATTCGTTGTTTCAAATTTTTAAACCTTTTAAATCCGTTAATCCTATTTAACAATACCTCCCACATAATTAAAATCCCTCCCATTTTTATTAATCACATTCCTTTAATTAATTTATTTTTTTAAATAAAATTCCCTTCCCATATAATAGCACATCTCCCTCTCCCTATTAATACTCCCCACCCAAATAAATTTCCCTACCCCTATAATTAAATTCCTCCTCCCCTTTTTCTAAATTGGTTCCCACATTCCCATTTTCATTTATTTCCAATAATCTATTTTTTAATTAAATAGAAAAAAAAAAACAAAACAGCAGAGAGAGAGAAGAAAAAAGAAAATTTGAATAACAGAAAAAGAGAAAATGACATGTGAAGCAAATGGACAGAAAACATGGAAGAGAAAAGAGAAGATTTACATTGTGATTTGTGGCATTGATTTGAAAAGTGATTTTTTGAAGAATTTGACATTTGAAGACAAGTTTGCCATCATTCAAAACAGCGCTTTGAAAGAAAATTCAGCTGCCTTAAAGGCCTCTTGCACAAGTGCTTTCAGCTGCACATATTTTGCAGAAATATTGTATTGAAGTGACATTGATTTGCATCTTCATTCAAGACTTGAAGTGTATTTGAGTTGAAAAATTGTTGATTGTCCTCCATAATTTGAGGAGCACACTTTGTACTCTGAGAATTCCTTAGTCATTTGTATTTGTTGTTGAATCACATTGTAAACGGGTGCATTTTCGGTTGTAGCCGATGCTCTTTCTTTTTTGAGCCTAAGTTGTTGAAAATGGCCAAAATCAATGAGGCATTAATGTTGTTGAATGACCTCATTCATTCGAATGTTGATGACATGATAAAAATGAGCAAGGATGCTCTTTGTAAAATTCACAATTGTTTGCAAGATGCACATGAGAAGATTGAGTTTTTACAGTTGGAATCTCAGCTCCAACAAGATGAACTTCAGCAAAAGAGTCACCATTCTGAACATGTTTCTGTTCAGAAGATTGAGAAAGACTCCCATCAGCAGCAAGTCAATAAAGTTCCAGTTGATCCACATTCAGTTCCTTGTACTAGAGCAGATGTACATGCAGATGCAGCAGCTCATCCTGCACTTCTCAAGCCCATCATGAGACCTTGGGAAGAGCTTGTCCACAATAAGCACCGAATTGGTTTTGGATATGAAAAGGATGTGTCCTTTCATATTCCATACTACACCAAGCCCATCATATTTCAGAGTGTCGGATTCCTATATGACAGTTCACCTGCAGCTGTTCTAGATCCTCTTCCACTTCCACAACAGATTGAGAAATGCCAACACTGTGATCGAGTTGGCCATATGAAAGATCACTTTTTTGATCTTCATCCATGCAAGCACTGTGGTCGACACACTCATTCTTCAGACAGATGCTTCAGAAACAAGCCTCCTGCAAGAACCAAGATTCATCTTGGATGGATCGCTTCTTGGCAATAAACATCACCAACAAGAAGTTATGTTTAAGTCGTATGTCGAACATGTTCATGGAATTTGAGCAAACTTAAATCTGATTTTTCACCACATCTCACCTTTATCCCTAAGCTGTGTAAAATGTATAATGCAGCAAGTTTGACAGCGATCAGTTTGTCTGTTGCCACCTCATTCCATGTTCAGAGTTGTAGCTAGCAGTTCAAGTGAGCCTGAGCCACAATTCGTCATTCCGGATTCAGAGATGTAGCCAGAGATACGGATGCCCATGAGCATACCTTCGGTTGGTGGATAACCTAAAACCATCATTTTCGGTTGGTGGATAACCTAAAACCATCATCTTTGGTTGGTGGATAACATAAAACCATCATTTTCGGTTGGTGGATAACCTAAAACCATCATCTTTGGTTGGTGGACAACCTAAAACCACCACAGGTCGTAGATCTCCCTTCTTTTAGGTCGAAGGTCTCCCTTTTTATATGAGGGACAATTCCTCTAGCAGAAGCTTTCATCTTCTTGCTAGTTTTGGAAGAGTTCCGGGAACTGCAACAAGTATTGTGTTCCAGTGTTGGTGGTCATCCTTAAACCACCTATTTTTTCCAACATTTCAGAGAGTTAATTCAGTCCAAGTGCTGCCATGTATACTTTGCAGATTTGTATTACAACTCTTTTCTTGGACTCACACATACCCCTTCGGATTAAGTGTATGTTGGAACACCTAATCCTACATGGGTAGGTGTGGAATGCGAAAAGTCACAATGGAGTCCAAGTGACCTTGGAATATGAAACCAAGAGTCACACCATTGTACTATAAATGTACATCTTTGTATAATGGAAAATAAGAAATCCTCACGCTTATCCTTCATTGTGTTGAGTCTTTTGTGTGTGTGTGTTTCTCTTCTCATACACCATGTGTGTGCATTAACATGGTGTTTAACAATTATGTTTATTTTTAGTTGGCCCAACAAACAACATCGTTTTTTTTTACATTGACATGATTTTTTTTAAGTTCCATAGTATCTTCATCTACGTTAATGTTCTCAATGCTAGAATTTAATGCCGTGCATAGTTTTCTAAGAACACTTATTTTAAAAACATCCTTGTTTCTTATGTCTTTTGGGTTGATGCAATGATGGTTGGGATGTCTTGTTTCCATTGATAAGATCTTTGTCAAGTTCTTTGACATTTTCATCTATGTTCATTTTTTCAAACTCACTCGCATTAAACTCATTATGTTTTTTATTGGATTCTTATATATTGTTCTTTGTTAATTACTTCAATACAATGTGGATTTTTTTTCTCTTGTACTATCTCTTTTAGAGGTTATGTTTTCGCAGCTACAAAACCCTCGAATTTTTTTCCTATTTTCAAAATTTGGAACATGCTTTAACCATGTTATTTGTCTTTTATGGTGGTAAAATATATCCCACGCTTGACCTTTAAGTTTCTTAGTCCCTTTATGAAGAAAAATCAAGTTTTGTCTTTTTGTAAGGGAAGTGTCACACTCTATGTAACATAGTTATAATGCATATTTAAGAGGAAAATTTCTTACTAATGGGTCATATCTATCATAGAGACATGAACTAGACTCATTTCCAAAGCTTTATGCACAACTTATTTGGAGGCATCCTTGGGTTTCAAAGTGTATCATAAGTGTGGCACTTGGAGTAAAGTGTTGTTTTGTTGTCCTTTTAATGGCTTCATGTTTATTTTGGTTATTGAGTTTTCAATGTTGCACCACCTATAATCTATGTGTGTGTAAGAATTTTCAAGTAATTTTTTGGTTTTAGCTTTGCCTCACTAATCGAAAAATTAGTCAAATTCTGGAGAGTTCCTTTCCCAGTGAACCCTACTTCAATCTTCCACCCTGAACTACACATTTTTCAATTACAAGCATCAGTCAACATCCCCTAAATCCTAGAACTACACAATGCGCAGTCACTACCTCTAAGGGCTATGCATAGCACAGTCACAGTTCTCTCTTATGTCCTCCTCCTTAAAATTACAAATTTTTCCTCCTAATCATCCTCACACTAAACACTACTTAGTTTCTATCAATATTTAGTATGCCTATCTCTCTGAACTACGAGACTGTGTAATCTAGTGGCTCATTTTCTCTCTTGAATTTCACATAATTCAATTGTAATGGGAAATCCTTCCTCGTCCTATCATTGTTTCCCTCAACTGTGCAGTCTTGTCTCTCATTGCTCCAACAATTGCACACTACATGATCACAATCATCATCCCCTCAAACTCGCTTCTTTGAACTATGCACTACGCAATTTGGGACCCCTCGCATATGTCCTACACTCAGTCCTAGATCTGATTAGTGAATTGCATGAAGAGAATTACACTAGGATAGTTCCCAACTGATATTGTCTTGTCATGGGTGAATTTCATCTACAAGTACTATGTATTGACATGTTAAGATGATGCTGAGGAGGATGCCAATGAGATTAAGCCAGAAGACACTTATGAAGTTGCAAGGATAAGGATTATCATCAAACAAGAAGATGAAGAGACACTAGGTTCCAACAGAAGGTGGAGGATAAATATAACATGGAATACTCCAAATCATGAAGCCTTTTAAATGAGGAATATGAGGAACATGCAAGACTTATCACGAAGACACAAAGGAAGTAGGGAAAAGAGAATCCTAACAATGAGAAATCATCATAAAGTTCCATTTCATCAGTTCCAAGTTATAGCTTGTCTAAATTTCATCACAAGATTCTTATGAGTCATCTATTGCCACATAATTTGTGGATGTAATTATGTAATTTTCAAGAAAATGAGAAAATATAGTGTGTGGAAGTCTATAGGTCACTCATGAAATGTGAAAATTCATGCAGAAGTCCAAAGGTCTCAAATGAAGTTTGAAAAGCTACATGGAAGTTCAAGAGTCATGAGGGAATCTCATGAGTCATAAGGGAGGTGGAGAATCACCTAATTTTCTATATATACACCCTCGTAGATCAAGAAGAGGACTTTTCACCTTGATCTCTAAAGTTAGGCATAAGAGAGAATATTAGGCTTTTGAGAAGAAAGTAGATTATTAAAGTTCCACTATTGGAATAAGTGTTGTATCTTTGTAATGGTGTATTTTGGAACTTTCACTCAATAATTTGAACCCCTTGAATCCGAAACACTTTTCATGAATATTTCGTTAATGATTATGAGAATATTCTTTCATTATTTATGATATATCTTTATGTTAATTCATACTGATGGAAATGAAATATTTCATTGGATCTAGTATGCTTTGTCCTATGTTTTCATGATCATAGTTTCTTATTTGAATTATTTCATAAGATTACGAATTATATATATATATACGCGTGTGTCTTTGATAGGATAGTATTATTATATTTCTTTTAAAGTCTCACTTTATTTTCATTTCGTGAAGTAACCATTATACATTGTGCAATCGAATACGTCATAGGAGTAACTTAATTACTTATCTTGAAAGTGCATATATTTCTCTTTATCATTCATTGCACCCAGGGAAAATATTTAAGATAGTGGAAATTCACCATGATTTCCAGATGGGGTTCCTACTGCAAATAGTGTGCAGTCTAATTAGGACTCCATGCCACAGACATTCCCTTACTATTGGTGGCACCCAAAGCTGTCAACATTGTTTCACACTAGAAGGAGGGAAACCTTTTTATGGCTGAAAATTCATGACATTCTAAGGTGAAAGGAAGTAATAGTCTAAGTTCAACTCTAAATTAGATTTTTGAGCATGGAGAGTCCTCTCATCTAGGTTAAGAACATGATTTTGGGGTCACTTATTATCAACTATGGCCAATTCGGCCTATTACTCATCAGTTTTATAGAGATATTGGATTTCTTCTTCTCGTTGATATCATTCCTCACAAGCCAACCAATAAAGAGACAACTGGCGAAACATTATTTTATTAAATGGAATATTTACTCACTGCAACACTTGAATATTTTTCTAATCCTATTGAAGGCATAAAACAACAAGGGGATCTTCCACCTTTTGAGGTAAATCTAGGTGAATATGGGGAGGATTTTTCATTTTCTGGTGAACAACAACCAAGAGAATAAGAAAATCATGATAGTAATGAATATTAGAATGGAGGAGGAGAGTACTCTTCAAACTCATATTGGCTAGAGGCAAAGAAGAACAAAGGTATGGTCGATGAACAATTGGATTAGATAGCCCAATGGCCTCTTGCTCTTCTGGGCAATCTACAAATCTTACCAAAACACCCAGTAAAGTTGCTCACCAAGTATGATCCTGAATCAAAGCGAATGTCGAAGACCATATTGATGACTTCTACTTGCATCTACAAATGTTAGAGATACGACTTGATGATTTTTTTTCTAGATTATTCCCATATACTTTAGAATTTTGAACATCAGTTTGGGACCATAACCTTCCACCTAATTCAATCCATAATTGGAAGGAGTTTAAACAACTATTCTTAGAAAATATTGTTGATGATAAAACTCTAGGCATGTTATTAAAATAACTTGGAAATCTTAACATGGTGGAAAAGGAAAAGGTTAAATATTTTAATCAAATATTTACATGCATCTCAAATAAATTCCCCATTGTTGTTCAACCGCGTGATTTCATTACAAAATATTATTATATTTCTTCCTTGCCTGCTAGCATGTCAATGTTTGTCAATTTCATTGCAAAAGGTACTCTTGCTCTTAACTTTAGAGAAAAAATTGTGATAGAGAAGGACTTGAGGTCTATTGGGGTTATCACTGATTAAGAGGATTCAAAAGACTCCAAAGACACTTCTAAAATGTCCCACGCCTCTTCCACTAAACCTAAAGAGAAAGATCCTTTTGACATGGAATACATGACTAAATATCTAAAGCTTTTAATGAATGAAGTATGAGAGCTTGAGAGGAAGTCAAGTGAGTATTATAATAGTAAAAAGTCTTTTAAGTCACTCCTTAAGAAGAATTTCAACCAACCTGAAAAGCTTGTATAGAGCTTCAATGTTGTGTTCAATGTGGAAAATTTGGGCATGGATAATTACTACATCTTTCATAAAGAGGCTCATTGGGAGAAGATATTCCCTCTGGAAACACAACATGAACGCTATGGTTGAAAATGTTATCAAAGAAAACACAAGAAATTGATGAACCTTCCCTGACAAAGGAAAACCAAAATGTTGGTGATTTAATTTTCACTTTTGATCTTATTCTCAATAATGATCGACAAGATGTTGGTGAGCTCCCAGTGGGTAATTATCCTCCTCAACAACATACTAAGCAATATAAATTGAGGATTAAAGGACCAGTGGCTAACCAAGATGTGAGAAAGAAATTGTTAAGAAAAAATTTACCACCTAAAAATATTTTTCAAGGAACTCATAATAAGTCTAGGGGTACATAGTCACTGAAAGGTGCTTCTAAAAAAAATAAGAATAATTCCCACCCTTGAGGTGCCAAACTAAGTTACACTACCTATCACATCATCACAACCTACTCAGAATGAGGATATTTATTACAGCACATTTATAATACGAACAAAGCTCTTGAAAATATATTTATATATGAAGTAGCCAAGATAGCACGGAAACATGAATTGGTCATTCGGGAATTTACTTCCCAACCTCCATCTGGTAGATTGACTTCTTCTTATCAAGCTTCATTTGGCAATATTCCAACGATTCTCGAATCAATTATTAATGAAGCTAATGTAAATGATAGGTCTACTTTCCCCTGTCTTTTGTTAACTATTGAGATTTTTAACTATAATTTTCATAATTGTCTAGTTGATTCTAGTGCATATGTGAATGTTATTCCCCTAAATGTTCATAATAAGAGTAATGATAAATTGGAAAAAAATGATTCCATAATCATTCAATTACATAGATATTTAGTATAGTAATTTTTTGAACTTAATAATGTTATAATTTTTTTATCATCAAACCATAGAGTTCACCAATTTATCAATATTGTCATTGTGGATATTCCAGAAGCTTATGGATTTTTTTTTAGTAGAAACTACTCTAGTAAGTTGTAGGGATATTGTTTTACCAATTGGTCTCATTTTTGTTGAGTAGAAACTACTCTAGTAAGTTGTAGGGATATTGTTTTACCGATTGGTCTCATTCGTAGATTTTGTATAAGGGAAAGAACAACCAAGTCTGAGTCGAGAGTGGACCATTCATGAAACATACTATCACGACACTTAAAATGCCTAATGAGCCTATCAATTACACACATATGATCTTTTGTAAATTGTTTTATGGAGGTTGATCATTTATGTTATCTTGCACAAGCTTCACATGTACCACGAGATACATAATTGGAACTCCTTCCTTGCAATCCAACCGATGCAAATGAATCGTGTATTATATATGTAAATATTTCTAGTGTAGGAACTAACCCAAGTGTGTCTAACATTTGGACATTATATTTTTATGGTTTGAAAATGTAGGAGGCTTTTGGGGTTGGTTGTATGTAAATAGACTGGTAATGGAACAAGCATCTGATCTCATGTCACCTATAATTTGAGTGCACAAAAAATATTGTTGAATTTGAAGCACTAATTCCCCATCTTAATAAATCCATAGACATCAAATTGGAAGTGCTTAAAGTAATAGGTGACTTAAAAATTATTACACGCCATGCACAAAATATAATTCATTGTCTGTCATTTAATCTTGGAAACTACTAAAAAGAGTTACGACATCCCATTTCACATTTCCAAGCTTTTGATATAACTTTTATTCCAAGGATTAATAATGCCACTGCAAATACTTTAGTTAATTCTTCTACTAGATTGTCACCATTAAGAGATGGATTTTTAGTTGATATCATTTATAAGCCATCTCTTCTCAAGAATATTACTAATTTTTTTGGTTTTAATGACGACCAACATATATTGGAATTCATAGAAAATGTCTATATGTTAAAATATGTGGCCATTTATTAATATGAGCACGAGAAATCCCTAGAGTGATCAGCTCAAGAAAATAGAGGAAACCCCTTGCCTAAGGGTGTGGTATCTTTGGAAAAGTTCTATGACTTGTAGAACTGTTTCAAGAGATGGGTTAATGCGAAGACTCACAATACTACTCTTTTTCATGAGCAATTGAATCTTGGCACAAAAGAAGATCTAAAATATGTAAATCTTAGTATGTGTCACACACCTCAGGAACAACAAGATTTTATATACATTTTCAAATAGTATAGAGATGTGTTCGTGTGGACGTACGGTGATGTAAAAAAATATGATGTGAATATTCTAGCATGTGATGCCTATCAAAAAGGGGTAAAGCCTTTACAACAAAAATTGAAAACATTTCATCCTTCACTTTAACCCCTGATTCAAAAAGAACTAAGAAATTTACTGGATTCCCATATCATATTCAAAGTTCGCCATTCTATATGGGTCTCAAATATAGTTTCTGTAAGGAAGAATTTTGGGGACACAATCCTCTGTGTCAATTTCAACAATTTGAACCGAGCTTCTGATAATGAAATTTATCCCATGTCATCTATGGAATAAATTATTCAAATAATATATGGGTCAAATATGTTCTCATTACTATATGATTTTTTTTTATACAATCAGGTTCTAGTAGAATAACCCGACAGACACAGAAATACATTCAAGACTATGTGGGGTACCTTTTATTTCAAGAGAATGACTTTTAGATTCATTAATGTAGGTTCTACCTTCCACTGGGATATGTACATCACATTTTGTGGTTTAATTGGATAGATTTTTATGGTATACTTGGATGATGTTACTATATTTTTGAAGAAGAGATCTGATTGCTTGTGTCATTTGAGGCATATTTTTCGGTGATGTCAGAAATACAGAATATATTTAAATTCTAAGTAGAGAATATCCAAATTTTCTAAAGGAAATATCTTGGGCCAATTCATATCTAAGAGTTGGATCAAAGTATAACCATAGCTGGTCAAGACTATTGCTCAGATTCCATTACAATTGAATAAATAATTCATGCAATCCTTCCTAGGAAAAATTAACTTCCTCCGTAAGTTCATCTAAAATTATGCTCAAATTGTTAAACCATTATAGGACATGATTAAGAAGGATGTAGTATATAAGTGGGACAAAAGGGATAAAGATTTATTCACCCATATTAAGAAAGAAAATTCCAAATCTCTAACATTGTATAGTCCATATTTTAAAAAACATTATTGTTATATACTTTTTCTTCTAACACATCTCTTCCAGTTCTTCTCGTGCAAAAGAATGATCAAGGAAATGAGAGGCCTATATTATTTATGAGCATCGGCTTACATGGATCTGAGTTGAACTACCCTACCATTGATTAGCAAGATTATATAATATACAAGGCAGTAAAGCACTTTAGGCCTTACATTCTAAATAATCATGTCATTATATTTGAACCTTACCCCACGATCAGATCACTTTACGTACAACAAGAGTTCATTTGGAGAAGGGTGAACTAGATGCCAAGCTTACAAGGGTATGATCTTGAACTCCAACCAGTTCATATCATAAAACTCCATGGCCTATATTAGCTTGCAACAAAAGTGATTAATGCACCAGAAGAGGGAGGTTATGGATGGGATAGAAAAATCGAAATATATAATGTTCAACAAGCTACTGCGACTGACATAGCCATGTCTTGATACACAAATATACAACAATATCTTGAGCATGGTACCCTTCCCTTGCACTTATCATCAAGATAGAATATGTTTATTTTCCTTAAAGATCTATCTACCAGCCTGTATATGGTGAGCCTTTTTGGAAGCAACACAATGGGGTTCTCCTCAGATGTTTGCAAGCAACAGATTCAAAAACGCTGCTAAATTATCTTCACGATAGTCCAATTGGTGGGAACTTGAAAGGTGATACTATTATGCAAAAATTTACGTGGGTTGGTTATTATTGGCCCACATTTTTTGGATATTATCATGCATATTCCTATAATATTTATCAAATATGCCCTAGCTACAATAGAAATTCAACCGCCCTGTTACATCCCATTATTGTCAGAGAAACTTTTAAAATATGGGGATTGGATGTCCTTGGTGAAATTTTCCCACATTTTTAAAAGTGTCACCACTATATCTTGATCACTACATACTATTTTACTCAGTGTTCTGAAGTACATCCTTTGAAATAATTGAACAAGAAGGAATTCATCAACTTCCTCAAGAAAAATATTATCACTAGTATTGACAATCCTACATCACCTTTTTTTATAATGCAACATATTTTTTATCTCTAAAGCTTCATTATCTTTCATTATACAATGTTATTATTTTAAATCACTCACCTAAGCATCACCCCCTTAGAAACAAATTGAGGTCTAAAATGAGCATCAAAACAAAAATGTACAACCAAAAGAAACTTTATAAGAACCAATAGGATTCATTTTGATGATGTCAACCATGAGGTATGATTCACATATATTGGAGTAAAGAAGTAAAAATATTAAAACATAAAAAAAATTAAAAAAACTACATTTTCAATTCATATTTTCAACTTATCTCCCTACATTTTTAGTCATATTTTGAGTAGGAGCACTCCTTGGATGTGGAATTTAATTCCCCATCCAAGGAGTACCCATGTTGCATAATTTTAATGGACCCATTAAAAGTACGCAATATGGGTCCATCAAAAGTACGCAGTATGGGCACTCTTTGGATGAGTAATTAAATATTACATCCAATGAGTTCTCCCGCTTCAAATTTGAGTAAAATTGTAGGGAGATAAGTTGAGAATACAAGTTCAAAAAGTAGTATTTTCTTTTTTCCCTCTAAAATTTGGTGATGTAATATAATATTATTTTATTACTTCCACTATTATTTTATAATATTCCTTATGAGGCCCATTTTATACCTCAAAATTTCAATAATGACATGGAAATAGTTTAGCCAAGTCAACCAATAACAACTTAACATGTATCATCAAGAAGAAATTTTACTCGAATCAAAGGAATTGCCAAAATTCTTTGGTGAATGCTTTATGGGCTGAATGTGTAACACCGCAACATTCTGTGAATATCTCCCCTTACTTCCTAGTGTACGGAAAAGAAGTCATCCTGCCTCTAAACATATACCTCTCAACCCTTAAATTTTCTCAAGAATCTTGGGGTAAACCATGACTTGTGGTTCATAATAGGATAAATACTCTCTTGAAGTTAGAGGAATAAAGGTGGAAAAAAAAGATAAATTTTATATCCATCAGAGTCCTATCAATAGTTTGTTTGACAATAAGTCTTCTGGGAATAAAAAGTTCAGTGTGGGTGATATGGTCTTAAAGTGGGATAAATCTCATGAAGAGAAGGGTAAACACACTAAATTCCAATCCTTGTGGATCATACCTTATGGTTTTCATGATAAGCTTGGCCACCATACCTATCATCTTCAATCCTTTGATATGAAGAGGTACTTAGTTCCCGTGAATGGCTAATATCTTAAAAAAATATTGAATAGTAGCCTAGCATGAAGTCCCTCCATATGTACATATTTATGTCCTTTTTTTCCATTTTTTTCCTGTTCATGTTATGTTCTGTATTTCCTTCTTATTTTGGTTTTTATTTCATATGAATAAATCCTTTTTTGAATTTTTTTACTTTAGTAACAATGGATTCAACAAAAATTTAAAAGGTCTCTGCGACACACAACACTTGGTTAACTTTTAATCCTTCTTCTTTGTCTTTGTTGAAACTCTTTATGTCAGTGATGTCATGACGGAAAATATGATCTATTCAAAATTAAACCTTTGAATAGAACCATGATACCTGTATCTATTATAGGATTATCATTGCTTGACTTGGTATTGTAATTATTTAGTGTGTTACATGCTAATCCAATTGAGTAGAGAATAAAATGAAAAAACTAATAGCGATCATATTAGTTGCAGAGGTATACAACAGTCTATGAAGGAATAATCTCTCTTTCTATTAATAATTTGGTATCCATATTTCACATTGGTGATATAAAATTTGATAAAATTTCAATCAGAATATTGAAATAAAACAAGCAAAAGGTGAAAGAAGAGAAATTCTTAATGCGTAGAGTCAAAGGTGGAGAAAGTAACTTCACCGGGGTAATAAACAGTCTCTCTAGAAATGAATTAATTTTTTTGTTCTTGTAGTGACTTTATTGGGTACTAAACAAGCTTTATAGTAGCAATGAAATTGAGACCATGATCATTCAAATAGGTGGTTACATACCACCCTTCTCCTGGATTGAAACAATAATGACAAAACAAGCTTCGTGAATGTGTTTAACCAGGGAAGGTAATAGAGGGGACTACATCAATTAATGTGTTAAGTGGGGAAGAAAAATTAATAAATATGATCAATCAATACTTCCTAAAAGGATACACCTTGTCCATAAAATTATACTAAAACAGAGAAGTTGGAGATCTGCAAGTGTGTCGCCAAGTGTTTTCGATGCTACAACACCCTCCAAATTTTGGGCTATATTCAAATTTTGGACCTTAATTTAACCATGTGAGTTATTATTTCTAGTCGTAAAATATATCCCATGCTTTTCCTCTAATTTTCTTATTCCCTTCTATGAATAAATTTCAAGTGTCGTCTTTTACTAAGGGAAGTGTCACAATTTGTATAAGGGAGTTATAGTTCATATTTAAGAATACATTTTGGTACGAATGTGTCCTATGTATAATGGATACATGTGCTAGACTCATTCCAAAAATTTGATGCATTGTTTTATTTGTATCTTCTCTGGTGTCACAGAGTGTATCTTAAGTGTCACACTTGGAGGTAAGTGCGATTTTGTTGTCGTTTCAATAGGAGCATGTTTATTTTGGGTATTGATTATTAATTTTTTTGTTTTCAATTGTTTTTGAGTGTGTACTAATGTTCAATTCATGTTTTGGTTTTACCTCTATCTGACTGATCCCACAAATAGTCAAATTTTGGAGAGTTTCACACCCAATCAACCCTTATTTACTATGCCTCCTTGAACTACACATTGTGAAGTTGCAAGCCTCATTCAACATCTCCTCCCTCCTAGAATTTTGAAATTCACATGCACTTCCTCCAGGGACTATCCATTGCACAGTCGCAATGCTCTCTTGTTATCTCCCACTCCTCAAAATTATGTAATCTGCCCTCCCAATTAGCCTCACATTGCGCACTGTGTATTTTTTCTTAGAATATAGTCTCCCTATCTCATTAAAATTCACAACTACACAATCCAGTGGCCTAATATTTATCCTCAACTATGTCCTATCCAGTCATACTAGGCAAGCTTTCCGCACTTTGTCATGGTTTCCCTCAGATGTGCACTACTCATGTTTCACATTCCTTTAACCATTGTACACTACATAGTCACAGTCATCAATCCCTCACCCCTGACTCCTAGAACTACATACTTAAAAATCGTTGAGCCTTCCCCTCTGTTCTACACTCAGTTTCAAGTCTGACCATTGAATTGCATGAAGAGAGTTAGACTAAGATATTTATGTGTTGATCGTGACTTTCGATGAGTGAATTTCATCTACAAGTACTATATATTGACATCACGTGATGATGTTAAGTAGGATTCCAAGGATATTATGCAAGAGGAAACTCATGAAGTTGGAAATACAAGTTTGATCATTGAATGAGAATATTAAGGGACACTAGGTTGTGAGATAAGTTGGAATATCAAGATCACATGGAAGACTCCCGGTATCATCAAGCCTTTTGAAAGAGGAAGATTAAGAACACGTAAGACTTATCAGGAAGATGCAAAGGAAACAATAAAAATAGAAACCTAACAATGAAAATTCATCATAAAGTTCCATTTCATAAGTTCCAAGTTATGGCTTTTCCAAATTTCATCTCAAGGGTCTTATGATTCATCATGTTTCCACATAATTTATGGATGCAATTATGTAATTTCCAAGAAAATGAGAAAATTTAAAGTGTGTGGAAGTTGAAAGGTCACTCATAGAATGTGAAAAGTCATGTATAATTCTAAAGGTCTCCAAGGAGTTTTGAAAAGGCACATGGAAGTTCAAGAGTTATTAGGGGAGCTCAAGAGTCACAAAGGAGGTGCAGAGTCACCCCATTTGTTATATATACACACACATATCTCAAGAAAAAAAAAAGTCACCTTAGCTTATCAGGCTAGGTATAAGAGAGAAGATTAGGATTTTGAGAAGCAAGTAGTTGCCTAAAGTTCCACTATTGTAACAAGTGTTATATGATTGTAATGGTGTATCTTCGAACTTTAACTCAATAATTTGAAGCTCTTGGAGCCAACACACTTTTCACGCATATGTTGTGAATGATTGTGAGACAAATTTTCATTGTTTACGGTATATGTTTATGTTCACTACAAGGAAAAAAAATATTGGTGAGGGCCAAATAATGTCACCATAAGCTCATTGGTGATGGTCAAAAGAGCCTCTGGCACCAAAAATTGAATGTCACCAAACGTGGTGTCACCAAAATTATAGGTGTTATGGTGACATTCAAGATCTATCACTAATAATTACTTATAATGGCAGATAGTGATCGTCACCATTTCATACGGACATGTTGAAGCCCCGAAAATCGAGTCTACAACAAGGGGGATACCCACCCGCTCCGGACCTCGGTTGGCAGCTCCTTTTCCGTTTGATATAGTGGGTCTGACTGGGGATAATGGGACCAGTTTCCCAATATGTGTATGTGTGTGTTGAGAATTGATATTTCCTTTCTAAAAATTACTAAGTGAAATGCTTTTATTCTAATTCTAATCTATAACATGCAATTGTATTCTAATTAAACAAAAATATCTAATTCTAAACTAACCCAAGATGTAATCTTTTCCTTATGTGATCTAAAATGATTTCAAATAACAATTGGTAATAAAGATCATTCAACTGTTATAAGAAAAGAAATAAATAAAGATAAACCACTTCGTATAAAAAGTTAGACGAAACAGTTGTGAAAACATATCGCATAATAAGCTATTCATATATTAAGCATAAACAAATAGCTATCACCGTACAAAAGTGCCAAATGATAACTCAAGCATTCAAGAATTAATACATAAACAACTAAACATAAATATCACTTTAACACAAAGGTAGAAATAGTCAAGAGATAAAAGTACCATTTATAACTATTTATACTCATGAGCTTCAAGCAATAATGACTTATCTCTTCTTAATCCAACATCTACTAAGAGTACAAAAGTGCAACATCAGTAGCAGATATTAAACGCAGATATCAATAAATCCTATTCCATTCATTCATCAAAACCTCCTCGGAGGGTGCAAAAGTGCATGTTCTGAGGACAAGTTTTTGACAAATTTCAGGAACCTTCTCTAAATGCATGAGAACGGTTTAAATACTACTAACTAAATCTAAAAATAATTTATTACAAAAATGTAGGATGTGGTTTAAATGACCGTCCTCTTTTTAGGCAAAAAAATAAAGCAAAACTAATACTAAATCTAAAATTAAAACTAAACAACTAACTATTTGTGAATATGTTCTTTGAAATTGCAAGTATTCAGCATTGATTTGAGAAGAGTAGGCTGGCCGACTTCAGACTTTAACTGTCCTGTGAAAACGGAATTGGCAAGAGCTGGCGCCATCTTTTCAGCAGAATTGATGATACACTTGAGAGTCATGCACTGGCTGTGTGGTTTTACAAGACACGCCCAGTAAGAATCCCAATTTAACTTTGTTAATCTTTCAATCGATTCTGCATTTTCTTGAGCCTTCTGTCTCCAGTCTGTCTGCAGTTGCTGTGCTTTTGGTAGGTACCCTGGAGTACTTTCTGAGATTAGATTTTCCTTGTGAAAATTCTCATTTATACAATCAATAATATTGCTTGCTACTGTAGTTGCTTCTTCTGTCGCTTGCTCTACTTTCCTGATTTGTGCATCCCAATTATTAAAGAGTATTTCTTTATGATTATCATTGATCATAGGTGCACCTGCTCTTTTCTCCTCCTCTGTTTCTTGCCAAACCAAATAGTCAGTAACTCTTCTATCAGTTAAATCATAATCATGTCGTAATTCTATGACGTGATTAGTCATTTTATCACTTTCTTCACAATAAGAGTTCCACTGTGATATTCTTTGGCATAGTATTTCTTGTTGCTGCAGTAGTTGATCATTTAAGGAAATAGACTTTGTGATAAATTTTGTAAGCTTGGGATCATCCTTGTGCATCTCTCACATAACTTGTAGCTATTTTTATTTTTTAGCCAAACTGTTCTGATATCCTATCTGCATTTGTTGGAAGTCCTGCTATAATTTTTCAAGTTGTTTATGTGCTTCATTTTTAATGTTGGCTTATTGTAGCTATTGTTGCAAGACCTGTACTTGATCTTCTTTCTCATTTAGTAATTTCCATACCTCAGATGCTTTATCAATAGCTGTAGAGGCATATGCTCCTGTGATCTGAGATAATTTGGTGAGATTTTTAGTTGGATCAGTAGTAGGATCTTGCCATAAGACATCTAATTGTTCTACATCATGAGAGAGCACATTTTCCAATTTCCTTTTCTTCCTTTGTCTTCTTACCACTACCTTTTTTTGTGGACTATAAAATACATCAAGAGTAGGAATTTCCTCTATTTTGAGCATGATTTCAGAGGATGGGATAATGGGAATATGTTCCATTTCTGAGACATTGGTAGTTACTGTTGTTTGTACATTACTCAGAGCTGTCTGTGTGTTCTGTCCTTCAATATTAATCAAATCATTGAATGTCTCCCATTCCTTATCTAATTCAGTTTTGACTGATGGTTGTTGTACAATGAGAGTGGGAGGATTTAACTATGGAGAGGTTGAAACCTGTTGCTGTGAAAGCTCCTTTGACTGGGCAGTATCCCTTACTGACCCTTCACTTTTATCATGGTCATTATCAGACCTCTTAGAGTTTTCAGAGGTTTCTCTTCTGGACTATGACTTATACCTGTATGTTCCTGAACTTCCACTGAGACTGATACTAGGAGTTGGTTCCCTTATGGGCTCCAAGCATAATTTATCCAAAGGGATAGTAGTTAACCTCCTTTCCCTGTATATTTTGAATTCTTGAAATTCTGCTAGAGGAAACCGTATTTGGGCCGACTGTAGAATCTCTTTTAAGTGTTCCTTTTTCTTGGAAAATGTCATCAAAAAGATCATCTTCTTTAGAAAACACAGTTATCTTGACTGCAGTAGTGAAATTTTTAACAATATCATAGGGGTCGAATGGTCTTCTTGGAAACTTGAACAAATGTAAACATGTAATATTGTTTACTTCTTTGAATGCATGGCCAACATCAAATAGTGAAAAGGCCCCACAGGCCACAGAAAATTGTGACCAGATAGCCTTCTTTTTGTCCTTCAAATATTTAGTCAAACCTCCTTCTCCGCAGGTTTGATAAGCAATTTCTCGGGCCATGAGTTTATCAAGAACATATAAAGGTAAAACATGAGGAGAAGCAAAAATTCCAAATACCCTAACATATGTAAACAATTATTCTCCGAACCATCTTGCAATAGGAAGTATGTCTACCTCTGCTTAAGGAGAAAACCTTGGAGCATCTTTATCATATAACATTTTGTACAGGGGCAACATGATTCCATGGAAAATCTTGTAAAAATAGGGAATGAACTTTGAATCCCACAATTCTTTGTGATAAACATGAATGGGTAGGGGATCTTGAGTTGTCCATTTCCATCCCATTAAAGGAAACTTAGAAACATAATAGATTGAATCCATCACCTAAGTAGATAAGTAAAAAGGGGGATAAATTCTCTGAGAAACAGTTCTTTTAGACCAATAATTCAAAATAGCTATGGCTAAGTTGTCAGATAATATCTTAGCCCAATCCACAATAGTAGCATTAACAACAGCATTCAATAACGGTAGCCATTCAGATGAAAACTTATTAATGTCTGGCTTTCCAAAAAGCCTACAGAGCATAGCAACAACAAAGCAATACGGAGAAGTGAGAGAACTAGTACTATACATACCATGTTTATCCTTCTTTAGTGGTTTGTCTCTCCTTGACCAATCCTTGGTGCATTCTGCCAGGTTTTCATTTTCTTTGGCAAACTTCTCCATGAACTGTTTGTTATAAGTCTCCTGTGGCTCTAGAAAATGATACATGAGTCTCAAATCTTGTGGAGTAAATGATCCAATGAGCTCTTGACCCTGAGTCTTAAACTATTTGTTCATAATATCAGTACTGTCGAGTACCCATTTAACCATGTCTTTGTATGGAAGAATTCTAGGTCTCGCTGCTATCCGGTGGAAGAATGAACAAGCTAGCTCTGTAATGGACTCATCAGAAGACCCATGTGAGCCTGCAATAGTTGTAACCTCCATTACTCTGGGGTTCTCTTCCTCAAGTAGGTTATACATGCCCTCCCAAGTAGTAATACTAGCGTCTTTGTTACAGGAGGTGTCTGTATACAAGGGCATCATTTCTTTATCTTCAGAACTCAGAGCCTTGTCTTTCTTTCCCATAATACCTTGAATACTGCTTTGTATAGTTCTCTGTTCTTCGCTCCTACAGTTTACAAATTAAGTGAGAATAATGATAGGAAAAGGTGGTGGGAAATTTTTAAATGCTGAAGACGTAAAAAAATATACCACCTTACGTGAAATAGCTCTTCAATCAGAACGAAACCATATTTCATTAATGATTGACAACAAATTCATTGATTAACATTAAAGCACATAACCAGGTCTCAATTTTTGGAAATATTTTTTGTAAAATGAGCCTTAAAGATCTGTGATAAGGCGATCTGCGATTTCCTTTGCAATATCGCAAAATCGCAAAATCGGAGATCGCAATATCGCAAAATCGCTGGATCGCAAAATCGTTGGATTGCAACAAATGACAAATCTTCATTAATGTGTCTTTTCTGCGATTTGCGATATATGCCATCGCATATCGGTGGTTTGAGGTTTTTCCACGTAACATAAGACATTTGAGGCATGTGATGCAATGAATATTCTTTTAGTGCATAGTTTTGCATCACAATCTTGCAATCTTAGAATTCTGCTTGTAAGGAGGTATTCATTACCTATTTGAGATGTGATATTTCTTTAAATAATTATTTTATCCTATCATAAAACTTAAGTTTTTATAGATTTTTCAAGGAATATTCTTAAGTTTATGGTAGTAAGTTTTATTGAAAAAGGAAATATAAGTACTAATCGATTTTCTAAATTTTTTACTAAGGGTCCCCACTTATTTAGTATTAGTGATGATACTAAATAAGAAGGGGGGTTGTTGCTGGCCACAACAATTGGTGATTCACTTGGAAGAACTAGTTATCTCTATTTTTCTTTTGAATTTTCTAAACTTTCAAAATAGAAATTTTTTCAGAAAATCAAACTTTATAACAGAAAGAGAAAGTACATTATGCTTTTATCTATCAATGATATTTCATTTCTTCTATATTCAACTTTGACTGTTTACTTCCTCAAGCTAGTACTTGTATCTATATCAGTCACTACTTGGTCATAAAGATAAAAACAAAGGCCTCTCTGTAAATCATTTTTAAATATGCTCATTTGTCATAGGTAGAGCCTCTGCTGCTAGCAGGCGTCTGTAGCCTCAACAGGGTTACCTGTTACCCAGCAATGATCTTGTATCCTACTTAGAGAAATATTGAATTTTCAAAGAGAAATCCATATCCACACTTATTTCTTTCATTTTTCTTTTCTTTTTTTATCCTTAAAGAACAATTTCTTGGTTTGGTAGCCAATTTATGACAGTGCCATTCACTTGATTTATAACTTTGTTGAACAAGCTGGCTTGTGATGAGACCTCTTGTCTTTTGATTGCAACAATCTTAAGTCATTGCCCAGTTGTGGTATGTAGTATTGGAAAAGTCAGCAAGCTATAATATCTATGATCATGATAAGTCGGCTCGTGATGAGACCTATTACTCTTTAAGTTAAAGTGTATCATTGGATTATTCTCTGATCATTGTAATTTCCTAGGTGGGGAGGAAGTCATTATTTCCTTAAGATAGTTCTGGATGACAATGGTACAGTTTTTGGAAAGAAATTTTTAACAGAGAATCTTCATTTTGTTATTGATATTTTTCATTAGACTGATATAAAACAATTTCCCACTAAAAGTTTCTTTTTATCAAAGTTTTCAAAGTTGAAACTACTATCATTTCTAGGTTTAAAGCTTTTAACTGTATCTTTCAATAATAATGATCAATTTTTTAGAATAATTCTATTTATACAAGTGAAAAAACAAAATCTAAAAGAGAATTTGTATCTTTTTCGTGAATTCCAAATGTAATCATTAACAACTGGTTTTATTATGAAAATAAAGAAAACTAATATACAAAAATAGAAGAATGATCTCCTATGGAAAATATTTTTTGAGGATTTGTCCGTTAACAAGTAAAGACTCTCTTTTTCCTGTTAAATCCTGTAACATAAAAGTAGATGGACCTATTATTTCTACGATTTGGAAAGGACCAAGTGACATTCGTTGAAATTTTGTATGTTTCCCTTTTTCCTCATGAGCCTTGTCCCATTTTAAAACTAGATCTCCGACCTGAAAATCCTTTCTGGATATCATTTTTGAATCAAAAGAAGCTTTAACTAACTTTTGGTGATGAGCATGAGTTATTTTGGTCTGTTCTCGTTGTTCTTCTAGCTTAATTACTTCCAGCTATCTTATTTGTAAGGAAGAAGTTGGTGCTTCATCAATATATTGAACTAAGGCCAAAGAAGGAATTGCTAGATGAGTTGGAAGAACCTCTTCTTTCCCATAAACTAAATTAAAGGGAGAAGTGCCAATGGAGGCTTTATGTGTTATTTGATCTATCCATAAAGCATATATTAAAGACTTATGCCAATTTTTATGATTTTTATCAATGCTTCGCTTAATGATTCTGATTAAATTTTTATTTGTAAATTTAGCTAACCCATTTCCCTGTGGATAATAATTGGCAGAGTATTTAAGTTTGAAACCTCTCTTGAGTGCAAGTTCAGTCATAGCATTACCAGAAAAATACGATGCATTATCAAACATTAAAGCAGAAGTAAACCAAACCTGGTGATTATGAGTTGATCTATGAACTCGATGATATGCTTGGCATTAGCAGTTTTAAGAGGAACTGATTCTACCGATTTAGTAAAATAATCAGTTGTTGTAATGATATACCTATGTTGCTTAGAAGAGTGAGGAACGATCTCACCTATTATATCCAATCCCCATTGATGAAAAGGCTGTTCAATGTTGACTGGTTGTAATGGCAATGATGATTTCTTTTGTCTTCCAACAGCAGTTTGACAAATTTGACATTTCCTTACGTAGCTATGTGAGTCTTTGAATAATGTGGGCTAGTAATAGCCTGCGCAAAGGATTTTATGTGCAGCAGTATCTCCAACATAATGTCCACCTGTTGTCCCATCGTGAATTTCCTGCAAGACTTTTTCAGCTTCAGATTTCTCAAGACATCTAAGGAGAACAAAATCATAATTCATTCTAAAAATAACATCATTCACAAGGTGATATTGTTTTGCCTTCAACCTTAGAGCTCTTTTCTTGGTGTAATCGAGATTTGGGGGAGCATATCCATTCTTTAGATAAAATATGATATCAGCTTATAATGATTCAACATCGTTTAGGCTTACCTCATACATTTGTATCTCTGCAGATGGTTTCTCAGAAATAAGCGATGCTCCCGCTAGTATTTTTCAAAAGCCTTGACCTCTTACAATACTTGCTAGTTTGATTTCTACATCATATTCTTGTAAGGCAGTAATCCAATTGGCTCTTTTCTCACCCACATCTTTATGTACTAAGAAATTTATTACCACTGGAAACGGTACTATGATTTTTGTATGGGTTTTAAGTAGAAAGGGTATGAAATACTTAATTGCTTTAAAAAAAACATAAGTTTGTTTCTCTACATCTGATTAATTCAACTCAACTCCCTGTAAATTTTAACTGAAAAAGGAAATCGGGGCTTCTGTCTTGTTTTGATTTGCTTGAGTGAGTATCGCAGCATATGATTTATCATAGGTAAATGTATACAAAATAAAAGGATCAGAAAAATTTGGAGTTGCTAAAGATGGAGCATTAACAATTGCTTGTTTGATTAGATTGAATGCCTCATATTCATGTTGGCCCCATTTTAATTTTGAATTATTTTTAATCATTGCTTGTAAAGGAGATACAATTCTTGAAAAATATGACACAAATCTCTTTACAAAATTAATCTGGCCAAGGAAATATTGCATAGCTTTCTTGTTGTGAGGTAAGGGTATTTCAGAAATCTCCTTGATTCTATCAGGATCAATATGAATTCCAGATTTTGACACTATGAATCCAAGAAGTTTTCCTTCACTTAATGCAAAAAAATATTTTTTTGGGTTAAGTGAAATTCCATACCTTTGAAACCGTTGAAAGATCTATTTTAAATCTCTAAGATGATTGCATCGTTTCTTGGAATATACAGTTATATCATCCAAATAAATTACCACTGATTTTTTAACTAATCCCTTGAAAGCGATGTCCATTGCTCTCTGAAATGTGGCACCAGCATTGATCAGACCAAAAGGCATCTTTTGATATGCATAAGTGCCCCATTTGGTTCTGAATGTGGTTTTCAATTGGTCATCAGGATGAACCAACACTTGGTTGTAGCCAGAGAAACCATCTAAGAAAGACATTAATCCTGATCCTGCAACTGCTTGCAATATTCGCTCCATAGGAGGCAAAGGAAAATTATCTTTTTGGCAAGCTTTGTTAAGATTTCGAAATTCAATGCAAATTATAATGTCTTCGTTCTTATTTCTAATGGGAACCATATTGGAAACCCATTTAGAATGTCGAACGGGAAAAATAATCTTGGCTTTCAATAACTTATTGAGTTCAGATTTGATCTGATTTTCTAGATTCGGATGGATCTTTCTCAGCTTTTTTTGGACATGCTTTTCATCATTTATCATTGGGATAGTATGTTGGATGATAGAAGTGTCATAATTTTTGAGTTCATCGTAGTTTCAAGCAAAGACACTTTTGTATTGTTTCAAGAGATGAACATACGCTAATTTTTCTTTAGGAGCTAGGCTGAGGCCTAGGTTGATATTCTGTGGTTTGATATCAGTTCCTAGATTTACTAATTCATAGTTAAAAGTTGAACTTTGCAGTTTTGAATTGGTAGATATTTTGAATCGATCTTTCAAATCATAAAGGTCCTCTAACTTGACTACTAACTTTGGCATAGAATTATTAGTGCGATCATGTTGCAATTGCCTGTCATGTTGGTCCTCATCAATTATTTGATTGGTATAAGATCCTTTAGATGTGATGAAGCTTACAATATCAGGATCGTCATTGAAAATCCTCCAATTGGTAATGTTATCAGGAATCGAGGGTCTAAAGATTAATTTGATTGAAAATCGACCAGGGCTATAGTCTTCTGCAGGAATGAGTTTGGAAGCTACGTTACCTAGAAGGTCTGCACTAGTATTCTGGATTCTGGGAATTAATGAAATATTAAATGTTATAAAGTGTTCAGTCAGATCTTGAACTAAAGATTGATAATGTTTTAAATGACCTGATAAAAAATGTATAGTATTGCGTACCTGTCTAATTACAATTTCAGAATCTCCAAAAACTTGCATATATTTGATGTCTAATCCGATTGCTTTGTATAATCCTTGGACTAAAGTCTCGTATTCTGCGGTATTATTAGTGCAATCGAACTCGAGTCTGCAAGTTAGCATAATTTTTTTTCCCTCTGGACTAACCAACACGCATCCTACTCCTGCTCCTTCATTAGACTTAGAACCATCAAAAAATAACTTCCAAAATAAAGATTTATTTACAGGAGTATCAACAAAATTACTGCATTTAGAACTATATGTTTGGGAAAAATTTTCTATTTGAGATAAAACAAAATGTTCTAAGTAAGGTGAAGTATGAGCAATAAAATTTCCTAAGAAAGAATCAACTAAATAGTTGCCAATAATATTATTGTTGTATGCTACTAGTTCATTTTCTCCTTCCAATTCCATTACTATGTATTTCTGATGTTTTTCTTGCTCAACCTTTATCTGATTTGGTTTACCACTATAAGGAAGCCACATGTGCGACCAATCAGTTGAAAATTATCCATGAAGTTTTTCTGACCAATCTCTGCTAAGAATTAAGCCATAAAATTCTGGAATATCTACAACTAAAATGTCGATAACTTGACATACCTTTGGATTAGATCACAGCCTTATGGTAACCTGATTTAATTCACCAATCACCTCAACTTGCGATCAATCTAGATGGACTATGCACACAGCAGATTTTTGTGGTTGAATGTTCAACTTTGCACATAGTGATTTTGGAAGAATATTAGATGAAGCTCCAGAATCCACTAAACAATTATGCAAATTTTTATTGAAAACTTCATAAGTAAGAAGAAATGGAGGAGTATGAGATCTCGACCTTCCTCCAATTAAAGCGATATTTTCTAGATCAAATTTACTAATCGCATTAGTTGGAGGTCTTCCCATCTCATTGGAAGCTTGAGAAATTACAGGATCGGGCAAAGGTTTTTCTGGTATAGCATGTAATTCTTTCAAAAGTACCTTTTGCTAGTGTTTTAACTTTCTAAATTCATAAAAAGTGATGTTAGCCCTAGTCTTCTTCATGTCTTCTATGATATTATACTCCATTTCATCCGAAACGATCAGTTTTTTTGATGTACTTGACGAATCAGTTTGGACAGGGCTAGTTTGAGTGGCTTTAGATGTCGTTTTCTTGGGTGCAACTTTATCCTTATTCATTGAGCTTGCGCTCTTTGGCTTAGGAGTAGGTTGAGGAGGATCAAGTTGATTTCTACTTTGAGTGCTGATCGGGGATGCTTCTTCATCTTCCTCATCTGGGAGGATGAAATCCCACATACCTTGTACCTCTACAACTTCTTCTTCATCGGTAGTTTCTTCAGTAGCAGTCTCCTCTTCTTCTTCTTCTGATTCAGCATTTGTAATAGCATTTGGTGGTTTTGAATCAGTTGAAGGGTTTCTTCTATAAGGCTTGAAAGACTTTTTAGAAGATGTTTCTGCTACTTGTTTCTTAATGTCAACCATTTCGTTAGACATGGTTTTCAAAACTTTCTGCAATCCTTCTAAATCGAATGGATCTTTCGATTATTTTTTCTTGGGGTATTCCTTAAAAGTAACCTTCTTGGATTTTCGTTCTTCTATCACATTTTTCTTTTCTAAAGCAATGATACGTTTCTCTACTGCTATTGCTTCCTTCATATTGTCAGCTAAAGTTGTTTTGTTAGCCCTATCAACGAAGATTTCTATATTTGATGGTAAAGCTGAGATGTACCATTCACTTCGCACTTCTTCGCTAGGCTTGGAAGCAGTAGGAATTTTATTTAACAGTTTATTGAAACGTGAATTAAAATCCTTGATAGGTTCTTTTGACTCAGCTTGAAGATTGGACAGGTCATTGATCAGTGTCGTTGTAGACCTTTCATCACCGAACTTAGTCAAAAATTGATCTTAGAAGATATCCCAACTAGTAATAGATCCAGATGGTAATGAGAAATACCATGATCTAGATGTTCTTTGTAGAGTATAGGGAAAAATTCGGATGACAACATCTTCATTAGTAACTCCATTGAGATTTATGGATAACATAAAGTTATTTATATGCTCTTCTGCTAGCATGCCTACTTCAGGATTAAACTTAGGCAGCCATTTTTCAGGATGGGTTGGTAATTGACTCAAGGGTGCAGGCATTAAGACTGCCCCTGGGTTATTTCATGGAGATTGAGCCATTGTTTAACTACTAACAGAGGAAAGTGCAGAAGATGATCCCTCCGGTTGGGAAGATGAGGATATTATGATTCCAGATGTTTGAGAAGGAGATGTGGAAGTTCTAGTGGTTTGACGGACAATAGTATGAAGTGGAGGGGTAGATGGTTGACTTCACGGTGAAGAGGTTGAGATGGATGATGATGATGAAAGAGTCTCACTATCAGACCCTTTAGGTGATTTCCTTGCTTTCTTCCTAGTAGGTAGAGGTAACTCAGTTGGCTGAATGCCAATATTTTCGCTCTATAATCCGGTAAGAGGATGAGCAAGATTATATTGCGAAGTTACACTGTCTTGAGATTTATCAGATCTTTGAGGTGATATTGAAAATCGCTGAATTTTATGAATCAAAGATTCAACTTCAGGAGGTTCAATAGCAGATTCTTCTGAAAGGTCAGGGTTTGTGGCAGTGTCTATTATTTTTTCGACTTCTGGCTCTAGATTTAAAAATTCTAAGTGCGATGGAGAAGTCGGGGGAGATGGTGAGGGCAATTTACTCTCAGAATGGTATTTAGATTTTGACTTACTTGCCATTCATAGTTCGGTTCCCTCCTTCTAGCGCCAAATATGTTGAAGCCCCAAAGATCAGGTCTACAACAAGGGGGATACCCACCCGGTCCGAACCTTGGTTGGCAGCTCCTTTTCCGTTTGGTATAGTGGGTCCGACTGGGGATAATGGGACCAGTTTCCCAATATGTGTATGTGTGTGTTGAGAATTGATATTTCCTTTCTAAAAATTCCTAAGTGAAATGTTTTTATTCTAATTCTAATCTATAACATGCAATTGTATTATAATTAAACAGAAATATCTAATTCTAAACTAACTCGGGATGTAATCTTTTCCTTACGCGATATAAAATTATTTCAAATAACAATTGGTAATAAAGATCATTCAACTGTTATAAGAAAAGAATTCAATAAAGATAAACCACTTCGTATAAAAAGTTAGATGAAACAGTTGTGAAAAACATATCTCATAATAAGCTATTCATATATTAAGCATAAACAAATAGCTATCACCGTACAAAAGTGCCAAATTATAACTCAAGCATTCAAGAATTAATACATAAACAACTGAACATAAATATCACTTTAACACAAAGGCAGAAATAGTTAAGAGATTAAAGTACCATTTATAACTAGTTCTACTCATGAGCTTCAAGCAATAATGACTTACCTCTTCTTAATCCAACATCCACTAAGAGTACAAAAGTGCAACATCAGTAGCAGATATTAAACTCAGATATCAATAAATCCTGTTCCATTCATTCATCAAAACCTCCTCTGACAGTGCAAAAGTGCATGTTCTAAGAACAAGTTTTTGACAAATTTCATGACCCTTCTCTAAATGCATGAGAACGGTTTAAATACTACTAACTAAATCTAAAAATAATTTATTACAAAAATGTAGGATGCGGTTTAAATGACCATCCTCTTTTTAGGGAAAAAAAATAAAGCAAAACTAATACTAAATCTAAAATTAAAAGTAAACAACTAACTACTTGTGAATTTGTTCTTTGAAATTGCAAGTATTCAACATTGATTTGAGAAGAGTAGGCTAGCCGACTTCAGACTTTAACTGTCCTGTGAAAACGGAATTGGCAAGAGCTGGCACCATCTTTTCGGCAGAATTGATGATACACTTGAGAGTCATGCACTGGCTGTGTGGTTTTACCAGACACGCCCAGTAAGAATCCCAATTTAACTTTGTTAATCTTTTAATCGATTCTGCCTTTTCTTGAGCCTTCTGTCTCCAGTCTGTTCGCAGTTGTTGTGCTTTTGGTAGGTACCCTGGAGTACTTTCTGAGATTAGATTTTCCTTGTGCAAATTTTCATTTATACAATCAATAATATTGCTTGCTGCTGTAGTTTCTTCTTATGCCGCTTTCTCTGCTTTCCTGATTTGTGCATCCCAATTATTAAAGAGCATTTCTTTATGACTATCATTGATCATAGGTGCACCTTCTCTTTTCCCCTCCTATGTTTCTTTCCAAGCCAAATATTCAGTAACTCTTCTATCAGTTAAATCATAATCATGTCGTAAGTCTACGATGTGATTAGTGATTTTATCACTTTCTTCACAATAAGAGTTCCATTGTGATATTCTTTGGCATAGTGTTTCATGTTGCTGTAGTAGTTGATAATTTAAGGAAATAGACTCTGTGATCAATTCTGTAAGCTTGGGATCATCCTTGTGCATCTCTTGCATAACTTGTAGCTATTTTTCTTTTTCATCCAAACTGTTCTGATATCCTATCTACATTTGTTGGAAGTCCTGCTGTAATTTTTCAAGTTGTTTCTGTGCTTCATTGTTAACATTGGGTTGTTGCAGTTGTTGTTGCAAGACCTGTACTTGATCTTCTTTCTCATTCAGTAATTTCCGTACCTGAGATGCTTTATCAATATCTGCAGATGCATATGCTCCTGTGATCTGAGATAATTTGGTGAGATTTTCAGTTGGATCAGTAGTAGGATGTTGCCATAAGACATCTAATTGTTCTGCATCATGAGAGAGCACATTTTTCAATTTCCTTTTCTTTTTTTGTCTTCTTACCACTGCCTTGTGTTGTGAACTATAAAATACATCAAAAGGAGGAATTTCCTCTATTTTGAGCATGAGTTCAGAGGATGGGGTAATGGGAATATGTTCAATTTCTGAGACATTGGTAGTTACTGTTGTGACTATATTTTTTGTTGTTTGCACATTAATCATAGTTGTCTGTGTGTCTTGTCCTTCAATATTAATCAAATCATTGAATGTCTCCCATTCCTTATCTAATTCAGTTCTGACTGATGGTTTCTGTATAATGAGAGGGGGAAGATTTAACGGTGGAGAGGTTGAAACCTGTTGCTGTGAAAGCTCCTTTGACTGGGCAGTATCCCTTACTGACCCTTCACTTTTATCATGGTCATTATCAAACCTCTTAGAGTGTTCAGAGGTTTCTGTTCCAGACTTTGACTTAGACCTGTCTATTCCTGAACTTCCACTGAGACTAATACTAGGAGTTGGTTCCCTTACGGGCTCCAAGCGTAATTTATCCAAAGGGATAGTAGTTAACCTCCTTTCCCTGTATATTTTGAATTCTTGAAATTCTGCTGGAGGAAACCATATTTGGGCTGAATGTAGAATCTCTTTAAGTGTGCCTTTTTCTTGGAACATGTCATCAAAAAGATAATCTTCTTTAGAAAACACTCTTATCTTGACTGCAGTAGTGTAATTTTTAAAAATATTATAGGGGTCGAATGGTCTTATTGGAAACTTGAACAAATGTAAACATGTAATATTGTTTACTTCTTTGAATGCATGGCCAACATCAAATAGTGAAAAGGCCCCACAGGCCACAGGAAATTGTGGCTAGATAGCCTTCTTTTTGTCCTTCAAATCTTTAGTCAAACCTCCTTCTCCATAGGTTTGATAAGAAATTTCTCGGGCCATGAGTTTATCAGGAACATACAAAGGTAAAACATGAGGAGAAGAAAAACTTCCAAATACCCTAACATATGTAAACAATTCTTCTCCAAACCATGTCACAAAAGGAAGTATGTCTACCTCTGCTTCAGGAGAAAACCTTGGAGCATCTTTATCATATAACATTTTGTACAGGGGCAACATGATTCCATGGAAAATATTGTAAAAATAGGGAATGAACTTTGAATCCCACAATTCTTTGTGATAAACATGAATGGGTATGGGATCTTGAGTTGTCCATTTCCACCCCATTAAAGGAAACTTAGAAACATAACAGATTGAATCCATCACATAAGCAAATAAGTAAAAAGGGGGATAAATTCTCTGAGAAGTAGTTCTTTTAGACCGATAATTCAAAATAGCCATGGCTAAGTTGTTAGATAATATCTTTGCCCAATCCACAATAGTAGCATTAACAACAACTTTCAATAACGGTAGCCATTCAGATGAAAATTTATTCATGTTTGGCTTTCCAAAAAGCCTACAGAGCATAGCAGCAGCAAAGCAATATGGAGAAGTGAGAGAACCAGTACTATACATACCATGTTTATCCTTCTTTAGTGGTTCATCTATCCTTGACCAATCCTTGGTGCATTCTGCCAGGTTTTCATTTTCTTTGGAAAAATTCTCCATGAACTGTTTTTTATAAGCACCTATGGCTCCGGCAAATGATACATGAGTCTCAAATCTTGTGGAGTAAATGAGCCAATGAGCTCTAGAACCTGAGTCTTAAACTGTCTGTTCGTAATATCAATATTATCGAGTACCCATTTAACCATGTATGTGTATGGAATAATTCTAGGTCTTGCTGCTATTCAGTGCAAGACTGAACAAGCTAGCTCTATAATGGACTCATCAGAAGACCCATGTGAGCCTGTAGTAGTTGTAACCTCCATTAATTTGGGGTTCTCTTCCTCAAGTAGGTTATACATGCCCTCGCAGGTATTAATACTAGCATCTTTGTTACAGGCGGTGTCTGTGTACAAGGGCGTCATTTCTTTATCTTCAGAACTTAGAGCCTTGTCTTTCTTTCCCATAATACCTTGAATACTGCTTTGTATAGTTCTCTATTCTTCGCTCCTGCAGTTTAAAAATTAAGTGAGAATAATGATAGGAAAAAGGTGATGGGAAAGTTTTAAATGCTGAAGACGTAAAAAATTATACCACCTTACGTGAAATAGCTCTTCGATCAGAACGAAACCATATTTCTTTAACGATTGACAACCAATTCATTGATTAACATTAAAGCACATAAGCAAGTCTCGATTTTTGGAAATATTTTTTGTAAAATGAGCCTTAAATATCTGCAATAAGGAGATCTGCAATTTTCTTCGCAATATCGCAATATCGCAAAATCGCAGATCGCAATATCGCAAAATCGTTGGATCGCAACAAATGAAAAATCTTCATTAATGTGTCTTTTCTATGATTTACGATATATGCCATCGCATATTGGTGGTTTGAGATTATTCAACGTAACATAAGACATTTGAGGCATGCGATGTGATGAATGTTCTTTTAGTGCATAGTTTTGCATCGCAATCTCGCAATCTTAGAATTCCGCTTGCAAGGAGGTATTCATTACCTATTTGCGATGTGATATTTCTCTAAAGAATGATTTTATCCTATCATAAAACTTAATTTTTTAAATATTTTTCAAGGAATATTATTAAGTTTATGATAGTAAGTTTTATTGAAAAAGGAAATATAAGTACTAATCGATTTTCTGAATTTTTTACTAAGGGTCCCCAGTTATTTAGTATTAGTGATGATACTAAATAAGAAGGGGGGTTGTTGCTAGCCACAACAGGACAATGGTTTAAGACCTTAGCTTCCATCACTAAAAAAAAAAAATCACCAAAGGTGATGTTACCAAAAGTATATTTGTTATGGTGACATTCAAGGTCTGTCACAAATAATGATTATAATGACGGTTAGTGATCGTCACCATTTCATATGAACAACATTTTTTTGTAATGGGCTTTTCATGGTCATCACTATTAATGGATATATAGGGAGACATTCATTGACCGTCACCATTTCATATCTTAGTTAGGGTCGAAAAATATCACCAAAACCTCCTTGGTGACTGTCAAAAGAGATTTTATCACCAAAAATAGAACATCGCCAAAGGTCGCATTACCAAAAATATAAGTTTTGCGGTGACATTGAAGGTCCTTGATGAATAACAATTATGATGACACATAGTTTTTGTCACCATTTTATATGAACAATAGTGATTTATGGTGATGTACCTTTGATGGTTGTCACTATTGATGCGTACATATGGTGTCATTCATTGACTTTCGCCATTCAATATTTTGGTGAGGGTCAAAAAATGTCACCATAAGCTCATTGGTGATGGTCAAAAGAGCTTCCATCACCAAAAACTAATTTTCACTAGTACATATGAATATCAAGTCATAATGGAATCAAACCATCAACCTCCTGCTTGTAAAGCAGGTGCTCTTCCATTGGGCTAGCACCCATTAAATAATTAAACTTTACAAAATTAAACCTTGAAGCTTTATAAATTGTAAATTCTAGAAATTTCAATAAATTATAGAACTTTGTAAATTCTTGGAAAATACTTTACTAAATAAACAAAATAACATTGAATTTGTAGGTCCCTACCTAATGGTTATGGAAGCTATGAAAAGTGGGTGGAGTGAAAAATAGCTATGTATAAGATACTCAATATGTTTAGTTGAATACGTAATTAGAGGTGAAACTTTGAAAACATTATAGCCTATAAATGAACTGTAATTATCATACTTAAAATTACACCAAAGATTGATTTATCCCCTTATAAATCATGTAAATGTGTTGTGATAGCACAAAAATATACCTCTAAAATATCAATTTGCATGCCAAAAGGTGAAAAATAGTGAGTATATGATACGATTATGAATCATGAGCTACATTCTTGAATCCTATTTGCTATGAGGTCTAGATAACTAATTGGGAGTGCTTCTCACTATTAATTAAGACAAGATATTAAATTGAAATTATCAATAACAATTATCCTCAAATGTAACAACTAAATAGATATTAAAATTGTAAGCACAAGTTTGGGTAATATCCATTACACCAACAAAATATGCAAGGGGCATTAAAACACTTCGAAATCCACACCAAGCATGAGAATTCAAAGATTCAATTGCATGGATACAAAGAACCAACAAAAAAATATATTAATTTGAACATGTTTCCACATGTGCTCAAATATTAGAGGAAACAAAAAATCCCAAGACAATTGATTAAGCACTTGAGAAAATGGAATTTACTTCTTTAGTGAAAAGGAAGAAAACCCCAGTCTCTCTTCTATACTACTCTAGAATAAATCATCTATGTATGGCATTTGGGTTTTGTAATATAATCTATGCTTACTGTAACACACCCCCTTACCACCTTTCATAACTAAGGATGGTCATCTTGTTAACCCGGGGCTCATCGTGAGGTTAAGAAAACAATTTAGGTATATACTTATCCCTTTTTTTTCCTTTTATTAATAAATTCTATCCATGAATCATCATATTCACATTCAAATGGGCCCTGACAACCTTGTAAAACAAATTTGGTATTTTAATATCTCTATATGCAACCGCTATGAGACCTATATGCAGCTTGATGTATTAGAACAACCCTAAGTTTAATTACAAAAACCTTTTCTCCACAATAGGATATTTTCACAATTGGCTTCAAGTCATCTCTCTATGGATATGGTCATCACTAGTGTCTCTAAAACCCTCATTGTATGGATTTAACCTCAAGGAGATAAATAAAACATACTACTTTTAACTTCTCATGTGAGTATTTGAAGCATCTCCATTTACAATTTCTACCTATAAACATATAAGATGAAATGAATTGTAGGGCTATTGACGAAGACATTATGAAAAAAATAAATAATATCATAGCTTATGCTGCACATTTAAAATGCACCCATCCCTAAATAGGACTGCCAGAAGTTTTTTTAATAAAATAGAACAACTCTCCATCTAGAAAACCATCCAAGCTATGTACTATAGAAAGGGATGTTCTCAAAAAACCCTTTTATAATTCCCTTGACTTCCTTGATAGTTAGATTTTTCCAGGGTGACATTTCAGATTTAATATCTCTTGGAAAAATAATAATGGTTAAGTTATCTCAAGCATCATTTTATCATTAATAAGCACTCGTATGTACCCACCAATGAAAAATATTTCTTGAAATTCAAGGTTATGTATATGCTATTACAAATACATAAATTTTTCCTGACCTAAAGACAACAAGAGTAGATGTTTTCTTCCATCTGTTTGAGACAACTGCATTTTAAATCATTTGTTTATTACATAAACAATAAATTTCACCGCTCACAAATAGATCATGGATCGGTACACCATTATTTGACATGGTTAAAAACCTCAAAGAGGGAAATGGTCCACGGCTTGAGCCAATGTGGCCACTTCAGGAAATTTTTAATATAAAGAAATAAAATTTGCATAAGCTTCTCTCCTAAACAGTCTCTAAGAAAATGACCCTCCATGCTCTTTAAATAGAAATCATGGCCCAATTGGGTGTTAAGACACAAACCAAGTGTTGGTAATACCGAGGTGAGAATGAACCGTCGGATCACTACATATCATGACCATCGAATTATAAGTTACAAAAGTACATAGAAAATAAATAAATATTACCTGAGTTTACGCTAGACCAAGTTATACTTATCTATTTCCTATGTGTCGGAACATCTTAACATCCCCCCTTAAGAACAACTTGGGATAGGATTGAAGGATTTGCAATGGTGAAATAATAGGAGAAGGAATGAGGCATTCGAGACTATCCCCCATTAAAGATAACTTTCTTAAACTCCAAGAATAGATCTAAGTTATTAAACTTTGCTTCTTTGAGAGCCTTTGTAAAGATATCGGCAACTTGATCATTGGTTGAACAATAGTGCACCTCAAAAACATGGTCATGAATGAACTTTTTGATGAAGTGCATGTGTAGCTCAATGTGTTTTTTGCACTGATGTTGAACTGGATTTTTTCATAGCTGAATGGAACTCTTACTATCATAACAAATTAAAGTTGGATGCTGCTAATGAAGACAAAATTTAGAGAGGATCTGGTGAAGCCATATGGATTCATTGTTGCCTTCAAGAGCACCATGATTCTCTACCTTTTCCAAAGAAGGAGAGATGTCACTTTGTTTCTTACAATACCATTTAATAGGTCTTGAACCAAGAGTGAGTACATAACCTGTAGTAGACTTTCCATCATCAGGGTCACCAGCCCAATTAAAATCAGTGAAACCAACCAACAAAGGAGATGCTCCTACACTGTAATGAATCTCAAATTGAACTATACCTATATCATATAGAAATATTACTTTATTTTTTTTCCAGTTAATTTCATGAGGTTTGCGCATAAATCAAGTAACAAAACCAAAAATAAAGTTAAAGTCAAGATGGTTTTGTGTTAGGTACAAAATTTTACCAACAAGTTGATGGTATAAGGTAGAATCAACTTGAGGAGAAGTACAAGTGACTGAAATCTTGACTCAAGACTGAAAGGGAGAAGGGGATGGCTTACAGTCTTCCATGTGAATGTGGCGTGGAAGCTCACAGGCATACCTGGACTGAGAAAGGGTAATACCTTATTTGGATTTTAACACTTGAAGACCAAGGAAGTCATGCAAGCGTCCTAATTCTATCATTTAAAACTTCTTTTTGAGGCTATAATTCACATGCTTTATATGGTTTGGATCACTACTAGTAAGGATAATACCATCAAAATAAATAACAAGGATGATTAAGGACTTCCCATTTTCTTAGTGTAGATACTGTTTTCAGAATGACATCTATTAAAGCCATTATCTGAGATAAAGCTATCCATTTTGGCATACCAATCATGAGGGGCTTTTCTGTGACCATAGAGAGACTTCTTAAGGTGACAAACAAGGCTAGAGTGTTCTTGGATAAAGCCAGGGGGTTTTTCGATGTAAATTTCTTCATGCAAGTCACCATGTAAGAAGGGAGATTTAACATCCACCTGATGGAATTCTGATTTAGAGGAGGCAACAAAGGAAATAACAAGGTGCATAGAATTCATTTTGGAAACATGGGAGAAGGTTTCAGTATATTCAGTGACTCCAAATTGTGAAAATGCTTTAGCAACAAGATGAGCTTTATGTTTATCCACTTTTCCATCTAGTCCAAAATTTATTTTGTAAATCCATTTGTGACTGAAAATTTCTCTTCCCTTTAGAAGAGGACCACGATCCCAAGTATCATTCTCCAATAAGGAACGATATTCTTCATCCATACATGCATCCCAATGTAGGTGACCTGAAGCTTCTTCAAAGGTATCTGGATCATAATTTTCTGGAACTTGAGCCAATAAAGAAGAGGCTCTGTAGAGCTAATAAAATGTATGACGTTGATCTGCAGGGTCACGTGTAAGAGAACCTATTTCATCCCGAGTAGAGAGGACCCATTTTCATAGCTGTGGAGCTAAAGGAAGATCCTGAGTAGGTGGATGATGATTTTCATCCTCGTTGTCATCATCCAAAGTAGAAGGGATGTTTTCAGAAGTAGAAGAGATAGAGAGAGGTGGCACATTTGTTGAATCAAGCTCATAGCCCAAAGGTGACAATGTTAGGATATTTCAACACATAGGAAATAGTTAAGTATAACTTGGTCTAGCGTAGAGTTAGGTAAATTGTGTTTCTTTACAATGTACATTTGTAACTTATAATCTAATGGCGATGATATTTAGTGATCTAACGGTTCACCCTCTCCTCGGTATTACCGACACTTTATCTGTGTCTTAACACCCGATTGGTCCATGATCTCTATTTAAAAAGAATGGAGGGCCATTTTTCCGATAACCATTTATGAGAGAAGATTATGTAAATTTTATTTTTTATATTAATAAATTTCTGGAAGTGTCTGCATTGGCTCAAGCAATTGATTGTTTCCCTCTTCGAGGATGTTAACCATGTCAAATTCTGGTCTACCCATAACTGATATGTTTTTGAGATGTGACCTTTAGTGTTTGATCTAAGGAACTTACCCTATAAATTCCTACATGGTATGAGAGCCATTTTGAGGGTTGCATCTATTTTTGATCCAAATACAAAGCGATTTTGACTACATGCAATTGCCATTTTCCAGATCTACTATTTGTGACCACTTTCAGGTCGGGAGAACTTCTCTATTGTATCAAGAGCGTCTGTTAGTTTGATGAACCCCTTTTTTTTCATTCGAAAAGGTTTTTGGTTTCCCAAGTTATGTCATTTTAGATCTGGAGGTATAAAGTATCTTTTTTTCAATTATAGTTATTAATCCTTCTATTTATTTCGATTCCCCCTGTTTATTTTGATTTATAATTTTTTTATTGTCATATCTATACCATCTTCTCTATGTATGCTCTTTTCTCTTCTCTTGTGCGAACTTGGCAAATCAAAAATAGGAAGACGAGATTTTTTTTGCTACGTATTATTTTTCCCCGTGTGTTTATTCCATCTCAGGAAATTAGAAATAACGGAAAAAAATACAGTTTTTGGTAAGAGTAACCAGAAATCTAACATTCTGTCATTAGCCTTGTATTTTTATTTTTATTTTTTTGCATGGATTTTGTGTTTTTCTTCACGAAAAATAACACTCATCAAAGGCTAAAAAAAAAAAACCTTCTTCTCAAACAATAATAGAATGCTTTTACTAACTCACTTGGTGTAAAGTTACTTTATGAAAATAGAGGTCTTCGGCTCAAATCTCTTTCTCAAGCATCTTTTTCTAAAAAGTTTTTTGTTAAGTTATTTTTTCTTTAAAGGCATTTTGGCAAGTCGTCGGCTTAAAAATAAGGGTTTTTTTATTTAAAAAACACTAGAAAACTAACATTGTAAAAGTGACTCCCAATTATTTAAAAAAGTGGGTCACATAAAGTAGTTTTTTTTTAAAGGGACCTTATTGTATTATGTTAGGAAAAGAGGGGGGGTATTTTCTTTTTAAGTTCATCTTCATCATCATTTTTCAACCTCTCAAATAATATTAAGCATCTACTACAACATTTTTCGAAAACACATAACGTCTTCATCCGAAAGTCATTTTTAGAGCCATTTTTTTTAAATGGTTTAAGTTTTCGAGATGTTTCCATTGGAGAAGTTGGTTTTAGTCATTTCAAATTCAGTTGTTTTTGAAAAAAAGGAAAGTACATGCCTAGTTGTTCTTAACAACACTAATTATTTCCAATGGCTATCCTACATGGTAGACTTACTTAGAAGTAAAGGTATTTATAGAATAGCCACACGAAAAGAAACTAAAACTACCGATAGAGATAAAGCCTCTAAATGGGAAAATAAACAGTATCAAGCATGAGGTTTGATCAGAATATCCATCGCTCAAGATCTTAGATTTCATATCCAAGATATTGAATCCCCTGATGGAGTTATGAAAAAGCTAAATATTGCTTTTGGCATGAAAAATTAAATCAGAGCCCATAAGCTTGAAAATGAGTTGCTTACACTGGACCCCAATAATTTATCCTCTATTGAAGAATTTATGTCCAAATTCAAGACCTTTAGAATTATTTTATAAGGTTGTAAGGTCAAAGACAAATATGGTAGCCTTATCTATTCCATTATTGCTAAGCTTGGCCCTAAATACTATGTATTTGTTTCCACCTTCCATTCCACTAAACAAGCCCTCATTTCTCAAGGAATGACCTACAAGCTACCCTCTTTTGATGTCTTTTGTGATTCTTTGATAAGAGAACAACAAAAAATATTACATATTGGTCTTATTAATACAAGAAACTCTTCTAAAAAAGCCTTAGAAGCCTAGCAACAACCATACCAAAAGAATCCTAAGAAGCAGCATCCTAAAAAGAATGGTCCTAAACCAAAAAAGGATCTTAATCAATTTTAGCCACAAACTGAAAAGGATAATAAACAAGTTGATAAGGCATATAAAGCAAATGGAGTAAGACATATAAACATTGAAATTTTTGTACTTGTGATGGCCACATAGATTCAAAATGTTTTAAGAATATGGAAGCCTTGGAAGCAGCAATGAAGAAGCACAACATCAATTTGGAGCACTCTTTAGCTTGATATTTGGGAATGGAACTCTCTACTTGTGGTTGCCAAGCATCAAGATTTGGTTATGCTTTGAATGTATCTTCTTCTTCTCATTCTCATGAGTGGCTCATTGATTATGGAGCATCTTACCACATGGTAAAAAATAAATCCACGTTTTCTTCTTTAAATGATTGTAACACCAAAAATATTTATGTTGGTGATGATAGATATCTCAGTGTTGTAGGGTCTAGAAACATTCATATAGATAATGGTTAGTTTAATGATGTATTATTTTTTCCTACCTTGTCCTACAACCTTCTATTTGTTTATCAGATAACTCATTCAGGTGAAGGGAAAAGAATATAATTCTCACCTCATGATGTTGTAATTAAGGGCCTCAAAAATATTAGACATATTTTAGCTATTGGCATTGCCAATGATTACACAAGGTTATATAAGTTTGGAAAATTAGGGTTATCATGTCTTCCCTCCGTTTTTGTTTCTCATAATGATAAAGAGAGGAAACTTTGGCATGAGAGATTTGGTCACTTAAAATATTGCTCTCTTCAAACTCTATGTAAAGAAAATATGGTGACAGGACTTCCTATGGTATCTTGCTGAGATGGTGTTTGTTCCGGATGTGTACTCAAAAAACATCATCAGGATAGTTTTGACAAACATTCCTCTTTGCACGCTTCAGCCCCTTTGCAGCTTGTGCACAGTGATTTATGTGGTCCACTTCCTGTTATTTCTTTCTCTAGATGCAAGTACTTCTTAACTTTCATTGATGATTTTTACAGACGCACTTGAGTATACTTTTTAAAACTCAAGAGTGATGTTTTTAACATGTTATTGGCATTTAATGCCTTTTTTGAGAAACAATCCGGGCATGAAATTCATAAGTTAAGAACTGAAAATGGAGGAGAATATGTTAAAAACAAATTTATCCACTTTTTCACTAATCATGGCATTCAATTGCAACATACTATTCCATATACTCCACAAGAAAATGGTATAGCTGAAAGGAAGAATCACACTGTAAAATAAATGGCTAATTCTATGCTTCAACCTAAAGGACTTAGTCTTAATTTTTGGGCGGAAGCAATTAACTGTGAAAATTACATAATAAATTGGACTTCTACTAAGGTTTTAAGGATTATAATGCCAAAATAATCATGGAGCTCAATGAAACTAGATGTAATTCACTATCGTGTTTTTGGAAGTGAAGCTTGGACCCATATTCCAGATGCGAAACATAGAGCCTTAGAACCTAAGAGTGAAAAATTCATTTTTTTGGATATTCTTATGATGTCAAAGGATATAGACTCCTTCAACCAAAATCAAAAAATGTAATCATTAGAAGAGATGTAAAATTTGATGAAAATATATCAGCCTGTGAGCCTAGTTTGACGGGTGTGCCACCTTTGGATTGCGAGCATGATTCGGTATATGTGCCACCTCTCTCTATCTCCTCTATTTTTTACAGCATTCCTTCTACTTTGAATGATGACACTGAGGATCAAAATACTCTTTCACCTCATCAAGATATTCCTTCAGCTCCATAGATTCCAAGATAGGTCCGCTCTACTCGGGATGCAGTAGGTTCTCTTGTAGGTGACCATGCAGATCAACATCATACACGTTCTCAGTTCGAGAGAGATTCTTCCTTATTAGCTCAAGTTCCAGAAAATCCTGATACAGACACCTCTGAAGAAGCTTCAGGTCATCTAGATTGGGATGAATCTATGAATGAAGAATATAATTCCTTATTGGAAAATGATACTTGGGATCTTGTTCCTCTTCCAAAGGGAAGAAAACTTGTTAGATGCAAATGGGTTTACAAAAAAGGTTTGGACCAGATGGAAAAGTGGATAAAACTAAAGCTCATATTGTTGCTAAAGGATTTTCACAAGTTGAAAGCATGGAATATACTGAAACCTTCTCCCCTGTTGCCAAAATGAATTCTATCCACCTTGTTCTTTCCCTTATTGCCTCCTTTAAATGAGAATTCCATCAGATGGATGTCAAATCCGCCTTCTTACATGGATATATGTAAGAAGAAATATACATGGAACAACCCCATGGCTTTATCCGAAACGACTCTAGCCTTATTTGTCACCTTAGGAAGTTTCTCTATGGTATCAAACAAGATCCTTGGGCTTGGTATGCCAAATGGATAGCTTTCTCTTAGATAGTGGATTTTCTAGGTGTCATTATGACAACACTGTCTACTCCAAGAAAGTGGGTAAGTATTTCATCATATTTATTCTTTATGTTGATTATCTTATGCTTTCTTGTATTGATCCCAACCATATAAACCATGTGAAGTCTGGGCTCAAAAATAAGTTTGAAAAGACAGACTTAGGACACTTGCATTATTTCACTGGTCTTCAACTCTTGCAATCCAAAGAAGGTGTTACCCTTTCTCAGTCCAAGTATACATGTGATCTTCTATGCCACTTTCACATCGAATAATGTAAGGCAGCTCCTTATCCCTTTGAGTCTAGAGTCAAGATTTCAGTCACTTTTACTACCCCTGAAGTTGATGTTACCTTATACCATCAACTTGTTTGTAAACTTTTGTATCTAACCCATACCCGTCATGACCTTTCCTTTGTCATTGCTCTTGTTGCTCATTTTAAGCACCACCATCCTGAAATTCCATGGAAAATAGCCAAAATAATACTTCAATATATTCAAGGTAAATTTCAGTTCATGATTCATTACAGTGGAGGAGAATCTCAAGTGTTGATTGATTTCACTAATTCTGATTGGGCTGGTGACCCTGATGATCAAAATTATACTACAGGCTATGCATTCACTCTTGGTTCAGGACCTATTACTTGGTATTGTAATAAAAAAAGTGCCATCTCTCTTTCTTCGGCAGAAGTAGAGTATTGTGTTGCAACTGAAGCTAGTAAGGAAGCCCTGTGGCTTTTTCAGTTCCTAACCGAATTCGGTCTTTGTCAGCAGCATCCAACTATAAATTAGTGTGATAATAATAGTGCCATTTAGATATGCAAAGATCCAGTTTAGTATCAACGTATGAAATACATTCAGCTTCACATACACGTCATTAGAAAGCTCATTCATGGTCATGTTCTTCAAGTGCAGTATTTTTCAACCAATGATCAAGTTTCTGATAACCTTACAAAGGCTCTGATAGAAGAGAATTTTATCAAAATTTAATCTATGCTTGGATTTCAGGAAAGTTATCATTAAGGGGGGATAGACTCTAATGCCTCCTTCCTTCTCCTATTGTGTCACCTTTGTAAATCCTTCAATCCTATCTCGAGTTGTTCTTAAGGGGGAATGTTAAGATATTTCGACACATAGGAAATAGCCTCCTTTTGTGTTACCTTTGTAAATCCTTCAATCCTATCCCTCTTCGATCCTAAAGGGGGATTTTAGGATATTCTGACACGTAGAAAATAGTCATGTATAACTTGGTCTAGCGTAGAGTTAGGTCAAGTGTGTTTCTTTACTATGTACACTTCTAACTTAGAATTTGATGGTCAGGATATCTAGTGATCTGATGATTCACTCTCTCCTCGATATTACAGAAACTTGATACGTGGCTTAGCACTCGATTGGTCCATGATATCTATTTAAAGAGGATGGAGGGTCATTTTTCCAGTAACTGTTTATGAGAGAGTATTATGTAAATTTTCTTTTTTATATTAATAAATTTCCTTAAGTGGTCGCGTTAGCTCAAGTCATGGATTGTTTCCCTCTTCAAGGGTTTTAACCATGTCAAACACTAGCGTACTGATTTGTAATCTTTTGGTGAGCAATGACCTTTGGTGTTTGATATAAGGCACTTACCTTGTAAATTCCTACAGGAAAACCCGTTGAACTAGCCTCGCAGGCCGATATATTTTCCTCAATTTTAACATCTCTTCCAATGATTACATTTTTCGATTTTGTTTGAAGAATTCTATATCCTTCGACATCTTCAGAATATCCAATTTGTGGAATAGGGTCCCCTAGCTGCATTTTTATATGTTCCAACACTGCTTTTTTTATATATTTTAGTAGTAATTGGTCTTCTGCAAGGGCTTTGGGGTGGGTCAAAGCCCCCAATGTATTGTAATGGGTCAAAGGGTAGACCTAGAGTCTGCAAACCCTGGTTTGCAGACCACAAGATAGCACAGGTTATGATGGTATAAATAGATGGATAGTTTGAGACTAAAAGTAAGTAATTAAGATTCATGTTACGTATGAACTGTTGAGATATTTTTTGGGTAGTTCTGGGTAAGGACTCTTGCTGGCTGTGTACACGGAGATCCCTAGTCCTGCTATGTGTGAACCTCGCTGGCTGTGTATAGGGGATTTGCAATAGTCATAAGAGTCATTATGCATTGTGGGCCACCATATCCTAACTCTTAATATCTTTTGTGCCGTTGCTTTCCCTACGTAGTGGCCTCCTACCACGCCTCTATGGGCTTCTACTAGAATGTCTTGTCTTTCATGCTCCAGAACGTATCTTCACAGTACCTAATTCTCTATTGGCGTTTGTTGTTTTTCCTGCATTTTTTCTATCAGTACTGGAAAACCTTCGGTCACATGATCCAATTGTCTACAATATCTGCAATATTGTCATGCAGGGTTTGGACAGTCCCTTGCGAAGTGCCCTAATTCTCCACAATTATAATAGATCAATTTCCCTCTTCCCCGACCTGCACTTCCAACTCTCCCTCCCGCCCCCCCCCCCCCCCCCATTCCTCTAGTAGGGGAGCCTCCTCATCCCGAGGGAGATAGTGGTGAAGAAGGGTCAGCCTGTACCTGGTATAGGTTTCCTTGGTCTATCATTTAGTCATATGTTCGGTAGTTGTGTTCGTCATGTCCCACAGATGAGCATAATTGGCACCATTGTTGCTTAAAATCTGGAACATAAGCACCAATATCGGGTCATACACCTTGGTATTATACAACCGGGTAGACAATTGTTGAAAATACTACTGACGCATCCCAAGCACACGTCGTGTGCGTCCTTGACATCACGTAGCAGACTAAGTTGGAGTGTATGATCAACATAATTGTTTAATTCTTAGTTAAACTTGGAGTGGGGGGCGGGGGGGGGGGGGGGGGGTGAATCAGTTTAACACATACATGAGCTTTACAAATTTTTCATCATCTTATTTACAACTTACTTTTATAATCAACCTTAGTATATGAATAGTCTTAATATGTTGCAGCAAGTATTAAATTAATGAGACATCAAACTTATTATGAGAGCATCAAACATTAAGCAGATTTGGTAAATCATCTCAGTACACAGGCAACACAGATATAGATAGGAGATATAAGTGGAAACCCATAAAGGGAGAAAACCACATCTTATTATTGTTGTGATGCAAAGGCAAGCTCCAACTCCATCTCACCACTATTTTTCTACAGGAACCAACCTACAGGAGGCTTCAACCTCAATTCTGCAAGCCACAACTTGCAAGGAAGCTCTAACTCCCTTCAATTTTCTGCAGGCACCAACCTACAGGAGGCTTCAACCTCAGTCAGCTACAACTAATAGCTATCAAGCTTCAACCTGATAGGGAAGCTCCAACTTCCTCAATTTATCAAAAGAAATATTTGCATATTTACCTCAAATATCAGCTCTATTTTTTAGCATCTCTTTCTGCTCCTCTCTTCTTTATCTTCTCTGCCTCAATCTTCTATGCTTTTCATTCTCTATCCTTGCTCTCTCTCTCTCTCTCTTTTATGCATATCAAGTTGATATTATATATAGAGTTCCTTGCATGACTTTTTGTATTTCACAAGAAATTTGGAGTGATTAGCCATGACTCTTCGGCTTCTGTCTTCTCATTCCTTTATCCAACTCATCTTAAAATTATAAAAAAATGTACAAAATTCCATGCTGTAGTGGGATTTTTCTTTTCCTTATGATACTTGCCTTTGCATCACAATCAATATAAAACAAAAATATTTACATTTTCAGTTACACATTTCAATTCCACTAAGCTCCTTTACTGGACTTTGACTTTACTAGATTTGTCTTTTGTGCTGCTGTTGAGTGACTGTTCTGAATATTTTGGTTCACCTCTATGTATATTCATCTGTTCACTGTACTTGTGTGCACCAGCTACATATATAGCTTCTTTTTAGGTTTTATTGTCAAAGACATATGAACCTGGGCGATGTTTGTTCATTACCAAACTCTGTTCTTGGGCTGCCTGCTTACGTTCTCTGTTCATATATGAGCTTAAAGTTAATAGTTTAAATTCACATTACAATTTCAATTCATATTTTTCCTGTACCATTTTCCTGCTGCTGTATCTCTCTCTTTTGTTCTTGCAGGCTCTTGTAATAAACCCAATCTGTGAACTTTATAAAACCCACTATATTAAATACCAGCATAGTATATATATTAGCATATATATATGTTCCCCACCAATTGTGAAGACCCATGTATTCAATTTAACATATGCCCAGCACACACCTCATTTCATATAGGTTTCGACTTTAGCACAATATATAAATATATCACCATGTATGCATATTCCCCAAGTCAAGCATTAAAAACTATTAATAATCTGTGGCTTTGGTTTAGTGCCCAACATAAGTATGGTCACGGTTTTATAACCTTTGTAACATCAAACTATATTACATTCCCTTACATTCCCCACTTAAATATATAATGCTTACCCGAATGTTCAGACCTTGGAAATCTTAAATATATATCTCGAGATTTAATTCAACTAAACCACTTACAATGTACTGTTGGCTCCAGGCCCACATATATAAGCGATGGCTCAATTAAATATGTGTGCCATACCTTGGGTTATCCTTCGAGCTACTTCCGAATGCGATTTCCGTTCAATGAGCCTTCCTCCAGATCGACAATGTTCGTTGATATCGCATTGCCTCCTCAGTCGAACGTTAATGTGTGATGGGGCGGTTTTGAAAATCCATCGCATGCCACATTTCCTCCAGTCTATGGAATCACTCCAAATTCACAATTACCACTCATCCCACAAAGGTGGTGCGATGAAAACTGGAAACCCCCTTTACTGTTCATTAGTTAGAGTTCCGTCTTCCGAGTTTCGCTTCTAATACTTCGCTCCTTTCATTATATATTACTATTCCGCTTCGAGGTTCTGGTCCTTTACATCCTCACTGCATTCATATTCCATTATGCTGTAAATATTCATCGCATTCTGCTTCGTAGCACTCACACAGGATTATATTAGTGTCACTGGGATTCTAAGAAAACCTCTCCATACAAGGGCTAACATTTCGGCACCCTACACAACAATTTAACTCAAAACTTTAAAGGGTATCAAACCTCTTTCAACAGTGAGTACATAGAAGTCATCATGGGGTATTTTAACTATCGCACATTCTTGTACAACTCAAAATGCTCTACGCTTAGAGTTAAATCGAATGAAATCGTATGCAATCAATTCATTTTAGAGCGCATCAAATCTTGATACATATGTAAGCCCTTATTTACGAGCCCACATCAGTTTTCTCGATCGTGCACAAAATTAAAAATCTACACTTTTGCACAAGGTTTTCAATGTTCAAAAAATTTGAAGGTCTAACTCCCGCTTCCACAAGAAATATACAGGCATGATCCTATCTGTCAGTAACACAGGATTTCATATTACAGTTCGGATTTCTCTTGGAGGATCGATCCTTTCGAATAATATGGAAGCAGACTTATATCAATTCTCTCATCTCCTCAGAGCCACTAAATAGATTCCTCATTTATGCTAATTGAAATTACTTACAAAACCCTCTTGTTCATGAAAAAAAGAGGACAATCTATTCTGTCTCTTAGACAACTCTGCTTCAATTCACTGCTTGTCCTCTGCTCCTTGACTGGTACTACTCCTTACTTCTCTTTTTGTTGTCTCTGCTACCTCACTGCTTCCTTGTTGCTGTTTCAGGTGCTCCTCCTTTGCCATCTCCTTTGCCATCAATGACAAAATTTCCAACAGTCTTCCCCTTTGGCATTGATGGCAACACATCCACCGATAATCCAATACTTCCTCTACTTTCCTTTAGGACCCTTCCTTCTGTTGCTAGATCTTCCTCCTCCTTTGAAATCAATGACAAGGGGTTGCACATTTCTTAGTGTAGATTCTATCATTTGATCCTTTGTTTTTATCCTTTTTCAACATTTCTTGCATTTCCTCTCTTTGAGATCTTCTCACTTTGTACCCTTCTCCTCCAAACTTTGGATTAAATCTAAAATAATGACCCTTTAGCCTTTTCATTGACTCTTTTATGTTGGATGTATTCTTTTCATAATCCTTTGATCCTGAGGACCTATTTCATGCTTTCCTTGCCGGCTGATCTCCCCCTGGAATGATATTTTCATTTCTGTTCTCCCCTTGAAACTGTGCTTTCTCTTCATATCAGAGAGTAGCATCTACAGATACTACCCCTAGTATATCTCTCAAATATTCAAATGGTTCTCTAGCAAGAGGTTTGGTAAATATATCTGCTATCTGTTCTTTTGCTGGTACATACTCCAGTTTTACTATCTTCTGAGCCACTTGTTCTCCGAGAAAATGATACTTAATTGGGAAATGTTTAGTTTTTGAGTGAACCACAGGATTTTTAGATATACTTATAGCACTTGTATTATCACATTTTATTGAGATAGGTTCATCAATGCTTACCTTCATGTCTTGGAGGGTTTGCTTCATCCACATGACTTGTGTACAACATGCTGCTACTATTATATATTCTGCTTCTGCTGTAGACAGAGAGATAGATGTTTGTTTCTTGCTTAACCATGCCACCAGACTTTCTCCTAAATAGAATTCACCTCCACTTGTGCTTTTCCTGTCATCCACATAGCTGGCCCAATCTGCATCTCTGTATGCTATCAAAGTGAAGCTTTTTCCTTTAGGATACCAAAGTCCATATTGTGTTGTTACTTGTAGATATCTGAATATTCTTTGGACTGCAAGAAGGTGATTTTGTTTAGGTGTTGCTTGATATATAGCCACTAGTCCTACTACTAGAATGATGTCTGGTCTTGATGCTGTCAGATACAACAAACTACCTATCATGGATCTGTAGAGTTTCTGATCTATATCAGCAGATCCATCATCAACACACAGCTTGCATCCCGTGATCATGGGAGTTGAGACAGGTTTGCAGTCCTCCATTTTGAACTTTTTCAATATTTATTTTAAGTATTTTTCTTGTGAGATGAATGTACCTATGTTATTTTTCTGAATTTGAAGTCCTAAGTAGAAACTGAGTTCTCCAATCATGGACATCTCAAACTTTGATTTCATCTCTTCAGCAAACGCTTTTTCTATTTCATCTCTGTTGCTTCCAAACATAATGTCATCAACATAAACTACAACAATCAGGAGTTCATTTTCATGGGATTTTATGTATATATTGTTGTCTACTCCACCTCTCTTAAAGCCTTGTTTTTGCAAATATTTATCCAGTTTTGAGTACCAAGCACGAGGAGCCTGTTACAGTCCATATAGAGCCTTTTTCAGCCTGCACACATAGTCTTATTTGTCTGTTAAAGAGAAACCTTTTGGATGTTACATGTAGACTTATTCTTCTAGATCTCCATTCAGGAATGCATATTTCACATCCATTTGATATACCTTGAAGTCTTGGTAGCATGCAAAGGCCAGAAACATTCTGATGGCTTCCATTCTGGCTACTGGGGAAAATGTTTCATCGTAATCAAGTCCTTCGATCTCTGAATATCCTTTGCAGACAAGTCTGGCTTTATTCCTCATTACCTGTCCTTCCTCATTCATTTTATTTTTGAATACCCATTTTTAGCCTATGAAATTTTTCTTAGTGGGTCTAGGAACTAGTTCCCAGGTATTGTTTTTCTCAATTTGGTCCAATTCTTCATTCATAGAATTTACCCAAGACTTGTCCTTGCTGGCTTCTTCAAATTTCTTTGGCTCTATATCTGATAACATGGCTATGTATACCTCTTTTGTCTGTTCAGTTAGCTGCCTTCTTGTCTGGACCCCTTTTTTCTTGTCTCCTATGATCTGATCTTCAGGATGGTTCTTATGAGTGTATATGGAAGGGGCTTTAGGGCCTAGTTTAGCATCTTCTGTTGTCTTTCTTGTTTCATCATCATCTTGGTCTTCTTCTTCATGGTTATCTGATGGACTGTTGCAATCTGTATCTTTTTTATTGTTTGGAAGTTCTTCATCAAATCTCACATCAATGCTTTCTACTATTTTTCGAAGAGTCTTGTTGTAACACCTGTATCCTTTACTTTTGGAAGCATATCCTAGAAATATCCCTTCATCTACTCTTGCATCAAATTTCGCAAGATTTTCATCATTATTCTTTATGTAACTCTTTCTTCCAAAGATTCTAAAGTGTTTGATTGAAGCTGGTTTCCCATGCCATAGTTCATAGGGAGTCTTGTCACTGCTTGGCCTTAAGTGAGCTTTGTTAAGGATATGCACGGCTGTGTGTACTGCTTCTGCCCAGAAGTTTTGAGGAATATTAGTCTCGTGCATCATGGCTTTGGCAATTTTTTGTACAGATCTGTTTTGTCTCTCTATTACTCCATTTTGCTGAGGTGTCCCTGCAATAGTAAATTGTTTTTTTATTCCGTGTTCATTGCATAGGTCAGCAAAGTCATAATCTGTGAATTCACCTCCTTTGTCCGATCTGACGCATTTTAATTTGCACCCTATTTGATTTTCTGATAATGCTTTGAATATCTTGAATTTTTCCAAAGCTTCCAATTTATTCTCAAGGAATGCCACCCATGTCATTCTGGAGAAGTCATCAATTATTAGCATGAAGTAGGATTCTCCACTTGGATTTTTAGTTCTTGCAGGTCCACACAGGTCCATGTGCACAAGCTGGAGTGGTCTTCTTGTTGATAACTCATCTTTGGCCTTAAATGGTGTGAAGGTCTATTTTCCCAGTTGACAAGATTTGTAGATGGTATTAGAAGGCCTTTTTATTTCTGGCATGTCTCTAACAACTTTCTTCTTGCTTAGTCTGATGATGTGATCGAAGCTGAGATGTACCAAACTTTTATGCCATAACCATGACTCCTCAAGTTTGCTAAGATGACATGCTTCATCTTCCTCTTTCACAATGTAAACATTACTCTATGTTCGAACTCCTTTGAGCAAAGTCTTACCCGTGGTGCTTGATCTGACTTCACAATCTTGTGCTCTAAAAAGAACTTCACAGCCTTTATCACACATTTGACTGACACTGAGGAAATTTGCTTTCAGCCCATCTAGAAATAGTACATCTTGGGCCTTTCCTTTGCCATTGTTTAGGTTGACTGAGCCTTTTCCTTTTATTTTTCCTGATTTATCATTACCAAAAGTAACATTGCCTGATTTCTTTTCATTAAGAGTTATAAACTTACTTCTGTCTCCAGTCATGTGTTTTGAGCAGCCACTGTCCAAATACCACTGGCTTTTCAGGTCTTGAGAAGCTAGATCCAAGTCACATTTATTCACCTTCTTTATCCACTGGAAGCATCCTTTTGTTTGGTATATTTTGTGAGATGAAGAACTACTTCTTCTGAGAGGACATTTGGAAGGCATATGTCCAACTTGATTGCATACACAACACTTGGTCATAATTTTTGCAGAATTGTGAGTATGAACAAAATTTCTTTGATTCATAAACCTCTTTGAGGTGTTGAACATCAATCTTTCTCCATACTTTCTACACTTAATGATCTTATGGCCAAATTCTTTACAATAAAAATAGTAACCATAGAAACTATTTTCATACCTGATGTAAGGTTGTCTTCTCCATTTGTTTGTTTGAGACAGTCTCTTTACTGTTTGCATCTTTTGCTGGTTTGAATTACTCCTTCTTGCATGAAAATATGCAGCAATGTGTCCCAGCTTGTGGTAGACATAACAGGTGGCATTCTTCATAGGAGGGAAGAATCTCCTTTGATGGCTTCCAAATTTGACATACTTAGGGGAATATGATCCTTTTTCTGTTGTCTTAGTATTTATTGCCTTCTTTGTTATTAGAGGTTTCTTCTAATATTTGTCTTTCTCATTACATGTTTCTTCTTTTGTAGGAATTGTTTGAGTTGCTTCGTCATTCTTCGTTGCTTTTACAAAAATAGTCTCTATGTTTTCCTTTTCTTTTCTTTTACTTGATTCTCCTTCATAGCCTATTCTCGTTTTTATCGTAGGAGATCTTTGAGCATCCAAATTTTCGTTCAACTTACTAGAGCTTGTTGTTTGAGATACTTTCCTCTGAGCATTTTCTAATTTCTTCCTCAAACATACAACTTCTTCTTCCAGCTTCTCTTGTACTCAAGTTTTATCCTTGATTTGCTTAAGTAACATGTCTTCTATCTTCTTGGCTTCTTCGAGCTCTACCTTTAGCTGCATGAGGGCTTCTGAATTCTTCTCTTCTCTTACATACTTGAGGAGAATGTCCTTTTGTTTTCTGCACTTCAGTTTGAGTCTGTCAATCTCCTTCGGAGGACTTCTTAGCTCCCCCTCAAGGTCGACTTCGCCTTCTTCTTCTTCATCTTCTAGCAGGAGTCCTTCAAGTTCTTCAATGGCCATCAATAAAAATTCAGAGGTTCCTTCTTCACTTGAGGGTTCATCTGAGTCTTCAAATGTATTGTTTTCTTGTTGATCATAGAAGGATTTTCTGCTGAACTTCTTTCCTTTCTCCCAGTTCTTTAATGTATTTTTGTCTGACTCTTGGGCCTGATTCCTTACTTTCTTGTGAAGACACTTAGCTGCATAGTGTCCAACTCTTCCACAGTTAAAGCATTTGAAAGGAATTTTACCTTTGTATTTACCTGAGCCTCTATCTAGTTTCTTGATGAATTTTTCTTCCTCTTCATCCGAGCAAGAACATATGTCTTCCTCTTCTTCTTTCTTCTTTTCTGTTTTAAAGGCTACCTCCCTCGTAATTGGCTTCTTCTGTGGGAGCCTCATTTCATATGCTATTAGATTTCCAGGTAGTTGGTTCATGGTAAAGGTCTCCCAATCTGCTGTTTCTTCTATTGCAGACACCTTGGGATTAAACCTGGGTGGAAGAGATCATAGAATCTTTTGAACAAGTACAACTTCTTTTATGGTTTCACCTAGAGCCTTCATGTTATTTACTATTTCTGCAACCCTTAGAAATAAGCTAGCAATGTCTTCATCATCATCCATTTTTAAGTTCTCAAACTGGGCTCTATAGACTTGAAGTTTGGCAGTCTTTACCTTCTTGTCTCCCTCATGAATATTCTCCAGAGTGTCCCACATTTCTTTGGAAGTGTATTTGTGCATTACTTTGATAAAATCTGCTTCACACAATCCATTTAAGATGGCATTCATGGCTTTTGTGTTGGCTACAAAATCTTGTTTGGATTCCTTTTATGAGTCAGTTGCCTTTGGGGCATATCCTAATTCCACAGCACCCCAAACTTCTATTCCTAGAGACATTATGTATGTCCTCATCCTGATTTTCTAGAAATCATAATTTACACATGTAAATAAAGGGGCTTTATTGGTTGAGAATCCTTCTTTACTAGCCATCTTGAGAACCTAGAATCTCCTTTCAGTTGTTAAATTGGTACAAAGGAACCCGCTCTGATACCAATTGTTGAATTCTTAGTTAAACTGAGAGGGGGGGGGGGGGGGGGGATGAATCAGTTTAACACATACATGAGCTTTACAAATCTTTCATCAACTTATTTACAGCTTAATTTTATAATCAACCTTAGTATATGAATAGTCTTAATATGTTGTATCAAGTATTAAATTAATGTGACATCAAACTTATTATGAGAGCAGCAAAAATTAAGCAGATTTGGTAAATCACCTCAGTACACAGGCAACACAGATAGAGATAGCAGATATAAGTGGAAACCCATAAAGGGAGAAAACCACATCTTATTATTGTTGTGATGCAAAGGCAAGCTCCAACTCCCTCTCACCACTATTTTTCTGCAGGCACCAACCTACAGGAGGCTCCAACCTCAGTCAGCTACAACTGACAACTATCAAGCTTCAACCTAATAGGGAAGCTCCAACTTCCTCAATTTATCAAAAGAAATATTTGTTGATTTACCTCAGATATCAGCTCTATTCTGTAGCATCTCTTTCTGCTCCTCTCTTCTTTATCTTCTTTGCCTCAATCTTCTATGATTTTCATTCTCTATCCTTACTCACACTCTCTCTCTCTTTTATGCATATCAAGTTGATATTATATATATAGTTCCTCGCATGACTGTTTGTATTTCACAAGAAATTTGGAGTGATCAGCCATGACTCTTTGGCTTTTGTCTTCTCATTCCTTTATCCAACTCATTTTAAAATTATAAAAAAATGTACAAATTTCCATGCTGCAGTGGGATTTTTCTTTTCCTTAGGATACTTTCCTTTGCATCACAATCAATATAAAACAAAAATATTTACATTTTCAGTTACACATTTCAATTCCACTAAGCTCCTTTACTGGACTTTGACTTTACTGGATTTGTCTTTTATACTGCTGTTGAGTGACTGTTCTGAATATTTTGGTTCACCTCTATGTCTATTCATCTGTTCATTGTACTTGTGTGCACCAGCTACATATACAGCTGATTTTCAGGTTTTATTCTCAAATACATATCAATCTAGGTGATGTATGTTCATTACCAATCTCTTTTCTCGGGCTGCCTTCTTACGTTCTCTGTTCATATATGAGCTTAAAGTTAATAGTTTAAATTCACATTACAATTTCAATTCATATTTTTCCTGTACCATTTTTCTGCTGCTGTCTCTCTCTCTTTCATTCTTGCAAGCTCTTGTAATAAACCCAATCTGTGAACTTTATAAAACCCACTATATTAAATACCAGCGTAGTATATATATCAGCATATATATATGTTCCCCACCAATTGTGAAGACCCGTGTATTCACTCTAACGTATGCCCAGCACGCACCTCATTTCATATAGGTTTCGACTTTAGCACAATATATAAATATATCACCATGTATGCATATTCCCCGAGTCAAGCATTAAAAACTATTAATAATCTGTGGCTTTTTTTTAGCGCCCAACATAAGTATGGTCACGGTTTTATAACCTTTGTAACATCAAACTATATTACATTCCCCACTTAAATATATAATTCTTACTCGAATGTTCAGACCTTGGAAATCTTAAATATATATCTCAAGCTTTAATTCAACTGAACCACTTATAACGTACCTTTGGCTTCGGGCCCACATATATAAGCAATGGCTCAATTAAATATGTGTGCCATACCTTGGGTTATCCTTCGAGATACTTTCGACTGCGATCACCGTTCAATGAGCCTTCCTCCAGATCGACGATGTTCGTTTATATCGCACTGCCTCTTTAGTCGAACGTTAATGTGTGATGGGGTGGTTTTTGAAAATCCATCGCATGCCATGTGTCCTCTAGTCTATGGAATCGCTCCGAATTTGCAATTACCGCTCATCCCACAAAGGTGGTGCGATGAAAACCGGAAACCCCCTTTACTGTTCATTAGTCAGAGTTCCGTCTTCTGAGTTTCGCTTCTAATAATTCACTCCTTTCGTTATATATTACTATTCCACTTCGAGGTTCTGGTCCTTTACATCCTCACTACATTCATATTCCATTATGCTATAAATATTCATCGCATTCTACTCTATAGCACTCGCACAGGATTATATTAGTGTCACTAGGATTCTGAGAAATCCTCTCCATACAGGGGCTAACATTTTGGCACCCTACACAAAAATTTAACCTAGAACTTTAAAGGGTATCAAACCTCTTTCAACAGTCAGCACATAGAAGTTGTCCTGGGGTATTTTAACTATCACACATTCTTGTACAACTCAAAATTCTCTATGCTTAGAGTTAAATCAAATGAAACCATATGCAATCAATTCATTTCAGAGCGCATCAAATCTTGATACATATGTAAGCCCTTATTTACGAACCCACATCAGTTTGCTCGATCATGCACAGAATTACAAATCTACACTTTTGCACAGGGTTTTCAATGTTCACAAAATTTTAAGGTCTAACTCCCGCTTCCACAAGAAATATACAGGCATGATCCTATCTGTCAGTAACACAAGATTTCATATTACAGTTTGACTTTCTCTTGGAGGATCGATCCTTTCGAATAATATGGAAGCAGACTTATATCAATTCTCTCATCTCCTCAGAGCCACTAAACAGATTCCTCATTTATGCTAATTGAAATTACTTACAAAACCCTCTTGTTCATGAAAACAAGAGGACAAGCTATTCTGTCTCTTGGACAACTCTGCTTCAATTCACTGCTTTTCCTCTGCTCCTTGACTGGTACTACTCCTTAATTCTCTTTTTGTTGTCTCTGCTACCTCACTGCTGCCTTGTTTTTGTTTCAGGTGCTCCTCCCTTGCCATCTCCTTCGCCATCAATGACAACATTTCCAACAAGGCTCTGTGCAGATGTGACAGAAAACATTCCGGCATCTGCCACCCCCCAAGCCAATATTGAGAGAATCATCGCAGCCCTGAAAGCTTCTTGAAGCAAGATCCAAAATGTTTAGACCATCATGGAGTAGCATATTTCTCTATTACAAGCCATGTTGCAGTTGGAAGCTCCTCCTGAGGTACGTGCCCAGAGAGATGTGCTGGTCACAGAAGCTATGAACACCATTACAGCTCAGATTACTTAGGGAGCCGAATTGGTTGAGACAGATATGCAGCTATGGTCCAAGGTGAAGCGTGACCCTCTCCTTCTTGAATTTACTCAAGAACTGTGCCAAAAGGAAAAATAATTCGAGCAACGGGAAGCTACAATGCCCACTCTAATCCCCGCTCAATGCCTGGCATGTCTGCAAGCCAACAATGCGCTCAGAGATGACCTAGAAGAGCTTCACCACAAGAAGAAGGTTCTGAGTGACCACCTTAAGCCATGGACCGATGGAGCCCTCAAGATATCTCAGTACTTGGATGTTGTGGTCAAACAACTGAATCAGACCCTGGAAAGTCTCACTGCTACCACTGAAGGCCAAATTTTGCAGAAGTTGGTGGAAATTGCATAGAATTTTGTTGTGTAGAGCGAAGGAGTGTTGCCCCCTCTGGTTGATTCCATTAGGAAGCTCCAAGAAAGATTGAAACCTCATGGCCACTATGACTCGAGACGAGTCACAAGATTATGTTGGGGGCCTGTTGGAAAAAGGTCCTCTAGCTGCGTTTTCATATGTTCCAATGCTGCATTTTTTATATATTTTTGTAGTAATTGGTCTTGCGCAGGGGCTTTGGGGCAGTTCAAAGCCCCAAATTTATGGTAATTGGTCAAAGGGTAGACCTAGAGTTCGAAAATCATGGTTTGCGAACCACAGGAGAGTGCAGGCTATGATGGTATAAATAGATGGATAGTTTGAGTCTAAGAGTAAGTAAGTAATATTGATGCTACATATGAATTTTTGAGATATTTTTTGGGTATTTTGGGTAAGGATTATTGCTGGTTGTGTGCACGGAGATCCTTACTCCTGCTATGTGCAGACCCCACTGGCTGTGTGCGTAGGTTGTGATTGAGTTTGTAACTTGGTTTTGGATGTTAATGAATGCATAATTTATTGAATTATATTTATGCTATCTGAGATTTTTGTGGTTTACCTCTGTGTTATTTGAATAAGTGGCGATTGTACCTGCGATGTATGAATTAGCTACGTTTTTGTTGTTTTGTGGTGATAATTACTGATGTGCACATGGATGTGAAGGTGTTGATCATATATGCTTAATAATAGTAGCTTAGTTTTTGTTTACATGTTGATTATATTTTTAAGAGCTCGATAGTAGGCTTATCCTTGTGCGAACCTGATAGAACTCAACGAGATCTGCCTTAATTACATACTCTCTCCCAGGGTGTGAAAACCTAGTTCTAGCACCCACCCATACTACTTCGGGTGAGACCTTATCCTACGAATGTAGCTCATTGTTGAAAGGGCCAGTATTATAGGGGTTTTTTGGCAAAACTTAACTTTGAACATGGTTCAGGACCCCTCAAGTAAACATAAACAAAAATACATTTTTCACACTTACATTGGGAATATGAACCCAAGCTTTTCTTTGGAAAACATGAAATTGACTTACATCGGGTTTGATTGAGCTCCATGCTTCTTTTGGAGTGATATTCCTTAAAACCTTAGTAGGAGTGTGATTTACTTTGTCATTTTCACAGTTAATTTCTTTTGCCCAAAAATTAAGACTATGTCATTTAGATTGAATCATACAATTAGCCATTTCATTTAGAGTGTGATTCTTCCTTTCAGCTACACCATTTTTTTGTGGTGTATACGAAACAATATGTTGCAATTGAATTCCATGCTTAGTGAAAATGTTGATAAATTTGTTGTTAACATATTATCCTCCATTATTAGATATTAACTTAAGTATTTGATGTCCAGATTGTTTCTCAACAAAGGCGTTAAGGGCCAAGAACATGTTAAAAAATTCACTCTTGAGTTTTTGGAAATCTACCCAAGTGCGTATGGAAAAAACATCATTGAAAGTTAAGAAGGACTTGTAGGCAGAGAAATAAACAACTAGAAGTGGACGACATAAATCATTGTGCGCACGCTACAAAGGGGATGAAACATACCAAGAGGCACGTTTGTAAAAACTATCTCAATTATTTTTCCTAATTACACAACTAGAACAAACACCATCTTGGCAAGATACCATAGGAAGACCTGTCACCATATTTTATTTACATAGAGTTTGAAGAGAGCGATAGTTTAAGTGGAAAAATCGCTCATGCCAAATATTGCCCACTTCATCATTATGAGCGACAAAAACGGATTAATCCATCTTGCGAACAAGACCGATCTCCCTAGTACTAAAAGTATCTAGCAACAAACAACCAAATAGACTAATCTTTCTCTAAGCATGTAAGGTTTACAAAAAGCTCTATAGAGGTGTAAAAGACTTACCATATGTCCAACGCTTGTTTGAAGTCATTGTTTTCCCTCGTGCACTTGAAGGAGTTTTCCTCGTAAACCTGTAGTCACAAACAAGAAAAATATTACATAGCACCTATATAGAAATCATCATAAACCATGCTTATCATAGTGATAAAGGAATCTATGAAATAAACCATGAACAGATAGCTTATTGATAAAAATGAGTATATTTGTATTAATTTCAAGAAGAAGGAAAACCTTACAACTTGAGCCTTGATGTTGCACAGGCCTTCCTGGGGTCCGAAGCAAAAGTCTCCTTTACTTTGATAAGCTCTGTGCTCCTCCAACCAAGACAAATAGAGGTATGTAATCTCTCCTCACAAAATTCTTAGTTAACTGAGTCTAAATCTCAACAGCACTTAACCTCAAATATTCCTAAGCTTGAACTCCCCTTGAGGCTACCCAATGCCTCTTTTTATAGTGGAAAAGAGGAGGTTTTCTGTTCCAAGTATGAAGGGATAGAATCCTCCTTCAAAGGGATAAGCTCCTCACATCGAGGGGTTAGATCCATAAGGTAAGGGATTCATGCACCTCACAAGAGCGGTTCTGCCACCGCAAGATCCATTCTAGAAGCTTCCAAAATTTACTTTAATTGAGATTTTTGGGATTTACTTGCGCCTTTTTAATCTTACAGGGGTCCAAACCTATAAAAAAGATAAATTGCGTTCAGGAACGCAGGAAAGATGAACATTGGGTGCGGGACCACAGGCAAGATAGCCAGAAAGTGCGACACCAAACTTTAGGAGACTTTTAGGAATTTTTTCTAATTTTCAAGGCTTGATATGAGGAACTGATATGTTAGACTTGCCAAAGGGGGAAGTATGAGTAATAATGAGCTCATACTTATGGCAGAATTTCAGGATGACAATTTTTAGTGTAACAGATTTCCCCCTAAAGTGAAAATTCTGGAATAGATGAAACTAAAGTCTGTCATATATGAAGAGTGCAGTACTTTATCATTTCAAGGATCATCTTGTGGACACCCTAGTCAGCACCTGTAAAAACATTCAATGCAAAATATATATGTATACATATCATCACTAAGGTAGGAATTCCCATACTCAGATTAAACTAACTAAAAATTGATTCAAATATTTTGATACAAGAATGATTTTGAGTACATCACAGTATAGACATGCGTGAACACATTATGGCCGCAACCATCTGTTTATAAATAGTCCAATGTATAAATGACAATAAAATTACTCGCAGCTTGGATGATAGAAACTAGATCCAGGGTCTTGATTTCCGTATCTCGAACTAGTACGATTCTATCCATGTGAATGAATGTGTCGAAGTAGAACATGGTATAAACCACTTTATTACCAGTCAATGATGTAAACTATTAACAAGTGTGAGAGTAACCACCAGTAATGTCAATGGCTCTCAAAGTACCCAGTACAATCCATGAAATGTGAATGAATGAGCTAAAGTCGAACATTTCACGGAATCATTCGATCGAAGGTCGATGATGTAACCCGTCTTCGAAAGCGAGAAACCCGCCATTAAGGCATGCAGATTTCAAGGTACTGAGGATTTCTAGATCAACTTCCCGGATAATGAATTGTCGTCGATAGAAAGCGATTCGTCGTAGGCAAGCCCACAACACGAAATCATAGATCAAGTTTTGAAAATATACTGGCAAGGACTGACTCAGGGATGGTTAAAATGGATGACAGATATTTTACAGATGAATGGTTTATTTGAACTGTCCTCTTGAACACATAACGACACTGCAGATGGCTTGGCGACAATTGACCCAAAGTTAATACCCAGAAACTGGATGAAAACTTTCAATGAGGTTTGATTAATTGTTAGGCAAAGGATTTCCCAACCCAGGTGAATGAAAGTGTCGTGTTCAAGAGTGGTTGACTAAATTTTTGAAGAATCAAAATACAACAAACACGCCCATTTTCCTCTCTTTTCCCCCACCATTTCTGGCAAGTACCTCTTTATTTTTGACAAGATTGAGGAGGATAACATTTTCTTGTTTATATTCTCATCCTTCGGATGAGTCCAACTTAGTTTAATATTCAAACCCTAAGAAGGAGTGGTTTGTTCCTGTTTGAAATTGAATAGGTCCTTTACTGTTAAATTTCAACGAGTCCAGTATAGGAGAATCTCGGTGTTTTTCAATTTTAGGGAGTCAGAAGAAAAAACTTAAGAAAACTCCATGGGTGTACTTTTTCGTAAATTTAGTCTCTCGAGCCCGAAAAAGGATAAAATAATGTGGGAGAGAACTCTATTGACTGTAAGTAGTCAACGTATACGTTTTTCGTAAATAGTCCATTTCAGTTCGTAAAAGGGGTAAACTTATACTGAAGGGACGATTATTCATTTACTTTAACGAGTTAGAACAATCAAGTACTCGGTAATCTTTTCATATTTAGAGAGTCTGAAAAGGGCTTAAAAGAGAACTCCATAGTTTCTCTTTTTCATAAATTCAAGAGTCCGAAAAAGTGATAAAAGTTCTGAGTAGTTTCTCTTTTTCTGTAAATTTTAACGAGTTCGAAAAAGTGATAAAAATGTACTCATATGGCCGACTTTCAATTTAATTAACAAGCAGGAAAAGACGGAAAGAACTCGAAATTTTCATGTGTTTTATGAGAATGAAAGATAGCAAAATAATCTCAGGATTTTCATGAGTTTAACGAGTTTTGAAAATAACCAAAATCGACTCAAGATAGGTTTCATTTTTACAAAAGCTTGAAACAGAGAAAAACTATGCTTCAGAGTGGTTTCATTTTTGCACAAGCTTGAAACAGAAAGAAAACTGTGCTTGATGCCCCGTGAGCATAACTGCTAGAGCACATGCCCCCCCAGCTTCATTTCATTCAACTAAGTAGACTGTTGGTAATTAATAGCTGGATGGAATGAAGGTTCATTTACGAGATCATATGAAATACCCTACCTAAAACTGTAAGAAAATTATGCAAAAACTGAAATAACTAACCTAAATATATGACTTAACATTTATGAGATCTAGTCAAAGAATCGAGTCAATTAGGGGAGGATTTGTTTCATTTTTTAACGAGTTTGACACAGGAAAAGAACTATGCTCATGGCAACATGTTTCATTTTTTAACGAGGTTGACACAGTAAAAGGAACTTTCCTCTTCTACATGTTTCATTTTTTTAACGAGGTTGACACCGTAAAAGAAACTATCCTCGTATCTACTTTCTACAACCTACCTATATAACCTACTGATTCATTTTTAATGAGGTTGACACAGGAAAAGAACTATCCTCATACCTAATTCATTTTTTAACGAGGTTGACTCAGTAAAAGGAACTATTCTCTGACCAACTGATTCATTTTTTAATGAGGTTGACACAGGAAAAGAACTGTCCTCATACCTGATTCATTTTTTAATGAGGTTGACTCAGTAACAGGAACCATCTTCATAAAATACTTATTTCTAATCTATCAATATACTCTCTACAATCTACCTATTGATTCATTTTTTAATTAGGTTGACACAGGAAAAGAACTATCCTCATCTCCGACTGATTCATTTTTTAACGAGGTTGACACAGTAAAAGGAACTCTCCTCACACTCACTGATTAATTTTTTAACGAAGTTGACACAGTAAAAGGAATTATCCTTGGGCCACTGATTCATTTTTTAATCAGGTTGACATAGTAAAAGGAACTTTCCTCGCCGACTAGTTCATTTTTTAATGAGGTTGACACAGTAAAATGAACTCTCCTCACCAGCCACTGATTCATTTTTTAAATGAGGTTGACATAGTAAAAATAACTATCCTCAAACCACTAATTCATTTTTTAACGAGGTTGACACAGTAAAAGGAACTATCCTCACAGCAACTAATTCATTTTTTAACGAGGTTGACGCTGTAAAAATAACTTTCCTCAGACCACTGATTCATTTTTTAACGAGGATGACACAGTAAAAGGAACTATCCTCGGACCACTGATTCATTTTTTAACGAGGTTGACACAGTAAAAGGAACTATCCTCAGACTCACTGATTCATTTTTTAACGAGGTTGACACAGTAAAAGGAACTATCCTTGGAAACTTGATCATGGCTTCCAACTGGAAGAAACACATGTCAATGGACACACCTTGATCATGGCTTCCAAGAGGTCTTCATCAGAAGGAAGAATAGTTCTTTGGAAGGAAAACATGTCAAGGGACTCAAAAGGGATAATAACATCGTGTTCAAATAATCCCATAGAGTTTTCCATGTCAATTATCGAATCTAAGTCAAAAGGAGACGAGCAAACAGTGAGAGGCTCGCTTACATCAATAACTGAAAACATGGGACTAGTTGCCACATAATTAACCCCTGGCGGGGTAGATACCACTTTTGTATGAGGAACATTCAGGGATGTCAGATTATTGGTAGTTGAATCAATAATAGGGAACGAAAGCTGGTCTACAGTCACAATATTACCATTGTGAGGGAAAGACATCACGCGAAAGAGTTTGTATACGACAGCTTTCATTGCATAAACATAGTCTTGCCCAAGGAGTAAATTGAAATCCAAGGGGCCTCGAACTACCATAAGATCAATACAGACAGTTTTACCTTCCAAAGTAATAGAAAACTTAGGAAGGATCCCTAAAGGTTCACTAATGGTCCTGTTAAAAGCTTTCAGATTCTGCGTAATAGGCACAAGTCGTAGGGAACCGAAAAGCTTTCCAAGCATACCTGAGGATAAAATACTAACAAGCACCTTCATCTACCCGTGTACGCAAGGTATGTCCCTACCACCTAACTTCACAATTATTTGGAAAGGGATGGAGGAGGGAAGACAAGGTTATGTAGTCTATTCCAGTCAAATGAAAAGACCTCGGTACTTGGAGGGAGATATGTAGAAACAGGTGAAATGCCCCCTGGCGTAGAAGAATCTGATGTAACAAGAAGAACCTGAGTGGTATGAATTTCACTCTCTATAGGGAGAGTGGGATCAACCGAATGTGAAATCAAGTCGAATACTTGATCAACTAATGGATCATCAACCCGAGTGATATGAGTTTCACTCTCCAATGGAAGAGTGGGATTGAATGTACTTGGAATTAGATCAATCACTTCATCAAATCATGGTAGGTTGGGAGAAATTTTACGGTAACCAGTTGGAAGTCATTGCTGTGGAACAATAAGTTTTTCCAAAAATTTTGAGGCTTCATCCATGTGAGGGAAAATGTGAGTTTGGTGACTCCCTTTGCATAACTTACAAGGAAACCTAACTTTACCCTTTTTCCCAGGAACCTGACTATCACTAGTTGATGGGTCAACAGTATGCTGATGGGATTTTTCTGACCATACTTCCAAGACCTTAAGAATACCAGACAATTGATAAGGAGTGGTCACCCTTACAAAGCTCCGCAAGGGTATTTGGGTTTACGATGCATGTTGGAGGTTTCCTCAACACTACTAACATTTACAGCCATGGTTGGTTGGTTGACTTCTTTCTTATCTTGCTTCTTCTTCTTCTTCCCTTTCTTCTTCTTCTTAGCCACCTGGTTACTAGCGTCAAGGCTTTTAACAAGTGAAGAGGAAGAAATGGAGGAAGAAATATTGGGCAAAGAAGGTAAAGGGTCAACAAAAGGTTGGTGATGTTGAGATGGTGAACTCTGTTGATGTGAAACATCCGGTTGAGGTGGAATAATTGGAGTATTCGGGGCCAACGAAGTTGAAAATAACCATATCGGTAAACCTATTATAAATCCAGGTAATGAAAAAGTAGCCATATAATGAGGACCAACATTTCCAAAGCAAGGAAAAGTACTAGGATTCTCGTTAAGAGGGGTTCCTTGGTTGGTAAATTCTAACAACTTGCCATTATATTCAATCAAAGGAATTTTATTAACAATTTAAAACTAAAATTAACACTTCATAATTCACACCTAACAATTAAAATTCACAATTCACACCTATGGTCTCTCTAAGTAAAAAAACAAACAAATTAACACGCGCTATCAAATCTAGGAGTCAAACCACACACAAACAAGTAACTTTCCGTACTAAAATCACTAGTTGGTGATGAAATCCAACTTAGTAGAGTTCTAACACGAAAAGGGCGGTTGGAACAGTTACCCCGACAACCTGCTTAATGAAACAGACGGGCACAAGTTTCTTCACATAACCATCTCGAGTGAAGAGAACCCCCCAGAGAGTCCAAGTGAGTCTAGTCGACGTCTGCTCCAGGTACAGTGAGATCTTTCCTTCACCGTCACCTTAGGAAATAATCTTAAGCTTATGGACACTAAGGTTACCAACAATAACAAATACAACTGGGGGAACAGTCTACAATCCGATTCCAAGCGCAAGGGAAAAGTAACAAAGCTCAATCCCCTTGAAGGTTCCTCAACATGGTCAATCCGAGGTTTACCGACAAGTGACCCCAGGCTCCTCAACAATGGTTAATCTGAGGTTTACCGTTTGTAATGCGCACAAAATCTTCTATCTTCCCCAATGAAATAGAATTGATTGTTTCAAAGGTTCGGACATGATCTCGTGATTGACTTCTTTAAGAGAATCTTCCCAGATTGTACCAATTACAATTGGATTTATTTCCTACTGCAAGATTTATCTACTTGTGTGTTTTAGTTTCTTTGTAAATTTAACTACAACCTATTCCAAAGCACTAATCCTGAGCTAGATTGGTGGAAAGAGCCCTAAAAATGTAAAAATTACTAGATGAATTTTATTAAGCGCTATGTTATTTAGGCTATTATTACTCAAAAGGGTAAATGGATATGAAACCAATGGTGTTATGACCTGACCCAAAACAGAATGCAATCAAATATGATAATGTAATCTTTTCAATTCGATGAATCCTAACTAAAGCAAGGAGAGAGTTTCCATACACTTCCGACAATGCAAAAATTGATCACTAAGAGAAAATATAACAAATTCTCTAATGCACTAATTTTATCAACAAAAAGTAATGCAAATCAATCCCAAAACAATTTTTTATTTTTTTGTTTTTAAAACAAGCATAAAAAAATCTAAATTCAAATCAGAGAAACTGATCTAAATCTACGATTAATTTTTCAAAATGTAAACTATGCAGTTGTAATCTATGCACAATTCACATGAAAAGTATGCAAATGTAATCTATGCACATTTTTCATTCATATTCTAAAAATGAGAATTATAATTATGAAAATATGATCTATGCAAGAGAATTATCAAACACAATCAAGTGCAAGCCAATAAAATTGGGTGAGAGTTCCAAAGATCAAAAATAAAAACACTCAAAGGCGATTAACACTCATACACAATTTTTTTGCAAAAACAAAAGAAAAAAGATGCAAAATTGTGAAAAGACTAAGACAAACCTCTAAGTAATGACCAAAGGAAATCAAATTAATAATTTCTCAAAAAAGAGACTCAAAACACCCAATACTACTAAGATTCATTCACAGAAAGCTTTTGACAGAAACAATCATCAATCTGGGCAGAAAACAAAAACTCTAAATCAAAATAAAGATAAACTAAAGAAAGAAATCTAAAGTTTTTTCAAAATTTTAACAGGGTCCGTAGGCTTGCAGAAGTAACAGGTGCGGTACCGCACTGTTTACTCAAGCAAAGATGCGAAACTACTCGCACTGTGCAAAGAAGGCAAAGCGCGGTCCCTAGAAAAATTAGAGAAAAACATAAAAGATCTCAAAATTTTCAAAAATAGAGAAAACCTAAGCTACCCAGGCAGATGTCTATCAATCAAAAACTAGGAAAAATGTTTCCTCAAATCAAAATAAAAGAGAACCAAAAAAAACAAGTTCTTTCCCCAGTGGAGTCGCCAATTTGTTGTATGGATTAATCCGTCTTACGGACAAGACCAATCTTCCTAGTACTAAAAGTATCTAGCAACAAACAACCAAATATACTAATATTTCTCTAAGCATGTAAGGTTTACAAAAAGCTCTATAGAGGTGTAAAATACTTACCGTATGTCCAACGCTTGTTTGAAGTCGTTATTGTCCCTCATGCACTTGAAGAAGTTTTCCTCGTAAACCTGCAGTCACAAACAAGAAAAATATTACATAGCACCTATATAGGAATCATCATAAACCATGCTTATCATAGTGATAAAGAAATCTGTGAAATAAACCATGAACAGATAGCTTATTGAGAAAAATGAGTATATTTGTATTAATTTCAAAAAGAAGGAAAACCTTACAACCTAAGCCTTGATGTTGCACAGGCCTTCCCGGGGTCCGAAGCAGGAGTCTCCTTTACTTTGATAAGCTCTGCACTCCTCCAACCAAGAAAAATAGAGGTATGTAATCTCTCCTCACAAAAGTCTTATTTAACTGAGTCTAAATATCAACAACACTTAACCTCAAATATTCTTAAGCTTGAACTCCCCTTGAGGCTACCCAATGCCTCTTTTTATAGTGGAAAAGAGGAGGTTTTCTGTTCCAGGTATGAAGGGATAGAATCCTCCTTCAAAGGGATAAGCTCCTCACATCAAGGGGTTAGCTCCATAAGGTAAGGGATTCATGCACCTCACAAGAGCGGTTCTGCCACCGCAAGATCCATTCTAGAAGCTTCCAGAATTTACTTTAATTGAGCTTTTTGGGATTTACTTGCACCTTTTTAATCTTACAGGGGTCCACACCTGTAACAAAGATAAAGTGCGTTCAGGAACGTAGGAAAGCTGAACATTGGGTGTGGGACCACAGGAAATATAGCCAGAAAGTGCGACACCAAAGTTTAGGAGACTTTTAGGAATTTTATTTTATTTTCAAGGCTTGGTATGAGGAACTGATATGTTAGACTTGAAAAAGGGGGAAGTATGAGTAATAATGATCTCATACTTATGGAAGAATCTCAGGATAACAATTTTTAGTGTAACAGACCTATCACCATATTTTCTTTACATAGAGTTTGAAGAGAGAGATAGTTTAAGTGAAAAAATCGCTCATGCCAAATATTGCCCACTTCATCATTATGAGCAACAAAAACGGAGGGAATACATGATGACCTAAATTTTTCAAACTTATACAACCTTGTGGAATCATCAGCAATTCCAGTAGCTCAAATATGTCTAGGATCTCTTAGTTACTTAATTACAACGTCACGAGGTGAGATTTCTACAGTTTTCCATTCGACTAAATGAGTTATATGATAAAAATATAGAAGGTTGCAGGACAAGGTAGGAACGCATAATACATAATTAAACTAGCCATTATCTAGATGAATGGTTCCAAACCCTACAACACTGAGAGATCTATCATCACCAACATAAATATTTTTTGTGTTACAATCATTTAAAGAAGAAAACATGGCTTTATTTTTTTCCCTTTGGTATGATGGTCCACAATCAACAAGCCAGTCATGAGAATGATAAAAAGAAGATACATTCAATTCATAACTAGATCTTGATGCTTGAAAACCACATGAATAAAGTGCAATTCCTGAAGATGAAATTGAATATTTCTCCAAATCGATGTTATGCTTCTTCGTTGCTACTTCCAAGGCTTCCATATTTGTAAAACATTTTGACTCTACTTCACCATCACGGTTACAAAAGTGGAGATGCTTATTTGTATTATTCCCTTTGTTTTTATTTTCCTTATTAGTTTGTTGAGTTTCTTTTTCAGTTTGCGGTTGAGATTGCTTAAGACCCTTGTTTGGTTTAGGACCATTATTTTTAGGATGCTTCTTCTTAGGATTATTTGGATTTGGTTTTTTTCGGGTTGCTAAGGCTTTCTTAAAAGAGTTTCCAGTATTAATAATACCAAGGTGTAATATTTCTTCTTGTTCTCTTATCAAAGAATCACAAAGGCATAAAAAAAGGGGGACTTGTAGGGTGTTCTTTTAGAAATGAGGGCTTCTCTAGTGTAATGTAAGGTGGAAGCCAATATAGAGTACGCATGTCCTAACTTAGTAATAATGTAATAGACAAGACTACCATCTTCCTTTTTGACCTCACAACATTCTTGGAGAATTCTAAGGGTCTAGAATTTGGACAAAATATTTTCAATAGAGGAGAAATTATTGGGCTCCAAAGTAAGCAACTCATTTTCAATCTAGTGGGCTCTGATTTCATTTTCAATGCCAAAAACAGTATTTATATTTTTGATAGCTTCATCAGGGGATTAAATTTCTTGGATATGAAATCTAAGATCTTGATCAATGGACATTCCTATCAACCCTCGTGTTTTATCTTGTTTATGTTCCCCTTTAGCCTTTTTATCCTCATCAATAGGTTTAGATTCTAGTCTTGAGGCTATTCTATAAATTCCTTTACTTCTAAGTAAGCCATGTAGGCTAGCCATAGAAAATAATTGGTATTGTTAAGAATAATCGGGCATGCACTTTCCATTTCTAGAAAAATGAAGCTGTAAACATTGAAACTAACAACTACAATGGAAATATTTCGAAACATTAGGCCAATTAAAAAAAATGGCTCTGAAAACGGCTTCCAAATGAAGAAATCATGCATTTTTGAAGAAATGTTGAAGTAGATGCCAAGTATTCATGTGATAAGTTGAAAGTTGATGATGAATTTATGCCTTTTTTTTAATTCCCCTCTGATCCGGATTTATGCAGGAACGCAACAGAATAAACACATAACCATAAATACAGAGATGCAGCGGAAATAACACTTCATTTCATTAATATCAAAGAACTGAAATTTGCTTACAGACAGAATGGAAATAAAACTAGCTTGGGCGCTGGTAGCTATCTCTGAGAAGAGATGTGGCGGCTACAGGCCTCTGAACTGAGTTACAATGAGGCTCGAGGGCCTATTTATTATTGAGAAACAATGGAGAACCCTTAACATCCCAAAAACCTAACCCTAGGAGATGAAGCGCCAAAACTATGGGCCCCGTTTGGGTAAATTGGTGTTTCAACTTCCCAGGGACGTAACTTTGGCATACTATCTCTGTTTGACGCACATGATACATCATTAGAAAGCTCTATCCAAGGACTACAGCTGTCGGGACGAATTTTATCAAAAAATTCGCTGGCGCTTTCATACCCAAAAAACGTCGTTTAGGGCCTCAAAACGGCTCCGGAAGTTCAGGACCCGAAAAACTGCTAAAAATAGTAAGTTATGCCAAAACGAAAAAACAGAAAGAGACAATGGTGGGGGCCCAAGTGGAATAGGCAGGTGGCCACCAATATCCACCTGGATCATTCCTCCCCCCTTAGGAAGCAATGGTCCCCATTGCGTTAAGTTCCTCCATGAGATGAGGAAATTTCTGCTGAACTTGGTCCCCGGTGAACCACTTTCCTTGGTGCAGGAGTTGGCCAGCTTTGACAACCCGATACAGTTGGATCTGCTGTTGACGAGTGTTCTTGATTTGCATGTCCATGATACAATCTGTGGTGGCCCGTTCCATGCAGTCTGGGTTTAACTCTGTTGGTGTGAGTTGTTCTGCAATGTCCGAGGTGTCCAGTAGAGGTGGAAAGTAAGGACGAAGGCGATCCACATTGAAGATTGGGTGCAGACCAAGGAATGGTGGAATACTAAGCTCGAAGGCATTGTTACCTACAGCCTTGGTGATGGTGTACGGCCCGTATCGGAGCGGGCGAAGCTTGCGGTGAGGTCCAGTGAGGCGCTCCTTCTGCAAATGTAGCCATACTTTGTCGCCCACCTGGAAGTGGTGTGGCACCGGGTGTTGATCATGGCGCTGTTTGTACTTCGCATTGGCTCTGTCCAATATATCATGAACTTGTTGGCGGATGTGTTGAATGCGCTCGATGAAGCTACTTGCTTTGTCAACTTCAGACTGGACATGAGCTGAATCGGCCTGAGCAGCTGCAAACGGCATGGCTATGTCAATGGGACATAGTGGCTGGAATCCCAAGCCCACCTGAAGGGGGCTATGGCCAATTGAACTGTGGAGAGCCCGGTTATAACTGTGTTGTACATAGGGGAGGCTCTCGTCCCATGTGCGTGGATGCTTTGAGTTGTACATGCGCATAATGTGTACAATCATTCTGTTGACGACCTCTGTCTGGCCATTTGTTTGGGGATGGAAAGCTGTGGACTTGGTGAGCTTTGTGTCCAACATTGACCAGAGGCTGGACCAAAATGTGCTAAGGAACCTGCTATCTCGATCTGATATGATAGACCGTGGGATCCCAAAGTGCACCCACACTCGTTCAAAGAAGAGTTTAGCAGTGGCTTCTGCTGTGATATTCTTCTTACAGGCCGCCATGATGGCCATCTTCGAGAATCTGTCAACGACCACGAAAACACAGTTATTTCCATTCTTAGTAGAAGGCAGGCCCGACATGTAATCCATGGAGATGGATTCCCACGGTCGACTAGGGGTAGGTAGTGGAGTATATAGGCCTTGCTTCTTGATGGTCGGTTTGGCAATGGCACAAGCAGTGCAGGATCTGATGTGTTTCTCGACATCCTTTCGAAGGTTCGGCCAATAGAAATACTTCTGTAGTATTGCTACTGTTTTCTCGACCCCGAAATGCCCAGCGACTCGACTGTAGTGTGCTTCCCATATCATCTTGGCACGCTCGCTCGAAGGAACACAAAGGTGTCCCAGGTGACATAAAAGTGCATCTTGGAGGTGAAAATTTGGAACTTGTGTGCCCCCCAAGAGTGCCTTGTAAGTGTGGCCGAATTCTGGGTCACTCTCATAGAGTAGCGGCCAATCAGAAGTCTCGTGCCCACAAGAGTTGAGCACGGTGGTGAGCGCCACGATCGGTGGTCGGCTGAGGCAGTCTGCAACATTATTGGTGCTACCCTTCTTGTACTTGATGTTCAAATGAAACTGTTGCAGATATGTGGACCACTTCTAATGGCGATCATTCTGCAACTTCCCTTGTGTCTGTATGAACTGCAGGGGCCGGTGGTCCGTGTGGATGATTGTTTCCTTCCCCAAAATGTAATGCTTCCATTGTCGACAGGCTTGCACAATGGAATACATTTCTTTGTCATAAGTGGGATACTTGCGAACTGTCTCAGACAATGTCTCACTGTGATATGCCACTGGATGTCCCTGTTGAGTAAGAACCGCCCCAATAGCATAGTCAGAGGCATCTGTCTCGATCTCAAATGGCTGCTGCAAGTCTGGTAAGGTGAGCACTGGGGCAGAACAGAGGCGATTTTTCAATTCTTTGAACGCCTTCTGTTGAGGTTCCGACCAAAAGAATTTTGCTCTCGCTCCTCCTTTGGTGACTCGACTCAAGGGCCAAGTGATATGAGAGAATCCCAGCACGAATCTACGGTAGAAATTAGCAAGACCCAGAAAGCTGCGAAGCTCTGTTATAGTAGTCGGGGCTGGACAATCCCGAATGACTTGGATCTTGGCTGGATCCACATGCACCCCCCTTTCATCAATAATGTATCCCAGATATTGAACCTGGGTCATGCCAAACGTGCACTTCTCCAAATTGGCACACAACTTGTGTTGCCGCAGTGTTTGGAGGACTTGTCTGATGTGATGAAGGTGCTCTTCCCAAGTCTTGCTGAAGATCAGAATGTCATCCAAGTACACCACTACGAATGAGTTGGTGAATGGCCGCAAGATGTCGTCCATCATTCTCATGAAGTTTGCGGGAGCATTCGTCAACCCGAAAGGCATGACCAGCCATTCAAAAAGGCCTTCCTTAGCTTTGAAGGCAGTCTTCCACACATCAGAGGGTTCAATTGGTACTTGGTGATACCCAGACTTCAGGTCGATCTTACTGAAATATTTTGCACCTTGGAGTTGGTCCAGAAGGTCATCAATCCGTGGGATTGGGTACCTATTCGGGACAGTGATCTTGTTCAGCGCCCGATAGTCAATACAGAGTCTCCACGTCCCATCCTTCTTCTGTACCAACACGATCGGGCTCCCACAGGGCGATGAACTTGGTCCGATGTGACCTTTCTGCAACAGCTCCTGAATCTGCCTCTTGATTTCATCATTTTCCAGAACAGAGCGTCGATAGATCGGTCCATTGGGTAGTGGCGCACCTGGGGTCAGATCAATCGGGTGCTTGACCTGGCAGTGCAGAGGAACCCCCGTGGGTGAGGTGAAGATGTCCCCGTACTCCTCCACGACCTTATCCATTTGTTGTCGTCGTGCAGAGGGGCCCTGTCTGGAGGTCGTGGCCACAGTCTTCTTCTTGCCCTGGGGGCGGATCATCAGGAAAACGAATTTCCTGGTTTGGGAAATGAGCTTACTGCATTGTTTTGCAGTAACTAAAGAGATAGTCGTAGGAGGTGGTACCTCTAGTATCCTGTACAACTTATTTCCCAAAGTAATAATAACAACACGAGGTCGAGACTCATACACAGCATGACGCTTCCACAAGTATGGTTGTCCTAATAATACATCAAAAACATCAATAGGAGCAACGTCACATAATACCTCATCCGTGAAGGGCTTGATGCTATAGGGAAGGCGGCACTGCTGGCTGACGCGGAGATCTCGTCCTTGGTGAAGCCACCCGATGGTGTATGGATGTGGGTGAGCCGTGGTCGGCAAGCCCAACCGCTTCACGGCGTCTGCTGAAATGAGGTTCTTTTGGCTCCCATTGTCGACAATGAACTGTACAGGGGAGCCCTTTACCCACATCTGGGAGTGGAAGAGACGTTCCTCCTCCTCTGGATCTTCCGGCTCCTCCTTCTGGACCTTTGTAGTGGCAACAGTGGCGTTGGGCTCCGCATCAATAATCTGTTTCCCTTTTTCATTCCCCTTTTCAGGTTCTGATTCGGAGTCAGAGCATGCATCTGACTCATAAGCCCTCATCTCGGCCACTAGCGACTGCTTGGCCCGACACTCACTTGTGTTGTGAGTGGAGCTCTTATGGAACTCACACCACTTTCCCGTGTCCTTCTTTGGCTTTACGGTGTTGTTCTTTTCTTGTGGCTTTGACGGGTTGTCTTTAGCCGCCATGCTCTGTCCTTTGTTCTGCGGTTTGGAAGCACCTTTTCCTTGCTTTTGATTCGTAGATCCAAAGTCTCGCTTCTTCTGTTTGAATTTCTGCTCAATCTTGGCAGCATACCGGTATGCCGTACCAAGCGAGGAGATGTCGAGGAACTCCATTTCCTCCCGAATGTATCTGTGCAGACAGCTGCGATACTTTAGCACCAAATGTTTCTCTGAATCTTTGATACCCAACTTTGTGCGCAGGGTATGGAACAGATTCGTCAGCTCGTGCACATCTTGATCCCTTTGTTGTCGCAGCGTGGTCCATTGCATGTACTTGTCCTCATAGCTCCCCACGGGATAGTATTGTTCCTTGACGGCGTCTCGGAAAGAATTCCGAGTTGGTACGGCCGAGAACAGAGAGGGTTCTGTCTGGTCCTTGTTCTCACAGTAGGTTTCCCACCAGTCCTTAACATGGGGGGTAGCTTTGAGGAGTGCAAAAATAATCTTCTCCCGGTCTGAAAAGTCATGAACAGAGAAATATCTTTCTAATAGATTCAACCATCTATCTACGGCATCTGCGTCTATTTGACCCTCAAATATGGGAATGTCAAAATTTACTTGTACCTTAAAGGGAGTCGCAACTCCAGAGTGGCTACTGGATGCATATGCGCCGCCGGTGGGCAGCCGTTGAAGGATCCGAGCAAAGCTATCCATCATCGCGTTCCTTTGTTTTTCGAGGGCCTCCTCGAGCAATATTTTGATAGGATCTCCTGCTCCCTCATCTTTCTTTTCGTCCCCCATGGGCGTCCGTCGAGGTTTGCGAGGCTGATCTTGCCAAGGTTCCACCAGATCAAGCCCTAGCTCCTTATACCCCGACCTCGTTGGGGACATGCAAAGAAGGATCGAGAAAAAGCAGACCCCTCTGATACCACTGATCCGGATTTATGCAGAAACGCAACAGAATAAACACATAACCATAAATACAGAGATGCAGTGGAAATAACACTTCATTTCATTAATATCAAAGAACTGAAATTTGCTTACAGACAGAATGGAAATAAAACTAGCTAGGGCACTGGTATCTATCTCTGAGAAGAGATGTGGCAGCTACAGGCCTCTGAACTACGTTACAATGAGGCTCGAGGGCCTATTTATTATTGAGAAACAATGGAGAACCCTAAACATCCCAAAACCTAACCCTAGGAGATGAAGCGCCAAAACTATGGGCCCCGTTTGGGTAAATTGGTGTTTCAACTTCCCAGGGACGTAACTTTGGCATACTATCTCCGTTTGACGCACATGATACATCATTAGAAAGTTCTATCCGAGGACTACAACTTTCGGGACGAATTTATCAAAAAAATTTACCGGCGCTTTCGTACCCAAAAAACGTCGTTTAGGTCTAAAACGGCTCCGGAAGTTCAGGACCCGAAAAACTGCTAAAAATAGTAAGTTATGCCAAAACGGAAAAACTGAAAGAGACAATGGTGGGGGGCCAAGTGGAATAGGCGGGTGGCCACCAATATCCACCTGGATCACCCTCCCCTTTGCAAACTTAATCTAATATGCTCACTTTAAAAAAAGTAAATACTACTTTATGTGACCCACTTTTATAAATAAGTGGGAGTCACTTTTACAATGTTACTTTATGAACTAATGACCAAGTAGACTGTAACTTAAATAAAAGGTAAATTGACTTTAGACTGTAAGTGACTCACTTTTTATAATGCGCGAGCAACACTATTACATAAGGTAACTTTCAAACATAAGTTACATGTGTCTTTTTTTCTAATAACATGACAAAAATCCTTTTTTTATATAAAAAGTAACTTCACAAAAAGCATTTAAGAAAAAGTAATTTCACAGAAAGGTTTTTAGAAAAAGTAACTTGACAAAAAGCTTTTTAGAAAAAGTAACTTCACAAAAAATTCTCTTAAGGTTACTTTAGAACAAGTGAGCTACTAAAAATATTTAGTAATTGTCGGACAGAGGAAAAATATTTTTTATTTATTTATTTTTGGGTGCATCCTCTTTTTCTTGCAAAAAAAAACCATGCAAACAACAAAACAGAAAAAAAATACAACTCTTCTGGCTTGCTATTATATTTTTGGTTCTTCCGCCTGGCAGCTAAATATTTTTCTCATTATTTTTTATTTCCCAAGATCGCACAAAGTCATGGGGAAAGAGCATACATAGGACAAAAATCTCATCTTTTTGTTTCTAGTTTTCCATACCGCACATAGTGTAGAGCGCGAAGAATACACTAAGAAGAGGGTATAGATCTAGTAAAAAAATGACTATAAATTGAAAAAAACAAAGTGATAAACAAATATAATTGCAAAAAAAAAAGAATACTTTATACCTCCAGATCTAATATGACATCACTAGGGCATCCGGAAATCTTTTTGCATGAAACGAAAGGGATTACTTATTGGAACAGAGGCTCTGGAAAAAATAGAGCAGTTCTCTCTACCTGAAAGTGGTAAAAAATAATAGATCTAGAAAACAATATTTGCATGCAATTAAAACCATCTTCGGATTTGGATCAACAATTGTAGCCCTCAAACAACTCTAATACCATGTAGTAATTTTTAGGGTAAGTTCCGTAGATCAAAGACCAAATGTCACCTCTCACGAACATATCACATATGATTACACCAATATTTGACGTGGTTAAAACCCTCAAAGAGGGAAGCTATCCATGACCTGAGCCAACGTGGCCACTTTATGAAATTTATTAATATAAAGAAATACATTTTTCCTAAGCTTCTCTCATAAAATGTCTCCAAAAAAATGACCATCCATGCTCTTTAAATAGAGATCATGGACCAAGTGGGTGTTAAGGAAAAAATCATGTGTCAGTAATACCAAGGAGAGAATCAATTGTTAGATCACTACATATCGTGACAATCAGATTATAAGCTACAAAAGTACATACAAACAATCACACTTTACCTAACAATACACTAGACCAAGTTATACTTAACTATTTCCTATGTGTCAAAATATCCTAACATATTGAATACAAATATATCCCCCTCAATGCAGGAAAATAAAAATAAAACCTCTTAGTATTATACTAACAAGAAGTAGTAGGGACCAATATAAAAATACAAGGGAGAAGTGTTGAGTTGTTATTAGTCCACAACACAGACATTGAATAAAGAAAAACTGATCATCTGTGGGACAATCCAACTTGGTATAACTTTAGATATGGAACTTGAAGTAAATTTCCTTACCCATAAAAAAGAGCAGCGTAACAAGAAAGAAATCAGCCATTGGCACCACAATATTTTCACAAAATTATGAGAACCAGAAATTTGAAACTCATGTCAATCAATGTTTAGTACCATGAACCTTATGGAAATAAAGTTAAATAGAGAGATCATAGAGCCACACACCACCCATGCAATATCTACTAACTCAGAAAGTAATGAGAAAATCATAACAAAACTGGGTAAGCATAATGTGAATTTCATGAGTTGAATAAACAATACTCAAACCATTAAAGTAATAGCACCACAAACTCACAAAAGGTTTAGTCTAGAAAGAGAGACAATATCTTCGAGGATTTTGGCATATGTAATCAGACTAGATAATCAACATCCCTTCATACTATGGAAAATAACAATTAATCCTCAACTATATCAAAGAATACCTAGCAGCACAACATAACCAAAAATAATGAACAATATATATCAAGAGAGGATGAATAAAACTCAAACATATCTAGAAACTTTCTAGCACTAAGGCCAACAAATTAATATAAATGTGGAACCCCCTACATATTGTAGCCCAATTTACCTAAATCCCAACATTCCATAAAGGGCTCATGTAATCATGTGACATTCTTCCATCGAAGACATTTAATTTAATCAAGACTTAAGATATGGCTTTCTAACAAATCCCTAACAACCTCAATACACAAAAATGCAATAGCTATTCCATGAAAATAAGGAATGGTACAAAAGACAACACATAGTTGTGACCATAGGGAATAGAAAAACATACAAACCCCTATAATCAGAGAATGTTGTCAAAGAAACTACAATCACCACCATCTTAGTATAATAACTCCAATCCTGCCACTCATCCTTTTCTTCACTAATTTATAAAGATATATATTACATCTCGGTGTTAGTTAAAATTTAATGACTGAGCCAACTTAGTCATAGTCCATTATCTCTCTACATTCAATGGATGTTTAATGCATTTACTTTTCAAATCAATATGGTCTATGACAAAGTAGGTAAGATCCCTACAAACAACAACTATTTTATATTTTCTATTGTCTCTTACCAAGGTAGGCCTGGGTTTCAAGACAGTAAAAAAAGCTCAATGGCCTTATAAGTTGAAATGGTTTAGATGAAGAATGCATGTGTTCCACAATTTTCCAAGTGACCATAGTAACGAGAACATTTAAATTATTAAAAATTAGCAGAAATGTTTTAAGATAAGCCTGAAAATCTACTTTAATCATGTTGTTGCAAGATATAATATCAAAAGTAGGAGCTTTTCAAGCACATCCAAGGTAACACAGTGATATAACACAATATGCACCAATTAAATCAACCCTAATAGGAAAAATCAATTAACCCAGATACACATGATGAGATTTTCAGTTTTTGTGTTTTATACCTAATCTACGGATAATGAGAGATTTCATTTTCGTCCACTTTCCCTCAGTTGGGGACTACAACATTTATTTTATTTTCTTCAAATTTTCATCCCCACCCAACTTGATACTCGGTGCAAAAGAAAACATGCCTACAATTCATATTGGTAGGCAATGAAATCATTATGAATAATGCTTTAACATGTAAGGCAATACACACTTACAACATACCATAACCCTAAGATAATACACTCCTAGTTCATAGGAACTTATAGAGTATTTTCATGCCTGTAGTTCACTTACGTGGGATTCCAACACAACTTGTGTCCATATTATCCCCTTTTATAGGGGTCAGTATCTATTCCATTGTATCAGTGGTACATACCTCTCCATCTGTTATATGCATACTAAAACCCAATATCCATACATTTCCATAAATGTCATTAAATCAAACAGATGTCATGTATCATGAATTCCATGCCATTAATGTGTAAACCCACAAAGATATTTTGTATCCCATAAGAATTATATTGAGGTCCATTTAGACACGATATCCGATTTGTATATCATCCACCTTGACACATATAGCTACTAGAGATTTTTCAACAAAAAATTCCACATTGAAAACTCCTCTAATTATGTGATTATGAGCTTGCTTGGGTTGAACCTTAGACCAGTTTACATTTTAATATAGGTAAAATGACACAGGACCTTCATTAATAGAAAATGAGTAAATAGCACGGACTTTATGCGCCTGATAGTTATAGTATATTGTATTCTTGGGAAACCATATAGAACCCATGCAATCTATGAAACACACCATTCCTTCACATTTTAACATTATAGATGCATGAGTAAAAATGTAGAGCAGCATGAAGACAAAGGGTTGGATCTATTATTCAATACAGTTAAGAAAATACACATATCAATAATAGGTATCACAACAATGTGATGGTACATAAGGAGAGAGTGTTACTTATCTTTTAATGCTGGAACTAGAAACTGAGACGAGGAATATAATTTTCCTCCCAACCGTAGAGGAGTTGCAGCTAGAGCCACTTGCAGTCGTCATCCCCAAGCCATACTCCGGAGTATGAGCTAGCGAGGGGGCCTACAAACAAGTATTGTCATTTATTGTTGAAGGCATGTTTTTCTTTCTTTTCCCTAATGGTTTGGTCCTTAGTGAATTTGTGCCTATGTATCCATCTTGGAAAATCTCAATTTATGTAGTGCTACTTTGAAATGAATACAGAGAGAACTCCTCAAGTCCCCACACCCCTCTGGATTGTTCCTGTATCTAGCTTTCCCTACTTTCCTCCACCATCATATATCTTTCCCTCACTCAGTCCCCTCCTCTTTTATTGTTCAAGCCTACTTGAGGTTAGTTAGAACCCAAACCGTCTGAGCCCCTTTGTACTTGTGTTAGTGTGTTTGGTGCAAGAATGTACGAAATCACACCAACTTAAGGGGTGTGGTTTTCCCTCTTAGGTTATTGGTAGCAAGAAGAAAATAACTAGAGTCAAGAAAGTTGGTGGAACATGCTAAAGCACAAACATAATAGATAGAGAAATAGGATGCATATCCAAACATAGAAATTAAACCAAAACTAAAACAAATAACAAAAAAATATCTAAATAGAGTAAAAAAACTTCAATAATCCAAACGGTGGTGCTTACATCCCCTCTTACTAAGTGCTATTAGGAAATGAGGATGAAACTTTAACCCACTTGCCAAGGGGCTCTTAGAACTAGGGCTTCTATGTCCCGATGCAAGGATGCCTTTACTTCCAAGTTTCCTTGGCACAAAGTCTCCCTCTCTATACTATGGTGTACTGGATTTGTTGGATGGCCAGAAACTGAGTCCCCTCTATCTCTGCTATGGATCACACACTGGTGGTATTTCTTGGTGCAACTCTAGCCAACATAACAATGTGCTTTCATATTGTTCATCTCATGGTGGCCTTTTATAGGAAAATTCACACTCTCCTTGTCTCTCTTGGTACATTGATGGATAGTGACACAAGAGAGGAGGATGATCCCATTCTATGCCACATTTATTCCATTGTGTGCTCCCTTGAGGTCCTAAGGATGTTTGGGTGGCAATCCTTGGGTAGCTTCAATTGTGGGATTAATGTCTTGGAGTGTGTGAAGTGGTCCCAGAAAGCGACTTCCGCCACTCTTATGACCGCATGGATTTTTGATGAAAATTCGCACAATATCTTGGATTTTTGAGGGAAAGGGGCACAATATCTCGGAATTTTGAGGAAAATCCGTGTAATTTGTTGGATTTTTGAGGAAAATCCACACAATTTCTTAGACCTTAGATATTTTTAAATACTTCAGATTCTCTAATGTCCTTCAGACTTGTAAATCCTTCTGCCTGACATTTAATAATGTCATCTTTTCTTGTCCGATTTTCCAGTGATAACAGTTTCCCCCTAATGTGTGAGGTATAGAAAGAACTACAGAGCCGAAATACATTATAGTTCCTTTTCTATTTGTTATGTGGAGAGAGAGAGAGAGAGACCTGTGTGTAGCCCGGAGTTGGAGACACCCTGTACCGGGTCAAAGAGAGACCATACCCTATGGGATCCCTACAAGCAATGGTATAATATAATATATACAAGTTTTCTACGAGGGAGGCATGTCCCATGCTCATAATGCTTTGGCTAGTTAAAAAAATCTATTTGACACATACATGTTCTGTCTATGTCACTAGTATGGTGGTAATCTGTTGATTGATGACAACGACTACTGACACCCTTAGGGGCATTTTTTATTTGACTATAGGTGGAAAGTGGTACCCATATGCATATAATTTTTATGGTATATAAGTGTGCATTGTATGCATAGGCACTGTATGGGACCTTCCCTTGTAAGCATTGCTGGAAGAGATGCTTATAAAGGCACGGGTCTTCGATGAATTTGATCAAAATGCAATGGTTGTAAGGTACGATACCATCTTGACATGAAAGCTTGTGTTGTATTCGAATGTGAGGAGGATCGATGACATCCATGGGTAATGATGTCTCCCACACTGCCACCCTAGGATGCCCTTTTTTTAGAGAGGGGTGATCCAAGGTATTGCTTCCTTTTTGGAAAAAGGTGTTGATGTCGACAAAAAGGAAGCCCCAACTGAACGAGGGGGTCACTAATATGGAGGATCTGGATCCTAGATGTGATGGGTTTAACATAGGCATGGTGGTGAGGGGTGACTGAAAACTGATGATGGAGATTCAGTGGCCGAAAGTTAGAGTATAAAAAGCAGCTTAGCAACAGTCATAACTAATTCTGATGGGGAAATCCCTGGAGTTGGTAGGACTTCTAGGGTGGGTATAAATTGGTTATGAATGTCAGTTTTGTGTTAGGGTGTGATACTCTGACCAAGGGTGACCAGGGACTGTTTCCATGTGAGAATAAATGAATGGGTGGGTGGGGGAGATAGTGTGTTGTTTGCGGTATTTGTACACTTACCAAAAGAATAAAATAATGGGGTTTGGTTTGTACAAAACATAGAGACAAGTGCACCAAAACATGAAATTTTTCGCTCACTGATGATGTGAGGAAGGTGTTTTTCTAATGGTGGGGTCCCCATTGGTTGGTCTCATGTGTGAGGTTGATGAAGCAGATGAAAAAATTTCACAGATGCGTTATGTTGATGGTGGTATAGTAGGCAAAATGCAAGGCGCGGTAGTGTGCTTTCAATCTACTTGCACAACTTGGTCATCCAGGAAAGGGGTTTTGTTTTGATATGGTAAAACTTGACCTGATGCATGGAAAGTGAATGGCCATGAGGTGCTTCCCGGACTATAGTGCTATGGCCATGGCACCACTTTTTTGTGATATATGGCCTATTTTTGGTGATGAGTGCCATGGAGGGGAGGCTCTACCGACCAATGAGGATTCTTATCATGTGCAAGGTGAGGTGATGATAAGCATTGTCGGGTGGTTGGAACCTATGGTTGATTTATGATGGAGAATTGATGTCAAGATATGTAGAGTTATTTTGGGACTCTCTCATGCTGAGGGTAGAATAATACCTACTCTGGAACATTCAGTGGATGGAGCGATGGGTACTTTGCATAACAGCAATAAAAAATACCCCAAGTTAAAGAATCTTAATTATTCAAATATTATTGAAAGACATGAGCTAAAAAATAATATAAGAGAGGGCATACCTATCGGTACTGAAAAAAAATATTTTTTTCATAGGTGTAAATGTGTGGTACCTCCTTTCGGAATTATGAAGTGTTGATCATAGTGTTACAAATTACTGTTTCCAGGTGATTTTAGGTCAAAGACTCGATTAAACTATCTGCAGTAATCAACAGACATGGTAACTCAAGAGGATGAGGCAACTAGGTTCCCCTATCCTTGGTAGGTGATTGTGGCTTGTGGGGAATCTCCGCGATGGGAGCTTGCATGAGCGTAAGGCTAGATCCCCTGTTAGGATGGTCAATTTCCTGTTGGTGGAAATTGTGCCTGGTGCAAAGGTGCCTGAATGTTTCCATTTGTGGGCATGCCTCTAGTTCGTGGTTACGTCCAGAAAAAATGGTGCATAGTACCATTGTGCCAACTGAGTATATTGTGTGGGAATCAACACTACTCTATGTCCCAGATGTGGATGCTTGGAAAGGATCCGATGTAGAATATGAGGTCTTCTACTTCCATTTCTGTGTTGTTGGCTTGGGTGTGTCTAGCGCTTTGGGAGAGTGTAGAATTAATGCTTCTCTTTCCACTCTTAGATTGGGGAGATGCTCACATTTAATTATATGATGAAAGTGTGAACAAATTAGGCAATAAGTATGTGTGATCTTCTCTTGGTTAGAGAGAGTTTTTTGTGGTAGAGAAGAGACTATGCAAAAAATGCTTTCAAGCAGCTTCAGTTCTTTGTAGTGATTGACCTAGTGGTCAACCTAGTTGCATAGTTTGCAAGTTATCCTACATTGGACCTGGGTCATGCTTGGTTGGTGCATCGTTCCATTTTTCCAATCACGTCGATGTGGGTGTGAGGTTGCTGGTCTGGGGATGATATAATTTCTATACCATTTGAAGAGATTGTCTTGTTTCTTCTCTAATGTATGAATTATATCAATTAGAGGACAAACACGTGGGATATAGGTACAATGCTTCCCACAATGATTTCCTAAACATACTGGGAAAAATAGCCTAGATATGGGGGTCCCATCATGCTTAGTTGGTGGCCTGATGGGGTACCAGCGGAATAGCGCTACTAAATCAGGGCAAGTGGCAACCACATGATCGGGCATTTTACATAGAGCATGTAGGTCTTCTCTGTAGAGAGTGGCTAGGTGCGATTAAGGGTCCCCTGACTGGTTTCTTTTCAACTGACATAAAGAGTATGGATCTACTCATCACATCTTCTTGGCTTCTCGAGCTATTCATGGATTTTGAGTTTGTGCCATCTTCTTAGGAGAGATGGACTATGGTTGATCACATACAAGCTAGTGCAGCATGGAATTTAGGTATGTAGTGGCAATGTTGCACTGTGTGATTGTCACTGCATATCTGGCATGAATATTAGATGTCCATGTTAGCACGATATACTACATGAACTGGATACCATCGATGGAACATTTCCAAAGCCAAGAAATCAATGATGAAATGATCGAGGTCATCGCAGAGTACACAACGCTTGATGGGAGGAGGGGGCATGGCTGGGATTCTTTCAGGTAATTATCTATCCTCCTGCGGGTATAGGATGGTGCAAGGTTCATATCCAGATAACTGGGTGGAGGGATTTTCTTGTTAGGATAGCTCGATGGCATGTAAAGCATCCCTATATCATGGTATTTCTATCCAGTTATGCATGTAGTGCTCATAATTGTTGTAGATGGTGCATGCGTGATTTGTACGCAATGATTTTCCTTTACTTTTGGTGGTAAGTTCCTTTTTACGAGAACGAGGCGTTGTGATGTCTGCCTCAGAGCTAAGGAGATTTTTAATTCATCTAGTTTTGGGAACATGTGGGTAGGGTGTCCTACTATGTCACATATGGCGCAACCTGGTGATTCCAGTTGTGTGGTGGGAGTCTCTAGTTTCTTTCCTCTTCTCTTAGTTTTCTTAGTCGTAATTATCGGTTTTGAAATGGGAATTTCCTTTGCAGGGATGCTTTCAATAGTTTCCTGAATGGGTGGGGCCTCCTTGGGACTAAGGGGTTATAACCCTGTTGTGGTGATATGTGTGGCTCTTGTCCCAGTAGGGGGGATGACGTACCAAATGTTGGCAATATGATGCCGAGTGTTGTCCTTGATGGCAACCCACTGAATGAAGATGAAGACATGCGACTATTGACATGTGTTGTCCTTGATGGCGAACCACCTGATGAATTTATTCTTGACCTGATGGACTTGGTAAACGATGTAAATATGATATGAAATGATGTTTGTTAGCAATATGATGCTGAGTGTTGTCCTTGAATGGCAACCCACTTGATGAAGATGATGGCAACTTACTTGTTGAAGTTGTGCTTGATAGAATATGTTCTTGATGAAGTAAATCTGATGTATCTACAGTGTGTACAGAAGGCAATGAAGAAAGGAATTCAGCATGTGCTAAATCTTGATGAAAAGAGTATGTCTCTAGGCATACGCGGATTTGCCTAGGGGAAGTCGCGTATGCACGCGGAAATCAACGTTCCAAGTCGCGTATGGGCAAAAGCGCTCTTAAAGTGCAAAACCAGGGGTAACCACCATGGTATTGACCCATTGTATTGGGTAATGATTCGTCTAAATGACCCCGTCCAGGAATACCATCGGAAGTAATGTGGTTTTGGCTCATGGTATTGAAAAAGGGTAAACCTATATAAGGAGAAGAAATTCATTGTGCAAACCATGAGCGTGGGTGCAAGATGTCTGAGCTTGAATGAATACTTCTCTCTGGAGTATATCTGAATGGAAAGGGTTACAGTTGAATGAAAGATCTGAATGTATGATGCACCAATGATGGAGTGATGAAGAAGGGGATCTAGATCTGTATTGTACTTGTATTTGCTAGATCTGTTTATGGAATGATTAGATCTGTGATGAGGCGAACATCTAGGCGAGCATCTGTCTGAGGTAAAGGGTAAAATCTGAAGTGATGTATCTGTTGTGAAGAATTGCAATGACATTTAAGTTTGAAGAACCATACGCTAGTTCGTCGAAAAGGAAGCGCGTATATACGCGGCTTCGCTGAAGAGAAAGCGCGTATGTGCAATAAAATTAGCTCTGTAATTTGTACTTAAGTATGGTTTATGTGGGCCAGACCGCGTATATACAGCGACATCGAGAGAAAGGAAAGCGCTTATAGAAACTAGGAGTTTCTTGAAGCAAGTAAGTAAGAAATGTACGATACGTACTGTGGTTCTTGATATCTGTCGATAAGTTATGTGTATCTATTTCATGGTTGAAGCATTAGCTTAAAAGTATGGGAAAGTGTCTAGTCTGAAAATATATGATGAAATATGGCACACCAAGTAATACTTCCTAAAGGAAGCTTTGGATCCGGTGAAAAGTGATGAAACGTGGTCCACATAGAGGTCTTGAGGGTTATAATAGCCTTGAGTCGGGGGGGGTTGTAGCTCCCTTCCAGGTGAGGCTGGTAAACGAGATCAAGGGGTCGTAGCTCCCTTCCAGGAGCGGCTGGTAAATGAGTCAGGGGGTTGGAGCTCCCTTCCAGGAGAGGCTGGTAAACGAGCGCAGGTGGGTGCCTGCGTGCTGGTAGGAGTCTGCACCAGCACATATGTTGTAAGATGTTTTCTCTATAATAAAATATTGAAGGCTGAGCAACGACAACGGTGGTTTTCTCCCGACTTGGGTTTCCACCTAAAAATCCTGGTGTTCATGTGTGAAGCTTTGTGTGATGGTTTTTTCTGTTCTTACTACACATGTTTACTGTTTATTAAAAATCTGATGAATGAATGATGGAATGATATAAGTGAAGAATTAATGACATAATTGGATCTCTGTGTATACACGAGTTTCATAAAGGGTATCCGCGTATATACGCGAGTCTGTATCAGGAAAGTAGCGTATGGGTTTTAGAAGAAAGAAAAAGTAAAAGTTTTGAATATGCAGTAAATACTGATTCACCCCCCCCCCCTCTCAGTATTTTTCCCAACAATTGGTACGTGAGTCCTTTTGCGGAAGCAGTCTTGAAGTTGATACGCGTCGCAATGGGAAGTCAAGAAGGAGTAATGTCTATAAAGCCACCTCTATTCAATGGAAGCAATCTGATATTCTGGAAGGTACGAACAAAATCATATCTGCAAAGTCTTGGTGCAGATGTATGGGCAATCGTGGAAGAAGGTTATCAATACCCGGCAAGTATTCCTACTGATGCTGCTGAAGGAAAGAAGTATGAAATCAATGCCAAAGAAGTGAATGTCTTATTAGGAAGCATGTCTGAATTAGAATTTTCTAAAGTGATGCAGCTACATTCAACAAAAGAAATATGGGACAAGATCATTCTGAGCTATGAAGGAGATACAAAGGTAAAAAGTGCAAAACTCCAAACTCTTAGAATTGAATATGAAAATTTGAAGATGCATAGTGATGAGAGTATTGCTCAATTCTTCTTACGTCTGGATGATATTGTAAATCGAATGAGAAATTTGGGTGAAACCATAATTGATACTACTCTGGTGGAAAAAGTCTTAAGATCCTTGACTTCAAAATTTGACTCTAAAGTTTCGGCTATTGAAGAAAGGCAAAGTCTGCAAGGGGCTATATAAATTTCCAATTACATGGTATTACATTGCTTTTGAAATGAGACAAGGAGGTCCTTCTCAAATCAAAGAAGGCTGCTTTTTAAAGCGTCTGCAAAAGGAAAAGAAAAGGAAGTTGTCAGGAATCTGACTATATATCCGAAGAAGAAGAAGCGAATTTTGTGAGAAAACTCCAACTAGGTACTGGAAGATTCAAAGGTAAGTTTCCCTTCAAATGTTTTGAGTGTGGAAAAGTTGGTCATTATGCTGCAAAATGTCCTTATAAAGAAACATCCGCTAAAGGAAAAGAAGTAACAAGAAGGAACAAGAATCGATCTAGCACAAGAAAAAGTTACTATATTAATGAAGACAGTGATAAGTCATCTGATAGTGAGGAAGAATGTGAACAAAATATTAAACTGCTCATGGAAAAAGAATCTAGAGAAGAAAAGGACACTTTTGTGGATGCTCTGGAAGACAATGATTTTCTTGAAGAAAACCATCAACTCAAAGTAAGCCTAGAAAAAAAGAACATAATCATAGAGACTCTTGAAAATCAGCTTGAAGCAAAGGAAAAACGCATTGAGGAATTGGAGTGTGAAGTAGTAAGTCTAAGGAAAGATAATGAGAAAGCAGAAACTCTCGATCTTAAATTTTCTAAAAGGTTTAGAAACCTTAGATGATATTATCAAAGTACAATGTTCTCCTCTTATAAAGACAGGTCTTGGATATATCGGAGAATCTTCTAAGGCTTCAGCACCAAATTATCTAAAAGCAGTTACAGCTAGTTTACAACATGTTGTCACTTAGCAAGGGAATAAAGAATCCTTACAGGTAAAGCATGATCATTTCAATTCAAGGAACACTAACAAGAATGTCTTTCAAAGAAACACTAATCAACAGATAAATTCAAATAGAAGATTTCATGATCGTAGAAATTTCTACTTCAATGGACAATGTTTCTCATGTCACAATTTTGGTCATAACGCTGTTCAATGTGTTGCATATAAAACCATCATGACAAGAGAAGCAAGAAAGAAAAGAATAAATATTGAACGAAAGAGGAACACATACAACAACTTTTCTCCTCTTCAAAATTAAGTTGAATGTACTTATTGCAATAACTTTGGTCATGAAGAATCTGAATGTAGGAGCAAGGTCAAGCCAAAAGAACATGATCCCTCAAGCTCTAAAGTGTGGAAAAAGAAAGAAATAGCGGTTGAAAATTGTGGCATAGCATTATTTGCAGAAGGTGAAGAGAATCAATGGTACATTGATAGTGGATGCTCAAGACACATGACATGTGACAAAAACAAACTTCTTGCATATAATGCTCTAGAAAAGGAAAAGAAAGTTACATTTGGAAATGATACTCCTGCTATAATTAAAGGAAAAGGGTCTGTGTTTCTAAAAGAAAAGGTGAAGGCTAATGATGTCATGTATGTGGATGGATTAAGGCATAACCTGTTAAGTGTAAGTCAAATATGTGATCAAGGAACAGAAGTGATCTTTAGTTCAAAAGAATGTGTGGTTCGTGATCTTGATACAGGTAAAATCATTATAAAAGGAAAAAGAAATCCTAGCAACCTTTATGTATTGAATGGCATAGATCAATGTTACTTGAGAAAGTCTTCAGAAAATTGGCTATGGCATAGAAGGCTGGGGCATCTAAGCTTCTCTCAAATCAACAAAGCAAGCAGACTTCAAGCTGTTCATGGTCTTCCCAATAGTAATCTACTATAAAGTATCATATGCGAATCTTGTCAATTCGGTAAGCAGACTAGAGTACGGTTTAATGCCAAAGAAGGATCATCAAGTAAGCCTCTTGAACTCATTCATACTGACATATGTGGACCTGTGAGAAAGAAGACACCACGTGGGGAAAAATACTATATCTTATTCATTGATGATTACTCTAGAATGTGTTGGATCGGGTTCATTAAACACAAAGATGAAGCATTTGAAAAATTTCTGAGCTTCAAAGCACTGGCTGAAAATGAATTGGATCTAAAAATCAAGTGTCTCAGATCTGATCGAGGAGGATAATATACATCAAATGAATTCCTTGAATTTTGTGAACAACATGGCATAAAAAGACAATTCTCTGTAGCTGGCACTCCACAACAAAATGGTGTAGCAGAAAGAATGAATAGAACAATTCAACAAATGGCTAGAGCTATTGCAAACAGTTAGAACTCTGACATGTTGCAGGGTGAAGCGGCAGGTACAATAACTAACATTCTTAACAAGGCACATGTTCGTGTAAATAGTGATAAAACTCCATATGAACTCTGGTATGGTAATCCTCCCACTCTGAAGCATTTTAGAGTTTTGAAGTAAATGCTTTATCAAAAATAATGATGAAAAACTGTAGGATTTGAACCAAGAGCAGATGAAGGTATACTCCTTGGTTATTCTTCTCAAAGTAAAGCATACAAATGTTACAATAGAAGACTTTGAAAGATTTTTGAATGTATTGATGTTGTTATTGATGAGTCTCCTGCAGCTTCAAAAGAAGAAAAACAAGCAACAGATGAAGGTGATGATGACGTATATCCTTCTACATCAAATAGAAATAATACAGACAGTGAACCCAATGAAGAATCTGGAGATGATTTATCTGGAAAAGCTCCATCGAGATATGTTCAAAAGAACCATCTAGAATCTCAAATCTTGGGTGACAAAGGATCTAGTGTACAAACAAGAAGGACTCTTGTGGGATCTTCTAGCTATTTGGCATTTCTGTCCACTATTGAACCACACAATGTCAATCAAGCTAGCAAAGATGAATGTTGGAAGCAAGCCATAAATGAAGAGCTTGATCAAATTGAAAAGAATCACACTTGGGAATTAGTACCAAGACCTCATAACAAAAATGTCATTGGAACTAAATGGATATTCAAAAACAAGTTAAATGAGAATGGGGATGTTGTAAGAAACAAAGCTAGACTTGTTTGCAAGGGGTATACTCAACAAGAAGGTATAGACTTTGAAAAAACTTTTGCTCCTGTAGCTAGACTTGAAGCCATAAGAATGTTTCTTGATTTTTCAAGTTTTCAACAAATCAAAGTTTATCAAATGGATGTTAAATACTGTTTTCTTAATGGTGATTAGAAGAAAGAAGTATATATACATTCCTTAGGAAGGATTCATTTTGGGAAATGATGAAAATCTTGTTTGTAGACTTAAAAAGGCTCTATATGGTCTCAAACAAGCTCCAAGGGCTTGGTATTATCGTCTTGACAAATATCTGCATCAACGAGGATTTTCAAAGGGGTCTGCTGATAGCAACTTATACACAAAAGTTGAAAATGATAAACTATTGATTGTGGTTGTATATGTTGATGATATCATTTTTGGGAGTAATGAAGAATCTTTGAGTCAAAAATTTCCAGCGATCATGCGGCAAGAATTTGAAATGTCCTTACTTGGAGAACTAACATTCTTTCTTGGCTTACAGTGCATCGAAATGCAGATGGTATATTCTTATCACAAGCAAAATATCTTAAGCAAATTCTGAAGAAGTATGGCATGGAAGAATGCAAACCTGTAAGTACACCAATGATAACTGGATGTAATCTCAGTTCTCATGATGATTCTCCCGCGATAAATCAACTAGAATACAGATCAATGATTGGAAGCCTACTTTATCTCACTAGGACTAGACTGGACATTATGCATGCAGTTGGGATTGTTGGATGATTCCAAGATAATCCAAAAGAGTCTCACCTTCAGGCTGTCAAAAGAATATTCAAATATATGCAAGGAACTCAAGACTTTGGACTATGGTATCCAAAGAATGCTGATCTTACTCTTCATGCTTACACGGATGCAGATTGGGCTAGAAATGTTGATGATCGGAAAAGCACTAGTGGTGGTGCATTCTATATGGGGCCCCGGTTGGTATCTTGGTTCAGAAAGAAGCAAAATTCTATTGCCTTATCTACAGCAGAAGCAGAATATGTGGCTGCCGCGTCTTGTTGCACTCAACTCCTTTGGATGATGCAAACCTTACAAGATTTTCAAATCAAATTTTCACCACCTATCTCCATTATGTGTGATAATACAAGTGCCATCAGTATCTCAAAGAATTCTGTTATGCATTCGAAGACTAAGCACATTCCCATCAAGTATCACTTCTTACGTGAACAAGTGCTTGAACAAAAGGTGAAGTTGGAGTATGTTCCCTCCAAAGAACAAGTTGTTGATATCTTTACCAAACCTTTGCCCAGGGAAGCGTTTGAATATCTCAGAAAAAAGGCTGGGAGTGTTCTACTTGAGTCAAAAGCACAAATATGCACTAAATTTCGAATGGCATTGAATCTACGCGGATTTCTGGTTTGGATTTTCTGAAACACGGTCGCGTATATACGCGAGTTCATGCCTGACGTGTATGTCTGATTGCGACATTTTTCTATTTGGAGTCGACTCTCTTGACACGAGCTACTTGATCTTGCCTGGTATCTCGATATTGTTTGGTAAGTTTCTCTGGTGGTGTTCAGTTCTCATAATTCTATTTCTAATGTTTTGATAAAGATGCCTTGATGATTTGTTGGTGAAAGTGTTCGGGATGCACAAACTAAGGAGGAGCCTTAGTCATATGAAAAGGATGTTTGGATGCACATATTCAGGGGGAGCATTAGCTTTGCTGAGTATAATGCATTGTTGGCATTATGATGGTTCCAAAATATGTTCTCTTTCTTGAGGACACTACGGTGTTGGTCTTAATGTTGTATTTGTAGTTTGATGAAAGAGTCCAGTTGAGACCCATGTTGTAAAATTGTAATATTCAATCATGTAAGGACTTGTCAATTTGTAAACCCACTTGGTTGGGTAGCTGAGTCATGTTTGTAAACCCACTTGGTTGGGTAGCTGAGTCAAATTTGTAAACCCACTTGATTGGGTACTTGAGTCTTATATGTAAATCCACTTGGTTGGATATTTGATGTAAGTCTTTTGGTGATAGGAAGTTCATAGAGTCATGTACTTCATTGAAAACTATGTTTGAAGGTCGCTTATGAACTTCGAGGCTTGGTCACCCGATTATATCGGATACGCGAACGCTTCTTCCATGCGGAGAACGGGGGAGAGTATGTTGGTTTGATCCACCCCTTTGCCCTTGATTGTCAAAGGGGAGAGTGACATGGTGTTTGAATGAAGTCAAAAATGGGGCATGTGACATTGTGTCATTGTATTCATCTACCTATGTTGTTGTGGTAACCAAACACCATCATGGTTGTCAAAGTCAAAGGGGAGATTGTTGGCAATATGATGCGAGTGTTGTCCTTGATTTCCTTGATGGCAACCCACTGGATGAAGATGAAGACATGAGATTGTTGACATGTGTTGTCCTTGATGGCAAACCACCTGATGAAGTTATTCTTGACCTGATGGACTTGGTAAATGATGTAAATCTGATGTGAAATGATATGATGCTGAGTGTTGTCCTTAAATGGCAACCCACTTGATGAAGATGATGGAAACTTACTTGATGAAGTTTGTGCTTGATAGAATATGTTCTTGATGAAGTAAATCTGATATATCTACAGTGAGTATAGAAAGCAATGAAGAAAGGAATTCGGCATGTGCTAAATCTATGGTGAAAAGAGTATGTCTCAAGGCATACGCGGATCTGTCTAGGGGAAGTCGCGTATGCACGCGGGAAACAACGTGCCAAGTCGCGTATGGGAAAAAGCGCTCATAAAGTGCAAAACCTGGGGTAACCACCATGGTATTGACCCATTGTATTGGGTAATGATTCGTCTAAATGACCCCGTCTAGGAATACCATCGGAAGTAATGTGGTTTTGGCTTGAGGTAGTGAAAAGAGACAAACCTATGGGAGAAGAAATTCACCTTCTCTGGAAACCATGAGCGTCAGCGCGGAATCATGACTTGAATGAATACTTCTCTCGGAGTATATCTAAATGGTCAAAGGGTTAGGTTGAATGAAAGATCTGAAAGTATGATGCACCAATGATGGAGTGATGAAGAAGGGGATCTAGATCTGTATTGTAGTTGTATTTGCTAGATCTGTTTATGGAATTATTAGATTTGTGATGAGGCGAACATCTAGGCGAACATCTATCTGAGGTAAAGGGAAAAATCTGAAGTGATGTACTTGTTGTGAAGAATTGCAATAACATTTAAGTTTAAAGAACCATACAATAGTTCGCCGAAGCAGAAGCGCGTATATATGCGGCTTCGATGAAGAGAAAGCGCGTATGCGCAATAAATTAGCTCTGTAATTTGTACTGAAGTATACGCTGGTTTGTGTGGACGAAAGCATGTATATACGCGACATCAGAGAAAGGAAAGCGCGCATGCAAACTAGGGTTTGCTGAAGTTTGTGGTAAGAAATGTCTGATCTGATCTGCTGGTTTACTGATATCTGTCAGTAAGTCATGTGTATCTATTTCATGGTTGACTGTGCTTAAAAGTATGGAAAGGGTCTAGTCTGAAAATATGATGAAGTGTGGCCTGCAAGTGGTGTCCTAAAGGAAGCTTTGGATCCAGTGTGAAAATTGATGAAACGTGGTCCATAGGGGTGCTGAGGGTTGTAGCCTTCAGTCAGGGGGTTGTAGCTCCCTTCCAGGTGAGGCTGGTAAACGAGATCAGGGGGTCGTAGCTCCCTTCCAGAGAGGCTAGTAAACGAAATGTGGGTTGGAGCCTTTCCAGAGAGGCCGGTAAACGAGTGCGTGGGTACCGCGTGTCATAGGAGTCCGCACCAGCACATATGTTGTAAGATGTTTTCTCTATAATAAAAATATTGAAGGTCGAAAGTAAATCTAAGTAAATTTATGTCTTTCTCCTCAACTTGGGTTTCCACCTAAAATCCCTTCCATGTTCATGTGTGATGCTTTGTGTGATGGTTAACTCTGTTCTTACTGTTCATGTTTACTGTTTATTAAACATCTGATGAATGAATGATGGAATGATTTAAGTGAAGAACTAATGACATAATTAGATATATGTGTATACGTGAGTTTCATAAAGGGTATCCGCGTATATACGCGAGTCTGTTTCAGGAAAGTAGCGTATGGGTTTTAGAAGCAAGAGAAAGTAAAAGTTTTGAATATGCAGTAAATACTGATTCACCCCCCCCCCCTCTCAGTATTTTTCCCAACACAAAACTGGTATTTCAAAAGATATGTTTGGTAACACCATAGTGGCCAAGACCTACTGGGATACGAAACGAGCTTGGGGGTGGAGGAAAGGGGTCTGGGAAGCGGCGTAGGATAGAGAGGTTGTTGTTGCTGAGGACTCTGTGTCATTACTGCTTGTGTCTGTGTCCTAGCTAGCTTCGGCATTTGAGGTGGAAATCATGCACACCGAATCCCTTGTGACATCAGGTGATGACTCAGGTAGAACATGGGGATATCCTAGGAATGATCCTAGGATGGATGACAGTTTGAACTGGCCAGGGCCATATTATTCATACCATGAAAGCACATCCGCAGATGTGGTTATGTAGGGTAGAATAACATCGGCATTTGTTCTGGGCCGCTTTTCACTATCCGTTAATTGGTTGACGGTAATGATGCAGTCCTAATGGGGGAACATCATAGTTCAGAAGACAGAGGAGGCAACAGCTAACATGGTGCAAATATAACTCTGAACAAGGAGTATATTGTAGTCCAACTGGGCATCCAGGACTTCAATATCTATAAGGACCATCTTTCCGGATAAGTAGCCCAGGACGTTTTGGTAGAGACCGACGGGGGTTGAAGGGTGACAATCGTATGCTCTAAGCGAGATCTATGATGGCTTTAGCTCGAGAGACCCTAAATTCACCAAAAATTATTTGAGATGATGCATGTGGATGCACCTTCATCAGTGACACATCGGTGAATGGTAATGTTTTGGACTGACACTGGTATTTGAAAGGAGACCATTGAAGGAAGCATAGGGGTGGCTTTGTCTAAATAAAAATCCATTAGGTGTGTATCGGCAGGGTCGATGGCACCTAATGTAGAAATTAAGGCTTTCTGCTATTTTGGACATGACTATAACACCTCCAAATATGACATAGTGGCGGGAGATTGAGCTACACCATCCATAATGCTTTATTTATGGGTTGCTTTGGAATAGCTTCCTGCTCACCTATTTGGTCCCTTAGCCATCTTTGGCAAAGGTTCAATAGGCATATTTGATATGGTCAAGGTGTTTCTGGTGCCCTGGTACTAGCCCCTGATGTGTTGGTGTTTGGTGGGATGTCATAATTTTGATTTCGTGTTTGAAAAAACATTTCCTCGCTAGTCATGTATATTTCGTGGTTGTTTTTTCCAGAGTCATCAAAATTTTTATACTGAGTGCTAACTGTCCCTTGATGGTGAAAACGCTCCTGCATAACTGCTAGCTACTAGGAGGATCCCCCTTATCGACGGTTTCTCTGCAGCTTTTTCATCTCTCAAAGGTTAGGACAGTGGTGAGAGTAATGGTCATACTCACCACAAATAAAACAAGAGTAGTTTGTTCGAAGATGTGGAATATTTTTTGGTCTCTGGGAGTTTCTTGGCTACTAGTTTTGATTTCGATTGGGGTTGCCTCCATCTTGAGATAGCAGACGACATTGTTGATTTTTTCCCCCCTGTTCAGGATTTCCTTTAGTCTTTTTTTTTTTCCTTCTTTCCTTAATCGTGTTAGGATGATAATTTGGATTCTCCTAGTTATACGATTAGCGTGGTTGGTTTTGGGAGGGTTGCCCAAAATTCAACTGTGCATTATTCTACAAGGGTGAGTCTTGTCGTGGGGACTTATCATAATGTGGTCCCTGGTTTTCAAATGGTTGTTTGGGGGTATCTCTTCCATTAGAATTTACATTTGTGTACTAGGTACCCTAAGCCGAAGGATAGGTTCCTCCATGCTGATGGCGATACGATAACGCCCTATTGGTCAAATTTTGTGGAGGCATGTGATGACTTTGGTAGCCAGGTTGTGATACATTCTGGGTTGAATTGTACATGTAATCAGTGTATTGAACACTACTTCTTGGGTGATTTTGGGTTAACGATCCAATTAAACTATCTGCATATTTCGATGCATCTGGAAATTATTTTTAAGTTTGCAGGTGTGGGGCATTCGACAGGATATTGTAAATATATCCTGACTGTGTAAAGATTAGCTCAAGTTGCTGGGCCTTATTGATGTCGTCCTCTTCAGATATGGGCTTTTGTTGTGCCACATCCTTTGAAATTCTTGCAGTGAGAGATTTCGGGAATAGGTCTAATAGGACCAGATCATCAAGTTTGGCTTTGCACAAAATGCGACATCGCCGCCATTCGTGGAGATGGTCCGAGATATGGACAGCGGAGGTTTGCCTAAAGTGGGTCAGTAATTCCATTCTAGAATCATGGTGGATGAGTAACTGAAAATAGGTCAGGAACGTAGTTACGAGGGCGCTAAAGGTTTAATGTCTAGCAGAGGGTTTCTCCACATAAAATTTTACTGCCACTCTAGTTAGAGTGCATTGAAACAGTCTTAGACAAATAGTATCATCAATGATGTTGTTTTACAACACCACAAGTAGAAAGTCATAACATGATTTCCTGTATCTCCCGCTTTCTTTCCTTCAAACATTGGAATTTCCGAATGGAGCTTTGTGGGCATGGGAGGCCATATGGGGTTGTGTGCAATTGGGTTGTTTGTCAACTTGGCTAAATCATGTAGATTTAAAAAATCTAGGAAAGGTGACTGCGAGGTTGTAGCCATTGCGGCTTGTGAAAACACAATGTTCTGGTTAGGAATATGGTTTTTCTGTGACGTACGTTTTTGTACATTCAACTAGCTTCACAAATGTGTAGCACTCCAATTCCCTCCAGGGGTTGTGGGAGCACTGGTGTGTGGTGACCTTGTGGGGCTATTCACCAGTGTGGCATTGGGATACCGACTAGGGTTCCCAACTAAATATGCCCCAATAAAGGATGAACCAATAATGGTGGTCGTGTTCCATCTTTGGTGCCTAAATGGCGAAAGACCTAGAACCCCTCCCGGTAATGGCGGGAAGTCCAAAAGATTTCTAGATTGATGAGGTCCTGTTGGGTCCATGCTAGCATCGACTAGGTATGGATTTGAAAATATTTTTGAGGATAGAGATTATAATCAAAGAAAAATTCTGATCGCATACATAAAACAAAGATAAAATAAAAGAAATTATCTCTTTAGATTAATCCTATGTGATTAGTCAATCAAACAATATGGTTTTTTGTTGTTTGCATATGATACTCAAATCTTAGAAGACCTAACCATCCTCACAATAAAATTTAAATAGGTCATGTGATGATATCTTGCGAATGCTGGCACAATGTCCCATAAGAGCTGGTGACGCCCACAGTCAACCAAAGAAAATCCACCAAGGTAAGGGTAGAGGATCTAGTGCTTGCCTGCACCATTGCCTATAGGGAAAGGATACCCTAATTTTTGGCCGCTAAGTAACACTATCCCACGTGAGCATTCCAATCTTTGGTTTCTTCATAGTTCAGCTAATAGTCCCGAGTATTAGTTGGGTCGGGTAGCCCCAACTGATACCACATGCACTGCGCCTAAGCCTAAACCCCTCTGAATCACATCCCTTCTGCGCTCAGGTTTTCTTTTCTGTGGGCTGATAGATGGATTTGAAATATCCCTAAACAATCAAATTCTATTTTTCAAGATGAATACTGATCAATTCGTCTTATTGGATGCCTACCCCCTTGGCCCTAGTGGGGAGAATTTAGTGAGTTTTGTTAAGTTATTTTTATGTCTCTTTAATTTTCTTAGTGCATGGGTGTGTGTGAGTAAAAAGTCAACAAGCACATAGTTTGAACGTGTGGAATTGTGATGATCCTTCTCAAAATCCCCTATTTAAACTATGTTCTATTGTTCCTTTCTCAAAAGAAAAACATGCATGGATATGGGATGCTTTCAATTTTTCCTAGTTAATCTATGTGATAAACTATATGGAGATGGTGAGTTGTGAATAGAGAGTGTTCATATGCTTGCCTAGGATCACCGGAGGGTGCAAAGGCAGCAAAGATTACTTGCACTTCTATCAAAAATTCGATCCTGGTCGCGAAATCCTAGTGCAAAAATTTGAACTAAACTAATGACTTTTACACTAGAAAAAGGAACAAGCTAAGCATGTGTGGACTTGGGCCAATTGCTTTGGCTAATTACCTAGGTGTTTTGGTACCTAAATTTTCAAAAAATAAATTGTTTCAGAATGCAAGTTAATTTTCCTCCTACTTAAACTATGTGTTAACTTTGAAAAAATCAACTTGAAATAAAACTAACACCTAGACTACTAAAAGCAGCTAAGAGTGAGCTTTAGCAAGCTGCGGGGCACCTCAAATAGTGCTGGCAGATGAATTATGGGCTGCTACTCACTCTTTATAAGCAGGAAAATATGGAATTAGTCAAGAAAATTCCTATTCTACTTTTTGCACTCAGAAGGCCGAGACATTCGTAATTTCTGCGGGCAAGTCGGCTCTGAATGCGTGCAATGGAGGCACGCATGTTTGTGAGGAATGCACACAAATTTCTGGTGGGGAAATTTTGGAGCTATTCTACTTCAATATATTGCTAGGGATTAATTAGGCCATGACGAAGAGAAAGGGGGGAATTCCAGCCCAACTCCACAGCAAAGATGGAGGTCTCTGCAAAAAGGCACAACCACATAAACTTGGAAATAAAATTCAGTGGAGTCACCAAACCCATGTTAGTGTGTTTGGTACTCGAATGTATGAAATCACACCAAATTAAGGGGTGTGTTTTTCCCTCTTACGTTATTGGTTAGGGGCAGAAAATAGATGGAGTCAAGCAAGTTAGTGGAACATGATAAAACTTAAACATAGTAGATAGAGAAATAACATGCATATTAAAACATATAAATTAAACTAAAACTAAGACAAATAACACAAAATCTCTAAACATATTCAAAAAACTTCAATAATCCAAATGGTGATGATTATGTCCCCTCTTATTGAGTGCTTGTAGGGAAGGAGGATGAAACTTTAACCGACTTTCCAAGGGGCCCTTAGAGTTAGGGGTTCTAAGTCTCGATGCAAGGATGTTTTTACTTCCGAGCTTCCTTGGCACAAGGTCTCCTTCTCTCTAAATTAGTGGACTAAAGTTGTTGGATGGCCAACAACTGAGTCCCAACTATCTCTACTCTAGATCACACACTGCTGGTATTGCTTGGGGAAATTCTGGCCAGCATAACAATGTTCTCTCATATTTTTCATCTATTGGTGGCATTTTATAGGAGAATTCACACTCCCCTTCTCTCGCTTGGTATATTGATGGATAGTGACCCAAGATAGAAGGATGATTCCATTGTGTGCCACATTTATTTCATTGTGTGCTCCCTTGAGTTCTTAAGGAGGCTTTGGCGGCTGTCCTTGGGTGGCCTCAAGTGCAGGATCAATTTCTTGGTGTGTGTGAAGTGGTTCCGGAAAGCAACTTCCACCACTCTTGGCACCGCATGACTTTTGGAGGAAAATTCGCGCAATATCTCAAATTTTTGAGGAAAATCCACACAATATCTCAGTTTTTTGAGGAAAATCCGCACAATTTCTCTGCCTTTTGATGAAAAGTCACACAATTTGATTTTTCTTGCTAGACCTTAGAGATTTTTAAATACTTCAGATTCTCTAGTGTATTTCAGCCCTGTAAATCCTTCTGAATGACATTTAATAATGTCACCTTTCCTTGTTTGATTTTCCAATGATAACAATACCAATCAAATGTGTCCTACTTGTTCCTTGTATTTAGATTTTTGTGGTGAATGGTCTTTTCATCGCTAATATGCCTCCCAAACTCTTGTAGGCCAATCACTATGATGTCACTTAGTACCTGTCCTTTTTTGCCACATGTCAGCCTTTATGGCTGCTGCCAAGCAAGCCACATCTCAAGCAGCTAAAGAATTTACCAGAAACGTGGATCCCTATTTTTGAAATGGAAACGGATATGATCCTTGTCTAAAACGTCGTAAAAAAACGTTTTTGTATCATATCAAAAAATCGTAAACTTCGGATTTGAAATTGGATATGTTTCCAAGGGTTTTTAATATTGTATTTGGAAATTTTTTTTTTTTTTAATTTTATCTATTTTGAGTCCTATATCTATATTTGTTCTCGTATTCGTTTCAGTGTAGCTTAGCCAGGCAATCTTCCCCCTCCAAGCTCTGAAATTTGTCCCGAACTCAACCCATTTAGTTTGATTAAGGTTACAATTTTTATAATAATAGAAAATGTACCTGGGATATTACACTTACTCTCCAAAGCTAAAATAATAGTTCCCATTTTTGTTTCTAAATTTCTAGTATACCTAATTTATTTTAGTTTGGGCTAAATCTTGTCATGTTCGACCAAGATGGAATGAGCTTAATTATGTTTTCCTAAGCTAGTCAACAAGCTTGACCAAGGATATTGAAAAGGAATTTTGATAGAGATGACTACTCTGACTTATTTTGAGAAATTTTCCCGTTCTGTATTCCTTTAAGAGAGACTTTGAACTAGCTTCCTCTTACCATAATGTGGTTAGATAAGTGATACGAAACAAAAACAATAGTATCCACTAAGATATTGGAAGTGAGGAACATTTATTTTTCCAAAAGATGCTCAGAACTTGCATCTAACTCCAGCCATTATTTTTTGAGTTGCCACATCCATAGTAATAAATGTAATTTTTTCATTAAAGAGGCTTCAACACTGATATGGGAAACTTCAACACCTCAATTTTACCAACTAGGCAAGCCACTATTCCATACGTTTTTTTAATTATGAATTTTTTTTCCAATTTTATGTTGGTGAATCCAAAGCAGTCTTCCCTTTTAGACTTTTACAGAAGTTTCTTGGGTCCATGTCTTGTGAATGTCCTCTCCACTGGCATATAATATTTTTAAAACCCATCTCTTTGAATCAAAAACTTGTACCATAATATAAATATGAAACTCGTGTCTTCCCATTTAGAGGCTACACTAATTGAAGATCCCTCTCCACATTTTTCCCTAGATATGAAGTTGGGAATGTTATCTAGGATTTGAAGAAGAGTTTACAAAAATTGAATTTTTTTTTAAAGGGTGGTCCTACTTTGAATTCATATGGAAGATATTTTAGTTCCTTCAGCACTCAAAGATAACATTTATGTCATGTAAATCAAGCAATTCTGAATCAATTTTTAAAATTTGGTAGATGCTCAAAAAATTATTAACTTCTGTAAATACTAAATGCTAAATGTCAAGTATTACATTCTATCAAGTTTCATATCTATTTCATCAAGCAATGTAACTTATAGGAACTCCACTCAAGCAGTCTAATTTAGCATAATAGTGATGAGATAGGTACCATGGAAAATTTGGTTTCTAATTCACAAATTCAAATGTGCACGTTTAAATATGATGCTCTTCTCTGCCATGCATGTTAATACAAAGTTATTGCACTGAAACCCCCTCCATAGACAGACCAACATCTCTCGAAGTGAAACCTTGTTTGTTTCAAACTGTCACCTTACACACTATTACTTCTCTTTCTTTTTGGAGTTCATCTCTACATGGTTGGCTTCTTTCTTGTGTGAAATTTCAAAACCAATCCAAAAATAACTTAAGGAAATTATTGACGAAGTTTTGTTGATACAAATTCAATAAACCCACTTGCAAGAGACCCAGTTGCAGCTACATCATTCAATCTAGAGAAAAATTGGCCACCTAAAATGACTTGTTTGGTTGTCCATAAGGGCACAAAGTGCTTATTCTTCTAGAGACCTATGGTCTTGGGCCATTACCGTATTTTCTTACTTATGAGGAAGATGAGATCTTAATCACTCAGAAGAAGTTTAAGGGAAAATGTTAATTAGGAAAAAACTTTGAAAATATTAATTATTAATTAGAATAATTTTGAATTTTGAATTTGGTTTGTAGGCTCAGTTAAAGTTGAATAATGTTACATAGTAATATTAAATTACAATTTTAATATAATTGGTAAGAGAGTGCAATATCGTATTGTCAACAGTTATGTCAATTGTTCACACTTTCAATGAACCAATTAGCATAAAGAAACCTACCCATACTAGTTACAGTATAAGTATTATGAGATTAGATTAGGTGTTTGTGTTTGCAAGTATCAACCCAAAAATCCTATCAAATGATAACATATAAGTAGTAATATTTTCAAAAAGTTCATACTAACATAAAATTAAATGACAAATTTAACATATGTAAGGACAAATTGGGAAGATAATCCAAATCAATTCAAAATTTAGATACAATAGAATGTTTAGAATGTAAAAAAATATGGTTACATTAATATAAAATCGAGATTAGAATTCTCACCAATATCCTTAACATCAACACATTAAGTTCTTTTTGTAACAGGCTACTATCATCCACTAATGAAACCCTTTCATCTAGGAGCGATAGGAGATTTCCAGTGATAACATTTTGTAAATTATTCCTCTTCACCCTATGGGAAACCTTCTTTATTAGGAATGCTTTCATATTTCAAGTAGGGCATTGAACAATGGAGTAAATAACCAACCAAATCAACAAAAGAAACAAAAACAATTGTTGGTAGAAAGAGTAATATAAAAGAAATTTACCTACATCATTGTGTTTAGGACAAATTTGCATGACCTCGAAGGTGCACCAGACATGACCATGTTGAATGTTTGATTTACCTAAATATAGTGTACAATAATGAATAAATGATAACTTTCCCACAGTATGTCAGTATGTTTAATATTTTGATGTGACCAAAATCTAGCAAAAATTCTGAATGGTGAAAATACTTAATCTACCATGCACAATTTGATAAATCCACAAACCATTGTTTTCAAGCATGACACAAGATGTTATGCATCATTTACAATACTATCCATGGCCATGATTTCATGATTATTATTATCTTGACTCAACTCATAAAAGACATGCTTCATGCCTTTGACAGCCTACATGATGACAGAAATCCAAGACTAAGAGAAGTTTCTTAAACATAAAGGTCATGTCCTCTCCATCATAAGTTCCGTTAGAAAGTGAATCATGAAGAGATGGTATATATTTAATGAAGCAAGGATACAAAATTATATGAACAAGATTAGTCATCAGAAGAAGGCCTTATAAAGAAATATAGTTGTATCTAAGCTTTAGTATATATGCTTTATAAGAGAGAAAACAATATTGGGATATCATGCAATCTCACAAACAACATGATTTGACGACCCATAGTCAATATCATCAAATGCCTCATTCCAATTGCTTCATTTTAATAACATAAATTTCTTGGATGGACCCACTTCTAATGCACTAGAGCCACAAAGATGTTGATCTTAAAAAGCCTCAAAATTTCCATGGTTGATGTGAACTATACTAGAGCCACAAAGATGTTGATCTCCAAAAGCCTCAAAATTTCCATGGTTGATGCGAACTATGTAAAAATTAAAAAAGGACAAGGACTGAGAGAAAAGATAAAAACTGATAAAAATATTCAACGATAATTTATGAAACTCAGAAGAGAGTCGATATCTTCAAGATACAAATGCCATAAATTCCATTGTTGTGAAACAACACAATAGTTAAGTAAATAAGAGAAATAGAGATCTTGTTCTAAATTTAAAACAAACTTATTTTAGATTCATTAGAATATATACATTTGAAATCATTAACCTTGGAAAAATTAGAGAAGAGGTAGGCCTTATAATAATATCACCACTTTGTTCAGTGGTTTCCAACCTACAAATTATAGTATATTTTTAGTAAAATACTATTTAACTATATAGATCAAAATGTCTATGACTATGTCAAAACCAAAAATAAAATTAGTCTCTTATAAATCCATTGACAGGATGACTACAAGTTGATAAATATTTACATCATATATCCCTTATTTTTCTTATTTCCAAATATTTTTTGTTTTTTCTTGGGAAACATTTAACCTTCTCTCCCCGACAATGACGCCAAGAATTTTATCACTCTCCCCAACTTTCCAAGGCTGAAAATGGGATTGAAGGAATGTAACCACATATCAGACTTTAGGTAATGTAGCTAGCCCTACCAGGACCAGAGAGGGATCTCTCGTTTTCACTTTGCAATCAATGGATTGAATGAATATCTATTTATCTAAGGCTAGGCAAGTACGATCGATAAATAGGATTTTGTTTGATGTTTGAGGTGCTGTATATAAAAATTAGTGAGATGGGTAGATCTAGGGTTTTTAGGTTTGAATTCCAAGGTCAATTTGCAAAAATATTCTATATAGGTAGTTTGAAATAATTTTTAATGGTTCATTGAGTATCGGATGAAGTGAGAGAGAGTCTGAATGAGAACTCAGGTGAATTCATTCATTTGGAAGTAAACATACATCTCATGTAAACTTTGTCTAAAACAGAGCATGAACAAACATGATTTCCGCTTATAAACTTAGAAGATAAACACATGGAACTATGCATCTGAAAGAAGAATATATATCATTTAGCATGAAGAGGGCGGAAACATGAAGCTGGGTTACACTTTTGTGAGAATCGGGGGTCGAAAACTTTTTTCGGCAATAGTTCGGCCGAACTCTGTAATAGTTTGGCCGAATTTTCTTAGAAATTTTGGTCGAACTCATGATTCCGTTTAGATTGACGGTGTGGTCAAACAAATTTTTTTTCGGAGATTGGAAAACTAGCAACAAAAGTTCAGCCAAACTTCCAACAAAAGTTCGGCCGAACTGTGAGTTCAGCCGAACTTTTACTTTTAAAATAGTTTGGCTGAACTAATTCTTATAAATAAATTTGCCACGAAGTTTGTTCATTTACTGGTTTCATTATTCCCGCGAATATCTGTCAGTGTCGCTACTGTTCGCGCGTTCTAGCTTCTCTTCAGCGTTGTTTCTCCTCTCGTCGGCGTGTGCTTTCATCGGGTATGTTTTTTCGCTACAATTTTTTTTTGGAGTGAACGATGATACAAAATTATCCTATAGCGAATTGACAATGAATTAGAAATGGATGCTTTAAAATTCTTTCATAGTGACTGATTAAAAAAAATTACCGTTGTGTTGAGGGTGTTTATCCATCTTTGCTTATAGGTTTTCATCTTACTGGTCACATTATGGGGGTTCTACCCATGAGTACTTTTTTTGGATCTCTGGAGTTCTAGTTTTATTAAAAACTGTATATGAGATTAAATCCTCCACTGAGGTGTATCCTAGTTTTGAAATCAGGTTGTAAATTTTCCAACATTTTTAATGTGGGACTGGTTGTAATTTTATCAAGACCGTTGAACATATTCCGTATGCATTATTTTTCTTGTTGTACATTGTGTAACTCGGCTCCTATTTTTTGGTTTTGGTAATCGATATTTATATATATACATATCTTGTGGAACAATTACGCTTTCCTTTGATTAAGCTTGTCTTCAAATTGACATTTAATATTTTTTTCTTTTAAAGTTATTTTGTTCAAACCCTTGTCCATTTTCATCTGTTATTTTGATAGAGGTTTTGTGAGGAATGTGTCAAGGTTTCTCTTTTCAAAAGAATGCAGTAATCTTGTTCTTGCACTATTAAATTTATCAGGTTCGATTTATTACGGGGAAATGTATTCTCATGAATAGTGTTTCTTCTATTTTTTTTCATGATTCAATATTACATGTTCCTATGGTAATCCTCATGGTTGATTCTTTCCTCTAAATATTTTGAATATAGTTATCTTGATTTGTTGCACAATTGGATGTAATGTGTTGTCGTTTTTCCTTCATTTATGTTTTACAGATGCTTAACATTGTGTTTTAGATACTGCTGAAAATATATAGATAACTTTTGTCAAGTAATCTGATTTCTTCGAAATCAGATTTTTAATATGATAACTATATAATTCATGACATGGTAGCAGAAGACATAGGACCCAGGTTGGTTACTCTAGTTAGGGTCTTAAACCTCTGCTACCCATCTAACAGTTAACACAGTCTTTAAGCTTAGAAAACAAATAATCGTTATCTAGTGAAAAATGATTTAATTTTTTTAGCCTAAGAAATTGGCAGAGTACACTTCACCACTCATTCTTGTAATTTTTCTCCAACCATTGCAACTCAGATACCTATTTTTTTGGAAATCCTAAGGAGAATAACAATTCAACTCTTTTCTTGGACTTATATCTATTTTTAATTCAAATATAATTTAATATTATTGTCTGCTAGAAGTCAGTTTATGTTTTAAAAATGTGCAGTGTTGTATGTAGTAAAATATTCTATTACAGGTTTTGTTCTACATATGCATTCAGGTGTTTTGAGATATCCTTGTGTGTTACGTTATTTATGTTTTTAAATTTTTCAATGATATTGTTATATTTTTATTACAGTTTATAGTTTGCATGTTCATTTTGGCTACAGAAATATTCTCTCCATCATAACATCATTGTGTTTGATATCTTGATTTATGCTTTAAATTTTTCTTTCACATTTTTTATCATTTTGTAGGAAAGTATTTTTATGCCTGCTATATTAGGCTCTCTCTTTTCATACAAACTACATAAGTTTAATCTTAAGGGGATATAATCCTTTTTGCCTTCCATATAGATAATGAAAATGATTGTTCCAAGTCTGATGTTGCTTCTCATGTTACTTTATAAACCTTTTTTGGAAAGAAAAATAGGAGGGCAGAAATGTAAGAAATATAAAACATAATGAAACACAACGTAAGAAATAGAGAACATAATGAAACACACACATACATATCTCTAGACAAGCAACACAATTAAACATAAATCATATGGGGAACAAACAACATAAAAAATGACAGTGTCTAGACTCCTTTTCCCTCGAAATCTGTATGGGAAAAAAACACTACTAAAATGTAAACATGTCTACTCTCTCTTTTATGGTATGGAAAATACATGCAAAAGAGGTAATATCTCTAGAGTTAGCTAAGACTTTTGGCACCTGAGATTTTGTAAACTTAACTTCATACATTTTTTCTCTCTAACTTCACACTTCTAGTTGTATTTTCAACTCTGGAACAAAATACAATAACACAAAATGGAAATCTTATTCCTCCTAGTGGCCAAGTATTTAACATAGCGTGATAGCCAACTAGGTGTAAGATTTGACTCTGTCAACCATTAACCAGGTTTGTGATTTTAGACCTTTTAGAGTCTTGTTAAAATTCCACATGTAGCTAGCTTGCTATGAATAAGTAATGGGGCTAAAATGACATTCTCTCGTACCATGGTGGTCAACATGATAGGTCTTGACTTACTAAAGGCATAAATTTTGAATGAACTTAATTTGATGTTTTTCTTGCACCATTGGATATGTCTTTAAGTGTAGAATAATGGTCAATATTTCGGCACAGGGGATAATCGTTTGACCCCCAGAAATGTCATTTAATGCCTCAAAATGACTCCAAAAGGTTTTAGACCCCAATTCTCCAGCCACCATTAAAATGACCCTACAAGTTGATTCTTTAGGTTTTTTCACTCTATAAGCATTAAAATATATGACAAAATATTGCTAATTGTCCAATACAGGTCATTATTTAATAATTTGTTAAAATTATAGGTAAAAGATATACATCTGGAGATTTAAATAAATAGCGTTAATTCATTGAACACCCTTGTACATTCTTTGTTGATACTTTGAAAGTAATACATTTTGAAAAATAATTTGTTTTTTGGATTCTTAAGATTATGTAACTTTCGAACCATAATTACAAATTTGTTTATTTTTTTACTTATCATTTAGTTGCTAAAAGTTGAAGAATTTATGTTGGTAAATAATTAATTAGGTCTATTTAAATCATTTACCACTTTGGGATTTTTGTTTTCGTGGTTTCATTCATAATTTCACTTTTTTGCAAATTGTCAATTTCAATTTTTCACACCACATGTGCACAATCAAAGGACCTAAGGTCTTTCCCCTACCAAAGTATGTTCTTTTAAAACGTGTTTTCTTGGTGATATGGGTGATTTAGAAATGATTGGGAGAGCGAAATTCCTCATTTAATACACAATATGTTTGGTTCATGCCATTGGATTCTCATGATTAGGTTGTAATCATGAGGCTCTCGCTCAAGAGTGGACCTTCCCAAAATCTTGTGATGTCTTGTCACAAACAAAACCATCAAACTGAAAAACACATCATGCAAGAAACATAGCTCGCTGACATATCATTTTTCTCCTTCAAAGAAAAAAAATTCACATCATGTGAATGTCTCCATGTACTCTTACATATTGGTGTACAAAACCATCAACTAAACACAAGTCGACAAAACATGCCTCTTCAAACAATTGACTCTCAAGTCAAATTTCCATATTTGTTGCATTTAAGTGTGTCAACATAACTCTACCTTCAACATCTTGCTTCATGCAACATGCGCCATACTTTGAATTTGAAAAGAAATTCACGAAAAATCAAAATACATGCAAGGCCTTAATTGGATAAGAAATCTAACCATCCGTTACCAAACCATTTCAATGGCGCTTCTTTTAGCTGCACTTCATCATCATGTGAATCATCTTGACCATCATCGATTATGGAATCCTCTTTTCCATTCTTGTCATTATCTCTTTCCACCTTCTTCAAATTTTGTGGATGACTTGTTCGATACAAAGTGCAACACTTGTCTACAAGGTGACCTTTCTTATGGCAATGAGTAATAAACAATGGCAACTTATTTTCAACATCATTTTCCATGTCCAATGCGCCTTGGAATTTTGGCCTCGTTTATTTAGAAAGTTTCATGTGCATGGATATCTTCTTCCAACATCTATAAACATTATGATTATTCAAACCACAAAAGGAACATGCAATTTCTTTTCCAAATCTTATGCGAATATTTACCACATGTTTATCATAATCAAAAGCAATTTGATTAAAGGAAAACTTATACCTTGAACATTCACCATTGACGCCTTCTTGAGAAGGTGAATTTGATGAGGTAGTGGCTCTCCTCTGAATAATAGCAATGAATTCAATGACTAGATAGAGCTTTCAACATCCTCTTCTTTTACATTCTCATTAGGTGCATGTTTATTAACATCTTCTTGCAAAGTGGGTGTCAAACGTTTCCATTCATCATGAACACAAAATTCACAAGCTTGAGGTAATGAACACGAAATAAAATTCCTTCTTGGAATGGCTTCATGTGCCTCCTTGGATTTGGAGCATTCTCCATCATGTTTTCCATAACCAAGACCCAAATAAGTAGGCCCTTCCTCAACAACATTTGTCTCAACTATTCCTTGTACTCAACTATGCCTTGTACATGTTTTCCTTTAACCCTTTACTTTCATAGCACATTTTCATAAAAAATTTGGACCTTATTCCTCTAGTGTGTCTCGAAAAGCACGTACACATTCATTTGATTAAAATAGTTCGGCCAAACTAATTTATATAAATAAATTACCATGAAGTTACACATTTTGCAGTTTCTATACATTATTCACTGCGAATTTACCTTACTGTCGGTTTGTTCGTAACGTTTCGCTCCTCACAGTCACTAAGCTGTGCCCGCTCCCGAGTCCACGTTGTTGTCCTTTCATTATCTCTATTGTCCTTTCATTGGGTATATTTGTTAACACGTTTTCAAATTTTTCACATGTATTTGAAAAATTCTTCACTGGGATATACTGCCTCTTATGTATTTGATTATTCTTCACTATTTTCAAACTCTTTACACTTCCTTAGAATATCCGTAATCTGCATACTTAATTTAGAAAATTTAATCTCAACAGAAAACAGGAAAATGATGTAGAAACGATGCGAAATCGAAATTGCATAGGCCCAAAGTAAGAATGAATATATGATCAAACATTGTATAAAAAGATTACCTATGCTGGGAGTGGCCTTTTACAACTCCGGAAAGAATTTGGTTCCACATTCATTCCTCCGGCAGACACTGCCTTGTAGATACCATACATCTGTCTAAGGTTAAAATCATACAAGAAGAGCTTCATTCCGAGCTTCACCTTTTCAAGTTCCTTTGCGAAAGGGTTGGTAGCATTAAACACTTTGTATCGGAAACACTCTTGCTTTGTTTGAGAATTACACATAAAAATCAAGCCGGCAAACTTATCTTTGCCACTACCATCTTCATTGCTTGCTTCCTTGCTGCCTTGTTTTTTCTTCTTATTTTGATCGACCTTTGACACAGCAGGGTCAAATAAACCCTTGGGTTTGTTCTCTGTCTCTATTTTAACAGTCTTATCCACAACATTAACCTTTAACACAGCGGGGTCAGATAAACCCTTGGGTTCTTTCTCTGTCTCTATTTTAACGGTCTTATCAACAACATTAGTTGGTGCTGCATCCTGCAACATATATCCATAGATTTGTTTCAGGCATTTTTAATCTTCCTTAGACTATCCACAATTTGCTTCACACTATACACAATCTTCTTCATAATATACTATCCGCAATCTGCTTCAAAGATGACCGAACAATAGATCCACACTATTTTCAAACTCTTAAAACTTCACACTAAAATCTCATCAACATATTCGTACTGAATCTTACAAGAATCTGTAAACTTTTTTTAGATATTGTCGAGTTATTCCTTATCAAAAGAGCCATAGACAAGGTATATAAATATAGATAGAATTACTTCCTTTTAGGCCAACCAACACTTTGCCATGTAGGCTGATTTGTAACACATCATAATAGTTCGATTTTTCAGCGTTGATGTAGAGCTGAAATAAACCATTGGTTCATGTTTTCTTTGACTAGGTCTGGGTTTCTGGCTGAATCTATATGGACATTTCCGTCTAGTTAAATACCCTTCTATTTGCAAGATTGATTTATCTTTTAAGATTTTGCATTTGTGTGTTGTATGTATCAAAGATATCTATTCGCAGTTTTTCTATGCACATCAATTCAACTGAACAAACAATTAAATCTAATTTAATATTATTGTTTGCTAGAAGTTAGTTTATGTTTTAAAAATGTTCAGTGTTGTATGTAGCAAAATATTCTACAAGGTGAACTTTCTTATGGCAATGAGTAATAAACAATTTGAACTTATTTTCAACATCATTTTCCTTGTCTAATGGGCCTTTGAATTTTTGCCTCATTTATTTAGAGACTTTCATGTGCACGGATATCTTCTTCCAACATCTATAAACATTATGATTATTCAAACCACATAAGGAACATGCAAGTTCTTTTCCATATCTTGTATGAATATTTACATGTTGCTCATAATCGAAAACAATTTGATTAGAGGCAAATTGCTGTGCACATTCACTTGGTTATACTTCCTTCTTCAGGAGGTAATTTGATGAAATGATATTCTCCTGCGAATACTAGCAATGAATTCAGCTCTGGGCTTTCCAATGTCCTCTTCTTTTATGTTCTCATTAGCTCCATGTATTCTCATTAGCTGCATGTTTATTAAGATCTTCTTGCAAAGTGGGTGTCAAACTTTTTCATTCATCATGAACACAAACTTCACAAGCTTGAGGTAATAAACACAAAATAAAATTCCTTCTTGGAACAACTTCATGTACCTCCTTGGCTTTGGAACATTCTCCATCATGTTTTCCATAACCAAGACCCAAATAATTAGACCCTTCCTCAACAACATTTGGCTCAACTATGCCTTGTACTCAACTATGCCTTGTACATGTTTGCCTTTAACCCTTTAATTTCATAGCACATTTTCATCAAAAATTTGGACCTTATTCCTATAGTGTGTCTCTCAAAAGCACGTACACATTAATTTTGAGAGGAAATTGAAGACAGAAACCAATAACTAATTCTTCTAACCTTGACTAAAATGAGCTAAATTGTACTTTGATACCAACTTGATTTGAATATGGACAAACTAGTTTTGTTGGGCTATCTACCTCATCAGTTAAATAAAAATGTGTGGGATGGTCAAAATTGCAGCCAATTGGGAAGGGGTTTATCTGTCAAGATTTAAGTGTATTTTGTGAGAAATTTATGAGTTAATTAGCTTTTAAAAACTCATATTTACAACATTTATAAAATGAAAAATTTTTATTTCTAGGAAAATCTTTTCCCTCAATCTAGATTCCGATCATTGGACATATAAGAGGAAGAAAGAGGGAATTCACTTTTCAAATTCTAGTCCTTGTATAAACCAAAATAAACTAGAGGTTTGGTTTTCAAATACATTCACTTATTTGGAAAATTTCTAGCTACCAAAAGTCCATATGCCAAATCTCCCAAGAAATCCATTATTTTGCTGTGGTTAGTTTTTTAGTCTTCCTATATTTCTTTGTCAACCTCTTCTAGTGATTCTTGAAAGGTGGATACTTAAATCCTTCCCAAAAATTTGAGCTCCCTAACGAGAAGACACTTAAAGGTCATTTTTAAGTCATTCTTCTGTCAATTATAAAAACCAAGTGAATATTTCGACATATTGATTTTTGTCCCATAAGTACATACAATATATATGATTTTCCTCACCTTAAACGTATGTTTAACAAATTTAATAATAGAAAAAATTAGTGACGTCACGAAAAGATGTAGCCTCTTCAAGGTATCATATCCTCTCATCAAGGTCAAGAATCTATTCAGAAAAAATGTCCTATGGAAATGATGGTTTAAGAAACAAAACCAGACAAAAACCTTCAGTGAGAACAACAAAATATGAAACCTCTTCAAGGTCTTAAATTTTCTCGTAAAGTTAAATTGTGTCTTGATCAAGTCTGACAACAAAGAAACATTCAATGACAACACCAAAATCTACATCTTCTTCAACGTCTTCTAAACCATCTTCAAAGTCAATATTGTGTGCATCAAATTCCTCACCAAGGTCATCAATGGAGTCATCAAAACTACTATTTCAAACTTCAATGCCAAAAATAAGTCAAAAGAATTCAATTTCTCCTCCAAAACCTTCTTCTTTAAGCAAAGCTAGCATCATGTCGTCGAGAAATTTAGTAATTCCACAAGGAAATTCTATCAAAGTTAAAACAAATCCTTTTCATCGATATTTAATGCCTACCTTTTCAAGTGGAACACATCCAAATTTAAGGACCACAATGCCATAAAATAAAACTTTACCTAATAGGTGTGGACCTAGAACCCCCAACTTTGCGTGAGATGTACAACTGAAGATCCTATGGTAAGAAGTGTGAGAAGAGAGTCATGGTCACTGAGTTGAGCAAGAGAAATAGTTTGGTATGAAAACCTTACTTGTGATGATGCAGCTGTGGGACTTCTGCAAAATTACATGGTAATGGCCAAAATGTGGAAAATTCCATTTCACTTGGAAATAATCTAGTAGAGAAAGGTATGAATGAGCGGATATATCCATCTATGGTAAAGAAATCAAATAGTTCTATCAATTCCACCTTGCAACTCTAAGAGAAATTGAATTAAATTTCATCTCAAGACAGGGCTTTGAGAGGAAACTCTCAAAGCCAACCTTCCTTATGGCTTTGAAACACATGGTAAGTATCAACACTTAGCAACCTTATTTGCATAATTTTTTCTAGCATTGACCTTAATGTCATAGTCTTCTTTTACCTAAAATGAATGAAAATTTACTTGCAATCTGGCTTGCGACATTCATAATTCATGCTCATGGAACATGATTCTGTTGCAATTGTGATAATATCTGTTGTATGCAAAAGATAATAAAAAATGATCGAAAATGACATTTTTGCTCTATTTTTTTTTGAAGATTTAAGGAAAATTACACCAAGTAGCTACCAACCTCATATGACCATCATGTCAAACTCATCTCAGGATATTGTCCAAGTAAGAGCCACTTAAGCAAGTAATCTAGTATACATGACTCCTTTTTCAATTAGCAGCAATGACAATTCTAAGTATGGTGCAAACATTTCTCCAGATCCTCAATGGGGCATGTTTGATGACAATAATTTCGGGAGTGAGAGAGGGAGATGGTAGGAGAAAAAATTCAAGGAATCCACGGGAAAATGAAAAATATATAACTAATAAGGTGCAAGATATTTGTAACCTAAGAGAGAAACCTGTTAGGAAATGGGTGAAGTTGGTATTACACACCCAATTGGATAACCTCGAGGAGAAAACATTTCAACCACTTTATTTGTTGGCATAACCTAGTAACTGTTATTCACTAGCATGTATTTTGTAAAGGCCTTGACCTAGTTCCAATTCAACTCCATCCACCAGTTTGTAGAGGATTTCAAGCCTAATTTCATGAAAAGTAAGTTGGGGATGATCACATTGACCTACTTGATGACATGTGTCTATGAATATTAACTACCTTAAACTATTTTTCTGCGTAGGGAAAGAGACACATTCCCATGTCTGAGCATGAAAACATTCTTTGATATTGTTAATGCCTCTAGTGTTTACTTCTCTGATTCTATAGGAAAAGTGCGTAAAGGGCCAGGTAGCCTCTGTATCTCATCTTTTATGAAAGGTGACATATCTAGTAAATGCCCCTACAGTCAATCTCTGGAATGGATCTAAATAGAAGTTCTTCATTTTAATATCCATAAAACACAAAAACTTTAAGGTAAACTATGTAACTGTGTCATTTCTCCCACAAACTAAAGTGTATAAGTGGTAAATTTTATACCAAGTGTGCTCCTACCATGTAAAGCGCAATTTGGTGAACTTATCATTTTTATAATTTCTTTTTCAATTAAATTTAGTTTCACACATGATCAATTATTTCTTTGAAAGTTGTGTTCTACATAATTTATGCTTTATAAATTACAATTTATTTTTGAAATCTATTTTGTGTAAATGTACGTGAATAGATATATATCATGGAAGGGATGAAACTATTGAATCAGCCTCCACCCATATGGAGTTGGGGATCGGGGGGATGTTCACGGTATTTAAATATATAATCTTAAATCTCCATACATGTGTGTACATATGGAATTGATTTTTTGTTAACTTTGTGAGTTAAATTAGTTGTTAATAAGTTTCATATTTTAATTTTTAGGAGGTAAGAGGAGAAGGTTTTCTACTCCATCCATGGAGCATGGCCATGGTTCAACCGGTTGAGGTATGAGTGGTAGCAGGTTGCGTGAAGGGGGTGATATTTATTCCCCCGAAGGCCAATCAATGGCTACTGGTTCTCAACAGGGTCATTTTGGGTCTAGTTCTCAGCAGCGTCATTCTGGGTCTGGTTCTCAGCAGGGTCATGTTGGAGAAGATGTTAACCAACAAAATCAAGGTTGCCATCAATTTCAATATTTTTTCATTAAATTTGTACAACTTTTTTTACACGTTTTTTTTTCTAATATACGAAATTTTATATATATTGATGCAGAGGCCGAAAATGTTCAAACTAGTGGTCAAAATAGACGCAGGGCAGCTCGCTACATTCAAGAAGAAGGATGTCAACCCAACACAACTTATCCGGCCAAGATTACTGATATACCATGGGAAACCAACATGGCGGAATGCACCTTACAAAGGTGTGAAAGACTTCATGCAAAATTTCAAAGAGATCTCGTGGCTTTGTCTCTACCTGCTGAGAGTTGAGAAAGCCTTGAAATAGTTACACATTCATTGGGTGAAATGGTAAATGTGTATAGAAATCTTGGGCCAATGACTGATTCATTTGTAGAAATGATGAGAAAGAGAAAATAAACAGTGATGGGTCCCTATAAATGGGAGGAAGTAAAACAAAAAGTTACAAAAGAAGTGGCAAAGTCAATGTTTAATTACAAGGAAGGGCCAAAAAGAAAAATGTTGAAGGTGCAGTATTTCAAGCACCCAAACATAGCTCGTTATTTGTATGATAGGCACCTTGCGGCCTATGGAAGGCTTCCATGGAACGTTGAGGTTCCTGTTTATTTTGCACAAATGTTTTATGAAAAAAAAAAATGGTATGAAACCCAATTACAATGATCTTCCTTCAGAATTTTTTGGCCCAGGGAAAGGTTGATTATATGACCATAAGGGCGCTAAGTGAGATGTGGAGTTGCCTTGCCCTGAGCTGCCATTGGTGAGTCGACCGTTTCGAGTCGAAACTTTGCGATCAGAGATGGATGCGACTTATCAAATAAGTCGAGAAGTAAGGGATGTTATGATCGAGAATGTTCATAGCAGATTGGGTGGAGTTGATCTTTCTTTAAATCGACAAAGAGCACGTGAAAATGCACTTGCCAATTTTGTTTATTATACAGATGAGGATATTGACAACATGAATGTTGAAGATCTGTGAACATATGGAAAAAATTTTCACAATGGTTTGCAAGACTTAATTTTTCATGAGGAAGAGGGCATCAGAACGGTATGCGTTAGTGATCTTAGGGTTTGAAAATATTTTTACATATACATGTGTACAATTTGTAATAAATACATGTGTATGTACATGTATACATTTATTTGTATGTGTACATTAATCTAAAAAAAATGTATGATTATATGTTAAAACACCATTTGCAGTTCTCAGGCATGATGTGTGACGAAAATGTTAATATCACGTTCGGGACCTCTGGTTCAAACAATGTAGATGGGTCTGACCATCAAGATATGTTGGCAAATGTTAGTGTTTTTTAAGTGACTCTAAAATCAATAATTGTTGCCACACATTTACATGTATGTATATATATAATTTGATAATTAATGTTTTAACAGGTACCAATTCCGTCTAATGCTTTTGGGATGGCGGTACCTTCTTCTTCCTTGGGAGATGTACCTTCTACTTCCTTGGGAGATGAGCCACAAGTATGGACAATTTTTCACAAGTTTAAAATTTATGTTTAAAAGTTATATATATATATATATTCTACCTCAAAAAGTTCCATTAAAAATTGAGATATATATATAGATCTATATTTTGAGTTATTTAAATTTTTTTGAATTTAGGTTCCTATAGAAGATTTCTTTAACCCGCGGACTCTAGCGACGGAGATAGGAACATCCACAGCATTTGAACAAGTTGTCTTTAGTTCCTTTTTTTAATATTATTGAAAATAAGTTTATATATGTACACGTGCATTTTCATTTGAAAGTTTTTAATTTATATATATATATATATATATATATATAACTGTACATGTATATTGTACAGTTTACCACTATAGATGTTTCCATGGGAGAACCTGTTCATCAAATGGAGAGGGAACCTTATGAGGTATTGCATGATTTTTTTGTTATATTTTGTTTTTTACATGAAGTTCTAGATATATATATTCTCATTCATTTTTAAAACTTCAAATTTTAATGTTCAAGTACATGTGCATTGTGTATGTAGGTTTCCTATTCACAGGATAGGGCGTGGACTGACACCCTAGTAGGGAAGATGCTAGATCCTCCATTTGATGGACATGATTTACAGTAGATTTGATTTCAAAATTTAGATAGTTTTAAAATTTGTTAGACTTGATACAGTTTGATACTTGTGAGATTTACAATTTTTGGACATATTTTATTACATTGTTATTATATAATTTGTTTTATTTAATTTTTGGATGGTTTTAGTACTTTTGGCATGTGAATGTGAAGTAATGTTGTCATATATAAATTAATGTTGTCATCTGAACTACATTTGGCATGTTATGTAATGACATGTGTTATAATTTGTTTTGTTTTTAAAATTTAAGTTTTGGATGCTTGGAGTACATTTGGCATGTGAGGTAATGTTGTGATCTATATTTTTTTGTTAAATTAAAAGTTAAAAGTTTTGGATGGTTTCAATCTACATTTGGCATGTGATATTTAATGTTAAATGTTTTTGTTGGATAGTTGAATTATAATTGGCATGGCACGTGAAGTTTTTAAAACTCAAGTTTTTGATGGTTTCAATCTACATTTTGCATGTGATATTTAATGAACTTTAAATGTTTAATGTTTTAATGTTGCACAATATATAATCAAAAGGTTTTTAAAACTTAAAGTTTTGGATGGTTTCAATCTACAATTGGCACATGTGGTATATAATGTTAAATGTTTCTATTGGATCTAGTTGAACTATAATTGGCATGGCATGTGAAGTAACGATCTATATATAATTTAAAGTTTTTAAACTCAAGTTTTGAACGGTTTCAATCTACATTTCGCATGTGATGTTTAATGTTTTAATGTTGCACGATATATTATCAAAAGTTTTTAAATTTTAAAGTTTTGGATGGTTTCAATCTACATTTGGCACATGTGGTATATAATGTTAAATGTTTCTATTGGATAGTTGTTCACTATAATTGGCATGGCATGTCAAGTAATGTTGCACAAATCCCTTTTGGATGGTTGAAGCACATTTGGAATTTTAAGATTGCTTTTGATCTCTCCATGTAGTCTTGTTTGAATGAAAAAATTTCCAATAGGAAGAACATAGCTTTTCAATGCAACTAACCATGTATCAATTGAGCTCTAATTGAAAAAAGAGTTTAAAAAAGTAGATATATGTACAAATTATCCCTTTAATTTTGATTGGAAATATAAGTCTAGTACATATATATGTTTGTTGAATTTGGGTCAATGTCGTTAATGCACTCAAATAGGTAGCCTTGTCGATTTATTTACATTGTTGAAACTTAAATTACCAAAAAATCCAACTAGTTTTTCTTCAATGCACATAGAAAAACTAGTTCCAGTTAATTGCATTCTAGAACATATATATTGAGTACGTAAATAATTTTTCATCAATGCACATAGTAAAACTAGAACAATTAATTTCATTCTAGAACATATATATATAACATTTTTCATCAATGCACATGTATAGAAAAACTACTTTCAGTTGATACTAGAGCACGTGCTTGTACCCAAACAATTTGTACATGTGCAAACACTTGCACAAATAACATAAGCAGCTCAATTTTTAGTTGAGTATTGGAAGTTCTAAAACATATTTAATCCAAAGATAATAAATTGTTGGAAAATTTACTCAAAAAAATTCTAATGGAATTCCATCCTCAATAATCCGTTCATGATCAGATTTTGACATTTTCCATCTCTTAATTTTCGATTTTTTCTTTGATTGAACTTCTATCAACTTTATGCATGCTACACACACCAAGTGACTATATTGACAACTTATGGAATCATGTTCATAGTCTCCAAAGTAAACAAAGTCTCCACTTTGATGAGTTTGTCTGAAAAAATAACCTTTCAGTATAATAGACCCTCTGTCATATTGAAATCCGTGATCATTGTAGTTTTGTAATAATTTCATTTTTCGTTCAGTGCAACGCATCAAATAATACTTCACATTTTCATCGTTGTCAATAGGTGCAATTACAGCAAAAACATCTCTTGCACAATAAAATAAATTTAACAAAATTATGCATATTTAAATTTATTTCTAGATCTTTAAATCATTAGAAAGTAATTCAAATGTTACCTTCTCTAACAAGATCAGAAACTCGATCACCATCGGATGATATTGTAGTTTCCTCTGATTGCATTTCTTCAAACATTGCAACAGACATTTTTCCCATTGTATTTAGCTCTGTATGTTTCCAATCGTTCATATACATTTTTTTTTCACAAATGTCAATGGATTTTGTGTTGTCTATGCAAACATCACAAAAACAAGAATATTTTCTTTTATCCAATGCAAACACATTTCTAAACGACTTTGTTTGAATTGAATGCAATTTTCGAGTCCCTTTTATTGTTTCAACGTCATTTCCAATTGATCTATCTACGTCTTCAATTCCAATATGCCAGAAAAACCTTTATATGGAAAATTAGAAAAATAATTTGTAAATATGATATCAAAATACAATCAAAGATAATCATTGCATGATAAATGTACAATGTTTAAAATTAGATTTCCAATATAAATTAAATTGAATTTACCTTCGCACTTCTTTTGATGGGTTTCTCTCATGGCTTAGAGCAGTGATGCACCATTGAACAACTTCTTCAGCGTTCACAAGTCAGCTTGCAGAGTGGTTCATTTGATATATTCGAAGTGCTCATTTTATGCATGCTCCTACACCATCATGTTCTCCTTTTCTATGACCAGTCTCAAAGAAATTCCAACAATGTTTAATGTTGGTTTTCTTATGAAGACAACACAACCAAAAGAATGATCGTGCAAATTTGAATTGACCTCCACATCCATCTGACCATATCCAATGTTCATTGAATGTTATTCCACAATTTTTCAACGAATCATAATTTTTTCCAAAACAATGTTGTACAAAAAATGTATCATGTGTACGATTGTCACTGATATAAAAGTGATATTCATTAATGATATGTCGATTTTCACTCGTGCTTTCTATATGATCAACATTTTGTTCAGCATGACTATATAGAATATGGAAGATCATGGAGACTTGGTCAGAATGATAGTATTCACTCTGAATTTATTTTTGTGGAACAAATGTGTAGTTTTCTGCAAAATCAATCACTAAAAAAATGGTCCCTGGTGGAAAAACTTCACCAGATTTTTTGAATTTCAAGTCTTTCCATCAAGCTCTATGGGAATGCTTGGTGTATTTGTAAATTTCTGCCTCAAACTTTCTCAAAAAGTCTATCAGAAAAATTCTGTCTTCTAGTAATTCGATTCTTTTAACACTATTTTCACCTTGAATCGATGTATCGATATATTCATATCTCTTCCATTTCACTTTCATGTTGGACAATGATTGAACATTTATATCAATACGATATTTGTTTTGAAATTTAGTCAAATTTCCACAATCATCGCCTTTTTTACCATCAACACATTTCTTTTTGTAAAATAGTTCATCGCTTTCTCTTTCACATAGAATTTGAGATATGAAATCGTGGATAGTGGAAGGAGGAGGTGAATCCTTCCATAATGTTCTACCAAAATCAAGGAATGTGTCATAATATAACTCAAATTCCACATGATAATGGCAACAACAAGTGTCGCGTACGGTGATAGGTTTTACATACCATGGTTTTTGTTGAACAAAAGCACTGAGTGAAACATGAATTTGACAATTCTCTTCTTTGAACTTGTTGAATAACTCTGTCTGAGTGGTTTCCAAGAAATATTTTTCATGTTCTTCGTACTGATTTCGTGCTATTCTTCTTCGCATCACATGCCTTGCAGTTGGCGAAACACGTGAATTGTTCTTCCAATATTCATATATTATTTTTTTAACATTTTCTCCAAGTCTATCTTTGTATGTTTGCCTACAAATAGCTCTCCAACAAGCGAGTTCATTATTTACATCTATTTGCAGCCGAAATTTCTGATGTTTGTGCAAAGCTTTTCACGAGGTTCCTAGTGCTCGTGCCATAGATGTTACCGAACTATTCTCTTGAGTACTTGATGAAACCATTGTCATCTGTATTCCTCTACGTATAATTGAAACATCTTTCTCTCTAGATCTTTTAATTGATTTTATAGCACTACTCATATTTTTTATCACATCTTCCTTCTTTTTTTTTATCTTTGGTTCATTTTCGAATACCCAATAGTGTCGTAGATTCTTTTAATTTCCTTAATGATAGGAGACCTTTCAACATTTGAGCCTAAACTGTCACCCGCTCATTTAAGAAATACTTTTCAAAAATGTAGTTAAAACGATATCGTATAACATGGTCAGGTTTTTTATCTCCATATGTGTGAGTGTCAACATTTTCTAACATCTCATTATCGATAGTGATTTCATCTGTACATATTCGAAAAAATAGTACATATTCAATAAATAACTAAATTAATAAATATATATATAATTTCAAATATTTTTCAAATTAGTTCATCAAATAAAAATTAAGCTTCACATTTTACATTAGGAAAATTTTAAATATATCAATAGATCATAATATTTACATTTACATACATGCTTCAATTTCTACTTGAGGTTGATTTTCTTCTTCAATATTTTGAGGAATATCTCTGTCTATTTACATTAAACAAAATATTTTTCAAATTAGTTCATCAAATAAAAATTAAGCTTCACATTTTACATTAGGAAATTTTTAAATATATCAATAGATCATAATATTTACATTTACATACTTGCTTCAATTTCTGCTTGAGGTTGATTTTCTTCAATATTTTGAGGAATATCTCTGTCTGTGTACTTTAAACAAAATATTTTTCAAATTAGTTCATCAAATAAAAATTAAGCTTCACATTTTACATAAGGAAAATTTTAAATATATCAATAGATCATAATATTTATGTTTACATACCTGCTTCAATTTCTGCTTGAGATTGATTTTCTTCTTCAATATTTTGAGGAATATCTCTCTCTGTTTACATTAAACAAAATATTTTTCAAATTAGTTCATGAAATAAAAATTAAGCTTCACATTTTACATTAGGAAAATTTTAAATATATCAATAGATAATAATATTTACATTTACATACCTGCTTCAATTTTTTCTTCAGGTTGATTTTCCTCTTCAATATTTGAGAGGGCTTCTAACTTTCTTTTTCGAGATTGTCTCGTCTCTTCTCTACGTTCCTCAGGGTCTCTTTTTCGATCATATTTTCTCACACAAGTTCTTTGATTTCCCATGATAATAGGGTATGAAGTTCAAAAAATTTCCTTCAAAAAATTAGACAATAACTCGATTACAAAAAATATCACAAAAGATTTAATTTAAAAAAATTCAGTTTAAATTTTTTGCAAAAAATACATACTCCAATTCAAAACACTTACTTTAAAAAATTCGAGAGAAAAATGACTTATAAAAATGAAACGAAGCTTAAAATATTTACTTCAACTCAAAATACATACATACCTCCAAGAAATGTCTTTTGAATGTACGTCCAAGAAATTTTTTTAAGTTCAAAACAATTTTTGCAAAATCAGGCTGCCTCCAAGAAATGTCTTCCAAAAAAATTCTTTAAACCGTAAATAATTCTTTGTAAAATCAGTTTTCTTTCAAGAAATGTTCTTAAATCCAAACTTTGAAGAAAATTTTTTCAACCCAAACCAAGATCTTTGTAAAATGAGATGAAATGTGCGAAATGTGCGAAAATTGTGAATAATTTCGCGGCAATTTATATTGCCGCGAAATGTGTTTTAGTAGGGGCTTCGCAAAACTTTCTGGCCGACGAAAAGTTATACAATAGTTCAGTTGAACTTTTGATTAAAAGTTCGGCTGAACTATTAACTCGTTAGATTTAACGAGCCGTCGACGCAAAACATAGTTTGGCCAAACTGTTAATCAAAGTTCGGCCGAAGTAATGCGTCACCAGTTACGCAAAAACCAGGCTCTAAATACGTTTCTACAACTTTGGACTGATTAAAATCCATGAAAGGTTGTTAATTACCTGTCAGAACCAAGACAAGCATTTTCAGAATTGAATCTAATTTTAGGAAATATAACTTTTATGGAATTTCATAAACGTTTACTAATTTTAATTATTTTTCTAATAAAATGGGTGTAAACAATTTCTGAGGATCATTGTGATTCAGTGAAATCAAAATTTTGTATCTCCCAAAATACATTGAAAAAAAAATTGAAAAAATTATGGGACATTACATTGGTCCGTCTTCTCTAATGGGTAGCTTTTAGATTTTTAGTTTATAACTTATATGTTAATAAATTTCTTGCGTCGCAAAACATATCCAAAATACGCAGTTTTCATATTGGACCAGTTCAAAAAATTCTAGTAATTATGATATGCATCCATTGGCTTTGTAAATATGATGAAACTAAATTAGACTCTGTCTAGATTGTTGTAACACTTTTTGTTTTCTCAAAAACACAAATTTTCAATGAATACAACATTGCGTCATAACATGACTTATTATGAATCCTTTGATTGTTAAGAAACACAAAATCAAAGAAACGCTAAGTTGACATATCAAATATGTATAAAAAAATTTCAAAAAATAAGTAATAGAAAGCTAACAAAATTTCTCACAACTTTTATTTTTATCGCAAAATGAAATTCTACACAGAAAAATTGTTATAGTTTGCAGAAAGTTGAAGAACCGAAAAAAATGAAATTTTTTTCTCAAAAAAGGGAAAAAAGTGTAACCCAGCTTCACATTTTCACCATCTACTTCTAGATAAACATGCATAAGAAGAACAAATTCTCCAATTCATACCACAATATTCTCTACATAATTTTTGCAATCATGTCTCTGATTTCATTCCAAAATGTTTATTACAATATCTCCACTGAAAAATACGAATATCCAACCCAAAAAAATACTAAAGAGAGTCTACTTATAGAAAATATGAACCATGACACCTCATCAGGTCGAAATCCCATAAAAAATGAATCATAAATACACAATATGAGTCATTTCATAGATTCTAGGGAGGTTAGAAAGCATTCCCAAAAATTTAGCTATGAACTAGGAGTGTTTGTCCTTTACATTAAATTACATATTTCCTCATGATAGGAGGAGAAAAATGAACTCAATTACTCTACTGTCAACTCATAGGATAGAAAAAACTTGAATTTTTGACATTTTCTAAGCTTGATAAGTTTGCTAAGGAAGCTAATGCTTATTTGTAACATTTCCGTCAGAAGCGTAGCACAAGTTTGCAACCACATTTGAGGAAATTTTAAGAGTCCAAATCCTATTATGAAAGAATGATCAACTATCCCTATGTTTCTATTTTCCATAGCATCTTTAATTTTTAAAATTATCCACGAGAAGGCCTCCAAAAATTCGTTCTCCCAACATTACTCCAAAAACATAGCAAACACTCCAAAAAGGTGGCAGAAGCATAGAAAATTAGTGGTTTTTTGACTTTTTCTCCAAAATTAAAGCTTGTCATGCAAAGAGGGTTCATGATCTGTGATGTACTCATCAAAATGCATCCATCCATGTAAATAAATCATCATTTTTATGCCCCCAAAATAAGGGTAGAAAACGTTTTCTATGCTTATGTGAGGAGGACTTTCTAGAATTGTGCAAAAATCACAAAAAATACAAAAATTGTTCAAAAATTCTCAAAATTGCTTCTGTAGCACCTATGAGTGATGGGATAAATATCCAAGGAAGATTCAGCCAACAAAAACAAGCTATCCTTATCTTTAAGCTTCATTTGAGCTTCTTTTAACCTTTTCTTCAATTGTTTTAGCTTTATTTGAGAAAGTGTGTTCTTTGTGCGATAGTGATTTTACATGTGTATTTGGAGTTTATTGTCCCTCTTAGACCTCTTCAAAAGATTCTCCAAATTCTCATTTACCCTATCCAACCTAAGTTCTCTATCTTCATTAATCTCAATGGATTTTATCTCATCAAAGGTCAACTCTTCATGTGGATGAGCTGATTCTTATTCTAGCTCCAACGCCCTTTTGAGGCCTCTTATCTTTGGCCTTCTTCATTTTTTTCTAGTCTCCATATCCTACATTTGATCAAAATCTATGACCTCCGTACCTTTACCTTTATCTACATCTAGGTCTCGCTTGGGCTTGCTTTTTAACAGTTGATTTACCTTCAATTGAAAATTCTCCTGTTGTAAGAAAGTGATTTGAGAATTAGAATGGAGAAAATCCTCCTCGACTCTTCTATTTCCTCTTATTTATCCCTAATTATATCCTCATATGATTTGATCTCAACCATCTATGCTACCTCAACCTCCAATGGCATTGATTCACTATGTTTTTGCAAAGGTGTTTCATCTTGATGCATAGGAGGTTGCTCCTCCATTTCACTTTGTCCAACAATGGTGTCAAGTGTAATAACACTTTTGATAGATTTAGGCACAGATATCTGTATCTTCCCCTTCTTATAGGTATGAATTAACTCAAAAATCCTACGAGCCTCTGAACTCTAAATTGGCATGCTAAAAGAGCCAACCTCCATTGGTTGTGCTGATGATGTGCTATTAAAGACAGGAGGGTTGTGGTAGGCACTCTTGCTACTCTTTCCATGAAGGTTTTCAAAGTCATGTTGATGGATCAAAGGTAATAAAATACAATGAGCTTAACCAAAATATGATGAAAAAATCTAGGGTTATGATCTTGTTTTATGTTTTGACCCCTCTCTGTCATCTTAATCAAATTCTTGTACAAGTAATGTGGAAAATAAAGTGTTTTGATAGAGGTCAAATGCATCAACAACCTGATATGGTACCTATAAAACCTAGAAAATCTTCCTTCACATGTGAAATACTTCATTATTAACATCATCAAAGGAGCATATTTGTTACAGAGGTGTCTCAAAGAGGTAATATGGTTCCTTTCTAGCACGAAGTTTGAGAAATTGTTTGTACTCTTCAATGTCTAAGTCCATGCCCTTGAACCACTTTTCTACATGAAAAAGAATACATGTTGTTGAAGAAATTAGTTCTGATGATAGGTTAAACTCTAAACTTGAAATAATTACCTTTCCCATGCTAAATCTTCTGGAAAATAATCTTGTAAGTTGAAGAGGATATCCTTCCTGCATGAGCTTCTCACAGAACCTTAAACATCTGGTCCTCTCAAAACATATTCTCACCAAGGGTGAAGTGTTTATTTCATGCATGGTTAAGGGATATAACATGAGGTGGCATCCTACCTTGAAATTTTTCTTCTCACTTCTCCATATGGTTTATCACTGAAATGAAGAAACCCTAGTGTGTTGATGGAATGGGTATGTATAGTGTAGTTTGGGAAAAATAGAGTGTAGGGATGGGGTAGGTTAAGAGGGTGAGATGAAGTGCGATGGAGCTAGGAAAAATTCTACCAAACATTTAGTAGATATGGTTTCATGTTAGCTCCATGTTGTGAGTGAAATGAAGTGAAATGGATGTGAGGAAGGTGGTTAAAGCAAGGAAACATACAAAATTTTCAATTTATCACTATGAAAACTACCTTGAATTTAGGGTTTCATGAAAATGGATATTAGGAATGATATGGATGGTGAAAAATGGGAGTATGAGGAATCTGAGAGGTGTAGAATATTTTTAGATAGTAGGGTTATGGTTTATCTCACTAGAAACTCTTAATGACATGAAGAATTGATGACATAGTGAAATATGGAGTGAGCATGAAAATGAATCATGAACTTGACAACTTGATCAAGGGAGGCTATAAGAGTGATTAATTACTGCTATAAGAGCTCCAAGGAAGGTTTCCCACATGCCTTGAGCTTGTCTGGATGACTTCGGAACCAAAAACCTAAGTTCTGCCCTCCTTTCGATAAGCATAATACCTATCAATAGAAGCATAAAAACTTTCCCAGAAGCATAAAAACGCCCTAGAAAAAGTGTAACAACATCCCAAAATTTTAGCAGGAGGCTACAACATTATAATAATAGATCAGCAATGTAACAACTAGTTCCAGAAACGTAACAAAGGAATTGCCAAAAATCCTGAATTTTCCAAAACAATTTATGCAAAAATAGGGCTTAAAGATGGATCAATATGTCTCTAACCATAATTTTTTTTGTAAACCTAAGAGGATTTTTGTTCTTTGGTATTTTATGAACAAAACCCTCCTCCATTTTTCCCAAATACTTTCCAATTTGGTGAGAATCCAAGTTTGAATTTCATCACTCAAAATTTGTAGAAGTGTAGCACACTCTGAGCAAAATCGTAGCACCTACCTTGAGAGGGCATTTGGAGGCCTTACTAGAGGATTTTTGGGAGAAACGTGACATGGTTGGAAGTATTAGTATGTCCAATATAGAATGTAGTCGCAACACACAACAAAATCCTCCTCCAAACCCCTGAAAATTTGATTTGAAGACAACCTGTCCAAAAGTGTAGAAAATGACCTATAGCAACTATATTTTGAGCATTTATCTCAAACCATAACACCTATGCATAAAATGAAGGAGTTTTTTTTAATTTTTCCTATGATTAACAAAAATGTCTCACTTTTGTAAAATTCATCTCCATTACTTCAAAAACTGATTTTGAAGCCAAACTGTCCCTATGTGTAATGTAAACCCTTGCTTGATCACGAAGCTCTAAAATATGACATGGGTTTGAGTTGGCTCAAACCTGGAATGGTGGCCTCCTTTATGGACCTTTTTCTCACCCTCCATGATGTTTTTTATCAAGGAAAGACCTATCTTGACGTAGTAGATAGGGAAGGTGGAAAATTAGGAAAACACGGGATAGTGGTAGAGTGATTTTAGGGACATAAATGAAGTGGAGGGAAGTTAGGGAAAAATCCCTAAAAAGTTACAGAGGTAGGGTGATGAGTTTGCTACAGGATGCAAGTGTATTTTTTGGGAATGGACATGTGAGAGGTTACCAAAAGGTCAAAACACATGGTTTCACTATTTTTTCTGCCAAAATGTAGTGAAATTTAGGGTTTTAATGAAATTGATGAAAAAGAGGTTCGTGAGTGATAGGAGATGTTATGGTAAGTTTTATGAAGGTCACATTAATTTTTTATATGGTTATATTAGGGTTTATCAGCTGGAATAAACAAAATATGAAAAATACCAAAGACATAGTGGAGGTAACCTAATGAAGGAAACCACTGATTTGCTGATGATTTTTTACTTGAGAAGGGTATGGAGGATGTCCACGTATTGTTTAGGAAGCGTATGAACCTTCGTAGAATGGTTTTTAAGCTTGGAGAATTGATTTGGAGCTCAAACACGAAAAGCGTAGCCATTCCTGAAATGTAGCACAGCACCTGTGCAATACACCCAGAAGCGTAGCACATGTAATGTTAGAAAAAAATTTCTTATTTTTCTTCAATGCATGGAAGTTGTGGAGTATGATGGTGAGAAAGGAGAATATCTTTACTTATTTCCCTATCTTTGCTAACTCCCTATGAAAATGACTTGGATGGTGAAAATGACATTTTGTTCACTTTCTTTTATGACATAATTAACTCTTATGGTGGCGAAACAAATGAGACCTAGACTTTGACCTAAATGAAGGTGTGGTGAATGACCTCAGACCATAGATTATTTATGGATGAACTTATCTCTAAAATTATGATGACCACGAATGGAGTGAAGGGAGTAGCATTTCAGACATATACATATTCAGTGAACAAAAGTTTATTTGAAAACTGACTTGAAACATTAAATTTTGAACTAGGATGACTACTAAGTAAACCTGAAAGAGTACATTTGATCACTGAACATTGGGACACTAAAATTGGCTCCAGTTGGGGATGGAGGCTCCTTTAGGAGGTGTCAAGAACACTATAGACTAAGTATCCTCATCCATTGGGCAATGGAGTCACTACAACTACAAACCTCAAACTCATTCAAATCAAACTGAAAACTAAACTATACATCATCAACTTAAAACTCTACTAGAAACTGACATTGAAAAATATGCTCATAATTTTGAGGTTATTCTTCTCACCTTACCTACTCTAACTGGTCCATAAATCACTTGATCAAGTGAAGTTGAAGATCCAATCTAACCAATCAAGTAAATGACTACGTGACTGATGCATGTATTCAGCTCTACCAAACATAAAGAGATATTGAGTAAATGGAACTCAAAGTTCCATTTGAAAAGACCCCCATGAACCAAAAATTCAGTGGAAAGAGATTTTCTTGATGGTTGTAAATGACTAGCAAATGGATCTTCAAAATCATGAAATATAAGATGATTTTGAAGACCAATAGAAAAAGAAACATCTTCTTCATTTATAACTATATTATGTCCTTGTTTCATAACTTGATTTGTAACATCATTTTCAGGACAGGAGTTTGAATATTCTTGAAAATATTCAATAGGATCAGTCATATCATTATGCACAAACAGATATTTTTCATCATTTAATTTTGCAACAAGACATTCTGGGACATCATCTTGTGTATCAAAAAGTTTCTTGTCATTATTTGCAAAGAGATCCTCATAATAGCCTTCACGAGTACTCAAGCGATCAACCTCCTCATGATGAAAAGAATCATGATTTACATAAACTTCTCCTTGCCCTTGGCCATTTTCATATTGCTCAGAAAATTTCCCACATGCTTGATAATTATCACTCATTTCTTGGGTATTATCCCCTTGAAATAAGGGTTCACAAAATGAACAAAGTGAATATCTTTCTATTTGAGCATCCTCGTGTTCTTCTTTATCACCCAAATATTGGCAAGGTTGTTGAATGTTATATTTGATTTGAGGAGAAGGAACATGGATGTATACATCAAGCTGTTGATTTATTTCATGGGGTGTGGCTTGATTGTCAAAGTGCTAATCGATTTCATCTTAAAGAAAAAAATCACATCTACTTGTAGGAAACCTTCTTTCTCATCATGAAAACTAACCTAAGAAGAGAACTCATAAAGTGCCTCTAAAATATCCTCATCATAAATACATTCTAAATCATCAAGACTTTTAAGATATTGAATAAAAAATTCACAAAAATCACAACAGTCTTGAAACAATTGTAAAGAAATATGAGATTTCCCATAATGTTCAAAAATACTCTATGAAAATATTTAAGAGAGAACAATCTTCCTGAGTTTAACCCCTTGTACCATACTCTAGCTTTATATTATAGGGTAGCCATGCACATTTTCATTAAGAAATCCTCAAGGCACTCAATCTTCACTTTACATACATGCATGTGAAATTTAACTAAATGGAGAACAACCTCATCCTCGTTTCCATCTATGAATTTCGGCAAATAATTGTTCCAATCTATGCAAGGAATTTGACTTGGAAAACCAGGAATGTGCGCATGATTCATAGGGGAATACCTTATAACATTTGAATCCATATTTAAAGTAATGAAGTCACAAAAACGTTCTTCAAGCTACCAGTTTTTTAACAGTGGAATCGCCATGAAAAAACTGAGCTTTTGGATTCTTCGCCACTAGAGTCACCAGGTGAAAGATGAAAAATATTTCTTGTGCCTGACCACTGTTCACCATAAAAAATTAAAGCTAATATTTTTCATTCTTTCTCGAGAAATATTTAACCTTCGCTCCTCGGCAACGTTGCCCAAAAATTTATCACTCTCCCCAACTTCCTAAGGCTAAAAATGGGATTGAAGTAAGGTAACCACATACCACGCTTTAGGTCAGCTATTTAGCCCTACAAGGACTAGAGAGGGCTCTCTCATTGTCACTTTGAATTAAATGGATTGAATGAATAACTATTTATCTTAGGCTAGGCAAGTAACCTCAGTAAATAGGATTTTGTTTGATGTTTTATGTTTTGGATAGAAAGATCAGTGAGAAGGCTACGTCTAGGGTTTTTAGGTTTGAATTCTAAGATCAATTTGCAGAGAATGTGTGAGGCTAGATAGGTAATTTGAAATCATTTTTAATTTTTCATTGAGTATAATATGAAGTGAGAGAGAGTCTGAATGAGCATGGAGGTGAATTCATTCATTTAGAAGTAAACATACATATCATGTAAACCTTATCTAAAAGAAAGCATGAACATACATTGATTCTGCTTATAAACTTACAAGATAAACATATCGAAATATGTATCGAAGAGAAAAAGATATATCATTTAGCATGAATAGATAAACATACATAAGAATAAAAAATTCTCCAATGCATAACAGAATATTCTCAACATAAGTTCTGCAAATTTGTCTCTCATTTCATTACCAAATGTCGATTACAGTAGCTCCACTGTAAAATAAGACTATCCAACCCAAAAAATACTAAAGAGACTCTAATTATAGAAACTATGAACCATAACACCTCATCAGGTCGAAATCCCATCTAAAAGGCATCACAAATACACAATATGAGTCATTTCCTAGATTCTAGGGAGGTTAAAAACCATTCCCTAAAATTCAGCTATGAATTAGGAGTGTTTGTCCTTGACATTAAATTTCATATTCCCTTATGATAGGAGAAAAAAACCAACTCAATTACTCTAATACAAATTCATATGATAGCAAAACCTAAAAATTGTGACATTTTCTGAGCTTTACAAGTGTCCTAAGGAATCCAATGTTGATTTGTAACATTTTTGACAGAAGCGTAGCAGAATTTTGCAGAAGCATAGAAGAATTTTGCAGCCACTTTTGAGGAAATTTTAGGAGTTCAAATCCAATTCTTAAAGAATGGTCAACTAGCCCTATGCATCTAGTTTCTAGAACCTCTTTAATTTTCCAAAATTACCCATGGGAAGGCCTCCAAAAATCCATTCTCCCAAGGTTACTGCAAAAAGTTGGCAGAAGCATATAAAATGAGTGGTTTTTTGGATTTTTCTTGAAAATTAAAGCCTTTAAAGAAAATATGGTTCCTGATCTATGATTTACTCATCAAAATTCATCCATCGATGTAAATAAATCATCATTTCGGTTCCCCCAAAATAAGCCTAGAAAACGTTTGTGATGCTTGTGTGAGGAGGAATTTCCAAAAAAAATTTCAAAAACCACAAAAAATACCGAAATTGTTCAAAACTTCTCAAATTTGGTTATGATGCACCTGTGAGTGAAGGGCTAAATGAGAAAGGAAGCTCTAGCCAACAAATCCAAGCTATCCTTCTCTTTAAGCTCCATTTTATCTTCTTTTAGACTTTTCTTAAATTGTTTTAGCCTTATTTGAGAAATTGTGTTCTTGTTGTGATAGTGATTTTCCATGTGTCCTTGGATTTTATTCTCCCTCTTATCCCTCTTAAAAAGCTTCTCCATATGCTCATTTACCCTTTCTAACCAAATTTCTTTGTCTTAATTAATCTCCATGGATATTAGCTCATCAAAGGTCAAATCTTGAGGTGGATGAGTTGACTACCTTTGTAGCTCCATGGCCCTTTTGAGTCCTCTTGTCTTTGACCTTCTTGGCTGTGTTTTAGTCTCCATATAGTACATTTGATCAACATCTATGACCTCCTTACCTTTACCTTTATCTGCCTCTAGGTCTGGCTTGGGCTTGGTTTGTAACAACTGTTGCACCTTCAATTGAAAATTCTCTTGTTGTAAGAAAGCGATTTTAGAATTAGCAAAGGACAAAACCCTCCTCAACTTTGTTATTTCCTTATCTTTCTGCTTAATGATCTCCTCAACTGATTTTGCCTCAACCTTCTCTGCTACCTCAACCTCCAATGGCGTTGATTCAAAATGTTGGTGCAAAGGTTTTTCATCTTGATGCATAGGAGGTTTCTCCTCCATTTCACTTTGTCCAACAATGGTTTCAAGCGTAAGAACACTTTTGATAGATTTAGGTGAAAATATCTGTCTCTTCTCCTTCTCATAGGTATGAGTAAACTCAAAAAACCTAGGAGCCTCCGAAATCTTAATTTTCATGCTAGAAGAGCCAACCTCCATTGGTTATGCTAATGATGTGCTATGCAACACGGGAGGGCTAGTTGTATGCACTATAGCTACTCTTTCCATGAAGGTTTCCCAAGTCATGTTGATGGATGGAAGGTGATAGAATAAAATGAGATTGACCAGACCATGATGAAAAAAACTACGGTGATGATCATGTTTTTTGTTCTGAACCTTCTCAGTCATCTTAATCAAACTCCTATAAGAGTAATGTGCAAAAAAAATGGTTTTATAGAGGTGAAATGCATCAACAACCTGATATGGTACCTATATAACCTGGAAATTCTTCCTTCACATGTGAAATACTTCATTATTAGCATCATCAAAGGATCATATTTGTTACGAAGGTGTTTTAAAGGTAAGAGGTAATGTGGTTCCTATATAGCATGAGGTTTGAGAAATTGCTTATACAATTCAATGTCTAAGTCCATGCCCTTGAACCACTTCTCTCCATGACAAGGAAAACCTGTTGATGAAGAAATTAGTTTTTCTAATAGGTTAAAATCTACACCTGCAATAATGATCATTCCCATGCTAAAGCTTTTTGCAAATAAGCTTGTAAGATGAATATGATATCCTTCCGCCATGAGCTTCTCCCATAACCTTAAACATTGAGTCCTCTCAAAACATCTTGTCAGCAAGGGTGAACCATTGATATCATGCATGGTGAAGGGTTCTAACCTGAGATGGTACCCTACCTTGAAGTTCTTCTTCTCACCTCTCCATATTGTTTATCACTAAAATGATGAAACCCTAGTATTTTGATGGGATGAGTATGTATAGTTTAATTTGGGAAAAACAGAGTGTAGGGATGGGGTAGGTTTAGATGGTGAGACGAAAGGTCAGGGATCTAGGAAAAATTCTACAAACAATTTAGTAGAAAGGGTTATATGCTAGCTCCATGTTGTGAGTGAAATGAAGCGAAATGGATATGAGGAAGGTTGTTAAAACAAGGAAACACAGGAAATTTCCAACTTATCACTGTGAAAATTAGATAGAATTTAGGGTTTCATGAAAGTGGCTATTAGGGATGATATGGATGGTGGGAGATGGGAGTATGAGGTATATGAGAGGTGTAATATAGTGTTAGATAGTAGGGTTAGGTTTTAAATCACTAGAAACTCTTAGTGACATGAAGAACTCATGACATAGTGAAATATGGAGTAAGCATGAAAACGAATCATAAACTTGGTAAGAGTGATGAATTAGTGTTATAAGAGGTCCAAGGAATTATGCCCACAAGCCTTGATCTTGTTTGGATGACTTGGGAGCCAAAAACCTAAGTTTCGCCCTTTCCAGAAGCGTAACACCAATTAATAGAAGCGTAACAATAGCCTAGCAGAAGCATAATAATGGCCCATAAGCATAGAAGGAAGCTACGTAAGTGTAACAGCAAGCTCATAAACATAACAACTGGTTCCAGAAACATAACAAAGGAATTGCAAAAAATCCATAATATTCCAAAACAATTTTCCAAAAATAGGGCTTACAAATGGATCAATATCTCTCTAACCATAACGTTTTTTTAAAAACTGAGAGAGGTTTTGATTCTTTGGCATGTTATGAACACGAACCTCCCCTATGCTTCCAATATAATTCCACATTTAATCATAATCTAAGTTTGAAGTTGATCACTAAAATTTTTTAGAAGCGTAGAACCTACTTTGAGAGGGAGTTTGGAGCCCTTCCGAGAGGATTTTGGGGCAGAAAGTGGTACGGTTGGAAATCTGAGGATGTATTCTATAGAATGGAGTCATCAAGCACTACAAACCCCTTCTCCAAACCCATGGAAATGTCATTTGAATACAACATGTCCGAAACTGAAGAAAATGACCTCGAAACGGTATTTTGATCATTTCTGTCAAACCATAAGACTTGTACATAAACAAAACGATGGTTTTGTTATCTTGCCTATGATTCACAAAAACCCCTTTCACTTTTGTGAAATTGATCTCCATTATTTAAGAAACTCATTTTGAATCCAAATTGTCCCTATGTGCAATGTAAACCCTTACTTTATCACGAAGCTCTAAAAATGATGCCATCGGTCTGAGTTGGTGCAAATAATTAACGATGACCTCCCTTATGGACCTTCTTCTCACCCTCCATGATTTATTTCAACAAGGAAAGACCTATTTTGATGTAGTGGATAGGGAAGGTTGAAAATTAGGAAAATATTGGATAGCGGTAGAGTGGTTTTAGGGACAGAAATGAAGTGGAAGGAAGTTAGGGAAAAATCTCTAAACATTTGGGGAGGCAAGGTGATGCTTTGGCTATAGGATGCAAGGAGAATGTTTTGGAATGGGCATGTGAAAGGTGCCCAAAAGGTCAAAACACAAGGTTTCACTAGCTTTTCTGCCAAAATGTGGTGAAAATTAGGGTTTTAATGAAATTTATGGAAAAGAGGGTTGTGAGTGATAGGATATGTTAGGGTATGGTGTATGAAGGTTATATGAAGGTTTTAGATGGTTATATTATGGTTTTATCAGCTGAAAAAAATAAAATATGAAAAACATCAAAAACGTAGTGGAGGTAACTTAAGGAAGGGAACGACTCATTTTTTGATGTATTTTGACTTGAGAGAGTTATGGAGGGTGTCCACTTACTGTTTAGGAATTTAGTGGACCTTTTTGCACTTGTTTTGAACCTTGAAGAACTGATTTGGAGTTCAAACACCAAAAGCTTAACACATTCCACAAACATAGTGCAACACACCTACAAGCATATCACAGGTGGTGTTGGCACAAATTTGTTTATTTTTCTTCAATCCATGGCAGCTTTGGAGTATGATTGTGAGAATAGAGGAGCTCTTTAATTATTTCCATATCTTTTCTAACTCCCTATTAAAATGACTTGTATGGTAAAAATGAGATTTTGTTAGCTTTCTTTTATAACATAATTGACTCTTACCATGGCTAAACAAATGAGACCTAGAATCTGACCTAAATGAACGTGTGGTGGATGACCTCAAACCCTAGATGATTGATGGATGAAATGACCTCTGAAATGATGATGACCATGAATGGATTGAAGGGATTAGCATTTCATACCTAGACATATACAGTGAACAAAATTTTATTTGAAGACTCACTTGAAACATGAAATTACTAAGTAAACTTGATCAGTGAACATTTGGACACTAACACAGGGGATGAAGCCTGCAATGAAAATGGGCTTGTACATAAAGCCATAAGGCTTCTCAAGGACAAGTATCTGATCGGGTAAGCTTTGGATATTAATGCATCTGCCATCACACATTAATTCTTCTTCAAAACTTGACATGGTGTATACTATGTAGGTCACAACGAATTTATGCTTCTTTGTTTCTAGGTGATTTACACTAATGTTGCTTTCGATCCATATTTTTCGGATGGGCATGATGTAATTGTTAGAGAATATGGTAAGCCTTGTAATTACTCAATTTCTTCTTTTTCCATTTCATTATTTATTACTTTTCCCTTGGGATGTAACTTTCAGTGTTTTTACATCTGCATGTTTTGTTTAGGGGTGGTTATGAATAATAAAACAATCCATCAAATATGTAAGTAGGCCATTTCCTAGGTAAATCTTCTGCACTCAAGTTCTTTCTTTCACTTCATTTAATGCACATTTTTTTCAAATATTCTTGTTGACATTTTTTTTACTTACTTTCATTCCTTGATTGCATAGCACTGGCGATTTGGAAATGGTATTTTGAGACAGAGTCGAGAAGGGGGTGATGTTTTAATTCAATTCATCCGATGTATAGGTGTGTTCAATCCATTCGAGTTGCATTATATAGAGAAGGCTTTCAAGATGTGTCTATTATGTCATATACATCAAACTACGTTCTTGACCTTTCATTAAACCATCTCATTATTGTTCTTACACTTACTTCCTATTGTTAATGGTAGAATATGATGTCTCAATAAATAATTATGGATATCATAGTTCCATGAATTTTATGAACTTGTGTCTTTAAGCAGATATGAAAGTGAATTTGTGTAATGATCCTTTTTCAGGATCCTCAACAATGAGCTCAAGTAAAACGTTGTATAAGTAAAACTGTGCAAAAATAATGTAGATAAGGGCTTGTTTCCTCTTATTTATGTTGTATTTGACTTATATATAGAATTACATCATAAACAAATCATTGTAGACATATTAAACAGATCCCCCAAAAACTAGACTAGCTAAAAAGCACCCAAAGAGGAAGGTTGCAGTCAAATGCAAGCATTGCTTCAAGAATTGCATAATTTTAGCAGATGTTCTGTGGAGATCAGCAAGGAGAATTATATTTCAGAAATACAGCAGCAAATCAGCATTATGATAAAGCCATTTCATTATACAGTAGAATGCATGAGCCAATACAACAATAAATCTTCAGAAAAGAGAGCTAGAACACATGTAACTTTGGAGAAATGCTTCAAAAATGTTATTTTTATGGAGCTTCAACAGCTGGAAGTTACAACTCAAATCTAGAGCAGATATGTGGACAAAACATTAGATCTATATCGGATCTGGAAACTATATATCTTCCTCTTCAAGATCCACTTGGAGTTTTGACAAAAGCATGCATGAATAAGAGTAGATCTAAGAAACAAGTTGCAGATCTGGAAACTGTTGCAGTAAATTTTTTAATATAACATTTCATTACAATGGATCAGAACTAAATATAACATGGATCAGCAAGCTAATCCATGGATCACCTAGTGAAAGTTAAACCCCAGCACTAAGGATCTCTGATACGCTCTTCCAGGAGGTCAAAGGACCCACTCCATGGAAGGAGGCTTCCAAATACACTAGATCTCTGCAGATCTAGATCACCACTTGTTGCAGCTTGTAGAGATAGAAAAACCCTCAATGGATCAGTGCTGCCAATGTAAGTAGGAGCTTGGCCTCAAGCCTAATAGTGGTTCAATTCAGCAAACTTTCCTCCTTGAATCATCAAAGGAAGAGGTGAAACCCCAGCATAGGAATTCCATATATAATCATCCACTAAACAGTAGAGAATGGTATTTGTCTAAGCAAACAAATACTCAGAAATATGATCTATCAACAACCTTCTCTTGCTGCCCTCCCTTTCCTTTTATAAGATGAGAAAGCCTTTGCAAACCCTAAACCACCTTGATGAGTTAGCCCTTTTCACATGAGAGGCCTTCTTCTAGAACTGTGTTGTCCCTTTTGGTGATGCAATGAACCTAGACATCGCTATTGATTTGGTCAAGGTTGACCCAATATTTAGCTCAAACCTCTTTTACACCTACAAGTGATTATTTACATGGCCCTGATTTGTCTTTGTTCACATGGGCATTGATTTATTCAGAATTTTTAGGAGTTTTACATGTCCTCCTTTATTCATTTATTCATGTAATAGGAAATAAAACAAAAATGAATATTCCTCCTAGCTTAGGCTAAGTAGGAATATTATAGTCCTCCCCTCCAAAATGTTGCTTGTCCTTAAGCAACTGTTAGGGTAAGAGCTGTAGTTCTTCTTCTCTTTCATTGTTGGCATCATCAACGGTCAAATCTCCATCATAACCCAAGTGCTCAGCAAGCCAAAGAGCTATGAATTGATCATCCAAGGCCAACATGATATGTGCATAGTCCATCCCTCCAGGAGTGAAAAGCTCAACAGAAATAAACATGAGTGGAGCAATGCTACATCTAAAACATGTATCATGAAGTAAAAGTTCGAGTTCTAAACCATGTGGTACATACATTCTGACCATCATCTATCCATAAAATCGCATAAACAACACAACTATAACATCAATGTATGGAAGCAAGACTACATAGATGCAAACTGAAATCTGAACTTCAGGAGGTGGGTCAAAATCCCACATGTGATGCCAGCGCAGTGCATCTCTTGTCTTCATTAGATCCTGGTGTGGTAAGTGGAATTCCCACCACATCTTTGTTGCATAAGTCACCTTAACATGGCTGAAGGTGTAGCACAAGTTTGGTGCCTTTTGGAAGCACCCATCATGAAAAGGAATCACCCTTTGCACATCGAGGGAGTGGCCAAGTTGAGAATTTCCATTGGCCCCTAACAAACTAGGAGATCCATATGATCCCTCACTCCCTTGAGGAGTCACATCTTGCAAAAACATGGCAAAGGAATGTCATAGATCAGAAAATACAATTTGTTTATCATGATCAAACCCTTTACCATCATAGTCCTTCACACACATGGAGTTGTGCATGAACATTCCCTTCCTCTTTTGCAAAGGAAGAGTTGGCTTAGATGACTCTTGCAAAGAGACCGTCGGCTGCCCAAATCCTCCATAGTTATTGCACTCTTGAAAGTGCTGATATAAGTCCTCTCTCATGCCTTTTGAATCAAAATTCTTCATGATCAAGGAATAGATCTTCATTGAATACATATGGCTGAGGTAGAATTCTTCATATGCTCCTTGTAAGATCTCCTGCTCAAGCTTGAAAGCTCTAGCCAAAAATACCTTACCATGATAATAGATGACCCCTCCTTGGACCAAGTAGCCCTCTTCTTGGTGCATGCCATCTAGTATCATACCTGTGTGGAGATCTTTGTAATACTCTACAAGAAGTTGATATTTCCAATTAAGATCCACATTGCTCAACAATGACAGTGTTATTGATGCATCCATTGAAGTGCTTATCAGGTTTCTGATTTCTCTTTTGACATTACGCATGCCAGAATTGTTTGTTGGAAGGTTGATCTTCCCCTTCTCTTCCTCCCATAGTGTTGCAGCTTGATCTTCCCTTGCTTCAATCTTTCCTGGATGTATATTTGGTAAGTGGTTTATATGCCACTTTCCTGCTGCCTTCATTATTCCACCGTGGCTGAAGGTGAAATGTATATTGGGTGCTTTAGGGAAGCACCCATCATGCCGCAAGACCTCCTTTACACTCCTCTTAGGAGTCATGGACTGCACATGTAAAGCAAAATAATGCATGTAATCATAAAAAAAAATGTGCTTTGCATAAGCATTCTTCTTAGCCGAAGTCTCCAACGCTGTGACAGTTCCTCTCTTGGCCAAATGTATTACTGTACAAGGTTGAGAGAACACTTTTATTTTCCCATTAAGGAGTTTCCCTAGAGGGCTTCTCCCATGTAAGGAGACATCAAGGCATAGATCATAATAGAAAGATGTATGGACTGATGTGTCCTGGCTTGTCTTGCATCGATCTTCATGCCTTCTTAGTACATCACTCCTTTGAAACGAAAAGGGGTAAATGTTTCTTACCCAATGAAGCTCACCCTCCTCTTCATCTTCTGTAGTATTCAGAATCTCACCATCTGATAATGATGGCACATGCTGCTCAAGGATTGAGCCATAATTTGTATATGCGAGACTCCTTGAAATCCCTTGTAATAATGCAAAAGCTTCTCTCCTTGGAGCAACTGCTCCTCCTTCTTCTTCATGGAATGCTAGAGATTCCTCTGTCATGGCGGTGCTGTCACCCCTAGCCTTTTCTTCAATGCCAGAAAATGCTTCATCCTCAGTAGGAGACCTTAAATCTTGTTCTGCCTCTGAAAGAGGAATCTTCATGTCTCTTTTTTTGGAAGAAGACTCTTCATTCAAATGTGGATGCCTCAAATACCTCTCTCCTTTGGTATCTTCCCAATCTCCCAAAGAAAGTATTCCTCCTTACACCTCATGGGAAGTTGAGATGTAACCCCTTGGAAATCTTTCAGAAAAGATCTCTCATCAATGATCCTCTTGTATCCAAAAGAATCCAAGTGTGCTAAAGGCCAAATACCAACAAAAAGTGGCACAACACTCATCATGCCCTCCACCATCTTGTACCCTAACTCCTCATTCTACATGCAACTCAAATAAGGAACAAAGGAATGAATTTTCATCCCCTCCATGAATGTGACAGTGTTGGTACAAGGCTCCTCACATGGAGAAGAGGACTCCTCCTTCTCCTCTAACCTTATACTGCCAAACCTTCTGATTATTTGATGAGTGAAATTAGAAAAAGTAGGTACTATTGCATGAATTCCATAGCTGAACCACCAAGAGCTTTCCTTGCCCCCTAAGTGCAGCGCTGAGATCTCCACATCCTCTTTTTCCACTATTGGATGTAGTAAGAAAAATGCGTTTAGTTTCATCACCCAAGTCTCTGTTGCACACTTGAGTGATCCATAAAATGTAGAGAACAGAAATTTGTTGCCTCTTATCATTCTCTCACTGCATGGTCTTATTTCTTCTCTCATTTGAACAAACTGAGGAAAGTCTAGGGTCTTTTTATAGTCTCGTGATTGGCACTTGTACTCTACCAAATACCCACTCAGAATCTTGTGTTCTAGGTGGTCTTCTTGCTCTTCACCCCCTCTATGAGAGTAGGAGGTGCGTGGGTCTTCTTATTTCTCTTGGAACCCCATAAAGGTCTCATTGCAGCTCTCTTTTTCTCGAAACCCTCACAGAGTTTCATTTCATTTTTCCTTCTTTGTCTGCTCCTCCTCCTTAGAGAGGCTCTTCTTTGATCTGAATATTGATGAGATTAATCTCATCCCCTCCATCATTCTGATATCTTCTCTTCCCTTTACTTTTTCTGATATCTTGATCTCATAGGCTGTGCCAGATATTATTCTCTAATACCACTGTAATGATCCTTTTTTAGGATCCTCAACAATGAGCTCAAGAAAAATGTTGTATAAGTAAAGATGTAAAAAAATAACATAGATCAGGGCTTGTTTCCTCTTATTTATGTTGTATGTGACTTATATATAGAATTTCATCAGAAAAAAATCATTGTAGACATGTTAAACAGATCTCACAAAAAGTAGACTAGTTAAAAAGCACCCAAAGAGGAAGGTTGCAGTAAAATGCAAGCACTGCTTCAGGAATTGTGCAGTTTTAGCAGCTATTCAGTGGATATCATCAAGGAGACTTATATCTCAGAAATACATCAAAAAATCAGCATTATGATAAAGTCTTTTCATTATACAGTAGAATCCATGAGCCAATACAGCAATAAATCTTCAGAAAAGAGAGCTAGAACACATGTAACTTTGGAAAAATGCTTCAACATCATTATTTTTATATAGCTTCAGCAGTTAGAAGTTACAACTCATATCTAGAGCACATCTGTGGACAAAACATCAGATCTATATCAGATCTGAAAACTATATAGCTTCCTCTTCAAGATTCACTTGGAATTTTGACAAAAGCATGCATGAATAAGAGTAGATCTGATAAACAAGTTGCAGATTTGGAAACTACTACAGTAAATTTCTAAATATAACATTTCATTACAATGGATCAGAACTAAATATTACATGGATCAGCAAGCTAATCCATGGATCACCTAGTGAAAGGTAAACCCCAACACTAAGGATCTCTAATCTAAACTATGAGCAAAACACCATAAAGAGATTTACACCAAAATAATGCATTCTTTCAAGATGGATAGAAATGTGGCTCAAATTTCATAGATAAACACTGTAAAAGTACATATCTGAAGCATAAAGAAATGATACACTCTTCCAGGAGGTCAAAGGATCCACTCCATGGAAAGAGGCTTCCAAAATACACTACATCTCTGCAGATCTAGATCACCACTTGTTGCAACTTGCAGAGACAACAAAACCCTCAATGGATCAGCGCTACCAATGTAAGTAGGAGCTTGGCCTCAAGCCTAATAGTGGTTCAATTCAGTAAACTTTTCTCCTTGAATCATCAAAGGAAGATGTGAAACCCCTACATAGGAATTCCGTATACAATCCTCCACTAAACAGTAGAGAATGGTATTTGTCTAAGAAGACAAATACTCAGAAATATGATATATCAACAACCTTCTCTTGCTACCCTCCCTTTCCTTTTATACGATGAGAAAGCTTTTGCAAACCCTAAACCACCTTGATGAGTTAGTCCTTTTCACATGAGAGGACTTCTTCTAGAACTGCGCTGTCCCTTTTGGAGATGCAATGAACCTAGACAACATTGTTGATTTGGTCAAGGTTGACCCAGTCTTTAGCTCAAACCTCTTTCACACCTACAAGTGATTATTTACATGGCCCTAATTTGTCTTTGTTCACATGGGCATTGATTTATTCAGACTTTTCTGGAGTTTTACATGTCCTCCTTTATTCATTTATTCATGGAATATGAAATAAAACAAAAATGAATATTCCTCCTAGCTTAGGCTAAGTAGGAATATTACAATTTGATGGAAATTTTAGAGAGGCTCTTGATTCTAACCCAAGATTTGGAGACAATAAAACATATGATGTCTTACCATTTTCTAGGTTTTATTTGGTATTTGGTATATTGTAAGAATTCAGGATTACTTTTGAATGAATACTTCCATCTAATTCAACTTCAATAAGCAGTTATTAGATGAATCCTAGAAAATAACAAGAAGCTCTTATTGAATCTCCGACTGATGTAAATCTTCATTAATTGTAGTGATTCCAGAACTGATTTTTTGCTTGGAAAGTGTGCCCCAATGCTGAAATTTGTTGCCATATGTTTGGTATCGTTACTCTTGATTTTCTGAGAGGATTGGAGTTGAGTCAATCAAAATATTGTCAACTATTTTCTACTGTAATTTATACTTCGGGTCAGCCCTAAGACCTAATTTTCATAGAAATTGGATCTAGGAAACCTCCAATGTGAGGTGAAATTTTAGTATTCCATTAAAAATCAGAATTCCAAATGTTCTACAATTAATTCAGAGTGTAGTGAAAGATTTGCAGGATACCAAATTTATTTCCTTCCCATCCCTTTGGTAGTATAGACCTACAGAGGTATTATTGTCTCCATCTTCAAATCCTCAATCATATAGCCATGAAGAATTGTTGTAATTTAAAGAGTAGTATAGACCTACAGAGGTATTATTGTCTCCATCTTCAAATCCTCAATCATATAGCCATGAAGAATTGTTGTAATTTAAAGAATTATGTAGTACAGTAAAAAGTGGTGGCAGCCTAGAACGAAATTGTTTTGTTCTGAGCTTCTGAGATTCTAATTCATTTGAGGCAGAAAGAAATTGTTTTGTTCTGAAATTCTGAGATTCTAATTCATTCGAGGCTATAGAGTAAGCAGAAAGAGGTGAGGAGGTGGAAAGGGGGTCCTCCTCCTTGACTCTAGTGCAGAAAACAAGGTTTCATGGGGGAGCCCGGTGCGATAAGCAAGAAGGGAGATGTTTTCTAGTCGAAAATTCACAAAGCTTTGAAGGCACTAGTTCAGGAGGAAGGGGATATTAGTGTTGAAGACCACAAAAAATCTTAACACTGTAATAGTATTTATGCAGTAGCGACTGCCATGAAGCAAAAGGTTTAACAGTCGCTTCTGTATTGCAGAGTTTGTTTGGTGGAAAAGGAGAAATGAAATGATGTTAACAAAAGAAAATGAATATGTGGGCATCAAACTCAGGGTTTAGAATTTGATACTTTATTTGGAGGAGAAGGAGAAATGTAATGAAGATAACAGAAGGAGCTAACAGAAGAAAAGGAATATGTGTACAGATTTTCCAGTTACTTACTGTTGAAGGGCAGTGGACAAGTGTGACATAATTGAGGAAGTGGACAGGTGAGTGGATAGAAAACTTGATATGTTGCTTGATGTGAAATCATGTACAAGTCATTCAATATTGAATAAGACAAGACTGCCTCTTCACCAGGATCAGGTGCATTATATCATTTCCATGTTTGGATATCTTCTCATCTTCATGTTATGGTATGTTATTATATGGTCTCCTTAAATACGGATTTATTGAAGAAACTATCAGTTGGCGTCCAATAGAGTTATGCATTCTACGGCCAAAATTTTTTGTAATAACTTTAAAGGACTCGGAATGTTTATGTCTATTGAGGAAAGCCATGGAAAAGTTATTTTATAATGATATGGTATTCATGACTCCAATTGTAGAGAGGCCTCAATATATTTTTATAAATTTGTATATCTTGTCACCGTGTGGATAATATAAAATATTTTCTTTTTCTAGGCTAGTTTTTACCTCGTGTCCTATTTCGATCTTCACTATTCTATTGGTTGGACACAAGGTGGCAGGAATAGCGATGATTGAAAAAGGACACAAGGTCAAAACCTGCCTCAATAAGTTCGGTGGCAATGGGTATATGCGTCATAATCACTGTGAATAGTGTTGCACAAGGTACCATTCAAGAATGTGGGGAAGTCCCACGACATTTCCTGTAAGGCTTTCCTTCGAAAAGAAAAAGACCATAATAGACATACGAATCTGAAGAACACTTGCAGATGCATGCCATCAAGTTGTCAAGACCCAACTATATGGAATCCAACAATGCACAAATAGTACAGGTCGAAATTAAACACAACTGTAAAAACAAACTTGCAGGCAACCAACAAACCCCAATCACTTAAATTCTTAAACAACGAAACTTAACAATGGTTTCATGGATCAAGTGGAATATGCTACACCCGCATTGCTTCCAAAATATGACTTTTCACTCCATAACAGGGAGTTCCTTTAGGCTTGGGTGGCAAAGTAACTTGTTCTGCGATAGTCGCCCAGGAAACAATTACTTGTTCTGTAGAGATATGTCGGGAATTGTCCCTGGCTTCATCCTCTTTTATATGGAATCACATAAGTCATGTATGCTGCCAAATCCACCTAGGACTTGCATGTTATTCCATCTTTTCACTGTCATTTAGATAAGGAAGGGGGGACTATAACCAGACTGGAACCCTAGTACGACTTAACCTTCGCTAACTTCTCTAGCAAACCAACACTCCTTTTGTAATTTAACATGAATTTAATTGAAACAAATGTGTTGGGATTTCTGCATTTTATTTAAAGTAAATCATATTGGTTTCTCGAATTGAAAAAATTAATACAAATTCACGGGCACCAATTCAAAGGCCATGAACTACTTAGTAGGGAGAGTGTTGGAATCCCTGATGGTGAATTTCAGGACACCATTTTTATTTTGATAAATATGTTGCAATCCGAAATCTTGAGCGTTGTAGTTTTGTTTTTTTGTGATCGTTGGATCCCAATGCTCCTCTTTCATGTCTATGGTACAGTTTAGTACAATTGATTGTAATGAAATTGTCCAATTGATTCAGGGACAACTCCTCCCTGAATCGAGTGTCAATCGGCTATAGTCTATAACATTGGAATTCAATATTGAAAAGTTGGCGTTTAAACATGATTTGCACATGGGAAGAGACATCAACGGCCTGGTAGACATTTTCGTGAATTTATTAGTGTACATCTCTGCAACTTCTACTTGTAGATTCCAAACTATCGTTGAAACCAACAGGGGCGGGGTAGTTAATTTGAATGGCTAGGATGGGCGGGAGCTTAAATGGTGATTGTTGTCTTTGAAATTATATTTTTTATTTGGCATAAATCTGATTGAAGGACTTCTCTTTTCAATCCCTTTAACCTTTGACTCTAATTCAAAAAATCTGCCATCTTGGATGCCTATAAGCATCATGAGGCAACATTTTTGTCACTTCGACTCCATTCTCACAGCTTCAAACAAGTCATCATGCACATAGCCCCTAATATTCTGCTTTTAATATGGGTTTCTCATTCAAGGTCTCAAAGCGTGCATCTAAGGGTTACAAGTTAGGGTTTTCGCTTTCATCTTCCAAAGGGGAGGGAGTGCTTATGAAGAGGTGAAGTCAATGTTTATTAAAACATTTTGAAGTTTTTATATTTTTTAAAGTCATACATTTAAATGAGACAATTTAGAGTATTCATTTTCTAATTTGGTACAAACACTAGATTAATTGCTTATGAAGAAGTGAAGTCAATGTTTATTAAATATTTTTGAAGTCTTTTTATTTTTTAAAAGCATATATCTAAATGAGACAATTTAAAGTTTTTATTTTCTAATTTGGTACTAGGTTTGTTAAGAGGTGGAGTGAATCTTTATTAAAAAAATGTTTTTTAATTTAAATATTTTGAGCTTAGAGTTAACATTTATAAAGAGATGGGAGTCAAATTTATCTCATTAACATTTATAATTTAAGATAAATTTTAATTTGTGAAGAGTGGGTTTTTCCTATATAAAATAAATTATTTTATAATATGTAATAAGTTATCTCGATGTAAAGTTTTTATTTTATATTATAATATAATAAGACAAGTACTACATAGTAGCTAGTTCTTATTGCTTAGTTTAAATATGGGTAAACCAAAATAAAAATATTGAATTCAAATTACTGTTAAGGTTTAGAATTCAGTCACAATTTGGGGGTAGCTTCTACTCCAACAAGGATGGGTTGTTAAGAGTATGCTTTATAAAGAAGGTATAACCGATGTTGCATGTGTTCTTTGCGGCAAGGATGAAAAAATTGTGTTTGTTTTTTTAATATGTCATGCTACAAGAGTATTAGTTTCAAAATTCAGGCTGAATTTCACTTTTGTGTTGCCGTAATCTCATGGAAAGTCCTCTTCTAAGAGACCATTTCTTAACACACCCTTGAAATGTCGAATTTCACTCTAAGCATAGAAGACAACTGGAATGGTTACCATTGCAAACTTTCACATTCATTTAATCATAAAGCAAGAAAGAGATATGAAAAAAAATTGTAAGCAAACATATAAAAGATTAACACTAAGTTCCATATACTCAAAGTTGGTGATAGACCCTTCAAAAATTCATAATTGATTTGCAAGAGGCCATATATCCCTGGTGATTATCTTAACAATAACATTAAGAAGGATTAAGCAACATCAAAATTAATGCATTTCTTCTATCATCTTGTGTTTCTTATCCATTTTGTATAAAATTCATTCATAACAAAAAGGTCTCCTTGATTCTTTTGTTATTTTCCTATAGCAAAGGAGAAAATAAGGGTGTATCCTCTTTTATTTTTTCTTAGTTCTTTAGTTGTTGGCAGAAAAGAATGCAAGAAATATCTTCTTTCATAAACATAAGACCCATGGAGAACCTTCCTCAACAGCAGCCCAAAAAAACCTCAGATTGTAGAAAACTCAAGAAAAAATAATTTCATTAAAATGTTTTCTAGGAAGCCCTCATGCGACAATAAAATAGAATGTTGGATTAATCTACTCAAGTTCCTATAGATAGATACAAAGAATGCGGAAAATGGTACTTAATCTTAACAAGTTTTTAGATGAAGAGAAGTTTACCTTCTCCCTATTGAAAGAGGCTTTCCATATTAAGGATAGGTGGTGGTCATGGCATCTATTGTTAATAAGATACAGTAGAACAAGGAAAATTTTAAGGATGGAAGTTTATATTAAAGTTTAGCAACCTTGGTTAATATTACTAGTCCTTAATATCCAAATTTTAAAATGTTTGATGATAATTTTCTAAAATGTCTTAGATTTATAATTATTTTATATTAGAAAATATGTAATAGTGGCAATTTTTAAGGGAAAATAATTTTATACTATAAAATTTGGGCAAATTCATTTTTTAGAAAAATGGAAATTGGTGAATATTTGTTTTGGAAAAAGCATGGAATATTAGCCCATGTGCAAATATTAGCCCCTAAAATTTTCCATGCAATAGAGGACAACCAATAGTTTTCAACAAGCTACAGTAGAGTACAACCCAATAGTCCCCTATTTGAAACTATGTTCCCTACATAAGAGAAAAACATAACTACCTCATCGTCAAGGCCAATCCATGCGGGACATTTGGATGCATTCCATTACTAATATAAAAAGTTTAGCATCTAAGACTTGGAATGGAATTTGGGCTTGAAATTCCAAAACAATCCAGCTAGGGATGGAGCTTTTCAATATCCACTCTCTAGTAGCAACTTAAAAATATACAGTCAAATGAAGAACATTTCAAGCATAGGAGGGGGTGAGAGTCTAGTTTTTCTTTCAAGCCACCAACAAGTGATCATCGCCACTATTAAACGAAGATTAACACTGGAATTATTAACTGCTTAAAATATCACGTGTCTACTTCAAGTGTAGCATAAAATTAAGAATCCTTTGAACAAGACCTTACTTAAGTGTTTAGAGAAAAAAATATCAAACTATAAATGATAACATGAAATTTACATCACACCTTAAGTGGAATGCATACTTATCTTGGGTATAGACTGAACAACCAAGGTTGGGATTGTGACTCTCCTCCTAACCATGGACGGGTTGCAACCAGGTATGCCATGCATCCATCACCCCCAAGCCAAATTCCAAGGCTTGAGAAGGTTGCTCAAAGGACAAAATAAATCTACAAGTTGAACCAAGGATTCGAGAGGTTCCATTACCTCCACCCTACCGGACAAACCATTATAAGAAACATCCTCAATTTTGCAAGGGGTAACAATACTAGGAGAAACATTGAGATATTTTCACCTTCCTTCGAAATGATCTAGCCTAGTCGTAGGATTTCTTATGATGAAGAAATTTGTCGTAAGAATCACAATCACAATTGGTTACCTTGTGAGAAACATAATTAGTAATTTATGTAATAGTCTTAAGATCCATTTACATACATGCCCTGTATGATTTGAACTGCACTTAGCAGGTCTCTCAGTGAATCCGTTCCACACTATTGTAAAATTTTCTAGAAGATGACAAGTTTCTTGTTTCATAACCCTCAATCCCATATTGTTTTAGTATTTTCAAACAAGTTAATACATCTTAAGTGGGAACAAGGTATGGTTTCATCCAATTCTAGTCTTTGTATTGTCTTAGTTCCCAAGTCTCATATGCATGACCAACTCACAATCGCTTTAATAATACATTGAGAACTACTTCGGCCACAGTTAAACACCAACTAACTTTGTTGACACTTTGTGAAAACAAGAATGATTTTGTATGCCTTATAATTCCAATATATTAACTTTTCTTTTACAAGCATGTACCAACATTTGATTTTCATCCAACTCTATGCTTGAGGCCTTATTCGTGGTCTCGACCATGATTGGCTTCTAATCCCCATATGTGTTCACATGTATACTACGTGTGGTGGCTCACTAAACACGCGCTAGGTTTTCAATACATTATACAAACCAAATGTTTTGTTATGGAATGCGATGAATATATATCATGTCTATAATGTGTTATATGAAGAGGTCATTCCTCTTCCTAGCCTAATGTAGGAGGATAATCTATATCCAGATAATTTCACTTACATATAAAGGAAGAAACTTGGAACAACCATAGCTAGACCAGTGTCATACAAAACTTTTGATGTACAATGCCAAAAATGCATAGGCTCACTAATTGGATAAAATCATGCTTATTTTCCTACTAGATTCCCATTGTAATTATGGTTTGCACCATCCGAGTAGCATTAATATGTTAACAATGAGTATCCCCCCACCCCACACATGCATGATTTCTAGTAGGATATTTGTATATGTGTATTATACATAGATTATAATTATGATTGACGATCTGCTATGTGTTCCTATATTTGATCAATTTCCACTTCTACCTTGTTATTTCCCATCCTCGCCCAAATCATGCCTGTCAATCAACGTTTCTCCACTTTCCTTTTGTTCCCTATTTTTTTTCCCGTAGGTTAGCTTTTTTATTATTTTATTTTTTATTTTTCCCTTTTTTGGTCTTGTATACCAATCACCTTACATTCCCCCTTTGCTTCCATCTTTTATTATTTATATTTGTAAAAAAAAAACAAGGTACTTCCTAAGCAAAAATTCCTTATCAACCTGGAACCAATGTCCCTTTCACTCAATCCCATGGTTAATTTATTTCATTTACAATAAGAAAAAAATGGTAATCAAGGGTTTTCACAGCTTCCATCTATGGGTATAATATGATGGGGTGTGTTATACACCATAACAAGAATGAACTACATGTTAACCCCTCATACCTAATCATTGGTAGCTTCATGAATCATGAGAAACTTGTTGGCCCTAGCTTCTATATGCATTGCATAAATGATATAGCAAAATGTTATAGTTACATAATTGTGTTGAAATGGCAACAAGAAATGGCTTCTGATTTAATTTTCCCTTAATTACATTAGAAGGAAATTGTAAATCCACATCATATGATAGCATGTATGAGCTAACTGAGTTAGGAAGACTTATTTATCTCAGTCAATTCGAGTTGAGGTTAAATTAGAGGCTTGTAGAGTTAATCCTAAATTTTAGGGGGTCCAGCTGCAATTTATTTTGATTTGTAATTAGTTAACTCAATTATTTGAGTTAAAATAAGTTTAACTAGTTCTCACTGAGCGATGAGCTAGTGATAGGCCCAGTGAATTAAATATGATTTAATTCACATGTAGTGATCAATCAGATAATTGATAATTCACTTTAAATGGTTGTTGCACGTGATTTCTAAGGAAGGCCTCGTTGAGAGGGCATTATACTTTTGTTCCAATTTATTTATAACAAGCCCTATCTACCCATATCAAAAATAACAACTCTTTCGTCCACAAGAAAATCGACCTAGCGAATATGGATCTATAGATTCTTGGCATTTCTTTGACTAGATCTTGACATGAAATGCACATCTCTATGTCCATAAAACTAGGGTTACCTCAGTCAATATTAAACCTCTAACTACTTATTTGTTTGCCCTGAATCCCAGTGCAGGCCCTCCTCTATTTGTGTTGGTCTTTATCATAGACCTTGTGACCTACTATCCACCACAAGAGAGGGTCTCAACCCTCTCTACTATTTCATAATATTATGTGGCCTTCACACAAAGACACCACTAATATCACATGCCTGGATTCACATGACAAACATCTCTTAAGTTTAATTTTCCAAAATATAACCAGAAATATGCCATCCTACTTCCTAGCTCAAACCGATTAATTTATGTGGCATTCTTGTGAACCCTTGTGTCCCCTTTCCCCGTTCAATACACCATAACATACCCCCACCCCCCGCCAACACAACCCTTTCACTCATTTCATTCCAATTTTCTTAATGTTGTGAACCCCCAAATTTGGTCCCAATGGCCCTACAACTACACCCTTCGCCCCCCTTCGCTAAGGGATTAAATGTATTAGGGGTTATGGGTTGTGATAAGGGATCCCCTAATCTGCTTATTACAACTAGAAATAGGCTTTTGAACAACATAAATATCTATTGTAGGTGTTGCAATGAAAGCAATAATGAATACAAAATTTTTCATCAATAGGACAGGGATCATCAAGATGTTGAACCATCCAATGTAAATATGGTTTTCAATGCTAGTGATCTAGTCAGATAAAAGAGTACCCCATAAATTTGTGCCTTGGGACACCCCTAGGATTAAATAATTAATATAAAGCGAGAGGATTCTTTGCTAAGGTTACAATGGAAACAACCTTGAGTTGACGCAAAATGACACTTTATGAGCCTTGCACAACTAGGGTGTCAATGTAATCATCAATAAAGGCGCAATTTACAAGTGGAAACATCTCACATTTAGGGCACTTGGCCACAAATCTTTATGCATGCTTCTCCATTGAGGGTACCTTTCACATTTATCAAGGCGCAAACCACATATTTGGATGAATTTTGGATAACTTGTCATATTGGGCCACTAGCTTCATGCACGAAGAGGAGCTCCTATCCTTTAAGAAACTTTTGGAGGATTTCATGGCATAGTCAAGGGTTGCATGTATAAAGAAATAAATCCATAGCCAAGAATATGAAGCTTGGCATTTGTATCACATGGCATAAAGGAGGAGTACATAGGTGAATATTAATCCATTTAGAAACATATAAAAGCTTGTTTATTTCCTCTTTCCAAAGAAGAGGAGATATATTATGACAAAAATCCCAAATTTCCAACAAAGTAAGACTCAGTTAAGGGTTTAATTTTTTATTTCACGTGTTGAGAGACATTATTCATGTATTTTAAGGTGTGTTTTATTGTTGGGTTCACATATTTGGAAGCAGAATTACACACGTCAAAACTTCTCACATTTGGTGCACTTGGGTACAAATTTGTATGTATGTTTTCCATTGAGGGTGTCTTTAACATTCCCCAAGGCACAAATGAAATATTTGGAGGTATTTTGGATTACTTGTCACATTCCACTAGCTTCACACATGAAGAATAAGTCCTATCATTTATGAATGTTGTGGAGGGTTTTCATGGCATAGTCAACAGTCACATTTATAAATAAAAAAACGTTTAAATCAAGAAAATAACAATTGACATTCACATCACATATAGTAGAAAGGAGAGGAACATAGGTGAAGAGTTCTCCATTTTTAAATATTTAGAACAACTTTTTTGTGTCCTTTTTCCAAAGAAGATAGGATATCTTGAGACAAAGGGCCCAAATTGTCGACAAAAGAGGACCATGTATTGGATCACATGTGCTTTTGTTTATCCTCATTAGCTACATCATTATATTACCCATATCATTAATTATTAGGTGGACACTACCATACAAGGCTATTTTTTGGAGTCTATTGTAAAATGTTGTCAATCTTTTTCAAAGTAAGAAACAGAGTTCAAGAAGGGATATTGTGTTAAATCATTATGAAAATTAAATATTTGGACAAAATATTATTGGTAGAAGGGATATTTGTATTTACCCTTGTCGAGATGGTCACATATTCCCACTATGATACGGTTACTTAGCTAGAATAATAATCATGAGTTTTGGCGATTAAGACCTCTATGGTAATGGAAGCATTAGAGAATAGGGAGGGGAATGAGTGATTTTGAGAAAGGAAATAATTGGAATTTTATGTTGTTTGAAATAAATAAACATGGTAAGGACGAGGAACAAATAATTACAAAATTATATTGGTGATGGAAGGAAACATTGAATATTTTCAAAATATCAAGAGATATGGAGACTTGGGAAACTCTTTGTTAAAGAAGAGATATTGGTGTTCGAAGGTAACACAATAAGAGGGAGTAGGAGAGATATTGGTGTGGGAAGGTAGCAAAATAAGAGGGAGTAGTGACACAAGAGTGTCATAAGAGTAAAAATTATTTAGAATTCCCACCATTTTTATTAGGATTTAGATTTCCCACTAATGTTTTTAGGAGTTTCCTAACAATTTTTTATCATCATATTGTTTAAATTGAGAATATAACTCATTCCTATTCAATGAAATTAGAATTTATATTTCGCACCATTTTTATTAGGGTTTAGATTTCCAACCAATATTTTTAGGAGTTTCTTTCCCTTTTGTTTAAATTGGCAATATAACTCATTCTTATTCAATGAAATAACGATTTAGATTCTGCACCATTTTTATTAGGTTTTAGATTTCCCACCAATATTTTTATGCTTTCTTACTATTTTTGTAGCACTATTTTGTTTAAATTGAGAATATAACTCATTCCTATTCAATAAAATTTTGTTTGAAGATAGGTTGGAGTCTATTTTAGATAGTTTTGGAGTCATGAGGAAGTAAGCTTACCATCAATCAGAAATATGCCATGATCAGAAGCTTAGAATGCAAATTTTTTTTGAAATAAGAAATATTTTGGATTTAAAATTATCAAAGGAGAAACAACATCCAATCTTGTTAATGCATTAAAGGAATCAATACAATAGTGAGTTTATATGGGTATAAAATTGAACATGATCATCTTGTCATTATCATGCATTAAAGCACATTTTTTTATTGGATCTGCAAGCAACATATACAAATCACCTTCATGCACACCTTTGGCTAAAACTTCTTCTAGATGTATTTTTTATGATCCCTTTCTTATCATAAGATTCAGGCACACACCTAAGTTTTATTGTGGATGAAATTGCAAGAGGGTTCTTATTTAAACTAGGAACATAAAAAACCACCAATCAATTATAGAATATCACTTGATGTCATGTTGAAATAGATAGATCCTAAGATAGTAATTGGGTAGGTTCTATCTTTGCAAAATATATTTTTATTTTGACCTATTACTCTTGAATTATACTTAAGTCCTTCTCAAATGCATGAAGAGTGAAACTTCAATTACATTTGATGGCATCAAATGTACCAAGTATTAAACCAAACCTACACATGAACCTGATAACTTAGCTGAACAAACATTCAACAACAATGTAAACTCATTAATTGGCTTACGAATTTCCGATACTCAACTTCATCATCTTGATATGTCTAAACGTTGAACAGAAATATGGGAACTATTTTTATCACAAGCTTAGAATGTAATTTTTTCTCAAAGAAGCAATATTTTGGATTTAAAATGATCAAAGGAGAAACAACATCCAATCTTGTTAATTCATTACCGGCATCAATAAAACAGTGAGTTTATATGGGTATAAAAGTGAACATGATGCCAACACCATTCGATTAAGTGGTACCAATCCTCACATCTGGGTGTTGGATCTGACATGTACTACAAGAAGGAACCAAAATTGAAAATTTTCATTCCTTTTATTTTCCATTTTCTTGAAAGCTTTTTTCATTAAAATCTTGAAAGTTGAAAATTGTATTAATGCCTTCTCAATAGGAAAATTGATCTAAGGAACTAGTCTATACGACCTACAATGATAGCCCAACAAAAGAGGGGATTTCAAAAGAAACTTCACTAAAATGAGTGGAAATGAAAGGAAAATTGAGTACAAGAATAACAAGAAATGAATTGACATAAAATTGGCTATGTGTTAGCTATTTATATTCCAATAAAGGAAAACCTATAAAGTGAAGGAGAGTCTGTCAAGAAACATAGTGTGGATTGAGATGTAGCTTCCACATAAGAGAAGGGAGGGACTTGGCCCTGCTTATCATCTGACTCCTGATGGTGATAAAGAAGTCCTAATGGAAGCAAATAAACCATTAATGCATCTTATATGATGTAATATCTCGTTTCAGGTATTCTCTAAAACACAAGCAGACTCGAACCAGAGATGGACTGGGAGGGCATTTACCAGATATTTCACCTCTGAAAGAGGATGAGATCTAGAAGCTATCTAGCCCTTTCTAGACTATCTAAGAGTGTGGGAGAAAACACAACAAGTGGTACAAAAATCGAAATGCAAAGGGAAGGAATAATAGAAATGCAAGCATGCAATAGCGTGTATATAAAACATGCACAGATACTCAATAAATACCAAGAGAACGCTGAGCCATTTTATTATTCTGATAAATATAGAGGATTACAATAGGTGATGAAAATGATAGCACCTAAACTTTCACAAGTTAAGATCTACTCTCAAAATGCTGCATGGACTGGTTGTGTATCAGATTTGTGTTCCAACTTGTTGAAAATGGTTGTGTAGCTGTTTGGGAATACCACCTTTGCGGATCTGGGATTTCCTCCCACTGATCACGCCGCCATTGTTTGGATCCTCAATAATATGATCACCGATGATCCAGAAATCTCCAATAAGGACTGTATCCTCCCAATCAGGTCTGCGCAGTCAATAGACGCACTGCTCCTCCACAAATACAACAAATTGATTCTCCTACTAAACACTAATGGGACTACCTCACCCGAGCAGGCACTCGAATTCCCCCAGGGCTGAGGGTGAGATCTCTGAATAGAGACACTCAATGTGCTAAACAGTGCTGTAGACAGGCTAAATAGCTAGCGTGCTCAAAGTCGCAATGATCCGATTCAAAATGCATAAATTCCAATGATCCAAAATGAGGTGGCTATCATCTTAATATAGTGTTGGCCACTCTCAAATCCTGAGATCGCCTCCACCCATGATGCCATAGTAATATCCCTTTGCTGCGTGCTCAATTTCCCTACGGCTGCCTTTACCAACATCGCCTCCCTTTAATGTGTGCGCAATTTGGCCCCCCTCCTTGATTACCTTGACCACAACGTTATATCTTATTAGTGACTTTAGGAAGTGTGTTTTATCCTAAGTGGTTCATATTCTCCTTTTCACTCACTTTATTTATATTTTAACTTTATAAAGGAAAAATTAGTCAAAATTAATATTTCCAATTAGCTGCTGCTAATTGGGAATATTACAAGCCTCCCCTCCCAAATGTTGCTTGTCCTCATGAAATTGCAAGGATAGAACTCGAAGGCATCCACTCAAGGCATGGAGTTTGAAATATATTGAGGAACATATCCCTCATGTGGATCCTCCATCCCCAAGAAATCATCCAAACAAAATGAGAAACCTCCCAACAAGGAAACTATTGAAAATATTCTTCCACCTCAAGCTCTGGAAATGATGTTGGACCGAAAATCTGAACATGGAAAGCATTGTAGCCTACCTCAAGCTGTCCTCCTCTCCACTTATGATAAGTGTAGAGTATGTGCTGGTCCTGGGCTGCAAAATTATTTCCCTCAAATGGCAAGGTGAAGAGCAATCCTCCAACGAATTCTCCTCCAACAATGAAGAACGTGCTGGCCCAAAACAATCCATCCATGATGAATAGGACAAGATCATCATAGAGTGTCCCAATGAAAATTTTGCTGCAAGTTATACATGATAGTGCATGATACAAACAATATCTCAATAGGATGCATCGCAGTTTCACCCACTGCAACTTTAGAAAATTACATGGCAAGGAATGTACAAGATTCATCACATCTACTAAAAGATAGTAAATGGCTGAATGTAACAAAAATACATGATCAAGCACTTTCCCATGGCTATACATTGGATGAATATCAACCTCATTCCCACCTCAAAAGGAAACAAACATGTGGTTGTGGTGGCTATATCTCCTCCCATGCCCCCATTACAACATGTAGTGCAGAAAATGTGGGAATTCTCCCCACCCAAGGACACAACCATCTCATGTGTCACTCTCATAATCATGCTCCCTTGAAAAATATGATCTATATCAACATGTGAAGTCATGATCAGCAATTATGCGAAGAAAATGCTGAAGGTTTCAAGTGATGCTAGAAGGTACCAACAGCTTGTCAAACAAGTACAACGCAGTTTTACAAGTTGTTGCTTCATAAAAGTACATGGAAAAATGTTTCTTCTTACATGGTTAATCATGCATGTCTTCATATGACACATGTTAGAGTGCACAATCTGAACATACATGTGATGATAAAACGTTTGGCCAAGGCCACAAAAGAGATGGTTTCCTCCATCATGTATATTGGCCCAATATAACTCATGAAGCAATGTGACAAGCTTGCCCTCTTGTGAAGCAATGCACTGCATAAGATTGGTAAGAGTGTGCAAATCAATGAATGTATAAACAAACTCCTCACCATATGCTAGAAGTAAGATGGTACATGGGTCCATAAATGAGTCCTCCACAGTGTTTTGGCATGCTATGAAAAAGAATGAACCATGTGCTGCAAGAAGATAATCCTCCTCATGCTTGGAAACCCAAGTCAAGAAGAATATGCCATAGTGATAGATGTCTCTATCATCATTACCTCCTCTTTGTTCATTAAGTGCAACAAATATGAAATGATCCTGGGACCTATGGGTTATGGATCCTCCATAATTCCGCTAGGCACATTTCATCCATAAGTCTCTTCTCCAAAGTGACAGCGCTGTGAGCTCATGCAAATAAGCTCTTATCAATACAAAGCTTTGTTCTTTGACATGTTCCTTGTCAAAGACTCGTCTAATAATGCTGCAACAAATGTGGAATACCTCCCAAGTTGGAAGTTCTTCCAAGCCATCATCAAGGATGAAGGAGATAATGCCATCTCCTCCTCTTGCAACCTCATACAAAGTGTGAGAGAAAAGCTGCTCTTGCTCTCCCAAGAACAAGAAAAGCAACCAAACATTTTGTTGCCTCCCCATACTTACATCATACAACTCATGTGATGAAGACACAATGAATGATATGAGTGTCACATCAACACCATGCATCCATACTCTATTCTGCTCAATGATGCAAGTATCCATCCTCCTACTCTTAAGAAGAGTGTTTGCCAATTGATGGCCAAACTCTTTCAAGAGTAACCATCACAGCCAAGCCTCCTGTTGCCCGATATCATAAATTTGCAATTAGCCTCCCAGCTCCTTGCTCATCAACCATATCCGCTCAATCACTTGTGGATGCATCCTTCTTCTCCTCATATTGGTACTCCTCCCATGAGGGCTATCATCCTCCAAAATCAAATTCTTGTTTTTGCACTTCATGGGATTTTGAAATGTAAGCTTCTCAAGGATCAATGAGACCCTATCAAGAATCAAATAGGTGGTAGGAAAAAACCTCCCATCATGATGTGTATGGCTCAAGGAATGTCCAACATAGGCATGAGAGACATTATCCATCTTAATATGTCCTCCATATTCTATCTACTCTTGTGAGAAAGGAAGAAAATATTTGCACTCCATGGTGTGTTGAATTGCACCTCTGATGAGATCTCTCCTTGAGACCTCCCTTTTATCAATACTCTTCCAAAACTAATGAGGTCTTGGATCTGAAAGTAGAAGTTCCTTTTTGAGCCGAGAGGAGCTCATTGAGGAAGTGTCATCTTGAAGGGAGAAAGGGTTTCTTACTCCAAGATGTCTACCATCAATCTTTAAGGCTTCAAACCCCAACCTCCAATGTGATGTACAATCCAACAATGGCCCATGAGAATGATGGTTTGATTCCTTCTTTATTGTTTCCATGTTTCATATCACAATGCAACCAAGCTGCTCTATAGTAGTAATGGGATTTGATCCTTGGTCATGCAAAAGTAAATCTCCACATTGATCAAAATAACTTTCTACAACAATGGAATGTGGAAATATTTTCATACCTTGATGTGCATTTGAAACTTCTTGCAGGGCTACAAGAGTCCCTTCCTCAAAAGTGTTGGCTTCCCCAACTGTTGATGCATGTGGCTGCTCCTCCATGAGTGTGACAGCATTATCACAAGCCTCCTCAAGAGGTGACGTGATCTTTTCTTTATTTTCTCTTTCTCCATCAAAGGTTTGGATCAACCTTTTAGTGAACTCTGCAAAAGTCTTCACCCTTGCTAGCTCAAGTGGTTGCACCGCCAATCATAGGCTTCACCCTCCAAGTGCAGCGCTGAGATTTCAACAGCTTCTTTCCCTACTACAGGATGTTTTAGGAAAAATGCCTCCAAATTTCTCACCCAAGTTCTTGCATTAGATGACCCATCAAAGGTAGACAATAGAAATCTATTGCCTTTTATTTCCTTTTCGCTACATGGTCTCTTCTCTTCCTTCAACTAGATGAAATGAGGAAAATCTAGAGTCTCCCTGAAGGCTCTAGGTTGAAATCTATACTCAACAAGATAATCACTGAGGATCTGATGATCCAAGTATCCTCCATGCTCAATGCCTTCTTCTTGATGAGAATAGGAAGTGCATGGTACTTCCTCTTTTCCTTCTTCAGTATTCTTGACCTCTTTGGAGATGTCCCCTATAGATCTAAAAATATATGAGAATGAACTCATATTTTTCAATGTTTTGATCTTCTTGGGCTTAGACTCACAGTCCGAGCGAAGAAAGCTACTACCACCCGAAGACTTTGTCGAACTGTTTAATGAACCATCAAACGTAGGAAAATGGAATCTACTCAATGTACGTTCGGCATCTCCATCATGATAATGTTAGTGCCCTTTGTGATGGCTGTGGGGTCCACTGCCCAGCTTGATCTGAATAAAGTCTTTGAATAAAATGGCATTCCTGAACTCCTACCCAGCTGCCTGGTACTCAGCAAAATAATTACCTATGTGGTCAGACTCTAGTTCATCCTGTGATCTTGCCCCAGTATCTGCACTCAGAAAAGTGGGCATACTGGCATGAGTGGGGGCATGTGATGTCTGTTGTGGAGTAGCAATATACTCCTGCAAATGGTGGGATGTGCCTGACCCCTCACCAACCTGGAAACCTCTAGGGGTTTCATGTTGTATATCCTCCACAACCGTGAATCTCTGGCCCATCACCTCTATCTACCTCACCAGATCCTGCACTTATCTGAGGAGTTCTTCCCCAAACTATTTTGCATCACTATCCTCTGCCATCAGCTCTCCCTGCTCTGCTTCTACCCCAGGCTCCTCCTGTTCTCTGTCCATCACTTGAACGTAGTCTCCCTCTCCGTAGGTGTTCTCCAACCTATGCTCAATATATCTGTACTTCCTACCTCTGTGGCAGATGTAGGGTTTTTCTTTCGATGACATAGACTACTAGCTCCACAGGCTAAGCCAGATCTATGCTCTGATACCACTTTAATATCTCGTTTCATGGATATCTCTAAAACACAAGAAGACTCCAACCAGAGATGGACTAGGAGGGTATTTACCAGATATTTCACCTCTGAAAGAGGATGAGATATGGAAGCTATCTGGTCCTTTCCAGACTCTGTTTAAGAGTGTGGGAGAAAACAAAACAAGTGGTATAGAAATCGAAATGCAAAGGGAAGGAATAAAAAAAATGCAAGCATGCAATAGTGTGTATATAAAACATGCACAGATACTCAAGAAATACCAAGAGAACACTAAGCCATTTTATTATTCTGATAAATATAGAGGATTACAATAGGTGATCAAAACGATAGCACCTAAACTTGCACAAGGCAAGTTAAGATCTATTCTCAAAACACTGCATGGATTGGCTGTGTATCATATCTGCATTCCAACTTGCTGAAAATGGTCGTGTAGTTGTCTGGGAATACCACCTTTGCAGATCTGGGCTTTCCTCCCACTGATCGCACCGCCACTATTTGGATCCTTAATAATATGATCACCACTGATCTAGAAATCCCCAATACGGACTGCGCAATCAATAGACGTGTTGCTCCTCCACAAATACAACAGATCGATTCTCCTAAAAAACACTGACGGGACTACCTCACCTGAGCAGGCACTCAAAGTCCCCCAGGGCTGAGGGCGAGATCTCTAAACAGAGACACTCATTGTGCTAAACAGTGCTACAGAGAAGCTAAACAGCCAGTGTGCTCAAAGTCGCAATGACCCGATTCAAAATGCATAAATTCCAATGATCCAAAATGAGGTGGCTATCATATTAATATAGCGTTGGCCGCTCTCAAATCCTGAGGCCGCCTCCACCCACGATACTATGGTAATATCCCTTTGCTGCATGCTCAATTTCCCTACGACCACCTTTACCAGCATCGCCTCCCTTTACAGCGTGCACAATTCCCCCCCCCCCCTGATTACCTTGACCACAACATTATATATTCAAAATTAATATTTCCAATTAGCTGCTGCGAATTGGGAATATTACATATGATATGTAATAATTTAATATAATAGTAAAAATTTAAAATTTAGAATACAAATATAAAAATAAACTTGTTAATATATATTTATTTTAGTAGATTTTTTAAAAATATTTACATTTTTCCCATTAAAGAAAAAAATTATATTCATACTAGTGAATATTCATTTTTTAGTTTAAGAAAGTTCTCTCTAAAAATTTTCAACATCAGTTTTTCAAAAAATGAACTTTCAAGAGAAGAATTTTCTTTAGTATTTTTTTCATCATTTAAAAAACCAAAATAATAAATTTGTTGTGTTTACTCTCATTGTGTTGTGGTTGTTGGGTGAAACTACTGTTTATGCTATAAAGTGAACAATAGAGAAAATATTAGTTTTTTTTCTATTGAGAAGATGTAGAAATTGATTTTCATGACTCTAATGTGCATGCATCAATCTACATTGTCTTGTTTTTCGAGCTTAGAGATCATTAATTATTTGGTCATACTCTATCCTATCGATGAATTTTGATATCCCAAAGGTATCGATGTGAAGTTTGTGATATTGTTTTCAAATCTTGTATATTGTGGTATTTAAATCCTTGAGAATGTGTCAAAAAGATAGCTAGTCTAAAGAGTTGGGGGAGTCTATGATATCCTGTAAGATGGGATGTAGGTAGATTTTTTCTATCACAATCTTATCATTGACCGAAATGATCATTATTTTTTAATCCCCGATGATCTATATGTATTTGGCTCTTTTTATGGATGCAATTTCCAGGAGGGTAAAAAGAGAAATGGAATCAACTCAGTCATTGGAGCCTTGACTTTGGGCATATATTACTTTCTCATTGTAAGACAGGGAAAGGAAGAGTACCACACCCACTTTGTTGCTAGGTGGGTTATCTTGTGCAACACCATTAAATAAATCACAGGGTATCCATTAGGGAGTGGAGGAATTACTAGAATCTGCTATTTCTGTGGTTTTGGATGAATCTTCTCTTCCAAACACTATTTTTTATCAATTCAATTGTGATATTTGTTATAATTTCTTGTGAAAAAAAATTGTTGTTGTTACAATCCCACCATATAATTTTTATTACAATGCATGAGAAACATTTATAGTAATCTTCCATGATGTTGTAACTAAGTTTTAAATTTTTCTTCCAAGCTTAGATAGGACCACAAGCCTATCATGTTCAATTTTTCAAGGATGGTGGCAATGACCTGAATTGTGTTGGGAAAAGAGATAAATATGTGGGAATAAATATCATCATATGACTTCCATAAAGGATATATGTTGGGGTGATTCATAAAATATCATGGATATTCCACTAGACAGTCCATCATAACATATCAGATAAAACTAATTTAGAAAATAATGAATAATATATTGTGACAGGAAGTGTCAGTTAGTTTGAGGTGTGCTAAGGAAGGAGTGAAAAGGTATGTTAGGCATTTTTAAGACATGTTAGAGGCAATTTCAACATGCTAAGATGTGCCAAGTGCCAGGGTGTACCAATGCATGCCAGGGGGTGGCCCCTTGTTCTCCAAACATTAAACATGTGGTGCTCCTTGTGGATGTGGGGGCAGACAAATGACCTCATAGGTCTCCAGATGAGTCAAAGATGCATGTAAATTCTCTGTGAAGAGTTAAATGCTAGATTAAATGTTTTCATTTCATCGTACAATCCCTAGGGAACCCTCCAAGTTTCTAGTGCACCTATGGTGTCATCCGGATGTAGTGCATCTTCTTCATCCAAGAGTGGAACTCTATAAATATCTGAACATCTGAAGGGATCCATGTAGTGGTTTATATTGCCATGGAGGACCATAGCTCTCAACACACACCATACATGTTCCAATTTATCCCTTTGGAGGGTTAAGATCCCATATAGGGAGACCAAACACAAAATATACACCACTCTCAGTCACATATAAGTTCCAAAGCATCCCCTAGCCCTCCAGTACAACAAGTCATTAGATTAATTGGGTAAAAGATCCTACAAATTATAGAAAACAAGTGGACGCTTAATAATGTCCTGCCCTTCCATAGTTTCCTTCAAAATGGGCTAATGTCTCCACACTCAAAAGAGGGTTAGCTAAACACGTTATTAGGTGGTTTGATCCTTTAGAGGGGATAGTATGTCAAAATACATCCCTTAGATGGTGGTGGCATGTGATAATTATGTGAAATGGAATAAGGAATGATAAGTGCATCATCAGACACATATTGGGGAATGGGGATAGCCAGGAAAATGGAAGCTTAAACATGGGTTAATGATGTGTAGGAGGGAGAAATCATAATACATCAGGTGCCCTGACCTTAATTTTTCCACCCTTATTTATATGAATTTTTCCTTTTATGATTTTTATTTAGTAAATTTCCCAAGGCTCAAAGGAAAAGAGCATGATGTGTCAGATATAGCAGTAAATACCCCATGTGGACCTCGTGCATGAATGTGGACCGAAGTGGGAGATATGATTAATGTGGTTATGGTGAATGGAAATAGGGGTAATATAGGTGGAAATGGGAGTAATACCACACAACCAAAGTTCGGGTTTCTTAATGAAAGCCACCCTAAGAGAAAATGGTCAGTAAAGGAGATTCCACTGGACTAAAGCACAAAGGTAACATCGAAAATAAGGTAATGGGACATAAGCACAAATGAAGTCCACTCTTTCCACCAAATTCCCCCATAAATCGATGTCCAAAATTTTCCATGATAATCAAACCCAATACTCAATTACTAGAAGAAAAGACATACCTTTAGGTTTAGGTGGCCCACCTTCAAACATACGATCAATACAAATGGGTGAGGGACAACATGGCTAGTACATGTTGTGGAGAAATGGAATAGTGGGCTAGTTGAGGGCTGTAATGGGTTGTTGGCTATCATCTGAGGTCCATCGTGGAGAAAATTTTCTCCTAGGAATATAACCCACCAAATGGTGGGTAACAGAGCAGATCAAAGACCCTAAGTGTTGTACTTCAAGGAAAAAGGAGGAAGCTAGAGGGTGGATTTTTTTTATCCAAGTTCAGTAACCTAAAGGAGTTGATTTCATTAATAGAGGTGGATTGAGGAGTTGTAGAATGGGAGGAAAGAGGACCTACTAGATGTGTTCAAGACACATGGAATGAAAAGGTTTTGTGTGGCTACCATGAGAAATTAGGTCAAGTGTTCTCTTGTTTAGGATAGATTGGTTATCAAGTGTTGTGTATATTGTTTTGTGCATTAAAGTAGATGTGTTGTGGAACTTGAGTTTGCTTTCATTAAATATTCTAAGACAAACCTTGGATTCTCATGTGTCCTGGAAATTTAACATATGGCTTGTTCACCTAAGAACCACCTATAACTCATCTTATGATACTCATGTCCAATATTCTTTGGACATTGGGTTTAACGCTCCTCATGTGTTTTGCGACATGGACTAACTGCCTCCCATGAATCCTAGCTCTGTAAATTGTAGCGGAGATCTATGCCTATGGGTTTTGGTCTAATAGAAATTGTGATTCTAGCAAGTGGTATCAGAGAGACAAGTCTCGAGTTCGAAACTCACTAGGCTCACGTTGGGGGGAAGATTGTTGGACATTTGGTTCAACGCTCCCCATGTGTTTCACGACATGGACTAACTGCCTCTCATGGATCCTAACTTTGACGATTGTAGTGGAGACTAAAGCCTGCAGGTTTTGGTCTAACAACAATCGTGATTCCAATAATCTCAACTCATCCCACTTAACAATTTACCAAGACAAGGCTCACATCCAACCGTGGCAGTAAAACAACTAAGAAACATAGTTTACATCTTGACATTCCATATCACCTGACACGTATTAGAATTCCTTCAAATTATGTGACATGTGTTAGCATCCCCTGCATTCCTTGGCATGCTTTAGCATTCCATAGCACACACTACCACTCCATGACATTCCCTAGAACTCTAGTATGCCTTGGAATTTCCTATCATATAACCTTGTTACTCCCTCCTTAGCACACCTTCAACTCCCTAAAACTCCCTATCACACACTCTTATTCATTCATTTCCATGCATTTTCAACTAGTTCTCTCATGTGTTTCCATGGCACTCCCTGGCACACATTGACACACCCTAAAACTTGGAACACCTTGGCATGTCTCCCTTTCACTCTAGAATTCCTCAAAACTACCTAATATACCTTGTCACTCCCTCCTTACCACACCTATAACTCATTGATACTCCTTGTAACACACTCTTATTCATTCATTTCCATGCATTCGCCATAGATTAGTATGTATACGCAGGATTAGATTTTCGAGGAGACCCAAACTTGATTCTACCAAATGACGCTCAATGGGGTGAAATTGGTAAGAATGTTTTTACCATGTTTTTTTATTTTTTCTAAGTTTTATACATGTTTTTGTATTTTGATGTTTCCCAATTCTAAATTAATTTTTTTATGTATGCATATGTGGGTCGAGTTCGACTGTTGGGTCAGCCAGAGAAGGGAACAGATGAGCCAGTAAAGAGGGTTGTTGGGAGAGAAGTCCTTTGGGATTTAGATATGACTGAGACTCTTTCTGAGCAACAACAACACATGGAGGGGTTGACTCTTGGGATTCCATATTTCCGGATCAAAGAGTTACCTATAAGATTGCAGCGCCAGACTATTAACATTCCTAACCGTTGGATGATGTTATTGCATAGGATAGCTAGATCAGTAGCTTGTTATCAAAAGAATCACTAGTTTACTTTAAAAAAATTCATAAATTTTGAGTTCATATGACCAATTTTTCTTGGGCACACTTTTTTGTAAAACCCTATAACTATCTATCTATTTTTTCAGTGTTTTCCTATGCTTATTGCACAATCCTATTCAATTGTGTGATGTGAATTGAATATATGGCTTTACATGTGTTTCAAATGTCTTCTTAAAAGATAATTCACTAAGGTATTAGTTAATATGTTCAAATTTTTGGAAATGTGTTGATATTGAATGTAATAAAAATGTCTTTCCAAAAGTTGAACTCTTAGGAACATACGATGTAGTGCTGGATTTCTGATAGTATAAATGATAGTAAGTTGCAGTACAACAAGTTGTGAGTCTAACCTAATGATGATGCGGTTAATGCCAAATTAAATGGCATCAGAGAGAATTTTGATCAACGCACTATAATCAGTGATATACGGTTTGTAGATCGACTGATACAAATCCCTTGAAAATTCACTAACTCGTTGCTCAGAGTGAAAATGGCCCATGCTGGAGAGGATAGATTCTACATACTACAACTAGCACCATAAACATACCCAACGAATGGTTCCAAAGATTCATAAATCTACGCTGAAATGTAAAGTGGATTACTAACTTCAAGAAAACTCTAGAAAAAGAAACTAAGACAATAATTTAAAATCAAAAGAATATATACAATATAATACAATAGTTTACTATACTCATGTTTAAGCATAGTAACATTTGAGATATAACCCATTTTGGGGCTACCCCAATGGAATTCCATCATAATCTACCAACTCGTAGGTGCCCTTAGAAAGAATTATTTTGACAATATAGGGGTCATGCCATAATGGCTAAATTTTCATGTACCTATTACATCATCTTCATGATCATAAAGTCAAACCAGGTCACCCTCTAAGAATATGTGAGGCTAGACATGTTGGTCGTATTTTTCATTAATTCGTCTCTTATGTGCTTCATAGGCCAATGTGGCTTCATGACGTGTTTCATCAAGATGAATCAGGTTAAAAAGACGTGCTTCTTCAATAGAGTTGTCAGGTAACAATTCAATGACAATTTTTAACGACGATATTTCACATTGAATAGGCAAGATAGCTTCCAGACCATACACCAATTGAAAGGGGGTAAATTTGGTTGCATTTCTCACCGAGGTTTGGTATGCCCAAAATTTCGTGTACATGATCAAATGCCAATTTTATTTATGAACTCCTATCATTCGTTGAAGCATTCATTTAATAATATTATTAATAGCCTCAACCTATCCATTGGATTGTGCATAATAAGGAGTAGAACTATCATGCAACAATCCTAATTTGGTATTCAACTCATTCAACATGTGATTGCAAAAATTCTTACCATTATCTGTGACTATACCCTTTGGAACACCAAACCATTAGATGACATGATTGAAAAAGAATAATGCAGTTGTTTCGCCCATGTTATTGAATGTAGACATCGCTTCAGCCCACTTGGTAAAGTAGTCTACTGCGACAATAATATGACCATGCCCCCTAGACGATTGAGGGTTTCAAAAGTCATGAATTCAATGCCCCATTTCTAAAATGTTCCCACTGCGATAACAGGATGCATCAGTGCTAGAAGTTTACAGATTTTATGATCAAATATCTGGCACACATGAAAAATTTTGACCACGAGGAAGTAGTCGTCAAATATGGTATGCGAAAAGTAACCGGCATGGAGTATCTTCTATGTGGTAGTGCATCCAGACAAGTGTCCACCACAAGCCCCAGAATGGCAATCATTTAGAACCTTCTCAGCTTCATCATTAGTGAGGGACCTCATTAAAAATTTATCGACACTATGACGATAATTTGTATCATCGATGATTAGATAATATTTGGCTTGGTATCAAATACGTCGCTATTGAAAGGGAGAGGTATTTGGCCAAAATTTTTGGGTTTGGAGATAAATGATAAAATCACATACCAAGGATCATATGATCTGATAAAAAATGGAGACTCATTAGGAATTGATGGTTCTCATGTAGTAGCAGTACTATTAGAGGGAAGGTCGTAGAGAAGCTCAGCCAAAACTAAATACTTCTTTGACTTGGATTTGATTAATTCCAAATAAAATTCTAATAAAATGATGATTCATATTGAATATTCCCCCCAGAAATTGACATGAAAAAATGTATGTCATGGGGTTGCAATCCAAAATGACAATGGTCTTTCAGAACAATATATAATGGAAAAATATTTGGACAACTTGAACGATCGCCAAGGCGAGCTTTTCAACTTATGAATTCTTCAATTCCGTATCCTTGAGATTATGACTCAAATAATATATCAGATGTTCTATCCCATTCTATTCGTGGAATAATACCATAACAATGAGCGTATCAGCCACGACGATATATAAGAAATAATCACTCTGATAATTGGCAGGATACATTAATGATACCTAGACAATTGTATCCTCGACAATGTCAAAAGAAGCTTGTGCAACCTTATCCCAATGGAAGGGAATCCCCTTTTTCAAGGGACGAGTAAATCCTTTAGCCATTTCGGCATAGTTTGGTATGAACCTCCTTATGAAGATAGCCTTTCCTTGAATTTTCTGTAACTAAAGTAAATTTGATGGCACAAGCAAATCAGGAATGGCTTGGACCTTCAGAGAGTTGATTCAAATTCCTTTTTTTGAGACGACGAATCCTAGAAAATGACCAGAAACAACACAAAACACACATTTCTGTGGATTGAGACATATTTTGTAGTGTCGGAAATGTAGAAAGATAGCTCTCAAATGCATCAAGTGATCAGTATGGTTTCATGAATGCACGTGTAAATTGTCTAGATAAGGTTGAACAATGTGCTTGATGACATTGAAATCATAATCCCTTTCTCTCTGAAATGTTGCCCTAGAATTATTTAAACCAAATGGGATTTTATGATAAGAGAATGTGCCCCAGGGACAGAAGAATGTTTCCTTAAATTGGTCCTCTGGGCAAATATTGATTTTATTGTAACCAGAGAACCCATTCATGGAAGAAAATATTTCACAACCAACACAATCGTCAATAATCTGGTTGATAAAGGGAGTAGGATAGTTTCCTTTTGGACAAGAAAGATTGGCATCCCGGTAACCATCATACACCGTGATTGTTCCTTGTTTCTTCATGATAGGAACAATATTGGAAACCCAATCAGTAAGAAAAAATAGGGTAAATGAAACCAGCACACAAAAAAATTTCAACTTTTTCTTTAATGGCAACAACCTTATTTGGATGAACAATATGAAGACATTCACGTACCGGTCTGACATCAGGGTACATTTTAATGGTTTTTTTAATGATACTAGTATCTATTCCTGGCATTTCCTTGTAATACTAAGAAAAAAAATCTTGGAATTCATGAAAGAGAGGGTGATAAGTTTCGTGTTCTGATGTTGAACAAGACACACCGACATGAGTGTTTTCTACAACGTCTGGTTTGGCAAAAATATCGATGGAAATGGTTTCTTCAATATATGATAAATTTCTCTTGGATTCGATTATATTAATAGGAAAATAATTCGAAAAGAAATTTTTTATCAATCGGTGATATAGTTCAATAATATTATCTTCTTCATAATCCTGAAGATGGGAATGATGATTTCAATGAAGTGGATGAAAAAGGATCATATGGAGCTCCAAAATCTAATGAAAGATCGACCCAAACGATCGACGTCGATGATTTCAGATTCACTGCCCAAGCCATGCTGATTGATTGCTATGCCATCTCAATTGGGTTGGGCCACAGGAATTCATCCAATGTAACAACTTCAGAATCATCCGTAATCTTCCTTAAGCCAGATGGAGTGTAAGATAACATATAGCAAGTCTCTATTCCTGCAATTTCTGCCAATGTCGTAGGTGGCATTAATGAAAAGGTTCTCATTAGGGAAGAATCCTTTAAGATTCATACACTAATGTTTTTAAGTGCTAGTTGGGGTGCGTGAACTAACGGAATGGTTCCAGTTACCTCGGAACTTGAGACAAAGAAGTAGATTTGATTGATGATTGTGATAACACCTTTATGAGGAAAGGTGATCATTCTAAAATAAGTAGAAACGATCGCAATCATAGTGTAAAACCATAGCCTTCCAAGTAAATTGTTGTAGTCAATGGGTCCATCAACGACCTCAACTTCAACAGTTATTGTTTCCCCGACTAGTTCGACATGCAGGTTATTGATGATACCACAAGGCTTATATGTACGACCATCAAAAACTTTCAATGTCGTAGGTGATTGAGATAGGCACAACGAGCCAAGTGACTTCTAGAAGTTTAGAGAAATAATTCACGTAGATGCTCCCTCATCAATAATAGTACGATGAACGAGGTGATTGAGAACATTTACTTGGATGGAGAATGCCAATTCTGCTGGTAATTATTAAAGACTACAAGATAGGAATCTGTCAGATGGATTCCACCAATTGCTGGAAACAAAACCCACTTCTGGCAGGGAAATTTTGAAGTACCTCAGGCGTCAACATAGTTGAAGGGGATTGAGCCAAATATTCAACTATATTATAATTTTGAGGAGCTCGTGCTTGACGATTGAATGTCGATTTATGGATGACTCCCTTCAGTGGATTTATTGTTAACTCAGGAATAGCAATTGGCAGAATATATTATGTAGACATATCCGTGGTCAAGGTAGTGGGTTGATATTTATCCTAAATACTGTAATATTTATTTCATATTCAAACCAAAACATTAGTTTTTTTTATTTGTGACAAATAACATAAGCACTTGGGAACTAGAAGCTAGATTTGTAGCAACCAAATTTGTGTTTGGATTCGAAAATGGATCTGTCAACAAAGCTGATGCATTCGAGGACTTAAGAAATATTTAGGCTTCAACATGGTGAGGATAGTCTCAAACAAAGTGATCCTCATTACATATTACGCAATGGTAATGATGTTTCAGATTTTTGTATTTTTTTGATCAGATGATCTTTCCTATGGGGTTGAATTTTTTTTTCTTCGATTTCCCCTTTTTCTTACTCCAGGTTACTTGTCACTTTTTCCCTTTCCAAATGACATGGCATGAATTTTGGAAGAAGGTGTAGGATCAAATTCATTATAGTGATGTGTGCTTGTAGTACCGATCATACCATCGTCGGCATGAGAGTCCTTATATGGAGGAGGAACAACAAAATTAGATCGCAGTGTGTTGGGAATTTTCTCATAGAACGTGTGAGACTAAGTATAAATCAAATCTAAGTGCTTGGCACGAGCAATGACCTACTCTTCAATGATGACCTGACCCTTAGCCACATCCTCGGTGATAGATGGAAGCAAAGGCTTACTGAACCACTAAGCAAGGAGGTGATCAGGAACAAATGTTTTGACCATTCTACGATGATGACGCCACTCATGAATATGATCAGAAATGTGAGTAGCATTAGTTTGTTTGAAATTGGTCAAGAGTTCCATTACATTTCATATCATATGGGTAACTGGAAGTGGGTTATAAATTTAGTAGCTAAGGCAGTGAAATTATCAAATGAATCTCGTGGTAACTCAGTGTACCACTTCACAGCCTAAACAGTGAATGTACATTGGAAAAGACGCAGTTGAATGGAGTCATCATTTAGGGAGTTAGATGAACACCAGAAATGATAATTCATAACGTGCATTGACAAGTCTTCTCCAGGGTTTCCATTGAACTTAGGAATATCCGAGGGTAATTTATGTGGTATCACTGGCCACCAAGGGGCATAGTTTATTAGATCATTGGTAAGCTAGTTTAAATTAGGTAATTCTAAAGTTTCAACAAAGGGAAACTATCAATTTAATTCAAGTTGATCATAGCAAGAGTATGATGTAATTGCTCAGGAAACAAGCCTTTGAGCACAAGCATACGGAATGTTTTGTTCGTAACCCAAATAGGGTTTGTTTTGATATGTAAACACTTGAGTATTTTGTTGATGAAAACCTGGGTAGGCTACTTGTTGTGGAATAATTGTTGTTGCATTTGCACTTGTGGCTGCAAAGGTGTCTTCTCACCATAATTATAGCCCAAAAAGGAATAGCTTGGACTCGATTGTGAGTAGGTAAGACTCGATTGTGACTATGACATCAAATAATAGTAGAATCCAACTTGTGAATAAATAATTCCAGATACAGGTGGTTGTCATAAACCAACCAAAGGATTTGGAGTCTGAGGGCCCAATACTTCAGGGTATTGGGTTGAAGGACCCACCTAAGACGATTCAGGTACAACACTATGAGCCTGTAACAGGGGTAATGATGTATTAACAAGTGGAGTATATGTGGGTGTAACAAGTTGAACTAGTTGATATGAATACACAACCATTTGTGGTTCAATAGGAAGAATAGGCCGCCACTGACAAATAATCATTCCAACATTAGGATGACCATATAAAAATGGAGTACTATCAAAATGGGTGACCATAGGTTTCCCCCCATAATAAGATGGAATATATTTTTCTCCAAATGTTTTGATTCCAGTTGAAATTGTACTGGATGGAATATAGCCAGATGGACCAACTTGATATTACATAGAAGATGTATAAAAACAATCAAGCCATTCAGTACTCATTAGATATTTACTAGATAGAATACCATATAATGAAATGGGTGAAGTCTATGGGTTTGAGGATGAACCAAAGAAGGTTCCAGATAAATATTGGTAACCATGTGGGACGAAAGGGCCACCATATAGATGTGACTTTGGTGATGTGGTGAACATCGATGGGGTAGCAATAGTAGATGTTGTTGCAACTATAACAGATGGCACAGTGGAGATGTTGACTCATCCATGGTAATACGACCCATGTATACCCTATAGGATCTATGAGAACTTGAATTGACATAGGATCAAAGAAAGAAGTATGAGGTGATTGAGGAAAAGACTCCTAAAGATAAAGCTCCTCCCCAAAATGAGTTGGAGTTGAAGGTATTAGGTCTTGTGGTATTTCTTGAATCGAATTCAAACCAGGTGGAAGAAATTCACTGCCAGGCCCAAGATATATTTTAGGTGGTTGACTGCGAAATATAGGAGACTCAATGGCTACAATCGACTATGGAGAAACCGATATAGGAACAACTTCTAGTTGTTCAAATTCAGGATATAAATGTTCTGGTAAAAGAACGATGGGTTCTAGATCAACTTCCAGCTGAACAAGAATGGGTTCGAGAGGTATGGTCTCACTGATTAGATGGATCGTGACCACAAGTAGCTTTGAGGACTCTGTCTCGAAAAATCTGGATGAACCAGGATTTGTAGAAACAACTCGAGACGAATCTGGTATATGTGAGGATGATGTCACACCAGAGGTACTGATATTATTGGTTTTGGTAGAATGATGTCGCCTTCATCGACCAAAAATGGCTTTCGGTGGTAAAGGTAGTTTAAGTGCTATTCTACGCAAACGACAGGGAAAGGGATTTTATTCTTCCATGATTACTGATTTATTTTATGACAAAAAAAAATAAACAAAATAAAAGGGTAATTCTACGAAAAAGGTTTACCAAGTAATTGTGAAACACAGAATACCTCCAGGCGAACCAAGAATTATGAGCAAGCAATCTCCTCGAATGATGTGTTTGGTGTATCACAAGTTACAAGGTGGCCAACTCGATTAGCTATAGATGGATAGAAACCTAAATTTTTCCTCCTAAATATACCTGAAGGTACGTGGAGGCCCATCTATGTATTAGCATTGTCTAATGCAAAAATGTAGAGTGACATCACCCCCTTATAATTTTCTTACTAGAACACCACCCTATATAACCGAAGTTACGTGGACGAGCTCCAACATACTTACATACGTGGAGTGATGTATCACACTCAGAATATATCACAAACAAGTTAGCGACAGTTGCTATGTTTAATGTGTTAGGTCCCTATATTACTAGTATAGTCCCTTATTGTTGTTGGTATACCCCCTTATTGTTATTTTTTTACCCCTGTAATCCCCATATTGTTATTATTGTGCCCTTAAATTATTATTTTTAGGTTGGCTAGGATTATATTGTGGCCCCATGGACTCCTATATATCAAAAAGGAAGTTTTTGCATTTGTATCATCTAAGAATTGTTCATTTATTTAATGTATTAGAGGTTTCCCCCTCGAAGTGGTCAATTTCTAAGGCATTTATCCCTCTTTTATTCTATTTTTTGAGCTAGTTTCACAACATTTGGTATCAGAGGTTTGGATTCTAGGGTTTTGCTGCTCCAAACAGGTCATCGAGGCCTTTTCGCTATAAATTGTTTTCTACGAAGGTTCAGAAGCTAAAATTTTTAGAGCGCGAAGCCGAAATACTGTGGAACATAGTCACAAAATTTCACATCTTGTTTCACAACATTTTCGGAGATATGATCTATGGAAGTTAGGGCTTTTTCAGGCTCCCAAATTTCATCTCAAAGAGGTGATCATGGAAAAATATCCATAACTCTCTCTCTGAGCATCAGATTGGAATGATGTAAAAAGTGGCTACAAGTACATGGACTTTAGTTTCTTTTCTATCAATTTCAGAGCCGAAGGAGGAAACAGTGACATGTGGAAGGTCACACAAGTTCACTCTAGTGAACTAGTCCTTAATTAGGTCATTGTGGGAGATTGCACATAACTTTTCCTTGAGGAATCCAAATCAAGTAAGACTTATGGCATTCAAAACAGAATTCATAGGGATACCTCAAGGCCAAATTTTAGATATTGAATATCCAAAATTATAGAGATAATTCAGTTTTAGTATCAAGCTCCTCAAAAGAAAGAAAAAGGTGTGTATTTGTTTCTGAATTACATAAGTCTTGTGTAAAAAAAATCAATTTGAAGTGATTCCAAGGGCCTATTGAGCATATATTTCAGTATTGGGTTCTAAAATTCTTCCTAATAAGAATTAAACACCCATTAAGCCTCAAAATACTCTACTATAACTCATGAGGATGAATAATTGCAGCATGATCTATCAAAATTACAAGAGCAAGTGCACCAAATTTCTCTCTCGCAAAGAGAAGTAAAAAATGAAATGGAAGTTTTGAAGAAATGTGTGGAAGTGAAGATGGATGGTTTGAATAATAATATGGATTATTTGAAGAAAGGTGTGGAAGTTAAGATGGTGTAATACACCAAATCTGGAATAGCTAGCAAGGAATGACTGGAAAACGCATTTTCCAGTAATGGATGCTACAGGAATTGAAACCAAGACCTGGATCCCTTAGAAAAATGTGTCTAAGTGCTAAATCCAAGAGGACGCTCCAAATAAATCCTTCTAAGTGGGTTAAACATATCTCTCACACTTAGATGTCCTCAAAAAGATCCCGATGAAGGGGGCTGCAATAATGTAAGCACAAGAGCTAGAATGGCAGCATTATTTTATTAAGCCTAGGCACATAAAGATGCATATAGCCAAAAAATATGTATTATAGCAGCAATGATATACAAATCCTTGACGAAAGAGTCACTCAAGCAAAGAAATGTAGCATCAAAGGGGACACGTACATTGAAATAGAAGAACACTGTTGCACATGTATTTTTGTAGGCTAAGAGGATGCAGTTTATAAGAGGCACTGATCCATATTACATAATAAAATAAATACATGACAGTATATGGCTCAAGAAATAAGGACGATAAAACCCTCAACCCCTCAAAACAATAATACAAAAATCCTGAGAAGGATTGGCTGAAATATATAAAAATGGAAAAATGTTGGAGTTGCTGGGTAGCAGCTGCAACTCAAAACTGGAACTAAATAGAGAAGGCTGAAGATGATAAAAAATATTAATTATACCAGCAATGGATCTCCTAAGTGGAAGTCTGATCCTTACACTTGAGATCTAACCCTCCAATCAACACTGCAAACCCTCACTGCAAGTGCACTCTGAAAATAACGCAGTCTAAGAGGGAAATTGCACTGTAGATGGAATAGAATAATTTGGCCAAGTGCCAAGATCTGAAAATAAGCTCTGATCCTTCCTTACTAATATCCCAAAGGAAAAGAGACTCTCTCCTCTACAAAACAAGCCCGGAAGTGGTGTTGTAGGACCTCCACTGCAACACCCTGCAACATAGTATTATCCTGCTTCAGGAATAACACTATAGATGAAGGAGGATGCTTTGGCCTTGAGAAAATATGTGGATAAAATGAAGTGAAATTCCTCAAGAGACCTCTCAAGAAGGAGAATAATTCCTAAATAGGAATCCCTCACACTAAAAAACACTGCAACTCAGCTAAATAGCCGGAGACTACAAATAGTTTGAAAAGACAAATATCAATATACTCAAATATGTGTCACTATGGCTGCCTCATCCTCATTTTATGCAAGTGAATGTCTCTTTACCTTGGACCCCACACATTAGGGTTTCTTCCACAAGGAATATTTCTCCCTCCAAAACTGCGTTGTCTTCCCAAGCAAGCTACACCTCTTAGGCAGCTTTGTTGACTTGGTCAAACTTGACCTTGTCCTCATGCATTTGCCCCTTTTCACACTGGAAGGTGCAAAATAAAGCTGCTCCATTGATCCCTTTCACACTATGAGGGATTTTATTCCTACTCATGGGCCTTTTACCAAATTTATTCACCTCCTAGATGAAATAAGAAAAAATTAATATTCCAATTTTCTACTTGCAAATTTTGGAATATTACAGTCCTCCCCTCTCAAAGATTGCTTGTCCTCAAGAAAGTGAAAGGATAGACTAAATTATTTCTCCTCCTCTCCCTTCAGAATCCATGTGTGATTCTCTCCTCCAAGTGAAGTGATGTTATCTCATCAATCAAGTCCACACATTTCTCCTCCTCAGCATGCAAGTCAGCTATCAAGCCATCATCATGTAAAGGTGAAATACTCAAGAGGATAAAAAAATGATGTCTAGAGGCTCCCTTGAGGAATGGGGTTTGAAATTTGATGGGAACTATCTCTCCCATATGGATCCTCCATCCCCAAGCTATAAGCCATGAAAAATAAGCTACCTCCCATCTAGGAAACTCCTCAAAATTGTCCTCCACCTTTGGCTCTGGCAAAGAAGGTGGGATGAAAATCTGCACATGTTAGACAATGTAGCCTACCCCATGATTTCCATCTCTCCACTCAAGGTAATTGTAGAGTGTTTGCTGATCCTGGGCTGAAATAAGGTTGTCCTCAAGTGGCAAAATGAAGACTAGATCTCCAAAGACCTCTCCCCCATTGTTGCAAATCAAGCTAGCCCAAATATCCCCATATGTGATGAGTTGGAAATCATTATCATATGGCATCATCTCCATCATATGGCTCACCTCATAAGGAAATAAATGTCTTGTCAAGGTGACCATATCATATCCCATGCTCCCTTTAGAACATGTAGTGCAAAAAGTGTGAGGAATTTCTCGCTCAAAGGACATATTCACCCAATGTTTCTCTCTCCCAAGCATGCTCCTCATAAAGACAAAAATAATAGATCCATAGGGAGAAAATATGAGAATCATGCTTACTACCATATGCAACAAATGGGAAGGAAAATGGTCCCTCAAGTGCAACCAGAGTAGCTTGACTCTCCACTGCAATAGAGACTGATAAAAAGAGTGGCCTCTCAACCACTTGCTTGCTGCTCCAATCTCCTCAAAAGTATGGAGGAAGTGAATAATGTAAGGTGTACAATGAGCATGACCTCCATAATATATCTTTTCCCCAAGTCCTCCTAGGGAATGGCCATCAATCATGCTTATGGCCTCATCTAAACCATTTGGTCTAGAAAAAAGAATGCTCCTCCTTGGAGAATCATCCTTCACATGTATGATTAAGGGAAATACATCATATAAATAGTCATGAAAATAATCAACACCCTTACCATATGTTCTGTTCATACCAATGGAGTGGCTCATAGATGAGTGTCCTCTCCTCCTCAAAGAGAAAATAGGTGGTTGTGCTAACTCCTACATAGAGTTATGTCTCTCCTCCATCTGCATCTGATCCATGCATCTCTGCATATGCTGATATATCTCCTCCTCAATGCCCTTGCAAAAATACCCCTCCATGATGGTGTGGTATGCTCTCATAGAAAAAGTGGGAATGAAAAGGAAATCCTCCTAAGCTACTTGTAGCAACTTCTCCTTGAGCTTTGAAGCTCTAGGAAAGAAGATCCTACCATGTTAAAATATGACACCATCTCTCACTGAATATCCCTCCTCATGCAATTGGTCATCCAATATCATACAAGTATGAAGATCCTTGTAATACTCCACCAACAGCTAGGAGTTCCAATACGGATCTATCCTCCATAGTAACAGCGCTGACGATCTCTCATGAAGAGCACTTTTCATATGGTCACCATCTTCTTTGACATCTCCCATGCCAAAGATGCAAGTTGGAAGGCTGCTATCCTTCCCCTGCTGCTTTTTCCACAGTGCATAATCTGAAATGGAAGTGGGAACTGATGATGTTGAGAGAATGCTCTCTCTCCTTGACTCTACCCTAGACTTTCAATGTTGTATCAAGCTCTCCCAAAGTTCCCACTCATCTGGAATCACTGAGTGGTGCCTCAACTAGTGAAGCATCTATCTTCCTCTGCTGATCCAGTGGTCTCCTCGGAAAAATGTCTCCATGAAATGAGACATCCTCAACAAGAGATGACTAAATATATGAATTGAGAGAACTCTCCATGCTTCCACTTCACAATCCAATCACCTTCTTAGGTGCTTCAACCTCCAGAAATGAATACGGATGTGTACTTCTCATCTCATGATGTTGGGTATTCTCCCTACCTCCTCCTTATCTCTCCATGGTTCCACACCTCCTCAAAAATGGCACATGTAGGTCATTAGTGGTGCCTTGATCTCCACACATGATATCCTGGGGACTCCCTTTCAAAGATGCAAGCAACCCTCTATATGGATCAAGAGCTCATCCTTCCTCTGCATGAGGTGCTAGATCAACTCCATATATGTCAGTGTTGTTGCCCTCAATCTATGCAACATGAGTGGGAAACCTCCCAATGATTGGATCCCTTTTTGAAAAAGAGACCTCCATGCTCCCTTTCTCAAAGGTGTGAGATGGAAGTTTTTCTTCTGGAAAAGTATGGTGCAATTGTTCAGCCTTCTCCATGGTTTTCTAAAATGGTATTGCGTTCTTATGCAAGGTTTTTGTTTGATTTTTTTTGTTTACCTCCACCATTTGTGTCTCATGAATCCTTACATCAAATTTTTTCACTAATGCCTTAGTGAAACTAGCATAGGATGCAATGTTTACATTTCTTAAAGAAAAGGATTCAAATATCCACCAGGCATGGGCCTTACCTCTCAAATGCAATGCTGCAACTTTGATGGATTCATATTCAAGAATGTGGTGCTGCTGCAAGAAGGTATCTAACTCCTCCACCCAAGCTTTGGCTGAACATACAGTTGAACCTTCAAAGGTAGATATATGAAATCTATCCTGATGCTCTCTTCCTTTCACCTTCATCTTGCAACACTCTGAAAAACTGAGATGATCCCAGAATTTATGAGTTTTAAGCTCATACTCTTTCAAGAAATCACTAAGGGTTTCCCTCCTAGAAACCTCTTCTCCTCTTTCCATCTCTCTTCTGGCAATCCTGGGCATGTGACTGCGCTATAAATTAGGGTTTGCAACTACTTCCTCACACTCCTCAAATCTAGATTCAAACTCTCTTGGAGATCCTTCATACATCTCCCTCTGGATATTCTTGAAATCCTCATGAATGTTATGTAAATATTTAGGAAGAATATTTTTAATTTTATCCCCTTTCGTTTCTCCAAAAGATGGATTATTTTCCTGCTTATTTCTTTGTCTCCTTGATGAGAATAGGAAGTGCAGGGTTCTCCCTCTTCTTTCTCCTTATCCTCCTTGGGGAGGTTCTTCATGGATCTAAAATATTATGAGATAAAACCTATCCTCTTCAATCTTCTGATCTTCTTGAGCTTAGACTCACAGGTTGAGCCAAGAAAGCAGCTTCGATACCACTGTAATATTCCAAATATGGAACAGCTAGCAAGGCATGACTGGAAAATGCATTTTCTAATAATGGCTACTACAGGAATTGAAACCAAGACCTAGATCCCTTAGAAAAATGTTTCTAAGTGATAAATCCAAGAGGAGGCTCCAAATAAATCCTTATAAGTGGGTTAAACAGATCTCCCACACTTAGATGTCCTCAAAAAGTGCCTGATGAAGGGGGCTGCAACAATGTAAGCACAAGAGCCGGAATGAAAGCGTTATTTTATTAAGCCTGGGCATATAAATATGTAGATAGCCAACAAATATGTATTATAGTAGCAATGATATACAAATCCTTTAGGAAAGAGTCACTCAAGAAAAGCAATGCAACCTCAAAGGGGACATGTACATGGAAATAGAAGAACACTGCTACACATGTATTTTTGTAGGCTAAGAGGATGCAGTTTATAAGAGGAACTGCTACATATTACATAATAACAAAAATATATGACAATATATGGCTCAAGAAATAAGGGGGAGCAAGCTCTCAACCCCTGGAAACAATAATACAACAATCCTGAGAAGGATTGGCTGAAATATATAAAAAATGGAAAAATGCCAGAGTTGCTAGGTAGCAGCTGCAACTCAAAACTTGAACTGAATAGAGAAGGCTGAAGATGATAAACAATATGAAGTGTACTTCCTCCAATGGATCTCCTAAGTGGAATGCTGATCCTTACACTTGAGATCTCACCCTCCAATCAACACTGCAAACCCTCACTGCAAGTGCACTCTGAAAATAATGTAGTCTAAGAGGTAAACTGCACTGTAGATGGAATATAATACTTTTTCCAAGTGCCAAGATCTGAAAATAAGATATGATCCTTCCTTACTGATCTCCCAAAGGAAAAGAGACTCTCTCCTGTGCAAAACAAGCCCAGAAGTGGTGTTGTAGGACCTCCACTGCAACACCCTGCAACACAGTATTATCCTGCTTCAGGAATAACATTGTAGCTGAAGGAGGATGCCTTGGACTTGAGCCAATATGTGGAGAAAATGAAGTGCAATCCCTCAAGAGGCCTCTCAATAAGGATAATAATTTCTAAACAGGAATCCCTCATGCTAAACAACACTACAACTCAACTAAACAGTCAGAGACTGCAAATAGTCTGAACAGACAAATATCAATATACTCAAATATGTCTCATTATGGATGCCTCTTCCTAATTTTATGCAACTGAATGTCTCTTTTCCCCAGACCCCACACATTAGGGTTTCTTCCACAAGGAATATTTCTCCCTCCAAAACTACACTGTCTTCCCAAGCAAGCTACACCTCTTAGGCAACATTGTTGACTTGATCAAAATTGACCTTGTCCTCATGCATTTTCCCCTTTTCACACTGGAAGGTGAAAAATAAATATGCTCCATTGATCCCTTTCACACTATGAGGGATTTTATTTCTACTCATGGGCCATTTACCCAATTTATTCCCTCCTAAATAAAATAAGAAAAAATTAATATTCCAATTTTTTGCTTGCAAATTTTGGAATATTACAGACGGATGGCGTGTAAAATAAGATGGATGGCGTGGAAGCTAAGATGGAGGACATGGAAGAAAAAATGAAATACAGCATGGAAAACATGAAGGATGATCTAAAATTATACATTGAAGGTTTGACAAAGTTGATACAAGAAATAATTCCTAATGGTAAAAAGATAGTAGAGGAAACTCATGATGAGAAAAAAATAAATGTTAATCATGATTTCATAAACTCTAATGTTGGATTGAATAACCACCATATTTCAAAGATGGATATGAGGAAGTTTTGTGGCAAGGACCCTGTAACATGGATACTACATATGGAGCAATATTTTGATCTCAATAATGTGAAAAAAAAACACAAAAGGTACGCATTGCAACTTTACATTTAGAACAAAATAAATTTGTATGGTATCAATGGCTTTGATCCCATAAAATAATTGTAACTCGGTCAATTTTTATGAAGGAAATGATATCACATTATGAGGATACAAATACCAACACCTTCTTTTGCCAATTGATAAATCTTAAACAAAAGGGTTCAATGGCAGAGCACATTGAGGACTTCCAAAAATTGAATATAAGGGTAACTAATATTCCAGAGGAATAGAGGATTGATGTCTTCATAGGGACGTTAAAGGATAAAATCCAACATGAAGTTCGCGTTTGGGAACCTGATTCATTGAAGAAGGCATTCAAGTTGGCAAGAAAAATTGAATGTAAAATTATGGCAACAAGGAAGGCTACCACTCACATCTATAAAGATAGAAGTGTTGCTACTTCTAGACTTCTGTAACCTACAAGGTTGACACCAAAAAAATTAGAAGAAAAAAGAGAAAAAGGCCTTTGCTACAATTGTGATATAAAATACACTAAAGGTCATAAGTGCACTGAGAAGAAATTATTTTACTAGATTGTGAAGAGGAGGAAGAAAATGAAGAAGAAACTTTAAAACTAGAGGATATAAACCAGGAAGAAACACTAGAAGAAGAAGAAATGAGTCCGACCATATCATGTAATGCATTGGAAGGAATTACCACTCCTCAAACTCTCAAGGTAGAAGGACATATCAAGAAGAAAAAGGTAATAGTGTTGTTTGATTCGGGTAGTACCCATAATTTTATTCATTGTAAGGTAGCCAAGGAATTGAATTGTTTCCTATACCCAGCACCAAAATGTCAAGTGATGGTTGCAAATGGAGGAACTATAAATTTCTCTGGGAAATGCCATAATATCAAGCTATCCATGGGGGAATATGAATTGAATAGTCCAATGATTTCCATACCAATGGGAGGTTTTGATGTTGTACTAGGAGTACAATGGTTACAATATTTGGGGATGGTAGCTTTTAATTTTCAAGAACTTTTCTTGAAATATTTTTCAAAATGAAAGGAAATCGAATTACAGGGTATTTCAGGGAAGCCAGGAAAGATAATAAGTTGTAATGTCATGACAAATCTTCTCAAGAAAGAACAATGGGGCGCAATTTCAGAATTATGCTCACTAGAAGTTCCAACATCAAAATCATCTATTTCTCTATAACTCCAAAATGTCTTGGATAATCATTCCAAGGTGTTTGATACTCCCAAAGGACTCCCACCTATTCATGATAATGATCATGCTATTCATTTGACTCCAGGAAGTGTTCCTCTAAACATCAGGCCTTACAAATATCCTTATGTCCAAAAGAGTGAAATTGAATGTGTGATTACATAAATATTAGAGGCTGGTATAATTCAACCTAGTCAAATTTCTTTCTCTACTCTAGTAGTATTGGTGCACAAGAAATATGGATCATGGCGCATGTGTCTAGATTATAGGGAGATCAATAAGCTCACTATTAAAGATAAATTTCCCATTCCTATGATTGATGAATTATTGGATGAATTACATGGAGCAATTTATTTTACCAAGTTGGAACTTCATTTGGGATATCATCAAATTAGAATGAAGACTGAAGATATTTTGAAAACAGTATTTCGAACTCATGAGGGTCATTATGAATTTTTGGTCATGCCTTTTGGAATACCAATGCACCTTCTACATTTCAAGGGTTGATGAATTCCATTTTAAAACCCTTCCTTAGAAAATGTGTGCTCATATCTTTTGATGATATACTAATCTACAACATGTCTTGGAAGGATCATGTTCAACATGTTGACAGGGTGCTCAAACTATTGGAGGAGAAACAATTATATGAAAAAACATCCAAATGTTTCTTTGGAGTACAAGAGGTGTAATATATGGGTCATTTTGTATCTCACAAGGGTGTTAAGGTAGACCCTAACAAAATTAAAGCCATTAAGGAATGGAAAGTCCCCACAACCATAAAGCAGTTGCGTGGATTTCTCAGGTTAACAGAGTATTATCACAGGTTTTTTAAGGATTATGGGAGAATAACAACACCTCTAACAAAATTATTGAAGAAAGATGAATTTTCATGGACTCTTGAAGCAACTAAGGCCTTTGAACATCTTAAAGAGGAAATGTGCCTAGCACCAGTCTTAGCTACACCAGACTTCACAAAAACCTTTATTGTGGAATGTGATGCCTCGGGAAATGGAATTGGTGTTGTTTTAATGCAAGAAGGAAGACCCATTGATTTTGAAAGTTGTTCAATCAAAGGAAAGTATTTAAAAAAGGCTATTTATGATAAGGAAATGTTGGCAATACTACATGCACTGAAGGAATGGAGACCTTACCTAATAGAAAGACACTTCAAGATAAAAACTGATTGTGATAGTCTTAAACACTTTTTGGAATGAAGACTATCTTCAGAAGAGAAGCAAAAATGGGTCACAAAGAGGTTGGGTTATGACTTTGAAATCATATACAAGAAAGGGAAGCTAAATTTTTTTGCAGATGCACTCTCAAGAAAGGATTAAGAGGTGGAAGCATTGTTTTGTGCCATTTCCATTATCCAACCAGTTTGGATAACCGAAGCAAGGGATTAATGGAAGAAGGACGAAGAAGTGTGGACTCTCATTCAAAAGTTGCAGCGATAGCCTAGTACATCTGATACATTTAGTTGGAAAAATGATTCCTTATGGTAAAAATATCAATCATATATTTGCAAGAATTCCCAACTAAAACAAAATATTATTTTGGAATTTCACACTTCTCATTTATGAGGACACTCGGGATTTTAAAAAGCTTACCACAGGGTGAAGAAAGAATTTTTTTTTGGGATGGCCTTAAATCTGATATTCAAAAGTTTGTGGTGGAATGTTTGGTCTTCCAGCAAAATAAAGTTAAGACAATTAAGACCCCGAGTCTTCTACAACCTTTATCCATTCCAAGTCAATGTTGGGAGGAGATTTCAGTGGATTTTATCATTGGTTTACCTAAGTCCGAAGGAAGGAGTGTCATAATGGTGGTAGTTGATAGAATTAACAATTATGCACACTTTTGTGCATTATCTCATCCATTTAAAGTGAGTAAATTTTCTACTGCATTTATGGAAACAATTCAAAAGCTACATGGAAACCCGAAGATTATTGTAACTGACAAAGACCCTATTTTTACAAGAAATTTTTGTACGAAATTATTTTCTTGTTTGGGTACTCAACTAGCTCATAGCTCATATTATCATCCTCAATCTGATGGTCAAATAGAGATAGTGAATAAATGTTTGGAAGGATATCTTGGTTGTTTTGTATCTGATAAGAAAGCACAATGGGTGAAGTCGTTACCTCTTGCTAAATGGTCGTATAACACTTCCTTCCATACTGGAGCAAAAATGACCCCATTTGTGACACTTTATGGATATCATCCACCATCCATCAGATCTTCTTTAAGGGAAATTCTAAGGTTCAAGAAGTGGAGGATCACATTGAGCATCAGAAGTTCTCCAACTCTTAAAGGATAACTTAAATTTGGCACAAAATCAAATGAAACAACAAGTAGATCAACATCGCAGTGAGAGAAGTTTTGATGAGGGAGACTCGGTATTTTTACGGCCACAACCATACAAAAAAATGTCCCTCAAGCAAGCTAAGAAGTATAATAAATTGTCACCAAAGTACTATGGTCCTCACAAGGTTTTTCAAAATATTGGTGCTATGTCATACAAATTGGAGCTTCCTGCTTCTTCGTGAGTGCATCCAGTTTTCCATGTTTCATGCTTAAAAAAGATTATAGGGGACAAACTTCCAGTTCAAACAATATTGCCAGAACTTGATGAGGAAGGAAAAACCCTATTGGAACCTGAAGCAGTCATGGAAAAAAGAACTCGACAACTACGAAATCGATCAATTTCAGAGTATATCATCAAATGGAAGAACTTATCCACTGAAGATTCTACATGGGAGGATGAGAATTTTATACAAAATCACCTGAAGCTACTCAAGAGTGGAGGAAAACACTTTTTTGAAGGAGAGGAGCATATTAGGTCCCTATATTACTAGTATAGTCCCTTATTGTTGTTAGTGTAACCCCTTTATTGTTACAGTTGTACCCCTGTAACCCCCATATTGTTATTATTGTGCCCTTATATTATTATTGTTAGGTCGGCTAGGATTACATTGTGGCCCCATGGACTCCTATATATAGAAAGGATGTTTTGTCATTTGTATCATCCAAGAATTGTTCATTTATGTAATGTATTGGAGGTTGCCCCCTTGAAGTGGCTAATTTCTAAGGCATTGATCTCTCTTTTCTTCTATTTTTGGAGCTGGTTTCACAACATAATGACACGGAACACATCTCTAGCCTAGACCTTCTAAATTTTATCGTTAATGTTCTAATGCTTTCTTAGGTAAATTGACACAAATTTTATGTTGATCTTGTTCAAAAGTTTGTCTTCAAGGTTCACCACGTGATGTAATGGAAATTCCTAAAAATTCAAACTAAATGATAAAAAAAAAATTAATTTAGATTTTTCAATGAAAATCCTAGCTACTAAGTGGAAAGAGAAATCAGTTTTTGAGCAAACAAAAAAGAGAAAAAACTAAATCCATCTTTCCTAACTTGTTCCTATGCAACACACACAATTCACTATATGCATATGCATGTTTTTCTTTTCAGCTCCCTTTAATGTGAATGAAAGAAAGGAAACTATATGCATAAATCAATCAAACAGGTTTTTTCTTATGAGAAATGAGGAATGAAACTAGAATTTCTCTTAGGAAAATGAAGAATGGAACTAAAATTTTCCTATAGAAAATGAGGAATAAAACAACAATTTCCTTTTCGAAAACATAATTGATCTAATGCAAAAATAAAATACTCTGAATTTTATTTGGAAATGATAAATAAAAACACTAACAAAACATTGAATAAATTAATTTTCAAAGGAGGAAAAATAGGAAAGTTTACTGGTCTCTAAGAGTTATTAGACATCTGAGAATTCAACAAACAAGTGACTAAGACTGAAAGCAATTTGAAATTTTGATGCAATTTCGTTGGTTGAGGGGGAAACACAGTCTCTAAGGGGAGACAGTGCATTGTAGAGCACCCCTGAGTGGGAGACAGTGCACTGCAATGCACTATGTCTTGACCAACAATGCGTTGGGTGCATCTAAGATTGAAAATCAAGAAACTAGTCACACTTCTAATGAAATTTTTTCATTCAAATGACTGATAACATATAGTAGATTCTACTGTTGAACATAAATAGAGGAAAAAACACCATGAATGATAGGATACTCCCCAATGGAGTTGCCAATTTTTTATACGGAATTGTGATCTACAAATAAATAAAATTCCCTAAGTGTGGTGTTTTTCACTTAGAACAACAGAGGAAATAATAACGATTATTTTCTCTAAAACAAGCACATATACAGAATTGAGAAATAATCCTACTTGTGATTCTTTCACTTCTCCTTCCCCTTATGTCATTGTTGTCATCACTCTCAATCCAACCCAAGTTGCAAAATTGATTTCTGCAAACATAAACAAAGAACAACAAACAACATAGAATATAAAAGTATCTACTTATCTTACTCAAATAAAACTGATTAAATCTAAATTACATATATCATTCAAGAATACATTGCACAAGAAATAGATAAATATGTATGGAAAAATGAACAACAATATTTATTAGCGAGTAGGAGGAGAATATTACAACCAATATGGATCAATTTGTCATCAACGTGCTCCAACTTCATTCCAGCATCATCATATCTAGCATAATATTAGTAGCATATTAGTTCTTTCACTCTCTTATCAAATGATAATCCAACATCATAACTTTTCACAAAATTCTTCCTTCCTAGCACTAGGATGAGCACTCAATTTATAGGGAAACTGATGTTAGTTTCTCAATGAATGACTTTCTAATAATAGGAAACACATGTTTCCAAGTTCATAGGTGTTAAATGGACACTTGGATTTGAAGTAGGACACCTATGGACTCTTCTATAAGGCAATATCCATGTCGAGATTCGCAGAACAATGAGAATTCCACTCATAGGCGACCAACGCACCCTTGAGTGTCAGGAAGTGCACTACAGTGCACCCTTGCATGGAGGATTTGGAACTGCAACATAGTTATTCCCTACAAATGAGTGTTGGTGAGTAAATGGGTCATATAACATATACTTCAAACCTTGGAAATCTCACAATAGAAGCCATGAATAAAATTATCTTCACTTAGGGAATATAGAAACAGAAATATAAGGGGATGATAGAACCTATTTCATTGGTCCTGGGGATGATTTCCAGTTTGACCAGATCTTGAGGGATGATGCCCAAATTTACCTATAGTAGTCCAATATAAAATATTGATCTTTGGCAAGGCATCTAAATTCCATATTTTTCTCCATATTGAAGCTTTGTGGGGAAGTGAGGAGTGAGAAAGTTGTTGGACATAAATCTACTTAATTCAATACTCAGTTAAACGCCACCATCTGCAGCCTCATTCCTCTAGCTTCTTAAGGTCACAATCATACAATTTATATTCCATTAAGGCCACCAAATGAAAAAGTGATAAGGTATAGCCCCAAATTCCCACCGTCTTAGTAATCCTAAAGCTCTTTCCCATGAAAAATGTCAAAGAGGGAATTTTCTCCTTGTTGTACAATCATATCTTTAAAGGAGTGATATCCATGCGAGTCAAACAACTGGTGACTGAGGATGTTATTTTTCGAAATATTTATATTTTTTCCATTTCCTAAAATGTAGGTTAACTAATCCATTATTATTAGAATGGAAGATTTCATAAGTCTCCAAATGGACGGTCATCCTCTCGCTTCGATAATATCTTCTGGAGACTACTTTCTTTCCTGTACGAAAAATATTTTGTGCAACTACAAAAAAAATTTCCCCCATTCATAATTCCATAACAATAGAATTCATAGGAGTTTAGAACCCATTGCTAGAATCCTTGATTCCAATCCCACTACGATATTTGCGTTCCCAGACAATAGTCAAGTTAACCGAGTGAAATAGTTGGAGTTGGATTTCCCTCTTTACTAGAGAAATCATCTTAATTCTTGAGGAAGATGTTTCTTAACAGTAGCTTGAGAAAGAATTGGATAAAATTGATATATGCGATACATCTAAATTTGAATTGTTTCCAGGTAGAGTTTTTCTCCTTGGGAAGATAACAATGTTTACTTAATAGTCTTGAGGGAAAGGAAATAATTTTCACGCCATTCTTGTTTCCTGTTATGTGTCTAATCTTAATATCTTTTGGGAAACACAGTTAAACATTTTATGTCAACTCCACCAAGGAATAAATTCTTTGTCATGTTGAATGCAATGTCCTACTGCTTTTGGTGAGAAAAAATAGTAAAATTAAGGCAATGAATTCTCTTATGGTAACTACAAAATTTTGGGAATCAGGACCCATTAAAAATGGCTTGTGAGTTGTCATCCCTTCCTATCCAAGAAGAGTTGATGGGGACTTTATGTGAGGAGACAACAACTCAATTTTATTTTATCAAGGATGAGGTGCATGAGTTTGAGTTAATACAAATGGTGCATGAACTAGAGGGCCATATTCTCTTTCTAAGGAGCACATTCATGGATCTGAAAAGAATCATCTTACTGCACAATATTACCATTTTCATGAGAACAATGGTGTTCTTGAATTACATGAATATGTAGTATCTTCCTCTCCTTCAGAATTTCACAAAATTGACTTGGGGAAAATAATGAATGAAATGAAGGGTCAAAATTTTCTTCTCATGAAATAAATTCAAGAACTTTGAAGAAAATAAAATTTTTCCCAAACATGTTCTCATAAATGTGGTGTTTATTTAGAAGATACTTTTGTATATCCAAATAGTTACATGCCTTATGAGTACTTTAGGACCATGAAACTACTAGCCTCGCTAATAATGAGGATAAATATTCCCAAGATTCAAGACTTCCCACCCTCAAATGTTAATATTCTAGAAGCCTTTTACCAAATGAGCATTATGATGAAGACATGGTTGAGCACAAAGACCAAGTTCTAAGACCTCCTTCTTCAATGCCACATATAACATATAAGTCTAACATCAATTGCAAGAACCTTAATCTTGCATGATATTTACTTAAGACATACAATTCAATACAGGAACATGTTGAATGTGTGAATGAGGGTCGTATTCATGGGGTCTTTCATGTTTTTCTAAATGGTAATAAGAAGGAGAATGAAAAGATAGATCTCTTCAAGCCAAAGGGGGATTGGAAAAATAAAATGTCTTATTTTACTGCAAAAAGAGGGTATATATTTATCATTTTCATTTCTAGATTCCCTTAGAGTTAGAAGTAAGTCATTGGGTGGCATCCCTTCTTGTGACATGATTGAGGACTCGTCTCAAGCACAAATGAATGAAGTCGATGAATATGAGGAGATGAAGAAACCTCACATTTAATTGACCCAATATTCCTTTAGAATAAACCCTCATTTGTTTATATCTAATCATTTTTTATGTGGATGATGATAAAAACTAAAATAATGATAGCCAGTAATCAACCCTAGGATGTAAATAAGAAGAAGAGAAAGAGTTGTCATTATCAAACACAATTAGCCAACCTGTGTATGATTTTTATGCTAACTGTATGGTAGTTAATAAGCTCATAATTCTCTATTGGGCCGAAGATTATGGTCAAGATTATTTCTCAAATGCTAGAAAATAGTGTTGAATTATGAGAAAATAATGTTGTTTATGATGCAACAGTTGACCTAAAAAAAAATTGGAATCTCCTAAAAATTTTAACTTGTGACTAAGGTTCTCGTTTACCTTTCTCCAAATTTGGAAAAGGATGGTGTTGATTTTCATCTTGATACCTTTTTTTATGACAATGATATAGAGTAATGTAAAATGGTGCAACTCAAATTGTAGTATGATTCATTGTTGATAATTGGTGTCAATATATAAAAGGAATGAAGAGTTTGTTATATTCATAATCTCATCCCAAAATCAGATTCAGTGATTGGTTTCCGTGAGGTTCTGGGTCAAGGAAACATCCACTCCATGAATGAGATACTTGAGGAGGCTTCTTGTATTCTAGGAAAAAAACATACCTGTCATGCATTCAACTACCAGAATAAAGGGAAAGGAAAACATCTTTGCATTAAAAAATGACAAAGGCATCTTAGGGAAATGTATATTCACTTTTTATTTATCTTGTTCACCCACACACTTCTCGTGTTTTCATTGATCCTTTTTCGTCATTTTTGGAGTCATTTAATTTAAGGCCTTAAGTATTTTTGGACCATTCGAGGTAGTTTTTACAAGTGGAAATTATGTATTTCCCATTCAGCCTACACTTCATCCCTTCATGTGAATGCTTTCCTAGCAATCAAATGCATGATTCAGTCCCATACATTAAAACAATTTTCTAGCTCAACTCGATTGGTGATCTCATGTTTCCTATTTGATCAAAATTTATCTCAGTTAGGGTAGGTAGGTAGATTTTCCCATTGTATTCATAGGGCACTTTATAGCTTGCAATTTTCTTATATATTTGAAATTTAGTGTCATTTCAATCAATGCATGAGTTGTGGAAAATTTCAAGGTGAGAAGGAAGAAAGATGAATTGTTGTGATGGATGACTTTGCTTATTGCTTCCAATTTCATAAATTCATACATAATCTCCCCTATTATGAATTTGAGTTTTTTTTCAACACAATATCCTTTGCATGGGAGCATTAATCCATAGGATTGAGTGGATCCTCTAGCATAATTATTGGAAAATTTTTTGGTGGTTGTCTGGATGAATGAATTAGTCTAATTATGGTGAATGGATAATCATTGGTATTTTTATGGTATTGAATTTCCATGATCTTGGGTCTAGGTTAGAGTCTTAAAATACCAAGAACCTCAACTAAAACTACTTTTCACAATGGAAAATATAAAGAAGTAAATCACATATGCACAATTATATACAATTATTAACATACTTGTACAATAATGTACAACCCAATCTTCATTATATTAAACCAAATCTAAATAATACAACAATATATGGTATACAAGATACAATGACAATATTTGCAGATAAGAATCGATGTCATATATTGTCCTGTTGGTCCTTTGTTTTTTGTACTTTGTTGGTCCACAAAGGTGACTGTTATGGCCAACCTCTATGCTTCTCATTCAATTGTCAACCCAGGGTAAGTTTTCTTATTTCAAGAGTGTAAGAAAATATATGCAAGCGATATCAAGAATAGCTACTCTATGTTATCATGAATAAGATTATCTAATTCTTGAAGTTAAATCAACTTAAAGAGAAATGGAAAAATGCTGCTAACTATTCTGTCTAAATAAGCTCAGCGAGTACAACCTATGATTTGAACATCACACTGATGAATTGAATAGCAGTCCTACTGAATTGAACAACAAATTCAATTGATTGAAAAACAATTGCTTATCTAATTTTGCAATGGAATTCTCTTTGTAAACTAACTAGCTAACATTTCTCTGCATCAATAAAAAACTAGACGTCTTACAGTACTGATGGAAATATCTAATTCTTATAGCATTGAAAAATAGTCGTTCTAAAGCTCATAAAATGAATATAAACATGTTGATAAATGATGAAAGCATCTAACAGCTAAGAAAACAATTACTGTAGGCCAGAAAGAATGAACGATAAAATATCTTAACGAAATAGGAAACTACAACATCATAGGTTTATAAATTAACAAGTGGAAAGATATCTCATAGAATATATCAGACAATTGAACATAAATTCTGTAATTAACATACAACACAAATATTACCAAAGAAACTCCTAGGGATGGACCCAAACCACCAGAAGTCTAATGCAATAGAAAACTCAGGAAATGGCTATTCAAAACACCAAAATTATTTATTAAATGGAAGGTTAAGAAATGAATGCAACTAGACAGTTCTATCGTGATACGTCTATTATAGAAGATAATTCCTATTTAGCTCCCCCTTTCTTATTCATCTTTGGCCTTTTTAAAGGCGATTTCACTCATTGGAACAGTGTTTTCCTAACTATAGCCCACTGCTCATGGTTATCGTTTTAGTTCTTTGGACATGGATATGTCTTTTTGTCTTCTACCAGTCCCTGGGGGGTCATTGTGATTTTGTGTGTCTCTGTCTATTAGTTGTCTTTTGGTCATCATCGATTCAACTGCTCTTTTTTCCTATGAATAAATATGCAAGTCAAATTCTTGTTGTTTAAACATCCTTTTTATCGTTAGTCCACTTTTCCTAACTTTACATTAATCCTCCTTTCCCTTAGTGTTAAGATGAGGAAAAATTCCTAAAAGTGCATGATAATTCAAAGTAAAGGTAGGGTGAAAATGCACCTTATTCTTGGCCCAACATACTCCCCCTCTTACCTATTTGTAGGTCCTCATGCAAACAAATTATTGAGGTGTAACTGGGTCAAAGAATAGGTAGGGTAGACTTCTTCTTTGTATGCTCTAAAACCCTATTTCTGTCTAATTCTTGCAAAGTTAGTGTTTGTGTGAATATGAGAGGGCATCTATACCTGCACACTATCCATGGAGGGCCTATGTTGAAGACTAGATTGCAATATAAAAGTAATATGGAGGCAACCGCTTTGAAGTTTTTGTAGCCAAATGGCTCTCTTTTTTTCACATTGTTTGTGGAGGCCATCAACCTTTGTTTGGCTACTACCAGAGCTACTTCCTGAATGTCTTCAAAATACTCCCACCCATGCTATATAATGTCTTTATGGATAGGTCCCAGCTTAGTCCTTACTCCCTTTCTTCACATGAAATTCTTGTGTTGGATGAACTATTGCAAGGGTTTAGTAGGCTCCCCTCTAACCCATAGGTTGTAATATTCCCAATTAGTCATGAGCTAATTATAATATTCGTTTTTATTTTATTACTTTGTTTAAAGAATAAAAGAGCAAAGGAGGTCCATAATACTCCTTAAATTTGAATAAATCAATTGCAAAGGTAAAAAGGATAAATCTTGGATGTTAAATCAAGCATCCCTAGGTGTGAAAGGGGCTGGAACATTTTGACTGGGTCAACCTTAACCAAATCTATAGTGCTGTCATGAAGTAGTGGACATCAATGAGGGACAACAGAGTTTTCGATGCAGGTGACTTGTGTGAAAGAAGCAATCTCATTGGAAGTGGTTTAGGTTTTGGCAAGCTCTTGTCTTATAAAATAAAGGGGATGGTAGCATTATAAGGCTGTTTATGTATATGATATTTTTATGAAGATATGGTCTGTTTAGACATATATCTTTGTCTTGATTTTTAGTTGAGATTGAATTTTTTTTAGCATTGGGTGTTCCTGATCGGGAATCCCACCTCTTCCCATCGAGTAGCTCTTGGGAGAGTTTGTATTGCATTGTCCACTATCTGGCTTAGGGCGAATTTTCTTCTTTCAACTACAGTGCAGATCCTGCTGAGGGTTTGGTTTTTTTCGTAAGCTGCAGCAAGTGGAGACCAAATATTTCAGATCTAAGCCATTTCAGTGCTCGTTTTCAGTGGAGGAGGTCTCTGCTTCATTTGGAGGACAATATTGAAGGCATTGAGCCTCATTTTCAGATCTTGACATCAGGCCAACCATGTTTTGATCCCTAAAGTAGAGTATAGATCCAGATCTGTGTTATTCATGTAGGTGCAGTTGCAGGGTGGTTTAGCACACCAATTGGAGAGCTGATTTTCTTAGTGTTGGGGATATGCTCTTCAATTTGGAGATCTATTGGAAGAGACTATTCTATTTTTCATATCAGTTCAGCCACACTTTTGAGATCTGTATTTTTCAGTAGATCTATAAACCTAAATCTCAGATCTAAAACTTGTACTTCGTGTTTTGCTGAAAACCCCAAAGGGGTTCTTTAGAGGAGCTTGTATAGTGCATGGATATGACATAGATATAAATTTTTATGCACTTATTTTCTCTAGATCTGGTGTGTAATCTACAGATGTTGTAAAGCCAATAAAATAATGCTGTAAGGATTTTACAGTCTTTATATATGGTTTCAACACCCCATTCTAAGGGATTTCTTTCATTGGAGGCTTTCTTTTCTTGTTATACATCATGTGGGCCATTTATTACACATTTTTTTCTGCTGTAATAACAACTGAAAGGTCTCCATATTGGCCTCTTGATATATAAAATATGACCTGCATTATTTTCATATCTTTCTGCATTGTGTTGCTGCATTCCCCATTTGGGAATATTGCAGTGGTATCGGAGCATCATCCTGGCACAACCTGTGCACTCTAAAGCCAATATGTCTTCGAAAGAAGGAGAACCTCTTATTGACAGATAAAAGAGGTATGAAAAGAGAAGGCATAGAAGTTTTTATTATACAAATGATAATGAAGACAATTGTAAAGCCCCTTTATCTGTAGGTGAATGTAAGGTCCCACCTTACCTACCATAATTATTATAGAGAAATATTATATTAAATCAAAATGCGATATATATATATATATATATATATATATATATATATTTATATTTATTTATTTATTTATTTATTTATTATTATTCTTTATTTTACTTTATTTTTTTATTATTATTATTATTATATAGAAGTTATTGGTGTCCTTTACACTACACCCTAAATTCTATCAACTTATCTTCAAAGCTACCAAGTTCAAGGTTTATCAAGATCCAAAAAAATACAACCATAATACTTGCTTCTCAAGACTAAAATCACCTTTAAAATATAAATTGTTTAGTGGGATGAATAAATGTCAACCTTTATGAACCACAATTTACAATAAGCTAATTTTTAATTCCGTTGTAATTAAATGTGTTCAAGAGTGACTAATAACATGCTTATGAATTATTTTCTTAAAAGGATAATTTAAATTATATAGAGTTGGCATCCCATAATTAGGAATTCATATGTGAGATGATATTGCAACAAATTACTTACTGCAATTTTGACTTTTCAACAAGACCCTTTAACTCAATGAGTTATTACACTAGAAATACCTTGATTGCAAATCTTAAATTAACTTAAGCCTTTTGTTTTATGGACGGTTCATAAACGTAATTAGATGCAATCATTGAACATTATGAAAACCAATTTACAAGTATAGAATGTACAGCCATTGAGGCATTTTTTCAACCACTTACAACCATTATCTCTTTAAGGTGTTTTCACAACAATTAGCTAACATGAATCCAAAGTTACATGACTTCACTTTTTTTTTTTTGTAAGTAGTGTCAATAATTGAACTTAAGATATTAGTAGACTATCAGCCATATTCATTGTTGAATCTATACCAATGAATACAGATATTTAGAAATTTCAAACATAGCTCACAATATTGTAAGGTACAGCCATTGAGGAATTTTGACAAATAGTTGGCAGTCATAAAACAGGTTGCCGTAAGGTTATTTAAATTTTCAAATTATTAACCATTTATACTTTAAAAACCATTTCCAAGTGGTTAGCCTATATCAGATTCATCACTATAAATTATCAGGCAGTTCCAATATAAAAAGAACCAGACAGCAAAACAAAACAACAGGCGGTTCTACATGCAACAACAAATCTGCAAAATAGAGAAGATTTGGGAATCGATGTCCGAAACCTTGATTTTTGAAATCAAAGTTGGGGTGAAATGGGCTATTGGAACGGATACCCCCTGAAGTGGAGCTGAATCACAACAGGGATGCCTAGAAATTCGATTCTTTAAAACAACAAAAATTATAGCCTAAATGTTTCATTTATGACTTTTGTCAAACATATGGAATGAAAACTTACAACTACACCTCTACATGAGGAAAAACAACCCAGATTTATGCTACTAATATATGCTCATTGAAATCACACATTTCTAAATCCACCATATGAGTTCTTGAAACATTTTACCACCCACAAGCTAATTCATTTGACATGAGTGACAAGCTTTTTGCACCAATTGCTACAATTTAGCAAACACATGGAAGCCCTGAATGCTACAGCCATTAAGGCTTTCTGTCAAAATTCTGATAGTACTATTACAACAACTTGAATAACAAAACATTGAAGAATATGAAACATAAGCCATAACTAAAATTTATTTCCAACTTACCTCAAGCATTTGATCTTCCAAACTATACTTTAGCTGCCATTATTTTTGCATTTTCTTTTAAGGGTTGATTCTGTAATTCCTCCAAGCATATTTTGGGTACATGTCCATTTTCTTACTTTTGATGTAAGCTGCAAGTTAGCACTTATTCGTGCATAAATAAATTTATAACATTACTCATTCACAGATTTTGTCAAACACTTTGCAAACTATCCTAAAACCATTTATAAAACATACATCTATTAATTACTTGAAACAGAACCATAAATCGTGAAATACTTACCCAAGTACTTTGGAATTTATTTATTGAAATTACCTTCAACAATATTTGGCTTTCCTTTCTCAAATGCTACAATACCAAGATTAGTACCATAAACTATACCAATAATAACTCCAATATTGAGATCTAAACATCCATACATATAGATTGATCTAGTCTTCATTTTTAACAAATCAATAATATTTTAGATAACATAAGCCTAAACCAAAATTAGATGCTTACAACAATTTAAAGGTCTACCTTTTATTTTATGCTAAATCTATACTATAATTTTAGGACAATGGAAATTATACCTGAAGAGATATTCAGCTCCAATCGTTGAGATTATGATCCACCTTTGATCCCTTAACCAACTCATTTGAACCATCCGGTTTTCCACCCAACCATATCCAGGGAGAACTCCTCCCCCTGGAAGCCCCGAGCTGTAAAAGCTCACAACCAGTACCAAAATACAACAATAGAGAGAGAGATGCAAGGAAAACTAATGAAGATAGTTTTCACTTCCTCTAAATACCACTCATGTTCAACCTCAATAGATACTTAGTAGATTAGTAAGAAATTCAGATTTTTTTTTTTTTTTGGAAGTACTTGGATACTCTCCATATCTCTCCCTTTCACAATATTCCTCAAGTCTCTTCCACTCTTGGCATTACCCCCTCTCCCCCCAAATGAGAATACATGAGACTCATATATAGGAGGAGCAACAAATTCATGTCATAAAGGAGGATTAATATGCATGCATTGTATTCCTTTTAGAGGAGTGTAACTTATGCCATTAAGGAGAGGTATGCATGTCTTATTTAAGGAGAGTGTAACATATGCATTAAAGTGAGTGTAAGAGGAATATTTTATGACACATATTTAATGAGTGTAAGAATATTTTATGACATATATTTAATGAGTGTAAGAGGAATATTCTATTCCTTGATGAGTGCATAAAAGAGAGTGTAATGTAATATTTAAAATAGAGAGAGTTACATAGAGCCATGAGAGTCATGAAGGAGAGAGGTGTGAAGTGATTGAGGAGATATAATTTCCTTTTAATAATAATATCATAGTCTCATAAAAGATAATAATATTAATAATATTAATAATATTGAGGATTAAGTCGAGATTGAACTATTACAATTGATTAATCATAAGTTAAGTGATTTTCCTTCAAGTATACTTGTTTACCCATTGATTGGAGGTGATTTACTATTTTTGGAAAGTCATATTTGAAATGGTAGACATGACTTTCTATTTTTAGAAAGTCACTCCAAAATTGTTAGGAATTAGATTATTAAGGAAATTCATCTACGAGTTGCCCATGAGTGGTATTTTTCTTCCAGATAATAGGGATTCTGCACCCCTATTGTATGCATATTCATGCCTTAGTAGATTGAGGACTCCGTGCCCTAATCTACTCTAAAGATCCAAGATTCCACACCTTGATCTTTTTAAATATTTAGGACTCTGCGCCCCAAACATTTCCTTATATATTCAAGACTCCACGTCTTTATATTTCATGGATTTAGGACTCCGCGTCCTAATCCTTTTATCATATATCCAAGACTCCATGTCTTTATATTTCATGGATTTAGGACTCCGCATCCTAATCCTTTTATCATATATCCAAGACTCCACGTCTTTATATTTCATGGATTTAGGACTCCGCGCCCTAATTTCCATGGCTTCTCATCTATTCTGCTTTGAAACTCCATGTTTCACCTTAAGGTACTGATTGTGAGCTCATACCCATCTGATGGTTCGTTGGTAAGGTCTTCTTCCAAGACCTGCACACATCACAATCTCATTGATCAAATAAATCAAATGAATTTCATAATTAACTTATTCGAATTTTACCAAATATTGTGCATGACTTCCACAGTCATTTTGGTTTTGGAGAAATGACTTCCGCAATCATTTATAACTTGAGCATCCCTGTTGGCAATGACCAAGTCCCCTGCCACATCATGCTTAGTACGAGATTATGCACATATAATCATACAAATCATGTATCATCCATAAATCATAATTAACCATATGTTCCACATAACCATGATTGTCCATGGATCTGTGTCTCAATTCTAAATCACCATTCACATCATACACCTATGTCCAAAATAGGATACCAAAAGAGAAAACATCACTAATATTCTCTTAACCAAAATCAATCCTTGTGCACGCAACCATAGATATTATCATAAGCACACAACAACCAAGTGACCCAAACCAGCTCATAGCATATAAGCATGTACATAAGTCTTTCATACATAATATTATATCAAAATCACCATCTCTAAGTGTCATCAAAGCTATCTCACTAATAAGGGACACTACAGTGAAGATGAAGAGAAGGATTTCCCTAAGGTCCTTCTTAGAGCCATGCAATACCTTGGTAGAGAAATCAAAGAGATGAGGATGGACAGATTCAAGGAATCCCCTAAAATATTTCATCATGGAGAACACTCTGCCATGTCTCACCACTGGAATGATCAACCAATGCATCAGCCACAAGTTTCCCAATGCTCTTCCATGCCTACATTTTTAGCTGTGGGAAATGAAGGGTTTCAAGAGCAAGAATCACTTGAAGAATATTTTGAAGAATATTAGTCTTAAAATTAGATATTCAAATATCACTTGAGTTTTCATGAGTTTTTCCAAATAGAGGACAATAGAAGACCAATGCATCATCATAGAGGTGGTGGATTCATTCAAAATCATGATCGACACCACACTATGGGCAGATTTTTTTTACCCAATTTTGATGGGTCATCCAAGTGTTCTGCCAAATATTGGGTAGAAAAAAATGACATCTACTTTTAGTTTAACAAGGTTCAAGATATGGAGGCTATCAAGATTGCAGTGCTGCACCCTGACGGTGAAGCACATGGCTGGTGGTTCCATGGCTTGTCTACATTGGGTCATGCAAATGTGACTATTTATTCAGAGTTCACTAGAAGGCTGGTGGAAAGATTTGATAGAAGATATCTAGAGGCACCATTCATGAGCCTTGCAAAGTTGAAACAATCACGTAATGCAAAAACTTACATTTTTGAATTTTTAAGACTTTCTGTTATGGTTCCTAATTTGTGTGCAGCAAGAAGGGTGTACATGTTCATTGATGGGTTAGATGAACCTCTTCATGGGTTGGTTAAATCTACCAAGCCCACTAGCCTACATGATTCTATTGAAAGGACTAGAGACCTTCAAGATACCTTTCCAAAATAAAAGGAAAATCTTCATCATAAGCCCTCTTTTCCATCAAAGGGAAAAGAAGAAAAGGCTACTCCTTCTAAGGAGAGTCAAAATAAAAAACCTCTTGATGATGTTGTCTGGAGAGATCAAAGAAGAAGTAATATTTTCTTCACTTTTCAAGAATCATGGGCACCTAGACAAAGATGTGCAGCTGGTAAGGCACACGACATAGAGGTATTCTCAGATGATGAGGAGGAAGAAGAAGATGAACCAAGAAGAGGTTACAACGATGACACTGCAGGAGGAGATCCAACATAATCAGGAGATGGGGATGGAGCATTTTCTCCTATTGGAGGGGCCCTTGCATCTTTGATAGGAGTACCTAGGTACTTGACCTTAAGATTTCAAGGTTCCATCTTGAATCAAAGGATTTCTATTTTGATTGACAGTGGGGCCACCCACAATTTTATTGATGCCAAACTAGTGCAAAGGATGGCAATACCCACTGATGCTTTTGAGGGATTATCTGATTTGGTCCTAGGAGATAGAACAATGGAATGCATGCATTATGTCCCATCACTATCAGTCACCATGGGAACATATACATTGATTGATCACTTCTTTTTGGTTGACATACCTGACACCAATGTGATATTGGGTGTTCAATGGTTGATTACATTGGGGAAAGTCACCACTAATTGGGAGGCTTTGCAAATGGAATGGGTGGATAAGAAGAGTGCTAAGACTAAAATGATCAAAGGCATGCATACATATCCCTCACATACAACTTCCACATAGAAAATAGAGATGGATTTGTGCAGTGGAAGCAAGGACCTTATAGTCCCATCTATTATACTCATGGGATTGTTGTATGGGACACTATTATCTAGTGGAAACCCACCTGCGAGGCCCCCTGATTCAATTTTGGTGAGAGATATCTCATAACATGATGCTCGAAACATAGATCTAGAAGGGATGGGAGCATTGGAAGACAATGATACAATACTCGGAGTCTTGGGTAGACTCAAGGAGGAGGGAGGCATTCTCCCAACATCATCATTACCCACTACCATTTAATATTCTGCACTATGGGAGGAGAAGCATGGAACGGATGACCTTCCAACATGTACCTTTGGAATGGGATATGTCAAGGAGGAAAGTAGCCATATGACAGACATTTCTGTTGATAGATCATCAGCGCTATCACTATGGGAGATTTATCCATATTAGAAATCCCAACTTTTGGTGGATTACTCTAAGGATCTTCACACATGCATGATACTTGATGACCAGCTACATGAAGAGGGCTATTCAGTCCAAGAAGGAGTCATATATTATCATGGTAGGATATTCTTATTTAGGGCCTCCAAGCTGAAGGATAAGTTTCTACAAAGGGCCTACGAAGGGTTCTGTTTCAGCCACACATATTCCATGAGATTCTACAACATCATCATGAGGAGCTATACCTGGAAAGGATTTGAAGTAGAACTACATCAAAATTTTCAAAGATGCATGAACCATGTGGAGATGGGGCAGCAACATAACTCTATAAAGGAGTTAATTCAGCCATCTCTTCCTCTTTTTGGGAGAGGGGATAGATCTATGAACCACTCCATTTGTCTGAGGTGAAATTTTGGTGAAGAATATGCTCATTTAAATAATGTTTCATTTTATTATTTCTTGCATTATCTCACCGTGTATATGCAAGCCTTAAATCCAAGAAGGATTATTGTACCTAATAAAATTCATGGCCAACTTTGGGCCACAAAAATTTCTGAACATGGCCGCTCCCTTGGAGGACAAAGGGAAATTTTATTTCATGATGGGTGCATTCCTAAAGCACCAAATATATCTCACACCTTCAGCCATAGTGATATGACATGGGTAGAAAGTAAGTGGTGGGGAAACCACTTACCACATCATTATCCAATGCAGTCAGGAGATGCATTGCACTGGTTCCACATATGGGACTATGACCCACCTCCATATGCACAAATTTATGTTTGTATGTATGTAATTTTGATCCCATACATTGATGATGTAATTGTAATTTTTCTGGGAATGTATGGAGGGAGGATGGGTGGTATGTATGTGCCCTATGGGATGGAGACTCTCCATGTACCTTATACTACATGTTTCAGGGAGAGCATTGGGCAAACCATGTTTGTTTCATTTGAGCTATTGTTTCCTTATGGGATGGATTATTTACATCTCATGAGAACTTTGGAGGAGAAATTCATGGAGGGATGGATTGGTGAACACTTAGCTTATAGAGTAAGATTATCAGATGTTGGTGTCACCAATGGAGGAGGAGAAGAGTTTCAACACTCACCATGTCAGTTGCTTGAGGACAAGGAACATTTGGGAAGGGAGGACTATAATATTCCCAATTAGTCATAAGCTAATTCGAATATTCATTTTTGTTTTATTACTTTTTTTAAATAATAAAAGAGAAAAGGAGGTCCATAATACTCCTTAAATATGAATAAATAAATGCCAAATGTGAAAAGGATAAATCTTGGCTATTAAATCAAGCATCCTTAGGTGTGAAAGGGGCTGGAAAATTTTGACTGGGTCAACCTTGACCAAATCTATAGTGCTATCATGGAGGAGTGGCCATCAATGAGGGACAATGCAATTTTAGATGGAGGTGCCTTGTGTGGAAGAATTAATCTCATTGGAAGTGGTTTAGGGTTTTCAAGCTCTTCTCTTATAAAAGGAAGGGGATGGTAGCATTATAAGGTTGTTGATGTATATGATATTTTTCAGAATATATGGTCAGTTTAGACATATATATTTCTCTTTTTGTTTAGCTTAGATTGAATGTTGTTTAGCATTGGGTGTTCCTAATTGGGAATCCCACCTCTTCCCATTGAGTAGCTCTTGGGAGACTTTGTATTGCATTATCCAGTATCTAGATTAGGGTCAAGCTTCTTCTTTCCACTACAACATAGATCATGTTGAGGGTTTGGTTTTTTTTGCAAGCTACAACAAGTGGAGACTAGATCTTTCAGATCTAGGCCATTTCAGTGCTCCTTTTCAGTGGAGGAGGTCTCTACTTCATTGGGAGGAAACTATTGAAGGCATTGAGCCTCATTTTCAGATCGTAGCATTAGTCCAAATATTTTTTGATCCCTACAACACATTATAGATCCAAATATGCGTTATTCCTATAGGTGCAGTTGGAGGGTGGTTTAGCACACCAATTGGAGAGTTGATTTTCTCAGTGTTGGGGATCTTCCTTTCACTTTGGAGATCTATTGGAGGAGGATATTATATTTTTCATATCAGATCATCCACATTTTATAGATCTGTATTTTTCTGTAGATTTGTAGACCTAAATCTCAGATCTATAACTTGTACTTGGTGTTTTGCTAAAAACCTCAAGGGGGTTCTTTATAGGAGCTTGTATAGTGCATGGATATGATATAGGTCTAGCTTTTTATGAAATTATCTGCTCTAGATCTAATGTCTAATCTAAAATTGTTTCATAGCTAATAAATTAATGTTGTAAGGATTTTCAAGTCTTTATATATGGTTGCCACACCCCATTTTGAGGGATTTCTTTCATTGGAGGCTTTCTTTTCTTGTTATACATCATGTGGGCCATTTCTTACACATGTTTTTCCTATTGTAATAACAAATGAAAGGTCTCCATATTGGCATTTTTCTATATAAAAGATTATCTGCATTATTTTCATATCTTTTTGCATTATATTGTTGCATTCACTATTTGGGAATATTACACAAGTCTAGGTGATGTTCTCTATTCTGGAAAATGTTATAGGTTTTGGCCCACTGAATCTGGTTCTTAGAAAAAGAGAGGAAGGTGTGGAACTAGATATCTCCTATAAAGGGACTAGGATTACTATCCCTAACCTTCTCTAGGAAGAAATTGTGCATGTAGAGCTCACACAAAAGACGTTGGACCTGTTCATATTGATCATTGAAACAATGGAAAAATTCCTCTATGGTTTTGAAAGTTGTGGGTTTCCCTGCCATGATGGCTTTGACCTTCAGCAGTAAATACCGCTCAACTAAAAATAGGGCATAGTTGGTGGCTGGTGCCCTGCATTTTAGCGCATCAGAGTACAGAGAGAAAATCATTTTGATTTGTTTCTTGGCTTGTTCCACCTAGTCCTGTGATCTTTTTACCTTTGCCTTCTCTTCCTTGAGTTGACCAAATGTTTCATCCTCTGTTGTATAAAGTTTTGTGAATTTCTTTAACAGTGCTTAATACTCTTTTGTGGGCACTAATTCCTTTCTGCATTTCTCTAACTCATGTTATGTTCGAATTAATTCATTATGCCATTTTTGATTGACAACTCTTTCAACCAGAGGAGCATAGGTAGGGGCTTCCTTCGTTTGGGTTTCCTTTTCTTTTGTGAATTCCTGCCTAGTTTGTGCAAAGGTTTCGGTAGTGTCCACTAGGTTTGTCTATAGCTCAATCTCAGTGGTGCTTGCTAATTAAGTCTGCATCACAGCTTCAGCAGTGTTTGCTAATTCAGTCTGCATCTCAGCTTCAACAGTGCCTATCGAATTGGTGACTAACTCTGTTTTGGTTTCTCTGGTGGTCAATTCTTTCTTGGGCTTCCGGGCCTTGCTTACATCCTCGAATTGCTTCCTCAAAATTTTTACTATTTTCCTTAACCTTTTGCAGGTCCTGCTTATTTTCTTAAACTTATTTTCAGCTAAATTTTCTTCTCGCCTGGTTTCAATAGGGGATGGAGGAGCAACAACCTCATTTTAAGGAATGGTGGCATAAATTTCAGGATTGGTACTGATGGTGTTTTCTATCTGTACTCTGAAGTTTACTTCTGCATGAGGGTCCCAGCTGGGTGAGATATTATTCCCTAAAGGCATTAGAGGGACCATTTCCATGCTTTCATTTTGTTCCAAGGGGATGGTGTCTCTTGAATGGTTTTTAGATTTGTATACCCCTTCTGCCTGCTCTTCCCTATTCACTCCATCACTCTCGAGAGGATACAAGGCCTTAAAAGCCTATGATTCCTTTTGGTGGGGTAATATATTGATGTGGCTAGAGCTGCAGGCAGTGGCAGATTAGTCTAACGGTTCTTATTACTCTTCAGCTTGCTCAGATAGGCTTCTAGTTTCATGGGATGCCCTCATTTTCTCCAATACTCGAGCCATCTCTTCTTCATAATATTGTAAGGTTATGTTTTGATGGCTTGAGGGTAGTGAGTGGGATGGCCCTGCATCCTCTAGGAATTCCAAGGTTTATTGTTGTCAATGTAGTCTTTTGGACCGCCTTCACTTGTTTGGTTCTGAAGTTGAGGCACAGGTCCTTTTCCTTCTAGGTATGTTCATTCTAGGGAGCTCAATTTCGGTCCCGACATGGTTTTCCTCAAGTCCCTGCATGACAAGGTTAACAAATTTGTCCCGGGATGTCTACTGCTTGCCTAACTCATGCATGGTGATTAATTTGATTAAACCATGGTGAATGATGACTTCTTGAAGGGTTTTCTCCTTTCTCATTCGAACAGTAGTGTTGTGTAATATAGAATTTAAAAAAACAGGCAGATTAATTGAAATATGTTTTTTTAGAACAGCTAATAATTTGAGTTGACATGGTTTTACCACGTCTTGGTGTCCATCGCATGTGATGAATCTCTGGATAAGTTTCCAATTCCTACCACAATTGATGTAGAGAGGTAGTGTTAATCCCTTTTCCTTTTCACTCCAATGGTTCTTCTGGATCCTGGTTTGCTGAAATTACCTCCCATAAGAGAAGGTGCTTTTCAGTCCATCTCTCTGCCTCTCCTAGTATTCCAAAGATTTCAACAATCATATCTTCTCTGACCAGTATAATCCTTCCCCTGATCCTGGTCTGTCCCTTCTGTAGGTTCTGCAGGAATTCAATTACTATAGTTGTATCAAATCCTTGCAATTTGTTTAAGTATGGAATCCATCCATCTTGCTGGAGGATGGCAAGCTGTGTATGATATTGGGAAGGTCGTTGGTTCATTCTGGAGAGAGTTTCCTCCCATGGCTGATGGGTTTTCTTGAGCTAATCTCTCCTTCTTTCTGTGTTCTCTTTCGACCCTATTGGTTAGAATGAACATTGTATGCAAGGGAAAAATAATTTGCAGCCTTCTGTTGTAAATGTAGGTAACTTCATATCTTAATTGCAATGATCCTTTGGTCTTATCATTGTATCCAACAAAATTTTTGTAGGAAATTCACATGCTTAATATTTATGGATAATTACACCCCCTCTCTCGAAGTAAGGGCATCCACATCCTCAATTACAAGAGATATTTGATCAATCATGAATGCATACGGGGGAAATGTCAGGGTTCATTAATCATAGTATGTACACGAGAATGGTGTTTGTGGCCTTGGAGCTCAAGGGAAGAGGAGTGATTGAGTAACTATGAGTGCATGGGGTGTAAAAAGTAAGAATTGGAATTTATCATAAGTGTATCTCATGCGAAAGTGACCGGAGAGGGGAAGAAATTAGTATATCGATTATTATGATAGGATGTCCTTCTTTAATGGTAAGGTGTGATGGAAACATGATTGTGATAGATAATGATTGGTGCTGTCATATTAAATTTCAAACATGTAATCATAGCTCGTTTATAGTTACTTCTGTGGTAAAATAGTATTATCACTAACTCGAGTAGTGGGTTTATGCCAAGAATGGAAAAAAATAGGAGATAAGGTATATGGAAGAGTAATTGGCTATTGTTGAAACATACTCTCATACCATAAGTAGAGCCACTTCTGCCAGTAGTCATTCATAGCCTCAACAGGGTTTCTATTTTAACCCAAAAAAAGAGCCAGAAACTTTTATGTAAAAGTAGTTACTTTTCCAATTTTGTGGCAATATCACCGTGCTGGTGTGGTGGCCAAATAGACACAATGTCAATCACTAGAGTTGTAGCAGAGTGATCAGGCCAGCTTGTGATGAGACCTCTTGTCAGTTGATAAGGTCACTACCCTAGTGTGATGGCCATTGTGGGAATGTCACCTGATAAAATCTTATGAACATGGTAGGCTGGCTCGTGATGAGACCCCCTATCGTCTGTTAAAAATTTTCATATAAACATAGTACTTATTTTTGAAAAGTAGGCATTTTTCTTTATGAAGAGTCCACTATGTTGGTGTGATGGCTAGATAGTCACAGTGCCATACACTCGGATTGTAACAGAGTGATCAGGCCAGCTCGTGATGAGACCTCCTGTCGTTCAAGCAATTGAGAAGGTCATTACCCTGGTGTGATGACCATTCTGGGCATGTCACTTGCTAAACCCTTATGATCATGGTAGGCTGGCTTGTGATGAGACCCCCGATCCTCTTTTAAAAAAAATTGCATGTAAACATAATATTTATTTTTTATACATGAAGGGAGGCTCATTAAATCCTTAAGAGTTAGGGATGGTGTGAGAAGTAAAAAAAAATCCAATACAATTAATACCCCTTAATCTTTTTTCTTTATGTCAAAGGGAAATACTACTCGAGAGTGTAGAAAGATATACCATTATAGGACTATGTATTGTGTGATAACATACTTGAGTAGGGAATGACTTAGCCCTTCGTTTCATAGATATACCATGTCAGCTTCTAGGTTAGATATTTCCTTTATAGTGTCAAAGGATCGTCATATTAGTGATTTTACTACTTTCTTCTTCCTCAAGTGCTAATTACTACTCAGAGATGTCTTTTATGGAATGAGGAGAGATTATTGAAAAAAGAAATAAGGATCATGTTTCTTTAAAGAGAGGAAAAAAATCAATTGTTCAATCCATTTGAAAATCAGTTTTTCAATTAGGAAGTCTTTCAACGATTGGAATAGTAAAAGAAAAAATGTGAAACATGGTTGTTCAATCCAATTTGAACAGTAGTTGTTCGATTGGATTGAACAACAGTCATTCAAATATTTGAATAGAAAAGAAATAAAAATGCAAAAACACGACTGTTTAGTCTAATTGAACAACAATTGTTTAATTGGATTGAACAACAGGCATTCAAATAATTTTAACAATGACCATTCAAATAATTTTAACAACAAATAAATAAAGACGCAAAAACACAAATTTTCAGTCCAATTGAATAGCAACTGTTCAATTGTATTGAATAGCAGTCGTTCAAAGAATTTGAATAGAAAGGAAAATAAAGTCACAAAAACATTACTGTTCAGTCCGAGTAAATAACAGTTGTTCAATTGGATTGAAAAACAGTCATTTAAAGAATTTGAACAACAAAGAAATAAAGATGAAAAAACACGGTTGCTCAGTCCAATTGAACAACAGTCGTTCAAAGAATTTGAACAACAAAGAAAATAAAGATGCAAAAACATGGTTGTTTAGTCTGATTGGAAAAAAACTATCCAATTGGATTGAATAGCAGTCATTCAAATAATCTGAGCAACATAGAAAAAAACGAGGGATGATGAAAAAAAAGGAGGGTACAATTGTGAGTATGAAGCAAGTATAATGAAGTAAAAAACTAGGAATTGCAAAGATATTATATATATTATTCAAAAATGAAGGTAGCAAAGTCTCATGTGCTTGAGGTTGTGGGGTTATCACCCACTTCTGCCACAACTTGGATAGTAGGATCATTTTGTATCTACTGGTAGAAAGACTCCTTTGTGAGAGGTTTGTGATATAGGTGCACTCTGTGTCCATTGACCCGAAATGTATAACTCGACTCGTCTATGGTGGTCAAGGTGAGGGTACCGTTATTGTGTACTTCTTGAATCTCATATGGGCCGAGCCACCTTGTTTGCAATTTTCCCGAAAAATATTAGATTCTAGAGTCATAGAGAAGTGCCCAATCTCCTTTATATAATGTCTTATTTTTTATGACGTTGTCATTCCACTTAGCTCACTATTGTTGTATGATTGTTTTTTGCTGTAGAGGTAATAGCCGCATTTCATCTAGTTAATTTATTTGTTGGAATCTTTTATTATGGGCCTCCGTCAATTCCAACCCTACTTCCTAGGCCATCCTTAGAGTCTTGACTTTGAATTCAATAGGGAAAATAGGCTCTCTTCCAAATAATAGATGATATGGAGAATATCCAGTGGTGTTTCACCATGTTGTGCAATAAGCTCATGGGGCCTCTAGTAGTCTAGTGGCCTAGTCTTCGCGATGTATTGATATTTTTTTAGTAAGAATTACCTCAAGGAATTTGTTGGTGCTTTCGACCTGCTCGTTCACGTATGGGTGGTAAGGAGACGTGACTCTATGGATGATATGTTGATTCTTTAGAGTGGCTGTAATTTTATTACCCAAAAACTGTGCCCCTCCATTGGTTATCACTTCTCGTGGTAAGGCATATCACACAAATAGCTCAAAAAGAAAGTTAATCACAAATTATTTTGTGGCTCTTCAGAAGGCCATTTTTTCTACCCACTTTGTTACGTAATTCGTGGCAACTAGTATGTAGATTTTATGGTTTTATGGTGGTGTTGGAACGGGGTCTCCTATGAGCTATGAAACTGGTCCAATTTTGAATACTTTTGATTAGATTTATTCTAGCGCAGGGGTTTTGGGGTCAGTCAAAGCCCCGAAAGCATTGTAATGGGTAAAAGTGTAAACCAGGGGTCCGAAAACCACGGTTTGTGGACCATAGGAAAGTTTAGGCTAGATTATTATAAATAGAGGAACATTTTGTATTGTAAGGTAGGCAATGAAGAGCTATTGATGCAAATTATGGTTTAAGTTGTCTTTTTGGGTTTTGGGGGAAAGGACCCCTGTTGGTTGTGTGCGCGGAGATCCAAAGAACAGCTATGTGTGGACCCTGTTGCTGTGTACGCAGGCTAGGAAGGGGATTGTAAGAAGGAACTAATGAATTGATGAATAAGAAAGGTTGATAGAGAACTAGGTCTGTGAGTACTATCTATGTGAATCATTGGTAATTACTGCATTGTGCGCATTATTTATTTAAGCTACGAAAGATCTGTGTAAGTGTGTTTTCTGTATCTGGATCTGTTCTATTCTGTTTATGCTATAAAGTGCTACTATCATAAAAGTATATAATTATATATCTAGTGCACATGGATGTGAATAGAGACCTCCTTTTCCCTATGCAGAACAATGTGTTCTGGGTATCACAGGGCCAAACGCAGCTCTGCTTGCCTTACCTATCCTTTCTCAGGGTGCGGAAACCTAGTTCCAGCACCCACCCATACCACTTTGGGTGAAACTTTAACCTATGCAATTAGGTAATTTCCAAAAGGGCCAGTAGTATAGGGGTTTCTTGGCAAACCTTCAACTCCGCACTTGGGTCAATACCCCTCGTGCCAACAGGTGGGTTGAATGGTCCAACGAAGTCCAGTGCCCATCGTTCGAATGGTTCTACTACCAACTGTGGTTGTAGTGGCATTTCTTCATCTTAACCTGGATGACCCATTCTTTGGAAACTATCATAGGCTTGCACATATTTTTCTGCATCTTTGAAAATCATAGGCCAATAAAAACCCAATTGTAATACTTTGTGCCCCATTCTGCGATTTGTGAAATGGCCACCACAAGGTTCATCGTGACAGGCCCATAGTTTATCATAAATTTTGTCTTCCTGGATGCATCTTCATATATGCATGTCAGCCCCTGTGTGATAGAGATATCCACCGATCCAGGAGAACCTAGCATTGTGTTATACAATCAGTTTCCATTCCCTTGATGTTAAATTCCTGGGCATCTTTCCTACTTCCAACTAGTTTGTTGTGTCTCCGTACCATGGTGTTTTCATTGCTACAGTGAATAGATGTTCGTCAGGAAAATAATCGTCGATTGCTAGTGTTTCATTTTTCTTTGAAACCCTGGATAGGAAGTCTGTGACCACGTTCTCTTTTCCTGGGGAGTACTTGATGGTTATGTCTAATTCTGTGTAGTTTAATTCAGCAGGACTGAGATTTTTGCTGATATAATAAATAGCATAGGGATTTTTGTCTTCTTCTTGACCAAGAACTACCCCTATTGCTATCCCATATACATATGAAGAAATGTGAAAAGAAAGCTCCCAGTTAGGACCGCGTAAGATTGGTGTCGTCGAGACCAGTTTCTTTAAATCTGTAAAAGTAGTGTCATGTTTATCAGACAAATGGAATTCAACATTTCCAGTCAATGCATACAAGGGTGTAGTAATTTGTGAGAAATTATTTATAAACCTTCGATAATACACTGCATATCCTATAAAACTGTGTACCTATGTCTGCGTACAAGGTGTGGTTAATAAAAGGATTACCTCTATTTTTTCCTAGTCTACATGTATTCCAGTTGCAGTGATGTAGTGTCTTAGGATTACTCCCTCAGTCATCATCATGAGGCACTTTTCATTGCTTAAACATAACCTGGTAGTAATACATCGTTCCAATACCTTTTCTAGCATTTATAATGCTTGATCAAAGTCATCACTATATGGAGTGAAGTCGTCCATGAAAATTTCAATCCCCTCATTTATTAAATCATAAAAAAATTTGAGTATGGCTCTTTGGAAGGTTGTTGGGGAATTGCATAGTCTGAATGGTAGTACCCTGTAGGAAAATGTACCCCACGGGCAAGTAAAGGATGCTTTATCCTAGTCTTTGAGGGATATTTATATTTGATTGTAACCGATGAACCCATCAAGAAAGGAGAAGAACCACTTCCCCGCCAATGTATCAAGGACCTGATAAATAAAAGGGAGGGGGAAATGGTCCTTCTGTGTTGCTTCATTAAGTTCTTTGTAATCCACACAGATTCTCCATTTCCCATTCTTTTTAGGAATGACTACCAGAGGTGAGACCCATTTGCTGTCTAAAATAGGATAAATGAAATTTACATCTAACAGCTTTTGTAGCTCCTCTTTTACAATATATTTTAGATGTGGGTTTAACCTACGTTGAGGTTGCCAAATGGGCCAAGCCTCCTTATCAGTATAGATGTGATGGGTTTATAGCTGAGGGTATATACCCTTCATGTATGGGTAGTCCCAAGAAAATTCTCCCTAATAATTCTGTAAAACCTTTATGAGCCTCTGTCTTTGGATAATATCCATATTGTCGTTGATATTCAAAATTTTCGCTGGATCAATCTCAATGGGTATGTTGTTGCATACAGTGATTGTGGGTATATGCTGATCATTAAGATCTGCCAAGGGACCCTCTTTATTTTCGTCTTCAAGAGTTGGTTTTAAAATTTTTCATTTTAAGTTTCCAGACGTAGATGGATGATTCATAAAGTTATTTATTACATCATCTTCAGTTTGATACTTAAATTCAAGAGCTTCAACTAATGTCAGGGGTGGACGAATGTTTTTCTCCCAATATGTATGCAGATGCTTGTGAATGTTTACCATGGGTAAACTTGGTTTAGCAGGCAAGTAAATGATAATTTTATTTATGGAATATCCCCTAGCAATGGTCATGCTACCTGTCTCGCAGCCTATGTAAGCATCGACTGTCGCCAACCAAGGTCACCCAAGAATCAATGGGTGTCCATCCATAAGATTATTTGGGTTAATAACTAAAAAATCAGCTGGATACTCCCATGAGTCCACAGAAAGCAGGATATCATGTAATATTCCTTCTGGCCAGATAATAGACCTATCAGCAAGCTCCAACAACGTAGTTGTGGGTTCTAAAGATGATATGCCTAGTTTCTCGCAGGTCCCTATCGTTAAGATGTTAATGGCCTCCCCTAAGTCAACCAATGTGTTTGGAAAGGAGTGGCAAGAGATTTTCATAGTTACTATGGGATTCCCTGGGTCATCATATTTCATGGGGGTTTCCTTACCCAACAATAAGTCAGATAGTGCTCCCACCACATGAAAAATGGGTACAGTTTTTGTTCTTTTTTCTTGCTTCTTTCCACATAGTTTTTTAATTGTCTTGGCATGGATGGGAATGCCTTGTATGGCCTGCAGAAGAGGGATTTTGATGCAAAGGTTTCTTAATTCCCCTAGAATATCAAAATGTAGAGAGACCATTATTCTAGGGAGCGTTAACCTTTCATGGAATGGAGGTGGAGAAATCCTAATATTTTTAGGCTTCACTTGGTCAATAGTTTCCTTTTCTTCCTCTACTTATATTTGAGTTGCATTTAATTTTCTGGGCTGAGATAATACGCCCTGATCTCAGCCTTAGTTCATTACATTTTTTCTGTTTAGTTTCAGGGTTTGGATTTTCTACAACCTAAACTAGCCGAAATGGCATGTTGTTGGCGTTAGGGTTGGGTTGGGCCGTAATTGAGGATGTATGATAGGCTAAGGGTTGTGCTGGAATGGTTATGGACCTGGTAGTGTAGGTTGATTTTGAATCCCTGTCCCCATTGGTAGGTTCGTCATTTCTACAGGTCGTTGCCAATTCTGAGGCCAATTTGTGTTTTGAGAAGGGGAGGCTGTCTACTGGGCTTGATATGGGGTGTTTTTCCAATAAGGAGGGGAACAAGGAAAACTTGGCCAACTATTCCCTAAGAAGGTTTGTGTTGGTCAAGGTGGTATAGGAAGCGACTGATATGGCCAAGTAGAAAAAGGTGGTTGATTCTACCAAGCTATTGCTAGGTTTTTTTTGGTTAAATTGTGGAGAAGAAAAGAACAGAGACAGGCTGTAAGGCATACCTGGTCTTGCTTGCCATTTTCGACACTATTTCATTAGGTAGACTAGTTTTGTTTCTTCTTATGCTTCCTTGTAAACTACTTTCAGTCCTGGAAGTGAAGGGCAATGGTCCGTGGCATGTTCCTTAGTGTAGATAGCATAGGTCTGAATCATGTCTAAGGGGAATTACCTTTGGTTGTGCTTCTTTCGACAGTGTGGGAAAAAGGCGGCCAAGTTATATTATGATATAGTTTTCTTCTACTTGGCTTGTAGGAAATCAATTTGTGTTTTCAAAGTACCCAAAATTTCAGTTTTAGAATATTCCAAAAGATTACCAAAGTCTAGTCTGGTTACGTTTCCACGAGACTGCTTAAAATATTTTTTCGTTGAGTCTCATCCAGATGGCTTATTTCCCGTACTACCCTAAGAGCACTTGTTAGACAGTGAAATAATCTCATCATATTCTTCTTGCTAGATTTCCCTTTTTCCCATTATATTAAGTGTTTCAACCCATTCCTCTTTCATTCCCTTAATCATTGTTACTTTTAAGATGTCTTTGGATAATGCAATATATGGAGACCTTTGTAGATTATACTGAAATATTTCGACGTATTCCTCTATTGTCTAATTTTATTTTGCAAACATATTGAAGATTTCATATTTTAATTCTCTATTCTAGTAATAATCTTGATATCTATTTAGAAAAGTTTTCTTCATTTGGTCTGAGTTATTAATGGTTCCTCCACCGAGTCCCATCAACCAATGTAATGCAGTCCCCTTCAAAGTAGAGGGGAACAATTTTAGTTACTGTGGGTCAGTGGTGTAGTCATATCCCCTACATAAGACATTGAATTCAAATAGAAATTCATCATGATCTTCCGAGGTCAACCCATGGAAGGTGGGGATGTTTTGTAAGGGAATGGATTTGATAGGGGCATTAGCAACATGGTCAAAAATGGGATACTCCAATGTTGATGTCTGTCTCTCATTTTGGTTTTGATTATTTACCATTTGATAAAAGATATGACAATAATCTTCGGGGATTTCTTGTTCCAAGGAGTAATATTAACGGGATTGGGTGGTGAATGCGGAGGAATCTTTACAACACTCCCTCGATCTAGGATACCGATTATCTCTGTCTCGACCACTTTCTCACAGGATTTGAGTTCTGGAGCTTCTACTTGTATTGTACCACTATTTTCTCCTTCCCTTTCTTGTAAATTACAAGAACCTCCCTCTCAGGAAGGGTTAGTAATTATGTGTTCAGCAGTCTGAAGGCTTTGTACAAACCCTTATGTTTCACTGTGAATCTCGGCGTGAGCTGTAGATGGTGAGGTTGCCGCCTGAGGGAGTGCAGTAGGAATTTGAATAGGAATGGTTCTAGGTCCTATGGATTCCTGGGATTCATCTTTCTTAATGATTTCATCTATATATGTTGTTCTACCAAGGATCATCGATCCTTTGGGTTTTGTAGACTTTTGTGAATGATTTTGATTTGTTTCTATCCTTTTCTTCCTAGTCATAAAACAAGAGCTCCTATTCTATTAGCCTTTGCACAATTGCTGAGAAGTGGGTTAGAGAGCAAGAGTTTTCTTGTCGGTACACAGGTTCATGCCTCTCGTTTTTAATACCCAGTTCTTCGCAGCAACAGGAAAAAAGAAATGAAGGACATCACTCTTAAACACTCTCCCCAGCAACGATGCCAAAAAATGTTGGTTCACAAAGGTGACTGTTATGGGAAACCTCTATGCTTCTCATTCAATTTTCAACCCAGGGTAAGTCTTCTTATTTAAAAATTTTAAGGACATTATATTCGAGCGATATCAAGAACAACTACTCTATGTTATCATGAATAAGATTATCTAATTCTCGAAGTTCAATCAAATTAAGGAGAAATGGAAAAATTATGTGAGCTATTCTATCTAAATAAACTTAGCAAGTGCAACCTATGATTTTAATAGCACACTGATGAATTGAAAAGAAGTCCTACCAAATTGAACAACAAATTCAATTAATTGAAAAACAATTTCTTATCTAATTTTGCAATGGAATTCTCTTTGAAAACTAATTAGCTAACATTTCTCTGCATCAATCAACAACTAGATGTCTTACAGTACTTATGGAAGGATCTAATTCTTAGCGATGTATAGCATTGAAAAATATTCATTCTAAAGCTCATAAACCGAATATAAATGTGTTGAGAAATGATGAAAGCATATAACAACTAAGAAAACAATTACTGTAAGCCAAAAATCATGAATGATAAACTATCTTAATGAAATAGGAAACTGAAGCATCATAGGTTTATAAATTAACAAGTGGAAAGATATCCCACATAATGCATTATATCACTGAACATAAATTCTGTAATTAACATACAACATAGATATTAGCGAAAAAACTCCAAGGGTTGGGCCCAAACAACCAGAAGTCCAACACGACAGAAAACTCAGGAAATGATTATTCAAAACACCAAAATTATTTATTAAATAAAAGACTAAGACATGAATACAACTAGACAGTTCTCTCCTGAATACAACTCTACAGTTCTGTGGAGAACTCACCCTATTAGTTTCTTGGGGAAAAGAAAAATTTTGGAGGGGAGGACTATAATATTCCCAATTAGCCCAAGCTAATGGGAATATTCATTTTTTTTCATTTTTCTATTGCATGAATAAATGTGTAAAGGAGGAAAATAAAAACTCCTAAAACAACAAATAAATCAATGCCACATTTGAACAAAGATAAATTTGGGTTATTTAGATAAACACCCTTATGTGTGAAAAGGGTTGAATGCTTTGACTGGGTCAGCCATGACCAAATTAACAGTGTTGTCTATAAGGAGTGATCTTCATTACTGTACAACGCAGTTTTAGTTGGAGGTGGCACATCTAAAAGAAATTATTTCATTGAGATGGTTTAGTGTTTTGCAAGCTCTGAATATTATAAGAGGAAGAGGAGGACAACATGAGAAGGTTGTTGATTGATATCATATTTCTAAAGAATTTGTCTATTTAGGCATTTCTTATTCTCTTTTTTTTTAGCAGAGAATAGTGATGTTTAGCACTGGGTGTTCCTGATCGGGAATCCCACCTCCTTCCTTGAGTAGCTCTTGGAGGAGTCTAGTATTACTTGTTCACTATCAGGCATCTAGCCAAGCTCTTCTTCCAACTACAATGCAGATCATGTTGAGGGTTTGGTTGTCTTTGTAAGCTGCAGTAAGTGGAGGTTAGCTCTACTCAGATCTAGGCAATTCTAGTGCCTCTTTTCAGTGGGAAAGTCTTCTATCCCCTTGGAAAGAGAGTATTGGCTAATTGGAGCACTGATTTCAGATCTTGGCTTGAGGCCACATATGTTCTAGAGCCTACAACGAAGTTTTCCTTCCAGTACTTCTTTATTTTCAAGTGTACAGTTGCAAGGTGTTTTGGCACACTTTTGGAGGAGAGATATCTAGTGTTGGGGTTATGCCCTTCGCTATCGTGATCCATGGATTTGAGATCTATTCCATGTCATATTCATATCTGATCTAAATACTCTTGTATTTGCTTCAGAATTTCTAAATACTCTTGGAGTCTACTGCATAAGACCTCAAATCTACTCCAAGTACTTCACTTTTTGCTGACAACCCTAAGGGGAATTTAAAGAGGAGCCTACCTAGTGTACAAAACTGATATAGATCAAAAATTTTGTACAAATATCTTCTCTAGATCTGAAGTGTAATCTACAACTATTTTCAGCCAATAAAATAATGTTGTCAAGCTCATTCAATCATAATATATGGTTGCAGCACCTCATTTTTGAGGATTTCTTCATGCAAAGTATTCTATTTTCTATTCTATAACTCATGCACTTCAATATAAATCTGATTTTATGTTGTAAATGTACATATTGAGCCTCCATATTGGCCTCCTGCTTTTACTTTGCTAAATTGCGTTATTTATGTGCAATATTGTTTAGTATTGCTGCATGTTTCCCATTTGGGGATATTATAGTGGTATCATAGAAATCACCTTGGAACAACCTATGCTTTTCTAAGAAGGAAATATTTCTTTTGATGAAGAAGAGCCTCTAAATAAAAAAGAGAAGTGGTATCTGAAGAGAATATAGAAGAAAACATTTGATTACACAAACGATGACAAAGAAAAGGGTAAAGCCCCTGAATCTGGAAGTGAAGAAGAAAAAAAGGATTTCCCCAAGATCTTTTTGAGATCCATGCAAGATTTTGCTAGAGGGATCAAAGATATGATATTGGACAGAATCAAAGAATCTCCTAAGATATTTCATCTTGGAGAAAGCTCTGGCATGTCTCATCACTAGAATGATCAACCCGTGAACCAGCCACAAGTTTCACAATGCTCTACCATGCCTACCTTTTTGGTTGTGGAGAATGAAGGGTTTCAAGAGCAAGAACCCCTTGAAAAATATTCTGAAGAATATGAGTCTCGGAATCATAGATTCAAGGATCACTTAATTTTTCAAGAGTTTTTTCACCTCAAGGACAAAATAAGACCAAGGCATCATCATAGAGATGGTGGATTCACTCAGAATCACGATCAACATCACTCTATGGGTAGGTTATTTTTACCCAATTTTGATGGGTCATCCAAATTTTCTACCAAGTCATGGGTAGAGAATCTTGACATCTACTTTTAGCTGAACAAGGTTCCAGAGATGGAGGCTATCAAGATTGCAACACTGCACTTTGAAGGTGAAGCACACAATTCGTGTTTCCATGGGTTGTCTACATTGGGTCATTCCAATGTGACTACTTATTCAGAGTTCACTACAATATTGGTGGAGAGGTTTGACAGAAGAGATCCAGAGGCACCATTCCTGAGCCTTGCAATGTTGAAGAAATCATATAATACAGAGTCTTATATTTCTGAATTTTTAAGATTATATGTTATAGTTCCTGACTTGTCTCCAGCAAGAAGGGTATACATGTTCATCGATGGCTTAGATGAACCTCTTCATGGGTTGGTTAATTCTACCAAGCCCACTACCCTGCATGATGCTATTGAAAGGGCTATAGACCTTCAAGTTTCCTTGCCAAAAGCAAAGAAAAACTTTCAGCACAAGCCCTCTTTTAATTCAAAGGGAAAGTAAGACAAAGTTGCATATTCAAAGAAGGGCTCATACAAGAAGCCTCTTGATGAGGAAGTCTGAAGAGATCTAAGGAAGAATAATATATGCTTCACTTACCAAGAACCATGTGCACCTAGACAGAGATGTGCTGCTGGAAAAGCACATTAAATAGAGGTTTTCTCAGATCTTGAAGAAGAAGAAGATGATGAATAAAGAAGGGGTCACAACATTGATACTGTTGAAGGAGATCCAACACCATCAGGAAATGGGAATGGAGAATTTGCTCCTATTGGAGGAACTCTTGAATATTTGAGAGGAGTACCTAACTACTTGACCTTAAGATTTCAAGGTTCAATGTTGAATCAGAGGGTTTCTGTAGTGATTGATAGTGGGGTAACTCTGTAGTATCCCAAAATGGGACTTGCTATCAAGGCATGACTGGAAAATGCATTTTCTAGGAATGAATTCTACAGAATATGAAATCAGCCCTTGGATCCCTTAGATCTAAGTATCTAAGTCCTAAATCCAAGAGGAGATCAGAAATAAATCTTTCTAGGTGGGTTAAATAGATCTCCCACACTTAGGAAGGCTTCAAAAACTACCCAAAGAGGGGACTGTAGCAATATAAAAGAACATTGCCCAGAAAATAACACAGTTTGAGAAAGCAGTAACAGTAGGCCAATATAATAGCATGAAAATAGCTTATACAATGATAAATTAGATTTACAGTAAAGCCCAATCAATGTACAAGACAAAGAAATAAAATTTATGGAGAAAAACCCTCTAAAAGAGGTGCTACAACAAATGTATTTCACCGAAAAGCCATGACATCATTATTTTTATGAGTGAAAAGTAGTTGTAGGTTTCAACTCAGATCTAGGACAGATCTGTGTACAAAATATTAGATCTATATCAGATCTGTACACTAGAATGTCTCTATTTTACATACCCCTTGGGGTTTTTAGCAAAACATGAAGCACAAAGAGTAGATCTGAGATCTACTGCAGCAGGTCTATAGAACGATTCAGAATTTCTGAAGCAGATGTAGTAGTGAATAAAATAGATCTGAAACATACATGGATTATTTGGCTAATCCATGGATCACCACAGTGTAAGGAATACTCCTTTACACCAGAGATCTCTCCTCCAAATAGTTTCCAAACACCCTGCAACTCTTCTCTTGCAAAATAACGTAGATATAGGGAAACATTTATGCTATAGGATTTTTAAAGACTTTGTCCTGATGCCAAGGTATGGATCTGGATCTCCAATGATCTAGGACACTATTTCCAATGGGATAGAAGGTTTTCCCAGTGAAAAGAGAGGCTAGATATGCATAGATCTGAGCAGATCTATCTTCCACTTGTTGCTGCTCACAAGGACAACCAAACTCTCAACAGCATCTGAATTGTAGTTGGAAGAAAAATATTGGCCAAATTCCTGATAGTGGACCAATAATAGCAAGAATCTTCTAAGAGGCCTCTCAAGGAAAGAGGTGGTATTCTCGAACAGGAACACCCAAGTGCTAAGCAACATTATTTTCAGCTAAACAGCTAGAGAATGAGAAGTGTCTAAGAAGACAAATATTTTAAAAAACATTTTCTTTCTACTCTCCCCTTTCATTTATAGGATGAGAGCCTTGCAAAACCTAAACCATCTCAAAAGGTTTAGCTCCTTTCACATTTGGAACCTCCAACTACAACTGTTTTGTTCCTCTAGGTTACTTGCATCTGGACATCACTGTAGATTTGGTCTTATTGACCCAGTCAATTGTCACAATCCCTTTTCACACATGAGGGAATTTTATTAAGGCAGCCCAAATTTAGCCTTGTTCACATGGGCATTGATTTATTTTGATGTTTAAGGAGTTTAATTCATCCTCCTTTACAATTTTGTTCTTGAACAAGAAAATAAAAACAAAATTGAATATCCGTATTAGCTTGGGCTAATTAGGAACATTACAGTCCTCCCCTCCAAAATGTTGCTTGTCCTCAAGGAACTAATAAGGTGAGTGCTGCAACTCATCTCCTCCTCCATTGGTGTCACAAAAAAAAGATAAGCTTCTCTCATAAGCTAAGTGATCACCAATCCATCCATCCATGACTTGTTCCCCCAATGTCTTCATGAGATGCAAACATCTCCTTCCATAAGGAAATAATGAATCACATGAAACAACCATGGTTTTCCCAATTCCCTCCCTAAAATATAAGACAGAAAGTACAGGGAGTGTAGTCATCCCATAGGGCACATGCATGCCTTCCCCCCTTCCTCCATTCATCCCCATGAAAAGTACAAGCACATCATCAATATAGGGGATCAAAACAATGTACAAACAAATATAAATGTGTGCACAAAGAGGTGGATCATAGTCCCACATGTGGAACCAGTGCAGAGCATCCCCTTCTTGCATCAAACCAAGATGTGGTAAGTGGTTTTCCCACCACTTACTTGGTTCCCAAGTCATCTCACTATTACAGAAAATTTGAGATATATTTGTTGCCTTTGGGAAGCACCCATCATGAAAACAAATATCCCTTTGCAAATAAAGGGAGTGGAAAAATTTAGAATTTGTGGTGGCCCAACAATTTCCATGAGATTTACAAAGTATATCACTCCTCCTTGGAGTCATGGCCTACAATAACATGGTGTAAGAATGCATGAAATCATAATATAAAACACATGTACTATGAACATGCTGTCCACCAAAAATCCTCATCATATCAATGGAGTGATGCATAGATATACTCTCTCCTTCAAGGGAAGAAGGAGAGGGCTGATTTAACTCTTCCTTAGAGTCATGTTGTTGCTCCAACTCCACAAGGTCCATGCACCTTTGACAATGCTGATATAGTTCTCTTTCAAAGCCCTCCCAGTAGTAGCTCCTTAAAATGATGTTGTTCAGCTTCATGGAATAGGTGAGGCTGAATTTGAACTCTTCATAAGCCCTATGCAGTAACTTCTCATTGAGCTTGGAAGCTCTAGACAAGAAGATCCTACCATGATTACAGATGACTCCATAAAGGATTGAATAGCTTCCTTCATGCAACTAGTCATCAAGTATCATGCAAGTATGAAGATCCTTGGAATATTCCACCAACAGTTGGGATTTCCAATAGGGATCTAATGTGCCCAACAATGACAGCATTGATAGGGTGTCATCTAAAGTGTTTTCCGTGTTTTTTTCCTTCTCCTTGACATCTTCCATGTCCAAGGTGTGTATTGGAAGGTTGCTAGTCCTTCCTTGCTGCCCTCCTTGCTCATGCACATGCTCAAAAGATGATGGAAGTTCTTGGAGGTTAATCTCCGATGGGAGTCTATCATCTGTCCAAGACCTCCTAATTCTTGCCAAAACATGCATGTGAGACCACCATCTCTCTTCCTGTATGGAAGGGTGTTCTTCAAGCAAGATTTCCTTCTGTTTCAATTCTTGCCTCTCATGCTTCATTATGGTGTCATTCTTTCTCCTTGCATCATATCTTCTGAACTCAATTTGAGAGGTGAGAATAGATAATGAGGTCAAAGGAAAAATAATTTCCCCTTATTTGTACCTTCCCCATACTCTCAGCGCTATAACATGGCCTTCTAGTGCTCCTTCCTACCTTGGATCTATGAAAGGAACATCAATGGATGAAACATCTCTCATCAAATCTGGCTTAGGTGGTCTTCCAGATGGAATACCATAGGATAATGATGTCTCATGGCTTACTCCCATGTGAACAATAGATGGTAACATATCATGACTACTTCCACTGCCCAAATCCATCTCATATTGTTGTGTGGAAGTACCATGAAACTTGGATACCCCTCTCAATGGTGTAAGAGTGCCTCTGATTGGAGCCCTTGCCCATCTTCTGATAGTGGATCAACTATGTGACCCCTTATTTTTTCTGTCTCATTGTCTTCTAGCAAAGACACATGTTGCTCATGTCCTCCATATGGAAGATCCTTTGGAATTCCTTTCAAAGGTGCAAGAATCCCTCTAGTGGAAACCAATGCTTTACCTCCTTCTCCAAATGAAAATAGATATCCTCCTGCTTGCATAGCACTGGAGGATCTTCTCTTCTCTCTCTCTCCCTTCTCCTCATTAGTGGAGAATGCTTCATCATCAAGAGATCCTTTTTCTTTGTCTCTTATTAAGGAAGGAATCCTCATGTCTTCTCTTTGAGAAAAGAGATCTTGCTGAAATGGGGCCTTTTCCTTTGGAAAGAAGTGAAAAAAATATTCAACCCCCTCAACAATGTTTAGGACTGGAGTTGGCTCCAATGAATCTCCAAACTTATGTGGAGATTCAGATTTTTTGGGCTTGTTCTTCTCCCCCCAAGAATTCTCATAATTTCCATCATCAAATGTTTTCACTAGTCTCCTAGTGAATCTTGCATAAGAAGAGATGTTTCTCCCTTTCAAGGAAGAGGACTCAAATAGCCACCAAGCATAGGCCTTTCCTTGAAGATGCAGCACTGCTACTCTCAAGGCCTCTTCTTCTGCTACTTGATGCAACTGCAAGTATGTGTCAAGCTTCTTTACCCAAGACTGGGCTGAGTCTTTACGTGATCCTTCAAATGTAGGTAGAGAGAATCTACCCAAAGTGTGTTGCATGCACCCTTTCCTTCTTCTATAGTTGCTGGATCTTGCTTCTTTGAGTTGACAGAACTCTGGGAAACTGAGATGCTCTTTGAATCTTTCTGATTGAGATTCACATTCTTGGAGATAATCACCAAGAGATCCCTCCTTTGGTGCTCCTCCCTTTCCACCTTTGTTTGACAAGAAAGTAGGCATGCTCCAACGTTGTAGATCTGGTTGTGTGGCTGAATGCTCAAACACATGGTAGGAAGTATTGGGGATTTCTTGACGTAAGGATCCTCCTAAGGGATCTGCATGTATTTCGCTATTCATTCCCTGGATTTCTTCCTTCATCTCATGCATAGTTTGAGAAATAGTTTTTTAGAACTCTTCTCTCTACAAACCTTCAAATAAAGGGTTTGGCCCCTTTAATTATGTGTCTTCGGTGTAACCAAATTTCTTTATTAGTATTTTCCTCCCATGAAAATACATATTGGATCTTAAAAAATACAGAGCACAAACCGTTCCAAGAAATCTACACTGATATCACTGTAGTATCCCAAAATGGGACCTGCTATCAAGGCATGACTGGAAACATATTTTCCAAGAATGGATGATATCGAATATGAAATAATCCCTTCGATACCTTAGATCTGAGTATCTAATTCCTAAATCCAAGAGGAGATCAGAAATAAATATTTATAGGTGGGTTAAACAAATCTCCCACACCTAGGAAGGCTTGAAAAACTGCCCAAAGAGGGGACTGCAACAATATAAAAGAAAACTGCGTAGAAAATAATGTAGATTGAGAAAGCACTAGCAGTAGTCCAATGTAAAAACGTGAAAATATATTATACAATGATAAATCAGATTTACAGTAAAGCCCAATCAACGTACAGGATAAAGAAAGAGATTTTATGGAAAAAAAACCCTCTAAAAGAGGTGCTGCAACAAATGTGTTTCACTGCAAAGCCATGACAACATTATTTTAATGAGTAAACAACAGCTATAGGTTACAACTAAGATCTAGGACTGATCCATGTACAAAATATTAGATCTATATCAGATCTGTACACTAGACTGTCTCTATTTTACATACCGCTTGGGGTTTTCAGCAAAACAGGAAGCACAGAGAGTAGATCTGAGATCTACTACAGCAGGTCTGCCAAATGATTCAGAATTTCTGAAGCAGATGTAGTAGTGAAAAAAAAATATCTAAGACATACATGGATTATTTGGATAATCCATGGATCACCATAGTGCAAGGAAGACTCCTTTACACCAGAGATCTCTCCTCAAAATAGTTGCCAAACACCCTGCAACTCTTCTCTTGCAAAATAATGCAGATCTTGGGCAAAAACTGCTCTTTAGGATTGTTGAAGACTTTGGCCTCATGCCAAGGTATGGATCTAGAGCTCCAAAGATCTAGAACACTCTTGCCAATGGGATAAAATGTTTTCCTAGTGAAAAGAGAGGCTAGATATACATAGATCTGAGAAGATCTATCTTCCACTTGTTGTTGTTCACAAGGACAACCAAACCCTCAACAGGATCTGAATTGTAGTTGGAAGAAGAAGCTTGGCCAAATTCCTGATAGTGGACCAAGAATATAAAGAATCTTCCAAGATTCCTCTCAAGGAAAGAGGTGAGATTCCTGACCAGGAACACCCAAGTGCTAAACAGCAGTATTCTCAACTAAACAGTTAGAGAATGAGAAGTGTCTAAGTGGAAAAATATTTTAAACACATTATGTTCAACAACCTTATCTTTCTGCTATCCTCTTTAATTTATAGGATCAAAGCCTTGAAAACCCTAAACCATCTCAAAAGGATTAGCTCCTTTCACATTTGTAACCTCCAACTAGAATTGTGTTGCTCCTCTAGGTTCCTTGCATCTGGACATCGCTGTATATTTGGTCCTATTGACCTAGTCAATTGTCACAATCCCTTTTCACACATGAGGGAATTTTATTAAGGAAGCCCAGATTTAGCCTTGTTCACATGGGCATTGATTTATTTTGTTGTTTAAGGAGTTTTATTTGTCCTCCTTTACAATTTTATTCTTGAACAAGAAAATAAAAACAAAACTGACTATTAGCTTGGGATAATTAGGAATATTACAAACTCAAAATTTCATTGATGCTCATCTTGTACAAAGGAGGGAAATACCCACTAATACTTTTGAGGGATTCTCTGTTTTGGTCCCATGAGATATAACAATGTAGTGCATGCATTATTTCCCATCACTTCCAGTCACCATGGGTACCTATAATTTGGTTGATCACTTATTTGTGGTTGACATACCAGACACCAATGTGATTTTGGGTGTTCAATGGTTGATTACATTGGGGAAAGCCACCACTGATTGGGAGGCTTTGCAAATGGAATGGGTGAACAAGAAGAGTGGTGAATCTCAAATGATCAAAGGCATGCACACTTACCCCTCACATAACACTTCCACACAGAAAACAGAGATGGATTTGCGTAGTGGAAGCAAGGACCTTACAATCCCTTCCATTATGTTCATGAGATTTCTGCATGGGACACTCTTATCTAGTGGAAAACCACCTGGGATGCCACATTATTCAGATTTTGTGGGGAATCCCTCACAACGTGATGCTCCAAGATTAGATCCAGGAGGGATTGGAGCACTTGAAGACAAAGCTATAGCGCTAGGAGACTTGGGTAAGCTCAAGAAGGATGGATATCTTCTTCTCTTATCATTATCACCCACTCTCATTTCTCCGCTGTGGGAGGAGAAGAATGGAAGGAATGGCCTTCCAACACATACCTTTGTCATGAGATATGTCAAGGAGGAGAGTATCAACTTGACAAACATTTTTGTTGCCACATTACCAGCACTGTCATTATTGGGGAGTGTAGATCTATATTGGAAATCCCAAATTTTTCTAGATTACACCAAATATATTCACACTTGTATGATACTTGATGACCAACTACAAGAAGAGGGCTATCTAGTCCATGAAGGGGTCATCTATCACAATGGTAGGATCTTGTTGTCTACAGCTTCCAAGCTCAAGGTGAAGTTTCTACAAAGGGCCTACAAGGAGTTATGTTTCAGCCACATGTATTCCATGAAGATCTACAACATCATCATGAGAAGATTTGATTGGAAAGGCTTGAAAGAAGAACTACATCAAAATTTTCAAGAATACACAAGCTATGTGGAGTTGCAGCAGAAACATGACTCCATGAAGGGGTTATTTTAGCCATCTCTCCCTTATTTTGAAAGAGGAGAAAGATCCATGCACCACTCCATTTGTACGAGGAGTATTATTGGTGAAGAATATGATCATGTAAAGCATGTTTTATTTTCTGATTGTACATATTATTTCACCATTTTTATGCAGGCCATGGCTCCAAGGAGGAGTCATACATCATTTAAATATTATGGAAAACTTCAGGCCACACAAATTTCTGAATTTGGCCACTCCCTTGATGTCCAAAGGGAAATTTTCTATCATGATGTGTGCTTCCAAAAAGCACCAAACGTATCTCACACTTTCAGCCATAGTGAGATAACATGGGCAGAAATTATGTGGTAGGGAAACCACTTACCATACCTTGATCTGATGCAGGTAGGAGATGCAATGCGCTGGTATCATATGTGGGACTATGACCCATCTCCACATGCTCAAATTTCTATTTATATGTATGTATTTTTACTCCCATACATTGATGATATAGTTGTACTTTTTATGGGGATGTATGGAGGGAGGATGGGAGGCATGTATGTACCACATGGGATGGATAATCTCTATGTACCTTATGCTACATGTTTCAGGGCGAGTATTGGTTCAGCCATGTTTGTTTCATTTGAGTTTTTGAATCCTTTTGGGATGGATTATGTACATCTCATGATGACTTTGGAGGAATAATTCATGGAGGGATGGATTGGTGAACACTTCGCTTATGGAGGAAGCTTAATTCATGATGGTGTCACCAACGGAGGAGGAGAAGTGTTGCATCAGTCACCCTATCAGTTGCTTGAGGACAAGCAAAATTTTGGAGGGGAGGACTGTAATATTCCCAATTAGCCCAAGCTAATTGGAATATTCATTTTTGTTTCATTTTTCTGTTGTATGAATAAATTTGTAAAGGAGGACAACAAAAACTCCTAAAACAACAAATAAATCAATGCCACAGGTGAACAAAGCTAAATCTGGGCTATTTAGATAAACACCCTTATGTGTGAAAAGGGTTGAATGCTTTGACTAGGTCAACCATGACCAAATCAACAACGATGTCTAGAAGGAGTGATCTTCGTTAATACACAACGCAGTTTTAGTTGGAGGTGGCACATGTGAAAGAAGTTATTTCATTGAGATGGTTTAGGGTTTTGCAAGCTATCAATCTTATAAGAGGAAGAGGAGGACATCATGAGAAGGTTGTTGATTGATATCAGATTTCTAAAGAATTTTTCTATTAAGACATTTGTTATTCTCTTGCCTTTTTAGCAGAGAATAGTGATGTTTAGAACTAGGTGTTCCTGATCAGGAATCCCACCTCCTTCCTTGAGTAGCTCTTGGAGGAGTCTTGCATTACTTGTCCACTATCAAGAATTTGGCCAAGCTCTTCTTCCAACAAAAATGTAGATCCTATTGAGGGTTTGGTTGTCTTTTCAAGCTGCAACAAGTGGAGGCTATATCTACTCATATTTAGGTCATTCTAGTGCCTATTTTTAGTGGGAAAGTCTTCTATCCCCTTAGCAAGAGAGTATTGGATGATTGGATCACTAATTTCAGATCTTGGCTTGAGGCCACATATGTTCTAGAGCATATAGTGCAGTTTTTCTTCCGGTACTACGTTATTTGCAAGTGTACAGTTGCAGATTGTTTTGGCACACTTTTGTAGGAGAGATCTCTAGTGTTGGGGTTCTGCCCTTCACTTTGGTGATCCATGGATTTAAGATCTATTCCATGTCATATTTAGATCTGATCTGAATACTGTTGTATTTGCTTCAGAATTTCTGAATACTCCTGCAGATCTGCTGCATAATATCTCAGATATACTCCATGTACTTTTCTTTTTGCTGAAAACCCCAAGGGGAATTTAAATAGGAGCCTATATAGTGTATATATCTGATATAGATCAAACTTTGTGTACATATATATACTCTAGATATGAAGTGTAATCTACAACTATTTTTAGCCATTAAAATAATGCTGTCAAGTTCACTTGGTCATAATATACGGTTGTAGCACCTCATTTTTGAGGATTTCTTCATGTAAAGTCTTCTATTTTCTGTTCTATAACTCATGGGGTTCAATATAACTCTGATTTGTTGTTCTAAATGTAAATATTGAGCCTCCATATTGGCCTCCTGCTTTGTTAGGTCTCTATCTTACTAGTATAGTCCCTTATTGTTATTAGTGTAACCCCCTTATTGTTATTATTGTACCCTTGTAACCCCTATTTTTTTATTATTGTGCCCTTAAATTATTATTGTTAGGTCGGCTAGGATTACATTGTGGCCCACTAGGATTACATTATGGCCACATGGACTCCTATATATAGAAAGGAGGTTTTGTAAATTGTATCATCCAAGAATTGTTCATTCATGTAATGTATTGGAGGTTGCCCCCTCGAAGTGCCTTATTTCTAAGGCGTTTATATATCTTTTCTTCTATTTTTGGAGCTGGTTACACAACATTTGGTATCAGAGCTTTGGATTCTAGGGTTTCGCTACTCCAAACAGGTCATCGTGGAATTTTTGCTTTAACTTTTTTTCTACGAAGTTTCAGAAGCTGAAAGTTTTAGGGTGCGAAGCTGAAATCCTGAGGAACATCGTCAAAAAATTTTATAGGTTGGTTCGCAACATTTTTGGAGATATGATCTGTGGAAGTTAGGTATTTTTTCAGGCACCTAAACAGGTCATTGTGGCATTTGCGCTATCAATTTTTTTCTACGAATTTTTAGAAGCTCAAATTTTTAGGGTGCAAAGCCGAAATCCTAAGGAAAATTTTTGAAACATTTTAGAGCTTATTTCATAATATTTTCGGAGATATGATCTGTAGAATGTAGTGCTTTTTCAGGCTCCTGAATTTCATCTCAAAGACGTGATCGTGGGAAAATCTTCATAACTCTCTATCTGAGCATTGGATTTGAGTGCCATAAAAAGTGGTCACAAGTACACGGACTTTAGTTTCTGGGCTATCAATTTTAGAGCTGAAGGATGAAACAGTGACATGTGGAAAGTCGTACAAGTTCTCTCTACTGAAACAATCCATAATTAGGTCATTGTGGGATTTTGGACACAAATTTGTCTTGGAGAATCCAAATTAGGTCAGACCTGTGGCATTCGAAAGATAATTCAGAGTGCTACGTTGGTACCAAAATTCAAATATTGAAGTTCTGCAATCACAGAGATAATCCAATTTCAATATCGAGCTCCTCAAAAACAAGAAAAAGGTGTGTATTGTTTTTCCCAAATTGCATAAGTCTTGTTTGAAGAATCAATTTGAATTGATTCCAAGGGCATATTGTTGAATACATATCAGTATTGGGTTCTAAAATATGCCCCATAAAAATAATTGAACACCCATTAAGCCTTCAGAAGGCTCTACTATGACTCATGAAGATGAAGAATTGCAACATGATCTATCAAAATTACAAGAGCAAGTGAAACAAATTTCACTCTCGCAAAGAGAAAAAAAAAATGAAATGGAAGTTTTGAAGAAAGGTGTGAAAGTGAAGATGGATGGTTTGAAGAAAAGCGTGGAAGCTAAGACGGATGGCATGGAAGCTAAGATGGATGGCATGGAAGATGGCATGGAAGCTAAGATGGATGACATGAAAGACAACATGGAAAATATGAAGAATGATCTAAAAGTGGACATCGAAGGTTTGACAAAGTTGATACAAGAAATGTTTCCTAATGGTGAAAATATAGTAGAAGAACCTCATGATTAGAACAAAATAAATGTTAATCGTGATTTCATAAACTCTAATGTTGGCGACAAGAACCACCATATTCCAAAAATGGATATGAGGAATTTTGATGGAAAGGATCCTGTAACATGGATACTATAGATGGAGCAATATTTTGATCTCCATAATGTGAAAAACACACAAAAGGTATGTATTGCAAATTTACATTTAGAACAAAATACATTTGTATGGTATCGATGGCTTTGCTCCTGTAAAAAAAATTCCACTTGGTCAATTTTTATGGAGGAAATGATAGCACATTATGAGGATACAAAGAGCAACACCTTCTTTATCCAATTGATAAATCTCAAACAAAAAGGTTTAGTGGGGCAGCACATTGAGGACTTCAAGAAATTGAATATAAGGGTAACTGATATTCCAGAGGAACATAGGATTGATCTATTCATAGGCACTTTAAAGGATAACAACCAACATGAAGTTCACATTTTGGAACCGGATTCATTGGAGAAGGCATTCAGGTTGGCAAGAAAAGTTGAATGTAAAATAATGGCGACAAGGAAGCCTACCACTCAATTCTATAAAGAAGTGTTGCTACACCTAGATTTCCACAACCTACAAGGTTGACACCACAAAAATTGGAAGAAAAAAAGAGAAAAAGGGCTTTTCTATAGTTGTGATAGAAAATACACTAAAGGTCATAAGTGTGCTGAGATGAAATTATTTTACATAGATTGTAAAGAGGAAGAAGAAAATGAACAAGAAGAGGATATACACCAGGAACCAGCCCTAGAAGAGGAAGAAATGAATCCACCCATATCGTGTAATGCACTGGCAGGAATTACCACTCCTCAAACTCGCAAGATAGAACGAAATATCAAGAAGAAAAAGGTAATAGTGTTGATTGATTCAGGTAGCACCCATAATTTTATTCATTGTAAGGTAGCCAACGAATTAAATTGTTTCCTATAACTAGCACCAGAATTTCAAGTGATGGTTGCAAATGGAGGAGCTATAAATTTCTCTGGAAAATGCCATAATATCAAGCTAACCATGGGGGAATATGTATTTACTAGTCCAATTCTTTCCATTCCTATGGGAGGTGCTGATGTTGTACTAAGAGTACAATGGTTACAATCTTTGGGGATGGTAGCTTTTAATTTTCAAGAACTTTTCTTGATTTTTTTTTCAGAAGGAAAGGAAGTCAAATTAAGGGGTATTGCACGGAAGGCGAGAAAGATAATAAGCTCTAATGTCATGACCAAGCTTCCAAAGAAAGAACAATGTGGCATAATTGCACAATTATGCTCACTAGAACTTCCAACATCAAAATCATCTATTTCTGCAGATCTCCAACAAGTCTTGGACAATCATTCCAAGGTGTTTGAAACTCCCAAAGGACTCCTACCTATTCGTGGTCATGATCATGCTATTCATTTGATTCCAGGAAGTGTTCCTCCAAACATCAGGCCTTATAGATATCCTTATGTCCAAAAGAGTGAAATTGAACGTATGATTGCAAAAATGTTAGAGGCAGGTATAATTCAACCTAGTCAAAGTTCTTTCTCTACTCTTGTAGTATTGGTACACAAGAAGGATGGATCATGATGAGTGTGTCCGGATTATAGGGAGCTCAATAAGCTCACCATCAAAGATAAATTTCTCATTCCTGTGATTGATGAATTATTGGATGAATTACATGGAGCAATTTATTTTACCAAGTTGGATCTTCGTTCAGGATATCATCAAATTAGCATGAAGACTGAAGATATTCCAAAAACAGCATTTCGAACTCATGAGGGTCATTATGAATTTTTGGTCATGCCTTTTGGCCTTACCAATGCACCTTCTACATTTTCAAGGGTTGATGAATTCCATTTTCAAACCCTTCCTTAGAAAATTTGTGCTAGTATTTTTTGATGATATACTAATCTACAGCAGGTCTTGGAAGGATCATGTTGAACATGTTGATAGGGTGCTCAAAATATTGCAGGAGAAACAATTATATGCAAAAAAATCCAAATGTTTCTTTGGAGTACAAGAGGTGGAATATCTGGGTCATATTGTATCTCACGAGGGTGTTAAAGTAGACCCTAACAAAATTAAAGCCATTAAGGAATGGAAAGTTCCCACAACCATAAAGCACTTGCGAGGATTTCTCGGGTTAACAGGGTATTATCGCAAGTTTGTTAAGAATTATGGGAGAATAGCAGCACCTCTAACAACATTATTGAAGAAAGATGCATTTTCATGGACTCCTGAAGCAAATAAGGCCTTTGAACGTCTTAAAGAGGCAATGTGCCTAGCACTGGTATTAGCTACACCAGACTTCACAAAAACCTTTATTGTGGAATGTGATGCCTCAGGAAATGGAATTGGTGCAGTTTTAATGCAGGAAGGAAGACCCATTGCTTTTGAAAGTCATCCAATCAAAGGAAAGTATTTACGGAAACCTATTTATGAGAAGGAAATGTTAGCAATACTGCATGCACTAAAGAAATGGAGAACTTACCTAATGGGAAGACACTTCAAGGTAAAAACTGATCATGATAGTCTTAAACACTTTTTGGAACAAAGAATATCTTCAGAAGAGCAGCAAAAATGGGTCACAAAGATGTTGGGTTATGACTTTTAAATAATCTACAAAAAATGAAAGCTTAATGTTGTTGCAGATGCACTCTCAAGAAAGAATGAAGAGGTGGAAACATTGATTTGTGCCATTTCTATTATCCAACCAGATTGGATAACCGAAGCAAGAGATGAATGGAAGAAGCACAAAGATGTATGGACACTCATTCAAAAGTTGTAACAAGATCCTAGTACATCTGATACATTTAGTTGGAAAAACTATTCCTTATGGTACAAATATCGCTTATATCTTTGTAATAATTCCCAACTAAAACAAAAGATTCTTCTGGAATTGCACACTTCTCGTTTAGGAGGACACTCAGGATTTTTAAAAACTTACCACAGGGTGAAGAAAGAATTTTTTTGGGATGCCCTTAAATCTGATATTCAAAATTTTGTGGCGGAATGTTTGGTTTGCCACCAGAATAAAGTTAAGACAATTAAGACCCCAGGACTTCTACAACCTTTATCAATTCCAAGTCAACATTGGGAGGATATTTCAATGGATTTTATCACAGGTTTACCTAAGTCCGAAGGAAAGAGTGTCATCATGGTGGTAGTTGATAGACTTACCATGTATGCACACTTTTGTGCATTATATCATCCATTTAAAGCAAGTACAGTTGCTACTACATTTAGGGACAAAATTCAAAAGCTACATGGAAGCCCAAGGGTTATTGTGAGTGACAGAGATCTCATTTTTATTGCAAATTTTCGGACAGAGTTATTTTCTTGTTTGGGTACTCAATTAGATCATAGCTCATCTTATCATCCTCAATCTGATGGTCAAACTGAGATAGTAAATAAATGTTTGGAAGGATATCTTCGTTCTTTTGTATCTGATAAATAAACACAATGGGTCAAGTGGTTACCTCTCGCTGAATGGTGGTATAACACTTCCTTCCATACTGCAGCAAAAATGACCCCATTTATGGCACTTTATGGATATCATCCACCATCCATAACGTCATCCTTAAGGGAAAATTTGAAGGTTCAAGTAGTGGAAGATCACATCAAGCATCAACAAGAAGTTCTCCAACTCTTAAAGGATAACTTGAATTTGGCAGAAAGTCGAATGAAACAATAGGTAGATCAACATCACAGCGAGAGAAGTTTTGATGTAGGAGATTGGGTATTTTTACGGCTACAACCATACAAAAAAATTTCCCTCAAGCAAGCTAAGAAGGATAATAAATTATCGCCACAGTACTATGGTCCTTACAAGGTGTTGCAAAAGATTGGTACTATGACATACAAATTGGAGCTTCCTGCTTCTTCGCGAGTGCATCCAGTTTTCCATGTTTCATGCTTAAAGAAGGTTATAGGTGAAAATCTTCCAGTTCAAACAATATTTCCAGAACTTGATGAGGAAGGAAAAATCATATTGGAACCTTAATCGGTCACGGAAACAAGAACTCGACAGCTACAGAATCGATCAATTTCAGAGTATCTCATCAAGTGGAAGAACTTACCCACTGAAGATTCTACATGGGAGGATGAGAAGTTTATACAGAAGCACCCAGAGCTACTCAAGCGTTGAGGACAACACTTTTTTGAATGAGAGGGGCATGTTAGGTCCTAGTGCCTTATTGTTATTAGTGTAACCCCCTTATTGTTATTATTGTACCCTTGTAACCCCCATTTTGTTATTATTGTGCCCTTAAATTATTATTGTTATGTCGGCTAGGATTACATTGTGGCCCACTAGGATTACATTATGGCCACATGGACTCCTATATATAGAAAGAAGGTTTTTTAAATTGTATCATCCAAGAATTTTTCATTCATGTAATGTATTGGAGGTTTCCCCCTCGAAGTGGCTTATTTCTAAGGCGTTGATATCTCTTTTCTTCTTTTTTTGGAGCTGGTTACACAACATGCTTTTACTTTGCTGAACTGCATTATTTCTGTGCAATATTGTTTAGTATTACTACATGTTTCCCATTTGGGGATATTACATTTTTAGATTATCATTTGATATTGGTATGTTTAGACTTTGCTTCCTCTTGTTGTTTAACATGCTTGTTGTGCTATTTAGCACAAGGGTGTTCTTGATCGGGAATACCTAACTCATACTCAGAGAAGGAGAGGTTATTTGGGCTACATTTTCTCATTCTGGAATTCTAGCCAAGCTACCTCCTTCAGCTACAACGCAATTTATGTTTAGAGCTGGGTTGTGTTACAAGGTGCAGCAAAGGAGGATCACATAGAGTTATTTTTGAGCATTTTTTTTAGTGGAGGGGTTGCGTATCCATTGGAGGATAAGAAAGAAGGGATCTTGGGTATATTTCCACATCTTTGGCATCAAGCCAACCATCTACCATCCCTCACATAGTAGTCACAATTCTGAACTACGTTACTTTTGGAGGCAGTTGCTGGGAGGGTTCATTGAGCTCATCAGGAGGGTCTATTTCTAAGTAGAGGGATAAACCTTCTATTTATAAATACCATTGGAGGAGGACATCATCATTTCATATCTATCATAGCCTCATTATATTCATATCCAGTTTGCAGTGACATATCAACCCTAGGGTTATTTGTCACATTGTATATTTCTTGGTATTTCTAGCAATATTTTCCGGGGTGGCTAGAAATCATGTATTAGAACCCACATCTTCTTTTCTAGTTATTTATTTTGTTTATATCAGCCATATGTCATTTATGTATGTTTACAAGAGAAAATAGACTAATATAAATAACATTGTCACTACTCTCTAGTATTCTATACAGCTGCAGCAACTCATGTGCTGATTGTTTCTATCATTGGAGGATTGCTCTTATTACTTGAGTGGCTTGAACCTCAAAATATTTTTTCATATTTATACTGATATATTAATAAAATTATGGCTGCATATTGATCCCCCTTATGTCATGTTCATATTTTCTGTGTTTTACATTATTATGTCTTGTATTGCTGGTATTTCCATTTTGGAATATTACAGTGGTATCAGAGCATAATATTGGCTCGGCCTGTGCAATCAAGACATTATTCCATTAGGAGGAGAAGCTTCTCACTAAAAATAGAAGTTGTATAGAAGAAAAGAAGGCATGAATCCATTATTTGGAGAAATTAAGGAAGAGAGGATCTCCCAGCTTCTTTTCCAAATTGTGCAAAATATCAAGGAAGATCTCAAGGAAATGAAAGGGGAGAGGTGAAAAAAAAATTCCAAGGGGGTTTGAAAGTGAAGCAAGCCCTAGATATTCACATGATGGGTGTGGAAATTCAGCCACACATGCAAATCCACAACACAGTTTATGGCCCACATTCACTGCAAGAAGAATGGAGGAAGAAGATGCACCAAGGGAGGAGACCTTGAGTGACTATCTCCAGGAGTATGAGTCTAAATACTTGAGATTCAAAGAACACTTGGACTTCCAAGGGTTTTTACAACTCAAGGAAGAGATAAGATCTAGCAACCATAATAGAATTAAGAGAGGTATAATATTACTATATAACTTTGATGGATCGGCAAAGTGCACAGCCAAATCTTGGGTGAAGGAACTAGATTCCTATTTCTAGCTACACCAAGTTTAAGAAAATGAGGTCATTAGAGTAGCAACGTTGCATCTCAAAGGTATGGCCCATGATTGGTGGTTTTATATTTATACTTCATTTTATCATGAAAATATAAACACTTATGCAGGTTTCACAAAGAAATTAGAAAAAATATATGATCTTAAACATTGTGAAACATCTCTTGTTGAGACCAAAAACTCAAAACCTTTGCATGAGTTGGAGAGATCTATTCTGCCAACTCCACCCCATATTTCTATTGAAGGGGATAAAAAAATTCATGATACCTTTCCAAGGGCAGTATTCCCACTTCTTGATGAACCCTCTTCTGTAGATGAAGACATGGAGGTTCCTCCTTCAAGGGAAGACCAAGATAAAGGGTCTCTCATTGATGATAAGGCATTCTCGAATACTGATGAAGAGGATTAGAAGAGAAGAGCTAATAGCACTATACCTTTGGGAGAAGATCCATCACCACATGGAGGTGGAAAGCCATTGCTTCCATTAGAGGAGCCCTTGTGTCTTTACAAGGAGTTCCAAATGATTTAACATGTGGGAACCAAAACAAAATTCTGGAGCAGCATCTACTAGTTATTCTGGATTGTGAATCTTGTGAGATGGAAGGAGAAGAAAGGAAGGATCAACATCAAGGGATGATGAGAATCCACCCTTATCTATTTTAGGAGGTTTTGCACCAAAGAAGGAGACTATATTGCGTAGTGAAAGGAGGGACCAATCAGTCCACTCATACATACAGTCCACTTTAGATTTTGATGTCTCACTACATGGGGGCATTCCACCTGGGAGGCCACCAGATCTAGAGTTGGTGGGAGACATATTATCATTTGGTTCACCACTCTTAGATCCAAGAGAGTTGGATACTTTGGAGGTTTCTAGTACAACGCAGAGAATCTGGGGTAGACTCAAGGAGGAGGGAGACGTTCTCCCATTTTCATCATTACCCACTCTCACTACATATTCTGCATTGACAAAAGTTGTTGTAGTGATGGAGGATGGAACCTTCATGGTGCAAGGGAGCTATGCAATGGATTTGGAGAAACAGAGGGTACTTCCTCTGAGGAAGGGATCCTTCATACATTGGAGTAGATGGAGGCCACTCATGCTTACATTGGCCAAGATCAAGAGGTTCTCTTTGGACGGTAGCTTCTCATGGGAGGCCCATTTACAAAGATCACCACTTCTATTTGAGCATGAGCAGCTACATGATGGGAATGGCAGAAATTTCGAGGATGAAATTGGCATGAGGGATGTCAAAGGAAAAGACAACAGCGTGTGGGGAGCTTTGCATTTTAGATCTTCAGTTCTATCTCTTAGGAGGGTTGATCCATATTGGAGGTCTCAAATTTTGGTAGAGTACTCCAAGGATCTTGGTGCTTGCATGATTCTTGATGACCTGGAGGGAGATGATAGATACATGGTGGTTGATGAGGTCATCTATTATTATGGCAAATTCTTCTTGAATAGATTCTCTGAGCTCAAGAGGAAGCTACTACATGCAGCACATGTGGACTTTCTTACCATGCACTTTGATGCATTTCATTCTTTGATGGAGGATTTCACTTGGGAGGGAATCCAGCAGGATATATATCAGCATATGGAGAGATGCATAGCCCATATGGTGGTGGATAGGTTGTCACATCCACTTCCCTACCCATGGAGAGTGAGCGAGAACTTTCAGCTGAGCCATTTCAGCTCAATGACCAAAGTACATAGTAGAGGAGGTACATTTTTGCATTATGATTTGTACTTATTTACTTTGTATGAGAAACATGTTGTACCAAGGAGGATTATCCCTTATTGTATATTTTATTTTGATGTACTTGAGGCCATTTGTATTATTTATGTTAGCCATGCTATTGGTGGTTTCTGGGGGAGGCCACATGATTCTTGGTGTGCACCATTGGCACCACATTTTACTTTAATGATCCTATCTTGCAGGATGATTGTGGCAGAAAAAAAGTGGCTAGAAAGAAACTTTTTATTATTTTCTTTGAGATATTCAAGGGATATATTTCACTGGTTCCATATGTGGAACTATGATCCACCTCCCAGGTGTCATATGGCAACTTGTTTTCATTGGACTTTTCTTCCATATGTTGAAGATGTTCTTATGTTTATGGGAAGGTTTATTGGGAGAGTGGCACAAGAGTTGAGGGCGCCCATTGAGAGTATGATTCTCCCTACTATAAAAGTTTCATGTTTCAGGAGAAAAAATGGGCAAACCATGATTGCCACACTACATGTCTTTTCTTCATGTGGGACGAGCCATTTGGAGAACTTGAGTTCTTAGAGAAGGCACTTCATGGTTGATTTTTTTAGTGGGGTAACTTGGGCCATTCTTGGAGGCCATTTAATTTCAGCCCAAGATCATAAAAAACCTCATACTTACCATAAATGGAGACAGAAGCAACTTGGGTGGAAAAATCTAATCTCTCCATCCAACCCCAATACATTGCATAAACCAGGGGTTGATGATTTCTTTGATGAGCTACCTAGAATGGCTCATTTCATCTGGATGATAGCATGGGTAGGAGAGACTCTCATTGGGGATGAAATTTTGTATGTTTATCATCACTCCTAACTTCATAAGGCCATTGGACAGCAAGAAGGTTTCCACTTACGCCTTCTACTTTTTCCTGATGTGAGCCGTTTGGGTTTGCATACTTGGAAGGAACCATTGGAGGGCAAACTTATTGCAGATTATTTTGAGCAGTGGTGGGGAACATTGATGAGGAGGCCACAAGAAGAGGAAGGGAGGAATTTTGCTCCACCTTTATAGTTTCTTGAGGACAAGCAACATTTTCGAGGGGAGGACTGTAATATTCCAAAAATTTAGCCTACATCTAAATGGAATATTATAGATTTTTTTATCACTAGGTAGGTGAATAAATGGGTGGGGAGGCCTATAAAACGATTTTGAAGGAAAAATGTTACACCATTTTTTGGTCATCTAACCTTTCATCATTAGATGGACCCAAGTGCACCATGTAAGACCAGTTTTACCCCAAGTAAAACTGCTTTCACTATGTTAATTAGGAAACCCCAAAAGGAATAATTAATTAAACCATAATTTAATTATTATCCCCAGTCATGTTTAACCCAAAAACAAAGAAATTAATGAGATAAACCCATAGTTATCTTATTATTTTCTAGGAATAATTATTTAAATAATATTCCTTGTTAAATATGACCAAATCAATCACTATTAATCAAATAAATCATTATTTATTTGATTATATCCCAACCACTTCCTTAAAAAGATAAATAAATCATTTATTTATTTATTTTTCACTAATCAAGGGGTTTGACCCAAGTCAAACACCCTTTCCCTCCAACAAATAATAATAAAATATTCCATAGAGGTGGATCTAGATGTGATTAACATTATTTTAATCATGCACCAAGATCTAGAAGGACCCAATATTTTGTTATAAATAGGAAGGTTTTCCCCATCATTCTTCACCTTTTGTTGCATACTAGATCACTCTGGATCTATACACTTGGTCTCATTTTCTGCCATTTTGCTCCCATTGAGCTCTACCTTCTACATTGGGTTTTCTACATCTACGAGAGAGAGAAAGCTTAGATCTGAAGTGCTGAGGACTACAAAGAACCCATCCCATTGAGGAGATCTGGATACACCTTCTTGTTTCCTCCCAGGTGCCCTGTAATATAAAAATTCATTCAAAAAATCGTGTTCTTGTCTTGTCTATTGGATGCATGGAGCAAACTCTTTACTTTTCTGCTTAATGTCTTTCCATTTATAGATCTGTTTGTTGCAGCATTTTAACTACTAATTGCATATCTGAAGATGTTTTGCAGCCTCTATTGTTGTTAGGGCTATTAGTTATGCATAGCTAAAGTGGTTCTTTTTCGTACACTTCGACGAAGAATTCATACTAACAAAAAATAACACTCCTAATGTGAAAGGAGGAAGAATAAGCAGCTATATTAAGCACCTTTGGGTGTGAACAGGGATTGGGTCATGTCGATTCAATCAACTTTGACCAAGTCAACAACGTTGTCATGGAGTAGTGGCCTTTATGATGAGACGACGCAGTTTTAATGGAGGAAACCTTGCATGATCTTGGTGCCAAGTATGGATGGGACACAATGTGAGAAGGTTCACATGTTATATATGGAGGGGATGGAAGCAATTTTTATTCAGTTTTTTAGATTATCATTTGATATTGGTCTGTTTAGACTTTGCTTCCTCTTGCTCTTTAGCAGGGTTGTTGTGCTGTTTAGCACAAGGGTGTTCTTGATCCAGAATCCCTACCTCATCCCCAGGGAAGGAGAGGTTATTTGGGCTGCATTTCCTTATTCTTGCATTCTGGCCAAGCTACCTCCTTTAGCTACAATGCAGTTTCTATTTATAGCTAGGTTGTGTTGTAGGGTGCAGCAAAGGAGGATCACATAAAGCTATTTCCGAGCTTCCTTTTCAGTGGAGGGGTAGCCTATCCATTGGAGGATCAGAAAGGATGGCTCCTGGGTATATTTCCACATATTTGGCATCAGGCCAACCATCTACCATTCCTCAAAGTGTAGTCACAATTTTGAACTGCATTATTTTTGGAGGAAGTTGCTGGGAGGGTTCATTGAGCTCATCACGAGGGTCTATTTCTGAGTAGAGGGATCAAAATTATAATTAGAAATGCCATTGGAGGAAGACATAATCATTTCAGATCTGTCATAGCCTCATTATATTTAGATCCATTTTGCAGTGACATATCAACCCTAGTGTTGGGCCAGAATTGTGAATTACAGATATTTCACACTTCCCTAGACAGGTGCTAGTCTGTAATAATAGGTGAAAGGCTATATGACTATTTTTCCTAACTCAGAATAGATACACAGATAGGATTGGAGGCTTACTTGTTCAGTCACTTCCAAATGGCTCCTTTTTTTTCTTCTGTTGCAGCTTCAAATTCAAGCGGTTTTTGGGTTGAATGCTTCCTGCAAGAAAGAACACTAAAATAGTAGAAAATGAAACAATATAGATATCTATTCAAGCTAGTTAGCTAAATCATTAAAGCATAAACCATATACATCAACCAAGATCTTGTAATATGGAAAATCAAAGCTAATACATATGCATCTAGGGAAAAATAAGCAGTACTCTTTATTGATGATAGAAGGAGAGGTTACAACCTAGTGACTGATTTTAAGTGACCTTCCAACAACGTTCCCAAGCCTCATCACAGTATAAATCTCTCCAGTAGCAGCTACACAAATCTAACTCTTAATTGAAAAATCTCCAGCATTTCTCTACTCAAATTCTTCCTGTTCAAGCACTTAGATCTGTGCTTAATTTATATATGAATTGTAGGTTGTTTTGCAATCAATGACTTTACAATAATAGTAAATACATGTTTCCAGTAATGTAGATGTCAAATTGACACTTGGACCTGAAGCTTGACACATGTGAACTCTTCTATAAGGCACTGGCCATGTGGGGATTCTAGAAAAACAATAATTTTTTTCCCAATGTGACCAACGCACCTGTGAATGTCAGGAAGTGCTTTGCAGAGCAGCCTTGCATGGGGCTACCTACATATGCAACACACTTAGGCCCCTTAGAGCCTGCGTTGGTGAGCTCTCATATGCTATATAGTAAGCTTCAAACCTTGGAAACCTTTGATTGATGAAAGTATTGCTTGATTTGTCTTGTTTCTTGTCTTAGGTCATGTAGCAACTAAAATGATAGGGAATGAAACATAGACCCTTGATCATTGGTCCTGGAGATGATGTCCAATTAACCAGGTCATTGGGAATGATGCCCCCTAAAGCATGACATCCAAATAATAAGAACGTTTGATTGAGATGCTTTACACTGTGATAAGCTTGGAAACGAAGCGGAGTGGTCGCCTACATCAATCTTACAATAAATTACATCATGATATATCCTCTTTTATCATAATTGTTGAGGGTAGGCATTCCCATGTTTAGCACATAAAACAATCTAATAACATGTACATAATTCAGAAAATTGTCTTCATTGGAATGCTTCCCAGAAGCAGACATGCCTACAAATATAGGCCCATGTTTGGATGAAAATTTGTATGTAAGGCCACTGTACAGATGATGTGTACAAAAATCCTAAAATCGCAGCCCGGATGGCTGCAACTAGATCCGGGGTCTTCTTATCTCATTCACTCGATCATTCGGGTACAAGTATAGCCATGCAAATATATGATTTGTAGTTGAACATGGAAAGACATTGTTTGATTACCATACAATGATGTGAACTGTTAACAAACGTGAGAGAACCACCATTAATGACAATGGCCCTCAAGGTACTGCAGTACATTTTATAAGGCATCAATAGATAACTTGATGTCGAACGCAAAACAAAATCTTTCGGTCCTAGGTCCGGACGCGAGGATCTTGTCGATGCTGTAAAAAGCCTCATGGTATTGGAATCTGATGTTTCTAAGTGAAATTCCTGGATATTTATTTTTCGTCGACAGGAAGTCACTTTTTTTCAAAACTGGAGTTACTGATTTTGGAGACAAGGGTATGACTTGATATAGCAATTTTTAGGGATGACAATCATGAAAATGAAGGTTTATGAGTATTGCATAAGGATGAGTTTTTAATCACTCGATGACTTCTCTTGAACATATCAATGACACTGTGATGAGTTGGAAGCATTGACCCAAAACCAAAGTGAAGGTAGGATGAACCATAGGTGTGAATGAACCGTCAAGATGATTACCCAACCCAAACAGTCACGGACATGGACTAAAAGAAGTGTCATGTTCAAGAGCGACTTGCTACCAAAAAGGAAGCTTTGCTCACTTTTCCAAAATTTTCCCCAGTCATTTGTCGACCAGTACCTCTTTATTTTTAACAAGCTTGAGGAGGATAAAATTTTCTTGACCTATAATTCAACCCTTCGAGCGAATAAAGCATCACTATCTAATAATTTAACAAGTCTGGTGATGAATGAAACTCTATTCTTGCCATGATCGACAAGCCCATCACTATTTTATGTTTTAATGAGCTTAATGACAGTGATAGCCTTGTCCTTTTTCATATTTAGAGAGTCTGAAAAAGAGGACGAAAGAGAACTCCAAAAAGTAATTTTTTGTAAATTTGTCACTCAGACCTGAAAAAGTGTAAAATAATATCTAAGAGAACCTCTTTGGTCATGTTTAACCAAGGTATTCCTTTTTTGTAAATAATCCATCTCAGTCTGGAAAATGGTTGAACTTATACTATGTAGATATCAATTCATTTACTTTAACGAGCTTGAAAACACAAGTGCTTGACACTATTTTCACATTATCGGAGTCTGAAAAGAGCTGAAAGAAGACTCCAGGGGTTCCTTTTTCAATATTATCGAAGCTCTAAAAAGAGATAAAAGTGCACTTCAAATCCTTTTTCATTTTTAACAAAGATCGAAAAATAAGGAGAAAAAGTATGCTTTGTGGTCAAGTCATTCTTTGAATAAATCTACACAACTAATCTGTTCATCAGTTGTATTTCCTATTCAGAACAACATCAAATGGATTAAAAATACCTATTTCATGATAAAAACATAATAAAACTATAGTCATAGCAATAAATTTAACTTGCAAACAATTAAATGACTATAAAAAAGTAGTTTCACTCTTCATTTTTACCATTCCATAGTTACCATTCACATTTTGGAGCTCTGAACCTGATTTTCCCCCGAACTTTAGTCATTGATTGTGGTCATTTCTATGGATGGATTTCATCCTCGTTTGATCCAGGTTCGTACCATGAACCTCCTCTTCCATTTGGTATTCATTTCATTCCCATTATTTGCATATTTTTAGGGTTTTAAGGCCCCTAGGGTAAATTCTACCTAAAATGAGGGCAACGCACCCCTGAATGTCGAAGCCTGTGTTGCATATAAGGTACGGTGAAGGGTACTTGCATATGCAACACATTGTTTCAACCCAGGGAGTGCATTGGGTGTAGTTCAAGTTTTTGGTTTTCATGTTGTGCCCAAAATTTTCCTAGTTTTTTGCAATGAATGGAATCTAATGGATCTTATGGTTGTATTTCAGGTTTCCATTGGATTATAATGATGATTACATGGAGGGAAAGAGAACATGAAGAATAAGATATGATTTCCTTGAATGATCCGGGTACTGTAAGAGCCTTAAGAGATTGTGGACTACTTAAGTACTTCAAATTGTCAAGAATGAGGCAACAAATAAAATTCTTGGAGTTCTTAGTTCAACCATGGGATCTGACGATAGAGGCATTTCACATTAAGAAAAAAGTGGTTCCCATAATATTTGATGAGAGGTTTGCCCATTTTTCTCATAGGGTCTACTGTTGGAGGAGGGACAGTGAGGGATTATATTATGGGGTATTGCTATCCAGGGGTAGAACCTAGCAAATATGGAAAAATAAACATCCGGGATGTCAGGGATTTTCCTTTGAGAACCATCCTTTTTACGATCGCTAAACTTGCTGGCACTGTTACACTACATGTAGCGAACATATCATATATGCAATATGCGCTAGAGTGCTTAGAGCCAACAATATTCAACTAGTCTGAAGTTGTTCTATCTCAGATAAAGAAAAAAATGAACAAAGCAAAGGGAGGAAGGAAGAAAAATTTCAGTTATGGTTCAATAATTATCTCCTTCGATTTGGAACGGATTCCATTGATGCAGCCACAACATGTAACAATGGATATATCTAGTCCTAGGGATCCTCGAATGCAGATATGGGTAGAACTCATGGGTCGGTATGCAGGCCAATCGACCATTTTGTTCTCTACTAAATTCTTTGCTTGGTTCTGGCGACAGATTGTTGCCATCGATGAGTACGCATATGCAGGCGTTGACTTCCGAGGAGATCCACATCTAGTATTACCAGAAGGTGCTCAGTGGGGTGACATAGGTAAGAATGTTTTGACCATGTTTTTTTATTTTTCTAAGGTTTATACAATGTTTTTGTGTTTTGATTTCTTTCCAATACTAAAATAAATGTTTGATGTAATGCAGATATCGGTCATGTTCATCCAGTAGAGGAACCAGAGCGCGAAGCTGATGCGCCAGCAGAGAGGGCTTTCGGGAGAGTAGTCCTTCAGGACCTTGATATGGCTGAGACTCTGGCTGAGCTTCAGTAGCACATAGAGGGGTTGACCTTCAGGATTCTGAATTTCTGGATTGAAGAGATTCCCATGCAACTGCGGTGACACACTATTGGGGTTCCTAACCATTGGATGTGGTTTCGACGTAGGATTGCTATATATATAGCATTTTACCGCGAGCACCACTAGTTCACTTGTGACATTTTGCATGCATTTTGAGGTCAGATGACCAATGTATCTTGGGCACAAATTTTGTAAAAACCTATAACCATCTATCTATATGATTTCAGAGTTTTTCCTATGTTTATTGTGCAATCCTATTCAATGATGTGAATTTTTTCTTTACCTATGTTGCAAATTTCTGTCTAGAACTTTGATTAGCTAATGAATCAGTCATTGTGTTAGAATTTCTAGAAATGTGTTGATATTGAACAAAATCAAAATGTCTTTCCAAAAGTCAAACTCTTACTACCAATCTAGGAAGTGTTGGATTTCTAACAGTATAAACACTAGTAAGTTGTAATACCACAAGTTGTGATTCTAACCTTACGATTATGCGGTTAATACCAAATGAAATGGCATCAGGGATAATTTCTATCAATGCACTATAATCAGCGATATTGTTCGTCGATATACCAATGCAAATCTCTCGAAAACTCACTAACTCATCGTTTGGAGTGAAAATGGCCCACGCTGCATAGGATAGATTCTACATACTATGACTAGCACCATCAGCATATCCAACAAATGGTTTCGAAGATTCAAACATCTACGATAAAATGTAAAGTAGATTACTAATGTCAATAAAACTCTAAAAACAAATTAAGAAAGTGAATGAAAATCAACAACATATATACAATATAATAAAAAAATTACTATGCTAATGACTAAGCATAGTAACGTTTCTAATACAACCCATTTATAGATTGTTTCAATGAAATCCCATCATAATAAACTAACTCATAGGCACCCTTAGCAAGAACTCTTTTGAAAATATAGGGGCCATGCCACAATGGCTTGAATTTCCCTGTCCCTATTACATCAGCTTCTTAATCATAAAGAAGGACCAAGTTGCCCTCTGAGTAGATGCGAGGCTGGAAATTTTTGTCGTATTGTGCCTTTATATGTCTATTATGTGCTTCATTGGCCAATTGGGCTTCACAACACATTTCATCAAGATGGATGAGGTTAAGGAGACTCGCTTCTTCTTCTGAGGTGTCAGGTGACAAGTCTATAATGAGTTTTAACGATGATATTTCTTATTGTATTGGTAAGATAGCTTGCAGACCATTCACCAATCGAAAAGGAGTAGATCTGGTTGCATTTCTCACTGAGGTTCGATACGCCAACAAAGTGGAGTATAGGATCAAATTCCAGTTCGTTTTACGGACTCCTATCATTCGTTGAAGAATTCATTTAAGAATTTTGTTAATAGCCTCAACTTGTCCATTTGATTGTGGATAATAAGGAGTAGAATTATCATGTGATAATCCTAACTTGGTAGTAAATTCAGACATCATATAGTTGTGAAAATTCTTCCCATGATCTATAACTATAGCCTGTGGGACCCCAAACCATGCAATAACATGATTAAAGAAAAACAATGCAGTTTTTTGTCCTATGTTATTGAATGTAGGCATCGCTTCAACCCATTTGGTAAAATATTTGACTCCAACAATAATATAACAATTCCCCTTGGACGAAGGATGGTTATAGGTCATGAAGTCAATACCCCATTTCGTAAATGGTCCAATAGAGACAAAAGGATGCATTTGTGCTAGCAGTTTGTAGATTTTACGATAAAAAATCTATCATGCATAACAACTTCTAACCGTGAGGATGCAGTCTCAAAAAATAGTAGGTCAAAAGTAATCGGCACGGAGTATCTTCTGTGCGGTAGCATATCTAGATAAGTGTCAACTAGAAGCCCTAGCGTGACAATCATTTAATACTTTTTTGGCCTCCTCATGTGTGAGGCACCTCCTTAAAATGGTATCGACACCACAACGATAAAGTGTATTGTCGACGATTAGATAATCTTTGGCTTGGTATCAAATACGTCGTTGTTTATAGAAAGAGGTATTAGGTTGAAAATTTTGGGTTTGGAGATAAATGATGAAATCCCCATACCAAGGATCATATGATCCAATCAGAAACAAAGACTTGTCTAGAATATATGGTTTTGATGTAGTAGCAATACTATCAGAGGGAAGGTCACAGAGAATCTCAGCTAAAAATAAAGACTTCTTTGACTTGGATTTGATGAATTTCATCAAATTCCTGCAAAATGACAATCCATTTTGAATATTCCCCCCCCAGCAATTTACGTGATAAGATATAAGTAATAAGGTTGCAATCTGAAACTATTGTTGTTTTTCCGAGCAGGATATAATGGAAAAATATTTGGACAGCTTGAACAGCTGCAAAGGCAATATTTCCATGTACGAGTACCTAACTTCTGTATCATTGAGATTACGACTCAAATAATAGCTCAGATGTTCAATTCCATTTTCTACTTGGATGAAAACCATAGCGACAGTCATTTCATCTACAACTTTATATAGGAAATAATCATTTTAAATATTAGGAGGATACATTAATGATGCTCGTACAAGAGTGTCCTTGACAAAATCAAAAGAAGCTTGCGCAACTTGATCCCAATGGAAGGGAACCCCCTTTTTCAATAATCGAGTAAATCCTTTAGCCATTTCGGCGTACTTTGGAATGAACCTTCTCAGAAAGTTAGCCTTTCGTTAAAGTTTTTGTATCCAAAGTAAGGTTGATGGTGCAGGAAAATCAAGAATAGCCTGTACCTTTAGTGGATATATTCGAATTCCTTCTTTTGAGACTACGAAACTGAGAAATCGACCAAAAGAAACACAAAAAAAACATTTATGTGGATTGAGGCATATTTTGTAGTGTCAACAGCGTAAGAAAATGGCTCTCAAATGCATTAGGTGATCAGTCTAATTTCGTGAATGTGCTGGTAAATCATCTAGATATGGTTGAAAAATTTGCTTGATGTCGTTGAAAGCATAATCCATTTCTCTCTGAAAATTTTCCCCAACGTTCTTTAAACCAAATGGAAGTTTACTATATGTGAATGTGCCCTAGGGACAAATGAATGTTGTCTTATGTTGGTCATCTGGGCAGATATTGATTTGATTGTAGCCGAAAAATCCATCCATGAACGAAAAAATTTCGCATCCAGTACAATCATCAATAATCTGGTTGATAAAGGGAGTAGGATAATTGTCTTTTGGACAAGCATGATTAACATCTCAATAATCGATGCACACTCTAATGGTTCCTTGTTTTTTCATAACAGGAACGATATTGGAAAACCACTCAGTTAGCGAAATAGTGTATATAAAACTAGCATGCAAAATTTTTTCAAGTTCTTCTTTGATGGCAACAGCTTTCTTTGGATGAACAAGATGAAGCCATTGATGGACCGGTTTGACATCAGGATACATATTAATAGCGTGTTCAACTATACTAGTATCTATGCCTGGAATTTCCTCCTAAGACCAAGCTAATACGTCACGAAATTCATGAAATAAAGAGAAATATGAATCAAGTTCTGATGGAGAACAAGATACACCGACATGAATATTTTCTACAACGCCCGGTTCGGTCAAAATATCGATAGAAATCATTTCTTCGATATTTGATAAATTTCGCTCAGAATCGATTGCATTAATCGATAAAGAATTCGGAAAGAAAGTTTTGATGGATGGGTGATATAGTTCACGTAGATTGTTTTTTTCATAATCAAGAATATAGGAACGATGATGATAATATTCCCATGATTCTCCTTCTGACATCATAGCTTCCAAAATATTTTCATCTATCAAAAACTTTGAGGAAAATGGATCAGATGGAGTACCAAAATTGAAGGAACTATCAACTCAAACACTTGGCGACACTGATTTTGGATTTACCACCCAAGCCAAATAGATTGACTACTATGCCAGCTCAATAGGGTCGGGTGGTAAAAATTCATCCAACATAGAAATATCAGAATCACCCGTACTCTCCCTTAAGCCAGATAGAGTGGAAGAGATCTTGTAGCAGGTCTCTATACTTGGAATTTCTAGCGACATCTTCGGCAGCGGTAATGCAAAGGTTCCCATAAGAGTGGAATCCTTTAAGATTCCTACACCAATGTTCTAAATTTCTAGTTGGGGAATGGGAACAAACAGAATGCTTCCAGTTACCTGTGAAGAAGAGGCAAAAAAGGATAATTGATTAATGACTATGATTGTAAATTTATGTGGAAAGGAAATCATTCTAAAATATGTAGAAACAATGGCAGTCATTTCATATACCCATGGTCTTCCAAGTAAAATATTATAGTCAAGGGGTCTGTCAACAACCTCAACATCAATATTCATTGTTTTCTCCCCTAGTTCAACATGCAGGTTATTGATAATATCAAAAAGTTTATATGTTATTCCATCAAAAGCCTTCAACATCATTGATGATTGTGATAATTGTGGCGAGCAAAGTGACTTCCAATAGTTTAGAGACATAATTCACGTAGATGCTCCCTAATAAATAATAGTGCGATGAAAAAGTTAATTGAGAACATTTACTTGTATGGAGAATGCCAATTCTGCTAGTAGTTGTGGCACATAACCCGTATGATTAAAGACGACAAGATTAGAATCAGTCGGATCAATTCCACTAATGGCTAACAATAAAGCCTGCTTCTGGGAGGGACAATTTTGTAATACCTCAAGAGCAGACATAGCTGAAGGGGATTGAGCCAAATATTCAACTATATTATAATTTTGTGAAGCTCTTGCTCGAGGATTATATGTCAATTTATGAATTACTCCCTTTGGTGGCTTAATTGTCAATTCAGGAATAATAGTAGGTGGTACTGATTCAGTAGATGGATTTGTTGTCAAGGTAGTAGGTTGATCAGTAGTCGTACTACCATAGTATTTATTACGTGTTGACACCAAAATATCTTGTGAAGGTTTTGTGGTGGATAACATTAACACTTGGGAACTAGGAGCTAGATCCATAGCAACCAAATTAGTGTCTGGATTTGGAAATGGGTCTATCAACACAGATGATGCATGGGAAGTCTTGATGGTTTTTGAGACTTTAGCATGGTGAGGAAAATCCGTAAAAAAGTGTTCCTAATTAAATATTATGCATGGATAACGAGGTTTTTGTGGTCCAGATGGTTGATCAGATGATCTTTCCTGCGAGTTAGAAGTTTTATTTTTCTTTGATTTCCCATTTTTCTTACTTCCTGGTTGCTTGTCACTCTTGCCTTTGTCAAATGACACAACATTAATTTCAGAAGTAGGAGCAAGATCAGATGGAGTAGTGTGGTGTGTGTTTGCAATGTCTATCAAGCCGTCTCTGGCATGATAGTGCTTTATTTGAGGAGGAACATTGAAATTAGATCGCGGCGCATTAGGAATTTTTTCATAGAGCATGCAAGACTGAGTGTAAATCAAGTCTAAATATTGGGCACGAGCGATAACTTTCTCTTCTATGACAACACCACCTTGAGCCACATCCTTAGTTATAGATGGCAACAGGGACTTAATGAACCATTCAGCAAGGAGCTGATCCGAAACAAATGTCTTAACCATTCATCGATGGTGATGCCACTCATGAATATGATCAGAAATGTGAGTAGCATTAGTTTATTTGAAGTTGGTCAAGAGTTCCATTCCAGTTTCTTATCTGATCGGTAACTGGAAATGGGTCAAAAATATAGTAGCTAAAGTAATGAAATTATCGAAAGAAGCTCTAGGTAACTCAATGTACCATTTATTAGCCAGACTTGTAAGTGTACGCTGGAAAAGACGTAGTCGAACATAATCATCATTCAGGGAATTTGATGAACACCATAAATGATAAGTCATGACATGAGTCAATAGATCTTCTCCAGGGTTTCCACTGAATTTAGGAATATCAGAAGGTAATTTATGAGGTATCACCGGCCACCAAGGAGCATAATTTATAGGATCACTGGTTAAACGGTTTAAATATGGTGATTACAAGGTTGCAACAAAAGGCAACTGTCGATTGAGGTTAGGTTGAGCATAACCAAGGTAAGATGGAGTTGCTTGGGCAACAGGCCTTTGAGCACCAACATATCAAATATGCTGCTAGTAACCCAGATAGGGGTTGTTTTGCATAGCAAATTCTTGAAGATTTTGTTGACCAAAACCTGGATATGTTACTTGTTGAAATGAAGTTTGAGGCATTTCTGCTTGTGGCTGCCAAGGGGTCTGTCCACCAATATTTTAACCCAAATTAGTATAACTTGGATTTGGTTGATATGTATAATTATTTTGCGTTTGTGACATCCCATAAAATGGTACACCATCTTGTGAATAAATGATTCCTGATACAGGTTGTTGTAAATTAACCAAAGGATTTTGAGTTTGTGGACCCAAAATTTGATGATATTGAGTTAAAGGACCTACCTGATATGATTGATGTACAATATTTTGATTCTGTAATAGAGGTATAGAGGTATTAATAAGTGGTAATGAAATGGGTGTAACAGGTTGAGCCGGTTGATACGAATGTACAGTCATTTGTGGTTGGATAGGCAAAGTGGGCTGCCATTGACAAACATTCATGTCAACATTATTTTGACCAAAAATTGACGGAGTACTATCATATTGGGTGACCAAAGGTCGGCCCCCAGCATGAGGAGGATAATAAGATGGAAAATAATTTTCTCCAAATGCTGGGAGTCCAGTTGATATGGTACTCAAAGGAATTGAACCAAAAGGACCAACTTTATATTTCCCTAATGATGTATGTAATGAATCAAGTCATTTAGTACTAATGATAGGAATACCAGTTAAAAAACTGGATGATGACATTGGCAAAGACCATGATCGTGAAGATGCACCAGAGAAAGTGTCAGATAATGATTTGTAACCTATTGGGACTGAAGAGTCACTGTGAAAATATGACTCTGGTGAGGTTGTGAACATCAACGAAGTAGCAAGGGTAGGAGCTAATGTAATTGGAACAATAGACCCAACCGAAGATGTTGGTTTAGATATGGTTGTTTAACCAAATTTATACCCTCGAAAATCGATGGGATATTGAATGGGAATAGGATCAGCAAAATAAGAGGGAAACGATTGAGGAAAATACTCGTACAAGTAAAGATCCCTCCCGAAATGGGTTGGAGTTAAAGTTGTATCGTCTTGTGGGATTTATTCAATCGCAATTAAACCAGGAGGAAGAGCTTCACCATCAGTCCAAAAATATATTTCAGATGGTTGACTGTGTGATATAGGAGTTTCAATAGCTACATAACTTTGTGGGATGAATAAGGTAGGAACAACTTCCAATTGGTCAACTTCAGGATTCAGATGTTCTAGAAAAGAAGAGACAGGATTTGGATCAATTTATGATTGAACAATGTTGGGTCGAGGAGGTATGGTCTCAGCTATTGAATGGATCGTGACCACGGGTAGCTGTGAAGACTCTGTTTCGACAAGAGTAGATGAACCGGGATGTGTGGAAACAATTTGAGCTAACTCTGGGTTAAAAGATGATGCTTCACCAGAGGTACAAATTGTACTTGATTCGGCAGATCGTGATCACCTTCGCCTACCAGAAGTAACTTCTGGCGGTAAAGGTGGTTTTAAAGGTAATATACACGAACGAAAGGGGATAGGATGTTGTTCTTGCACAATTACTGATTTATTTTAACCAAAATCAAATAAAATAAATAAGGTTAATGCCAAGAAAAAGGGTTTACCAAGAAACTGTGAACTGCAGAATACCTCCTGGCAAACTAAGAAGTATGAGCAGGTAATCTCCCCGAATGTTATGTTTGGGTATCACAATTTCAAGGCAGCCAACTCAGTTCAATATGGATGGATAACACCTAAAATTTTTCCTCCTAAATATACCCGAAGGTACGTGGAGGCCCAAGTCTGTACTAGCGCTATCTGATGCAAAACCGCATAGTGAGAGCACCCCTTTATACTTATTTTACTGTAACACTGCCCGATATACCCAAAAGTACATGGACGAGCTACGATATACTTATGTACATGGAGTGAGGTATTACACTCAGAATGTATCGCAGAGAAGTTAACGAAAACTGCTATGTTTTATGACGCCGAAACACGTCTCTAGCCTAGACCTTCTAAATGTTATCGTTATGGTTCTGATGCGTTTTTAAGTAAATTGATATTAATTTTATGTTGATCTTGCTTAACAATTTTCCTTTCAAAGTTTCACCGCAATGATGTGTATTAAATTCCTAAATTGAAAGCTAAGAATGATAAACAATCTTTCACTTACAACTTTTTCAATAAAGAACCTAGCTACTAAGGGAAGAGAGAAAATAATTTGTGAGCAAAAAAATCAATGAACAAAACAAATCAATGAGTTCAAAATAAATTTAGATTTCCTAATGTTCCTTTTGCAAAGCACACATTATTCTACATGCAAATGTAAGTTTTTCTTTTTAGTTTCTTTAATGTTATGAATGCAGAAAAGAAGCTAGGTGCACTAAATCAATAATTCAAATGCCTTTTACTTTCGAGAAATTAAGAATACGAACAACAATTTCTCTTTTGAAGGAAAAATGAGGATTTCAACAACAATTTCTCCTATCAAGGAAATGAAGATTTTACGACAATTTCCTATTTCGAAAGCAAATGATTCTTAATGAGACCATAAAAAGTACATTGAAATCGACTTTTCAATGATAAAGAAAAACTTTTTAAACAAACATTGAACAATTTTTCAGTTAAAGGATGAAGAAGTATATAGAGTCACTGGTAAATTGAGGATCAAAATTTTCAAAACACAGTAACAAACAAAACTGAAGAAAATTGCAAAGGAAAATTCAAAGGAATTTGGGTACTTTCAGTAGTTAACACAGTCTCCAAGGGGAGATAGTGCTCTACAATGCAGGCTAGGAAGGGAGACAGTGCTTTGCAAATAACTGTGTCCAGTCTAAGGGTTTGTTGGTTGGAGTATACAAAGAAAAATACTACTGTTTAACTCACTTTGTTTGCAAATTTGACTTTGAAAAAGTTTAATATTTATGTTTAACAACTACTAGGTGGATAAAGAAAGAAAATAAGAGGCTTAAACACCTAGAACTAAGAGAAATTCTCCCTAGCGGAGTCACCAATTTGTGGGGCCAGAATTGTCAATTATGGATAAATAATGCTTCCCTAGATAGGTGTTAGTTTATAATAATAGGTGAAATACTATACGACTATTTTTCCTAACTTGGAATAGATACACAAAGAGGATTGGAGGCTTACTTGTTCAGTCACTTCCAAATGTCTCCTTCTGTCGCTTATGTTGCAACTTCAAATTCAAGCAGTTTTTGGGCTGAATGCTTCCTGCAAGAAAGAACACTAAAACAACAAAAGATGCAATAATATAGATATCTATTCAAGCTATTTAGCTAAATCAGTAAAGCATAAACCATATACATCAACCAAGATCTTGCAATATGGAAAATCAAAGCTAATACAGATTCATATAGGGAAAAATAAGCAGTACCCTTTATTGATGATAGAAGGAGAGGTTACAACCTAGTGACTGATTTTAAGTGACCTTCCAGAAAATTTCCCAAGCCTCATCACAGTATAAATCTCTCTAGAAGCATTTACACAAATCTAGCTCTCAATTAAAAATTCTCCATCATTTCTCTACACAAATTATTCCTATTCAAGCACTTAGATCTATGCTCAATTTATAGATGAACTGTAGGTTGTTATACAATCAATGAATTTCCAATAATAGGAAAGACATGTTTCCAGTCATGTAGATGTCAAATGGATGATTGGATCTGAAGCTTGACACACGTGAACTCTTCTAGAAGGCACTAGCCAAGTGGGGATTCTGGAACAATGAGAATTTCGCTCCCAATGTGACCAACACACCTGTGAATGTCGGGAAGTGCTTTGAAGAGCAGCCTTGCATGGGGCTACCTACATATGCAACGCACTTATGCCCCTTAGAGCCTTCGTTGGCAAGCTCTCATATGCTATATAATAAGCTTCAAACCTTGGAAACCTTTGCTTGGTGAAAGTCTTGCTTGATTTGTCTTGTTTCTTGTCTTAGGGCATGTAGCAACTAAAATGATAGGGAATGATAGAACCTTGATCATTGGTCCTAGAGATGATTTCCAATTAACTAGGTCATTGGGAATAATGCCCAAATTTACCTATAACACCTATGGTTATTTGTCACATTGTATATTTCTTGGTATTTCTAGCAATCTTTTCCGGGTTGGCTAGAAATCATGTATTAGAGCCCACATCTTCTTTTCTAGGAATTTCTTTTGTTTCTATCAGCCATATATCATTTATGTATGTTTACAGCAGCAGCTACACTGATATAGACAATGTTGTCACTACTCTCTGATATTCTATACAGTTGCAGCAACTCATGTGCTGATTGTTTCGATCATTAGAGGATTGTTCTTATTGCTTGAGTGGCTTGACCCTCGAGATATTTTTGCATATTTCTACTGATATCTTAATAAAATGATGGTTACATATTGATCCCCCTTATTTCATTTTCATATTTTCTATGTTTTACATTATTATGTCTTGTATTTCTGCTATTTCCATTTTGGAATATTACATAAACCATCCCCCAAACAGACCCAAAAAACTTCCCTATACCCTGTACGACTAAATATGGTAACATTGTACCCTATGTTGGTCTCTCGTTTTTTGATAGTTTGGAAAATCAAAAGACAAGGCAACTGTTGAGTCCCAAATCTGCATCTTTTCCATACACCTTTCTAGACCTTTTTCATTCACCTGAACCTTCCCAGTTGTCAATATCATTGTATATTAATTGCAAAAGAGCATCTAAAATGGTTTTTAACTATATTTTTGTGTCTGCTGTTTGATTTATATTTTTCTCATTTAGCTGCGGAATCTTGCCACTTTCCGCAGCTGCTGCAACTTTCCGCAGCCACTGCAACTTTCCGCAGCCATTTTGTGAAACTCTATGTTACAGGTGTCCTCAGGTAAAACGAGCCACATGGGCAAGTCATAAATGATGTGGACATGGATCGTATCCTATTGGCTCGAGCAAATTCATCTAGGGAGGCTGCGGTCAAAGGTGGCCAAGTGGAAGTCAACCATAGAGTCCCACGGTGACAGGACTCTATTTCTCGTCACGTGGAGACTTATATGGACGTTTCTGAATTGCGGAGACAAATCAACATATGTACATGGCTCCATAAGCCAAATTCAAACATCCACTCTTCATAGATTTACTCCTCAACGCGGCCATGATCCTAGATCTTTGGACGTAATGGTTTACGTGTTCTCTATCAGCATAAAATTTAGGGAATTAGTTACATTTCCTTTGTTATAAATAATGCGTTTGCATACGCATATTAGATTACACTCTCTGTTAGTTTTTATTAGTCTGCTCTGTAATGTAATTACGTTGCCACTGTGCCGTAATATCACCTTTCTGTTATGACTGCATTTTAATATATAAGAAGACTCTGTTTCCAAGCGTAATTCGTACTTGAAGATTGTTGCCAAGGTTGGTGTAGAGGGCCCCTGCACACGCTGAGGTTTTGTGCATTATTGTATAGTTCTTGTTTTATTTCTTTAAGCTCATTGTGCCATAATTCATTCATGTGTTTATACATTGCATCTTTCATGGTATATATGCTTCATTTCTGTTTATAATCTTTCATGCTTTACATCTTGCTTCTGTCCATAATCTTTCATGTTTTATGTTATTGTTAACTGATCAGTGTTCTTGTTTCGGGTTATAAATAGGCAGCCCGGGCATTTGCATAACTTTTTGACTAATGACATGGAATTAATATTGTTCTGCTGCTAATTTACTTTTCTTAGTTTCTGTTTAATTTCAGTACTGCTTTGTTTATTTCAGTCTTGCTCATTTGTTTCAGTAGTTAGATTTAAAATATATCAAATTGTTCATGACATCTTCAGTTACCTCCGAAAGCCACAGCTGGACTGATGGTGAGGGATTGAATTATGAATGTGTAGTTTGATATTAGTTTACTTTCTGCAAGTTAGAAATATTAAATTGCTCATGACATCTTCAGTTACCTCCGAAAGCCACAACTGGACTGATGGTGAGGGATTGAATTATGAATGTGTAGTTTGATATTAGTTTACTTTATGCAAGTTAGATATCAGGTTACTCAAGTTGTTTATGGTTACCTCCGAAAATCATAGCTGGACTAATGATGAGGGATCAGAAGATAAGTTGATGTAATTTGATTTATATTTACTTTGTTGCAATTTTGGATTTCTTTAAGCATAGTTTCTTTTGTGTTTAGACAGCAGCAAGAATAGTTCGGTTTTCATGCTCAATAGTTCACTGTTTTGATTTATTAGACTAGCAGTACATTTTCATTTCAGCAGCACATTTTCATTTCCTTTCAAGTTTTGTCATTGTATGTTTCAAATTCCTTTTTAAGTTTCAAGTTGGTAAATCATTATAGAGGATATCATCTCCTTGAACAATCATAACCATACTTGTTTTTATTTTAGAATTTCCATCTCACATTAGAAAACCAAAAACGACAAAAAGTTAAGAAATAGGTTATCTTGCACATATAGTGTGCCGCACTTCATTAGCTTACGAATCCCAGATTGATAAATTAATGTAGCAATTTAGGACATACTAAATTGACCAAACATTTTGGCGCCGTTGACGGGGAAGTGTAACTAGGTAGCCAATTTCTTAAAAGAAAAAAACAAAATAATAAAAGAAGGGAAAACTTGATAACTTCTTTAAGTATGCTCTCCTCTTGCACCTAGTGTGATCTGGAGGATCAGAAAAGAGAGTTATTGGTTTAGTAATTTCTTAAGTATGCTCTCTTCTTGCACCTAGTGTGACCTGGAAGATCAGAAAGATAATTATTAGCCCAACTTTTAAAAATAAAAAATAAAAAATAAAAAATGACATGCATAGAGCAAGAGATTCTAGGGGAAGGTTTATAGCTAAAGCCAAGAGTTCGATTTTCACAACTCCATCTTCTTCAAGGCATAGACAAGAATCACCACCATCTACCCCTAGCCTTAAGATTTTTGGAATTCAAGGAACAGCTGAATTAGAGGATTCTCCTATACCACCTACTAAATCTCATTTAGAAAAGGAAGAGACTCTCTCTCATCCTCCATTGATAGAAGAACTAGAAGACTTTAAGGACTCTAAAGAAACTATCATGGCAGAGGAAATAATAGATGGATTTGGAGGTAGAGGTAGAAGAGGAGGAAACAATGGAGACAACAATGGTGAAGATAATAATGGAAGAAATAGGGAAGGAGATAACTTGTTTGGATTCCCTATAGTTGATGAGGAAACTCATACAACGATGAAAAATATCTCACCATCTGTCCTTCCTAACTTTTATGGATTGCGAAGTGAGGATCCTGAAACATTTCTATATGAGTTTGAAGTCATGTGCTGAACCTATGACTATATGGAAGACTCTCAAAAACTCAAACTATTTCCTTCAACTTTGAAGGGAGCTGCTTTGAAATGGTTCATGGGATTAGCTACTCAATCTATTAGGACTTGGAATGATATGAAACAAAAATTTTTGGATAGATACTTGGACTATTGTATGCCCACCAATCACAAGGATGAGGTATTCAAAATGATGCAAAAAGAAGATGAAAATTTGGAAGACTTACTTGAAAGATTTCAATACAACTTAAAAAGAGCAAAGATGAGCAACTTAGATGATGAAACCTTGAAAGCCCTTATATTAAAATCCATTGAGATGAATGGATATATATTTTAAACATGATGGGGAAAGGAGACATTTCTCAACTTCCACTTCGTGACATAACAGAACTATGTGTCCATCTCTCAAGAGGAAAATCTAAAACATGAAAAGGGCCTAGGGATCCTTCTCTTATTAGGGTTAACAAATATGCAACTGGATCAGTAAGTAGGGTAGAGATTGGTAACATGCTTGATGAATTCAAAACTGATATCTTAGGGAGCCTTAGTGAACAACTAGACACCCTTAAAATCCAAAACAAGCAGAAAGCAGAAACAGATGCTTTAGCCATCTTTTGTCCAAAATGTAGGAAGAAACATGCTTTAAGGGAATGTCCCTTGGATGCAAAAGTTGTAGAAACATGTATGATTTTCTCAGAGAATCATGAGACCAAGGATTGTCCTTCAATTCCTGGACTCAAAGCTGTCTTTCAAGAAGACCCAAATTCGGTAGAATCTCTCTGTTTTGTTGCAAGAAGACCTTGGCAGGGACAACAAACTCAAGGGTTTAACAACCCTATGAATCTTCAAACCCCACCAAATTGGAATCCTTGGCAACAACCTTGGCCCCAACATCAGAATCCATATCAGCCATGGGTACAAGGGATGCAAAATCCTTATGGGATATTTGCTCAATTTTATCAATATCCTCCATCTTTTCAAAATCAACAACCTCCACAACTTCGAAACCCAAATTCACAACTTTCATTGCCATTTCCACAACAACAACCTTCTCAACAAAATCCAAATCCTCAACTCATGCTCCCATACCAACAAAAGACAAATCAACTTCCAGCTCAGCCAGTGCAAAATCCTAATAATAAAAATCCTCAGAATACTTACATGGTTGAAGGACAACAATTTCCTACCTATATGATTGTTCCTCTCAACGATGTACAACTCAGATCTAGTAGAGTTTTAGAAAAACCTTCTATAGATATTCAAGAACAAGATACCTCTGAGGAGGATCCTCTTAAAGTCAATGAGGGTTCTGAGGAAGAATCTCTTCAAAATTCAAACATTCAAAAAGAAAAAAAAAATTTAACACCCACAACTCCTATAGTTGAGCAACCCGCATCTTCATCTACACCTTCTTTTCCTGAAAGACTACAAATTGACAAGGGGGTGGAAAAAAAAAATTTGTTGCCTAAATATGAATTTCTAGATGAATTGAAGAATGTTTGTATCAAGATTCCCTTGCTACAAGCCATTCGAGAGATTCCTATTCTAGCAAAAATAATAAAGGAGTTGAGTTTCAAAAGACCAGGAAGGAAACTAAAAGACACAAGAGGAATCCACCTGGTAGGAAAAATTGCAGATATCATTATGGGAAAAATTACCATGCAGAAGTATGTAGATCCAAGAAGTCCAATTGTCAAGACACATATAAATGGGATAGAAATTCCAAACACATTGATTGACTTAGGGGATGCTATCAACATTATGAGTAGACAGACTATGGAACAGCTAAAACTTCCTAACCTTCTTTTTACACCTACTTTACTACAACTTGCAGATCGATCAATTATTAAACCAAATGGTGTATTAGAAGATATTTCAGTCTCCTTAGATTCTTGGGAATATCCAGTAGATTTTATGATTTTGACTCCCAAGAGTAATCTAGGAGGGCACCCACTTATCTTAGGAAGACCTTGGCTAGCCACAGCTGATGCTTTCATTAGTTGTAGATCCGGGGATATGTACATTTCTAATGGTAATTCGACAAAGAAATTCAATTTGTATCCTCCAGCAAAAGCAATCACAGAAGTAGGAGACAATGAATGGGTTGATGATGAGGACACTATACAACCCGTCTTTACCATTTCTGAAATCAGTGAGGATAGTCAAATTCTGAACACATTAGAAAATTTTGAGACATCTTCAGAATATGACCCCACACAATTTCAGTTGGAATCCGACATAGAATATTTATCATCAAGACAAATGTCTCTTTACTCTATGGAAGAGTTTGGTAGTTCTACTATTGAGATTTTTCCAGGAAAAACATTGAATATCAACAAGCATTTGGAAAAGTCACAACAAGAAGGACTAACCAAAATCTTGCAAAAACATTCTACTGCATTTGCATGGGAGTATACTGACATGAAAGGTATTGATCCTAAGACTTGCATCCATCATATCTATATCGAGGAAAACAGTAGACCAATCAGACAACCTCAAAGAAGGATGAATCCAAATCTTAGGGAGATAGTGAAAGAAGAGCTCCAAAAACTACTCAATGTAAACTTCATTTATCCAATTTTAGATAGCCGATGGGTTTCTCCTCTGGTTATAGTACCTAAAAATAATGGTAAATGGAGGGTATGCATTGATTACAGGGAATTGAACAAAGCAATTTTGAAGGATCACTTTCCTTTGCCTTTTATCGATCAGGTATTAGATACATTAGCAGGTAAAAAGTACTTTTCATTTTTGGATGGTTTTAGTGGCTATAATCAAATTCAGGTAGCACCTGAAGATCAAGATAAGACCACATTTACTCGTCCATGGGGAACTTTTGCCTACCGAGTTCTTCCTTTTGGGTTATGTAATGCACTTGCAACATTCCAAAGAGCAGTACTAGGAATTTTTTCTGATCTAATCCATGATTGTGTAGAGGTTTATATGGATGATTTTACAATTTATGGTAATTCATTTGAAGAGGCATTAGAAAATTTGGAAAAAGTTCTTATAATATGTAAAGAAACAAACCTTTCATTAAGCCATGAAAAATGCTTTATGATGTTTACTGAAGGTATTGTTTTAGGACATCATATTTCAGGAGATGGGATTAAGGTTGATAGATCAAAAGTTGAAGTCATCTCCAAATTACCTATTCCAAATTGTTAAAGAGATGTTAGAATTTTTCTGGGATTTACTGGTTACTATAGAAGATTTATAGAAAACTTCACTAAAATAGCATCTCCACTCTTCAAATTGCTTACAAAAGACTGTGAATTTAAATGGGATCTTGATTGTCAATCAGCCTTTGAAACTTTGAAAACAAGAATATCTGAAGCACCTATCTTGAGATGACCAAATTGGAAACTCCCTTTCCATATTTCTACGGATGCTTCAGATACAGCTCTAGGAGCTGTGTTGGGTCAAAAAGATTTAGTTCCTTATGCCATTTATTATACCAATAAAAATTTGACTCCCACAGAGTTGAATTATACTGTGACTGAAAAAGAGTTTTTAGCTGTTGTTCATGCAATTAATAAGTTTAGACATTACATAACAGGCTATGAAACTTTTACTCATACTGACCATTCTGCAATTAGATATTTAATGAACAAACCCGTTACTAATGGAAGAGTGACACGATGGCTCTTACTTTTGCAAGAATTCAATATTACTGTGTTGGATAGACCAGGAAAACAGAATATAGTAGCTGATTTCTTGTCTAGGATTCAGAATACTAAAGAAGATTCTCCTGTAGAGGATAAGTTTCCTGATGAATACTTGTTTGCAGTAACTATTAAGACTCCTTGGTATGCAGATATTGCTAACTATTTGGTTATAGGGAAACTGCCTTCACATTTATTTCCAAATGAAAAACGAAAAATTATTCAGGAGAGTTCAAAATATTCATGGATTTCTAACGAATTGTTTAAAACAGGGCCAGATCTTGTGATCAGAAGATGTGTTAGGGAAGATGAAATGCTTGATATTCTTAAGGCATGTCATGATGAGCCATGCGGCGGACACTTTGTAGACAAAAGGACGGCCTATAAAATCCTCTCTTTAGGATATTATTGGCCTTCCCTCTTCAAAGATGCAAAACAATATGTCAAAAGGTGTGACAGTTGCCAAAGAGTAGGGAAACCTACCCTTTCAAATAAAATGCCATTGCAAACACAGGTACTCATTGAACCCTTTGAAAAATGGGCTTTAGATTTCATTGGACCTATTAATCCACCATCTAAGCAAAATAAGTATATATTGGTTTGTACTGATTATGTTACTAAATGGGTAGAAGCCAAAGCATTAGTATCTGCTACTGAAAATTCAGTTGTTCATTTTCTTTATGAGGATATTTTTACTCTCTTTGGTGTTCCAAGAGAAATTATGACAGATCAGGGAAGCCAATTCACATCCAACTTGGTGGAGAAGTTGATGGAAGAATAAAAAATCAAGCACAGAAGATCTACTCCTTACCATCCGCAAGCAAATTGTCAAGTGGAGTCCACAAACAAAGTTCTTGAAAGTATCATCACCAAAATTGTTCATCTACATAGAAGAGATTGGGCAGAAAGGCTTCCTGAAGCCTTGTGGGCCTACAGAACTACATGGAGAAATACAACATGACATTCTCCCTATGAACTTGTTTATGGGAAAGAAGTCTTTCTCCCCATTGAGTTCCAAGTCAAGACCTTCAAGATAGCAGTTCAGTTGGGGATGGACTTATCAGAAGCCCAAAAGCATAGAATGGAGCAATTAAATGAGCCAGATGAGATCAGACAAGAAGAAATTTTAAGAATTGATCTAGTTCAATATCAAAGAGCTAAATGGCATGACAAGTACATCAAAGAGAAGAAGTTTCAAGAAGGAGATTGGGCATTGTTATTTGATTCCAAGTTTAAAGATTTTCAAGGAAAATTTCAGACTCATTGACTTGGGCCATATGAGATTGACAAGATCTTTAGCAATGGAGTGGTAAGAATCAAGACCATTGATGAGTTTCAAACTCCTCTTATTGTGAATGGCCACAGATTGAAATTTTATCATAATCCACTCTCAAAAGAGGATTTTGTCAAAATGTTTCAAGAAAATTCTGCAATCAGGCTGGTACAGAAGAATTCTTCTTCTCCACCAGCCTAGCTTTTGTTCTTTTCAATTAAAAATAAAATAAAAATAAAATAAAAATAAAAAAATTGTATAAGCCTGAAAACCAATCATTGATTGGCAGTCTTATACAGAAAATATAGGGTGAAAATCAGGAACACCTGACACTCTATATTTTCCAAAAAAATCTCTCTTTCATTTCACAAGTTTTGTGACCACCCACTCCATTCCATTCCACTTCATTCCATTTCATTTCACTTCATTTCACTCCATTCCACTTCATTTTGTCTATTTCATTCCATTTCATCAATAAAATTCTTTTTCATGACCATTTCCATCTAGTCATTTGTCATCCGTTCATGTTCATTCATCCAAATAATAGCTGTGTCAGTTTCCGCAGTTGACATCTGTTTCCGCAGCTGACACCAGTTTCTGTAGCCAGAAGCAGATTCCGCAGCTACCACTCTGTTTTCAAAAGAATGTACAGCCAGATATTATTTTCATAATCATGAAATAAAATGCAGGTATGAGGACCAAAAATGAAGACATGGAGCATTCAAGATATCAATGAAGAGCAACTAATTGAAGACCAAGAAAAAAGGCAAAGATTCGAAGGTATGAGTAAAATTCATTTCAAATAGCATTGAAAACACATTTTTATATAGTTCTAAACCATAAGCTCCATCCATTATGTGCAATGATTATATTGACAAATTCCGTAACCCTTTCATGATCTCCATATGATCCTCCTGCATTCATTCTCAAACGGTTCCATAATTAAACCCCCGATCTTCACTCATACTCCGATATTCCACTGGTGACAATGAGACGTAGTTGATTTGACCTCGGACTCTTACAGCCGCATAAATCCATAGCCGTTGTTTAAACGTGCTCACATTTATTTTGCAGCCACCAAATTTCAAGACATTGCCGGATGTGTTATACTCCTCCTATTGTTCTGTTAATCTCACAGCCATATCTCTGCCGTGCTCACGAAACCCCTCTCTGTTACGTTTCACTCCATTTCATTCTCTATTACGCTACAGCCTGTATACCCACTCTCTGATATTTACATACAGTCATTGCACTCATTCCCGTGCATTCAGCCGTTCTATTTCCATTGAACCCTCACGCAGGCAAATTTTTGAAGAGCAGAAAGAAGGATGGGTAAATTGCTAAGAGCAAAACCAGAAGGGCCTAAATTCATGGAGGGATATCCGCAAGTAAGGGATATATTGAAGAAATCAAAGTGGCTGCGGTTTATCCAAAAGTTCAGAGGTTATCATAAAGAAGTGACAAAAGCATTTGCAAGGTCGTTCAATGGCCTGGAAGTAGAGATTGGAGACCTTAAGTTTGCGGTGAACGAGGCATCTATAGCATCTGCCACGGAACTTCTTCAAGAGGGTGAGCGTTGGTTTAAGAATAAAAGCATTAGTGATGAAGCCTGGAGAACAATCTTACGAAACCAAGGTATGGACATAACTATTTTTAAAAGAGGAATTCATGTTCATGCATTGAAAGAGGAATGGGCTACATTGCTGCTAGTTGTTCAAAATTTCATTACCTGTGAAGGCCGTTTTGGGTCCATGTATATGTACCATACCAGGTTGCTGATGAATTTTCTAGATAATCAAACTCTCAATCTCCCATATTTTCTATTAAATAGCTTGAAGAAGATGTCTGTGAATGTTCAGAAACATTTATGAGATGTAGAACCACATCTATATCACCACGGTCTTGTAAAAATTTTGATTGAAAAAGAGTTAAAGCAGAAGAAAGACACATGGGAACAATTTTTGATCAGAAATTTCTCTGAGGAACCTCAGGAAATTCCTGAAGGTAGCACAACAAGAAGGAGTAGGAGAAAAAGAATAAATGATGAAACTCAAATTACTCCTACTCAAGAAATTCCTGAAAGTAGCACATCAAAGAGGAGTAGGAGAAAGAAAACAAATGATGAAATTCAAAATACTCCTACTACTACAATTGAAAGAACTAGTGGAGAAGGGAGACTGTCAAAGAGGAGGAAGGAAGAAACCAAAGGTAAAAAGCCAATAACATCATAAGAGAGAAAAAGTATTGAGGCTATGCATCAAACCCCTTCCTCCGAAGAAGATCATCAAGTGTTCTTGAAAGATTTTATTAGTTATATTCAGCAGTCCATCTATGGCCAGAAGGCGAGAAGGAAAAGCAAAGCAAAAGACAGTGGTCACAGCTGTGAAGAAGTTCGAGACTTAAGGGGAAATTAGGCAGCAAATGAAAGTTCCCATTGTTGGTTTGGAAAACATCGGAAACAGTCCTAGCTAACCATAGTCCATCTCACTCTCGATGGGTCATGAACACAGATTGTTTACAGTTCGGTGGACATTGAACATAGTCCATCCATTCTAAGTAAAGATGTTGATGAGCCTTGACTGATTTACGAGAATAACTCTCTTACAATGACACAGGAATGACCAATCAAAAATGACTCCTGAAATGACTGGCATTGAAAGTATGGATATGAATACTTTTAGGCGACTAAGGGAAAAATGCTTCGTCCATTCAGCCTCACACAGTACAAGATGATTTAGTCCAATCACTAAAATAGGAAGTCTTTGAGCTAGAGCTTTTAAATAGACACATAAAAAATGAAAATGAGACATTGAAGGAACAAAGTAAATTGGAAAAAATCATTCATGATAATACCATGCTACATCTGGGAATATGGCAGAAGAAGAACAAGAAATTGAAAAGGAAATGCCAGAAGTTAAGCAGAGCACTGGTTAATATCAAATTTAGGTGCTTAATGAAGAAACCCAGAATGTTGGCAGCACCAAGGAAGAGGAGGAGAGGATTGGATGTGATGGCTGAAGTGTCAAGGCATATTTAGAAAGAAGGATTATCAAAATTTTGGTTGCATGAGGACATGCAACACCTTCCTGATGGGGGTATGTTGAGTTATTGGGGTCATCTTTTTCATACACCTTTCTAGACACCATTCCTGAACCTTGATTGTCAATATGTTGTATATTAATTGCAAAAGAGCATCTAAAATGGTTTTTAACTATGTTGTGTCTGTGTTTGATTTAGGTGCTGTTAGGCCTGTAGGAATCTTGCCACTTTCCGCAGCTGCTGCAACTTTCCGCAACCATTTTGTGAAACTCTATGTTACAGGTGTCTTCAGGAGAAACGAGCCACATGGGCAAGTCAGAAATGATGTGGACATGGATCATGTCCTATTGGCTCGAGCAAATTCATCTAGGGAGGCTGTGGTCAAAGGTGACCAAGTGGAAGTCAACCATAGAGTCCCACGGTGATAGGACTCTGTTTCTCATCACGTGGAGACTTATATCGCCGTTTCTGAATTGCGGGAGACAAATCAAAATCTGTACATGGCTCCATAAGCCAAATTCAAACATCCACTCTTCATAGATTTACTCCTCAACACGGCCATGATCCTAGATATTTGGACGTAATGGTTTACGTGTTCTCTATCAGCATTAACTTTAGGGAATTAGTTACATTTCCTTTGTTATAAATAATGCGTTTGCATACGCATATTAGATTACTCTCTGTTAGTTTTTATTAGTCTACTCTGTAATGTAATTATGTTTCCACTGTGTCGTAATATCACCTTTCTGTTATGACTGCATTTTAATATATAAGAAGACTCTGTTTCCAAGCGTAATTCATACTTGAAGATTATTTCCAAGGCTGGTGTAGAGGGCCCCTGCACACACCGAGGTTTTGTGCATTATTGTATAGTTCTTGTTTTATTTTTTTACGCTCATTGTGCCATAATTCATTCATGTGTTTATACATTGCATCCTTCATGGTATATATGCTTCATTTCTGTTTATAATCTTTCATGCTTTACATTTTACTTCTGTCTTTCATGTTTTATGTTATTGTTAACTGATCAGTGTTCTTGTTTCAGGTTATAAATAGGCAGCCCGGGCATTTGCATAACTTTTTGACTAATGACATGGAATTAATATTGTTCTGCTGCTAATTTACTTTTCTTAGTTTCTGTTTAATTTCAGTACTGCTTTGTTTATTTCAGTCTTGCACATTTGTTTTAGTAGTTAGATTTAGATATATCAAATTGTTCATGTCATTTTCAGTTACCTCCGAAAGCCACAGCTGGACTGATGGTGAGGGATTGAAGTATGAATGTGTAGTTTGATATTAGTTTACTTTCTGCAAGTTAGATATATTAAATTGCTCATGTCATTTTCAGTTACCTCCGAAAGCCACAGCTGGACCGATGGTGAGGGATTGAAGTATGAGTGTGTAGTTTGATATTAGTTTCTTTTTCTGCAAATTAGATATCAGATTGCTCAAGTTGTTTATGGTTACCTCCGAAAGCCATAGCTGGACTAATGGCGAGGGATCAGAATATAAGTTGATGTAATTTGATTTAGATTTACTTTGTTGCAATTTTGGATTTCTTTAAGCATAGTTTCTTTTGTGTTTAGACAACAGCAAGAATAGTTTGGTTTTCATGCTCAATAGTTCACTGTTTTGATTTATTAGACTAGCAACACATTTTCATTTCAGCAGCACATTTTCATTTCCTTTCAAGTTTTGTCATTGTATGTTTCAAATTCCTTTTTAAGTTTCAAGTTGGTAAATCATTATAGAGGATATCATCTCCTTGAACAATCATAACCATACTTGTTTTTATTTTAGAATTTCCATCTCACATTAGAAAACCAAAAACGACAAAAAGTTAAGAAATAGGTTATCTTGCACATATAGTGCGCCACACTTCATCAGCTTACGAATCCCGGATTGATAAATTAATGTAGCAATTTAGGACATACTAAATTGACCAAACAGCAACATCAAACCAATCTTTAGAGTTCCAGGATCTAGTCCTCATGTTCTCAGAGAGGGATCTCTCAAATTATTTGTTTAGCAAAGGTTTAATTGCTGTGATTTTTAGTATGGATTTTAGACTAGTTATTAAGTGAAAGTGTTTGTTTGTTTGTTTGGATGAATTAACAGAATAGAATATGAAAGGTCTAGAAAAGGCAGGTAGAAAGAAGGAGTATCAGTTTCATTGGCAATGGAGTCAAAAAGAGGTTATGAAAATCATATCAATGGATATGGGATATCAAAGGGAAAATCTAACTTGGCCACAGGATCCTTTAGTTTATGAATGAGATGGAAATTAATGTTTTAGAAAAGAGAAGATTAATTCTCAACAAAGGGAATTTGAAACATGACTTGAAAAATAAAGAGGTATTTGATAGACAGGGCTAAACATAAATTCTACAAATCGCACTTTAAGCAATAATGACTTCAAAACAAATTTTAAAATGAAATCTAAGATTTGGGAGCACATCCTATTTCCTCAAAGATTTAATTTCAAATGAATTAGAAAAACATAAAAGATTTACTGATAATTGCAGTCATAGAAGAGGGAACACCTAATACATCTATGATCACAACTATAAAATACCTTTAAGACAACTGTTTAAGCAAGGAAAATGGGCATGATCAAAATAGACCTCCTTGGCTTACTATAAACAAAGATACTTCAAACGGAGACTTCAATAACAACCTTTAAGTGGTAGCAGACAAGCAAGGAGAACCATAAATCATGTTGAAACCAACTATTCAAAATATTAGAGAAATAAACAAGCATGAGGACTAAAGAGAGATATTAAATACTCTAAAATACCTTAGCAGAAGAAAACATAAAATAGTGAAGGATAAACAGGTCTAAGGTGCTTCCAGGAGTCATTTCTTAGCCTAAAACTTTCATCCTACTGTAGTAAGAAATTGTGGAACAAAATGAAAACAGGAGAAAACATTAAACAGTTCAGAACACTTCACCAATAGCCAAGCTCATGGATCCAATGATAGATCCTTCTCAAGAACAAGCATGCAACAACATCATCAGGGCTTCCGAGACTTCAATTTCTTCTTCAACTTCAACAGACTATGTATTATTTTAGAGAGTTTCAGTATTACAACTAGTGATCAACCAACCTGTATCTTATCTTCTTCAGAAGTATTTATAGAAGAAATGAGGAGGTGGAAGAGCTTTAGGTTCGAAATGCAATAAATTATATACTAAATGCAGCTCCAAACCTTGAGAACCATGCAAGGCCTAATGCAAGAGAGCATTGAATTATGATTTTGTTTATTTACTCGATTTTTGTCTTTTTTAAATCAAAGGGAAAAAAGATTGACTTCAAGGCCTATTTCTTATCTTTGTAATAACTCTGCTGACAGTTTGAGAATTTTTTCTTTCTTTGGTAATAACTGTTCAGCTATCTTTAGATAAATATCTTCTGTTCTGGCAATAACTAGGCATTCTTTGATTTCTTTGAGGCTGCAGGTGTCTTTTGGTAGCTGCAGAGGATTCGATTAGCCTTTGATGTGGCAGTGGAGGCTTCTCGGACTGATAGATATCATTTTTTTAACCTAAAACACCTTTAATTTACTTGAGTTCTGTGTTTTAGGCTTAATGAAGCCTAATTTCTGTCTTTCGATCTTCAAACTCTCTTCAATTGTGGATCAGGCCTTTGATTAATTGATTTAATGCCTTAATCCTTAAAAAAATGTGTTAAAACCTTAAATTTCTTCACTTCTACTTTGATTTCATACTGTCAAACTGATACTCTTCGGCTGTGGTGTTTGTTGTGTTTCCATTGTCGTTCCAGGGACGCAGAGGTCTCTTATAATGCTGCCAGTATTCAGGAGGGACTGGTAAACCTTGATGGCAAACCCTGCAGAATGATCTACTTCACACATAAAGGCCTGGGGGATCGTCATCCCCGGCCTTCAATTTTCTTTTTAAAACAATTGAAAAAACCATTAAAACCTGCAAAAACATAGAAAATTTATAAAAATCCTATGGGGGAAAGGTTTAAACTACTTCAGAGGTTTAGGTTTGAGCGTGGCCATTAGATGAATAAAACCAATGGTCAAGATTGCTTATTGGGGTCAAAAGGAGAGGCGGTTGGATAAACGGTTATTGGATTAAGTTCGTACCGTTATATCAGATTGATCAATGGCTGAGATTAATCGGGTTAATATGATGCAAAGGGGGTAATATTATGATAAAATGAAAGAAATAACCAAGGAAATGGGCGAAAAACCTTAGGCAGAAGGAAAATGCAGTTAAACGAATTTTGGGGTTTCAGAAATAACCTGGTCCGTCGGATGAGATCAACCACAGAGATCAATGGTAGAGAATGACTTAACAAGTCCCTTAGAGGATGGGTGGAGGGTGATGAACTAAAAGCGAGATTGAATGTGAGCTGTTAGATCTCAGAGATCAACGACGAAGATTAAACATGAGAGGATGTAATGTAAATGGGGAAAGTGGTTTCGACAATAAATACCACTAGTGTCGCGCTACTTTGGGGCGGTTTTAGATTTTCTCCAAAAAAACACGATATAGGTCCCTGGATGACATGTGTACTTTAGAAACCACCCATATCACGTAAATTTAAAACATTAACCATTGGACGTGAACTCATGCGATATGGATCCCTGGCCGTTGGATGAAGGGTTGGCAGATCCAACAGTGGAGTTTGGAGTGCGATAAGACAAGATGCATGGGTGGAAGAAGGTGGGACAGGGTCATGGCGGTTTTAATCTGGACCGTTGGATCAAGGAATGGATAGTCAAGATTTACTGATGGAGAGATAGGTCCCAAAGGAGTTGGGCCTACCGAGTTTAATTTGGACCGTTGGATTGGAAGAATGGATTGTCCGAATTTAATTTCGGGAAAAGAAGAGAATACAAGGCGGGGGGTTGAGCGGAGATCGGGAGCAACATGAGCCGTTGATCTATAGAGATCAACGGTGGATATTCACTGAAATGAATTTACAAAGCGGGGTTTATGAAAATAACAAAGGGTGTCAAGCTTTGATCTGGACCGTCGAATGAATGAAATGAACGACCCAGATCCAATCGGGGGTCGCCAATCGGCGGGGGTCAGTAAAATATTTAAACACATCCAATGGAAAACTCTGATGTGAGATCCTGATGATCGTTTTATTGGTTTAGATCAACAATTTTTATTCTCCCAACCAATGAACCGTCGGGATTTATAAAAACATAGAAAAAATGGGTTTTTAATGAAATACAAAGGAAATTTTGTATTATGGAAGGGTTTTTTATATACAAAGGCTCAATCGCAATCAGAGATTTTTAAAAGCGAGAGGTAACAAAACTTAATGGAACGCCCGATTGCGATTGCGCGATCGGGCCCCAACTCTTGGTTTTTAACGCCAGTTGCATGGTGGGGAAGAGGTTTAGGGGGTTTTTAAAATAAAAAGGGAGGCAATCGCATTAGAAACTTTTGAAAGCAAAAAGGGAAAAGCACAACCGGGATGCTCCAATTGCGATTAGCGATGGGGCCTTAACGGTGGGTCACCACTCCAGGTCTTATGCAGAAAAAGGAGCTGGGGGCTAAGGCCAAAGGGGCTTAAAGACTTAGTAGGAAAATGGGTTTTTTAGGCCAAAATGAGAGGTTCTCAATGCTTTTTTGGCTTTCGGTAGAAGGGGAAAAAAGTGTCTTTTAAGCCTTCAAAGGGAGTTTTCAAAGGTTTAAAGGGAATTTCGAAGTAATGAAAGGTAAATGAATAGTTTAATGGATGTAAAGGAGAAGGAAAAATAAGGGAAAATGGGAAATTTCAGTAGTCTTTTTCTTCAGGCAAACAACAGAATTTTCAGGTTTTAAAAGGGAAACAATAGTGAAGATCAACTAAAGTATTAGTTATCTTCATAAAAAATTCAAGGATGATAGGTTCTCAAAGGGGAATTATCTCTTAGAGTTTGGAAGAACAAAATTAGCCACCTCTTGGTATAACAGAGTTTATCAGTGGCTAATAGTGGCTCCACTTGGGGAAGAAAGTTGGTTCTTTTAGGTGTCTATAACCTTAGCTATTAATCTCTGTCTTTTAGTAAAACAGTGCATTAATCCATTGGGCAGCAACCTTTCTCTTTGATAATCTCCGCAGCAATTTGAAATAATGGATTTCTATTAAAACAATCAGATCTACCTACCCCTTCCTAATGATCCTAACGTTTTTTCTTCTTTTCAGAGTGCATTTAGACTAGAAAAATCTCTTCAACAACATTTTTTTCTTTTGAAAAACATGAAACTAATCTAAGTATAACCTTATTTCTCCATGAATCTAGATTAAGCAATTGAATTCATAATTTCTCTACCTAACTACTATCTGTCAGGATTAGATTGTCTGACAGATTTTTTTTCTCTAATTTCTAAGACAAAAATTTAAAAATAGTTAAGCCAATATTAAGTTGTTTGACTTGCTGTGATCTATCGAATTAAAACAAGCTGCACATAGATTATTACTTGCAGAAAAATTAAAGCAAAATAGTGAAGGCTTAAGATCTGAAAATTTTTAAAAACCTCCTTCACTATTTCTTTAGCTCTGTTTTTTAAATTTGCATGAGCTATCTTTCTTTCTTTCCTGGTTCAATTTTTAGGCATATTAGAACCAGTTTTTTTTCTATCTCATAGGTTTAGAATTTGAGCTTGCTTGAACCCTTTCTTCTATCCTAATCTACCCTACTGATAAGCCAAGATTAAGCTATTTGGAAAATCTATTTCATTAAACTATAACCAATAAATTAAAAACTAATTAGTCATGATTAGGCTGTATGACTAACCAGAAGTGTGTTTACAGGGGTGGCTTTTGAGCTTGCACACTTTCAGACTTTATTTCTCTTTTTGGTATGGGGCTGTACCTTTCTTGTTTTACAATCTACCCTCTTTTCTTCTTTCTATTGTTTTTGTATTTTTATTTTTCTAAATTTGAATGCAATGTTTAAAAATGATATTTATAATGGAAAGTAAAAAATATTTAACACTCAAGAATCTTGGCAGAAGTAATGCTTGAGCATCCTACCATTGACAGGACCTCCATACAAATCTTCTCCATTCAATTCTTTCAAGAAAAAATCATTGTGACCCCTCTCAGCATGAATAATATAGGGCCCTTTCCACAAGTTCTCAAACTTGCCATGTTTTCCCTTCTCTTCCCTCCTTGAATCCCATTTAAGAACAACATTTCCAACTTGGAAATTTCTTTCCTTAGTCCTCTTGTCAAATAGTTTTTTGATATTTTCTTCGACTAACTATGTTCTTTCATATACTTCTTCTCTAGTCTATTGTAAATGAATTGTTTGGTTGATTCTTCTTTGCATATCATTCTCTTCAGTCTGCACTTCTTGAAGGATTTTCATGACTGGAACTCCTAATGAAGTGGGAAAGACTGCATCCATGCCATAGACCAGCTGATAGGGGGACATATTTATTGACTTCTTTGTAGTTAATCTATCAGCCCATAAGGCATGAACCAGCTATTTGTGCCATTATTTATAATTCTTATCCAATATCTTTTTAATGATATTGACAAGGCTCTTATTGGAGGATTCATCTAATCCATTTCCTTGGGGATAGTGGGCAGTAGAATGACCCAAGGTGATGTGGTATTTGTAATAGAAATCAACTATTTTCTTAGATTTAAAGGCAGCAACATTATCTGTTATCATTTTATTGGGACAATCAAATTTGGATAGGATATTTGTTTCAAGGAACTTGATAATGACAGAGTCATTAGCATTCCTAGTGGGTATAGCTTCTATCCTCTTGGTAAAGAAGTCAGTGGCAGTGATGATCCACTTATGTTGGGTTGAGGAAGATGGGTGAATTTCCCCACTGAAGTCTAAACCCCATTGTTGAAAAGGTGCCTCAAATTTGATAGGATGTAATGGTAAGGGAAGGAGTTTTCTTTTGCCATAAAACATTTGACACTTATGGCAAGACATGACTAACTTATGAGTGTCTGGGAAAAGGGTAGGCCAATAGTGACTAGATCTAAGAATTTTGTTTGTTGTGGCCTTCCAGTAGAGGTGTCCTCCACATTCTCCTTTCATGCATCATCTTCAAGTAAACATTTAAGAAAAATTCCAATAGCATTTTTCCAATATAATACCCCATCTAGGATGCAATAAATCAAATTTTTTTGTTTCAAAAATATAGCTTTAGTTTTAGACAAAGAAGGAGGGGCATTCAAATATAAAAGCACATAAATAATGTCCGCATACCAAGGATAATTCATAAATGTATCTTCAATGAAAGGAGTAGTAGATTCTTCTATTTCTTCCAACACATCTACCATGTTTATATCAAGTGCTTGGAAGTTAGACTCAGCCATAAGTTTTGCTAACCCTTTCCCTTTCACTAATTTGGTGGGCTTGATTTCTATGTCATATTCAAGAATAGTTGCAATCCATTTTCCCCTTTTACCATCAGGGTCTTGACTTAGAATGTACTTGACAACAGTATGTGGAACAAAAGCAATTATGTGAGAGTGTAAAATATAGACCCTAAAGTCCTTTAATGCTTTCACTAATGCTAAGGCTTGCTTCTCGATGATGTTATATTTGAGAGGAGCATCTCTTAAGGCCCCTACTAAAGAATGATATTGGTTTTTCTTGCCCCAAGTCATTCTTTTGAAGTAAAACTGCAGCTATTGTATGCTCAGATGCAAAAGAAAAGATATAAAAGTCTTTGGTATAATCTGGACTAATCAAGACTGGTGTTTGAGTGAGAGCTTGTTTAACCAATTCAAATGATTGTTTAGCTGGTAAATTCCATTTTACACCTACATATTTTTTAAGAATGTTTGTAATGTTTTTTAATAGCTCAACAAGGTTGGGGATAAACCTCCTTAAAAAATTAATCTTTCCAATGAAAGATTGTAATTCTTTGAGGCTTCTTGGATGGCTGATTTGCAATATGCCATCTATCCTTTTAGGGTCTATTTTGATTCCCTCTTCTGAAATTATGTGACCAAGAAGTTTACCTTCTTGGAGACCAAAGAGTGTCTTCTTGGGATTCAAAGATAAGCCATATTTCCTACACTTCTCAAAAAACTTTCTCAAGTGAATCAAATGTTCTTCATCGGTTTTTGAGAAAACAGTTATGTCATCAAGGTAAATGATTATGAAATATCCAATATCTTTAGAGAATGCTATATCCATGGCGCTTTGGAAGGTGACCCTTGCATTCATCAATCCGAAAGGCATTTTGACATACATAAAGGTGCCCCAAGGTGTGGTAAAAGATGTTTTGATTTGATCACTTGGGAGCACTAACACTTGGTTGTAACCTGAGAACCCATCTAAGAGTGATATCATTTTTTACCCAACTACCCTTTGAAGTATATGGTCCATCTTGGGAAAGGGTTAGTTGTCTTTTAGGGAGGCTCTATTTAAATTTCTGAAGTCAATACAGAGCCTGATTTCCCCTGTCTTTTTTCTAACATAAACTAAGTTTTATACCCACTCTGAATATCTAATTGGTACTATGATCCCAACACCATGCATCTTTTCAATTTCTGCCTTGACTAAAGGTAATAGAACAAGGTTTATTCTCCTTAGTTTTTGTTTAAAAGGCTTTTGGTTTTCCTTCAAAGGAATCTTGTGCTGAATGATACTAATATCATAAGATTTCAGATCTTTGTATCCCCAAGAAAAACATCTTTAAACTCCTTGAAAATCTCTATGTATTTTGATTTAATGTGAGATGGGAGAGCGCTAGACAATTTAATCATCTTGGGTTCTGTTAGGCTATCTATGTTATGTTCTTCTACATTTGTTTCCACAGGCTCCATTCTTGGTTCTTTGGCTACATCATTAAAGTCGAAAAGGTGTTCTAATTGTGTCAGATGTCTTGGAATTGTATCATTCTTGCATTGTAAAACTTCCAAGTCTTCCTGGTCTGCGTTGTCAATTAATTCTGCTTCAAAAGGATTCTCACATTGGTTCATATCAACAGAATGTGTTATTTCAACTTCTAGGATTTGTTCGATATACAAACAGTTTTCTTTACGACTTCTTTCTAATATTGATATGGAAAAATCATTTTCTGATTTTAAAAAATCATCAATGTGTTTGTCAGAATCAAACACTTGCCAGTGATCTTCATTATCAGGCACTTCAGGCTTTTGTTTTACGTTTACACTAAGCTTCTCATTTATCTCAAGTATTTGGCAGTTGCTAGAATTGAAAGCGAGTTCATTTGCTAGATGATTTAGTGCTCTTGGAATGAAAATAAGTTCATACTTTTCAAAGGTTTTCAATAAATCAAGGGCAGCATTCCGATATTCCCCAAGTCTTGGATTTCTAGCTAAGTATTCTCCTTTGATTTTTCTTATGATAAGTTCAAAATCTCCTAAGATTGATATCTTTTGGGCTTCTAATTGTTTAAGCAATTGTAAGCCTAGGAGAAGTGCTTCATACTCAGCAATATTGTTGGTGCATGGGAAATCCAATTTATATGAAAAACTCTGATTTGTATTTTGAATCCACACACATGCCCCTGCACTTGTTTTATTACAAGATCCATCAAAGTTTATTGTCCAAAGTATATCAGCCTTATTTTCATTCTCTTGTTGCTATTTATTTTCAATGTTTTGAATCTGATTTGAGGGAAGTTCTGATTGTTCTGATAGCCTGATGGGGTCTACGTTTTCCTTATCTTGTTGAGTGATTTCATCTTCCTTGTACAAGATAAAGGAATCTAAACTTGATTGAATAGAATATATTGGAGATTTGTTTGGTTTATCTATGTTGCTCACCATGTACTTCATGTGAGATTCCCTGTAAATCTTCTGTTTTGGTTAAAAATGGGGATGGTGCCATAAGATATGTCCATTTGAAGGCTTTCGTGAAGTTTGGCTCCCCATGATCTTGATAAGAGCATGCCATACTTAAGGGGAATTTCAGCTACAACTATTTCCATTACTAGACTCTTAGCAGGGATTTGAGATAAGTTAACACATAAATATTTGATTAAACCCAAATGTTTGACTCTACTTGAATCAGAGGAATATAGATCCTTGTATGGTTTAGTAATTTCTAAGCCGAAGATTTCCATTACTACCTTGGGCATAAGATTATGCGAAGCTCTCGAGTCTAACATGGCATTGTGTAAAATTTTCTCATGTATATTCAAACTAACATAGAAGGGAGGAACAACTCCTTCTTGGTATTTTCCTTCAACTTCTGGACCAAAAAACAACTCAGGCTTGTCATCTGTCAAGTTTAAGGTATCAGTATCACTTCCTAAGTTTAAATCTTTTAAAACTTGGTTTTTGTACACTTCTTGGGTTACTAGTTCAGCTAGGGGGGTGGTAATTTTTATCTTTGCAATCTCTCCCTCAAGGCTGAAAGGAACAATTGACTTGTTCATATTTACATCTATTTTTTCAATTGAATTCGTTTCAGCAATTTTGATTTGCTGAAATTTGTTTGGACTGGTAATTGGGACAGTTTTGTTAGGTCCACTAGCTGAGGTGCTAGGGATGTTTTGTTCAACATTTGGCTGGATGCTCTTCTCTTTATTCGAATCTAGTTTCCTAGCCAAAATTTTGGTTTTCTCTGTTATCTTCTTAGGCTGATTTTTTGTGTTTTTCTTGACAGCAGTACTAGGGTTTTAATCCTTTTAATTAACTAAGTTCCCTTTGCTCCTAAGATCATATTGTTTGTGCACCTCCATGATTGCATTTTCGAAACGCAATCTATAATCATGAGAATATTCATAGGTGTCTGTATTTTGATCAAAGGAGAAGAAACCTTGTTCTTCTTCAGTGAGGAAAACATCATCCCCACTGTCTGATCCAATCAAGTTCACATGACCTTCTCCCAACCTTTCGATCTCCCTATCTTCCTCATATTGATCTACATAGTTTTGTTGGAAGGGAGGTCTAATCTGGTCACTTTATTTTTGTTTATCTTGATTTTTTTTCTCTTCTATAATTCTAATTTATGTTTCTATTTTTGTTGTTTTGAGGTTCTCTTGGTGGCACTCTATCATTAAAGTTGATCTTTTCAAGTATCCTCTCCATTACCTTCACTAGGTTGTCAATTTTTGTGTCAGAAGTTGAGGTTGAGGGTACAGTGTCATCTTTATAAGTTACCCTCTTCTCTAATCTCAACCTATTTATTTTCTCAATTATGTTTTCTTCTACACTCATAGCTCCTCTTTGCATGTCTTCCAGAGTTAATTAATCTCTCTCCCTTAGCTGATAAGCCATTTCAGCATCAAAAACTTCAGGGTATCTTACCAAGGCCATGCCTTGGGGAGGTTTCATGTGAGGTGGGAGAGCATTGTAAACACTGTTAAACCTAGTGGAATAATCATGAACACTCTCTCCTTGATTTCTTTTAAGGCTACTATACTCTGCTAGTATTTGGAGAGGGTTCTTTTTGAGTTCCCATTTGCTGATGAATGTTTGATACAAAGCAGGGAGATCATTGATGCTGTTAGGAGGTAAATTTTTAAACCACTTCTTTACATCTCATCCTAAACTTTGGGCGAAGATCCTCATCCTAATAGTTTCTTCTTCTATCTCCATGTAATCAAAAGCATCTTCCATCCTATCTACATGATGTTGAGCTGTTGTAGACTCTTTTCCAGTGAAATGAGGAATTTTGGATTGGTACTCATTTGGTAAGGGAAGCAGAGGTTGTGGTAACACTAATGGGGCATACCATGTTGCCATGGCTGGAAAGAAGGGTGGATTTACAAGAGGTGTATTTATAAGGGGGAAATTGGGCTGAAATGGAGTGTTTTGCACAGTGGTAGTATGGATTGGAGTGGAGGAAACACTTGGGCCAGAAAACTGGTTTTGAGTATATTTTTTATGGAAAAGGCTAAAGTGATGAAGAAGCTGAGAATCAGGAGGAGTGGAAGGTGAGGCTTCTCTACTAAAGCTTTGCTGCAAATCTGCAATGTCAATATCAGTTTGGTTTAAATCACCTTGAGATCTAGTTCTAAAGATGTTCTTTGTATGATGTAAATCAAAGTGTAAATCCTCTAAGTCAACAAGGTTTTCAGGGACAGATTTTGTTCTTAAGAGGCTCCTATTAGCAGCTGATTTCCCAGACTTGGAAATCTTCCACATAATTCTCTCTAGATTGTCAACTATCAAAGGAGGATTAGGGTCTGGATGAGATCTAATGTTAATCCTATGTGAAGCCAGACTGCTTTTCAAAAATGAGAGAGGTTAAAGTTTTAGGGACTGTTTTTTGGAAGTTTTACCTCTCACGATGTCTTATATAGTATGGGATTAGGCTTCTAAACTTCTTTAAGGTTGGTTAACACAGTTCTAAAGAGATCTGGAGACCTAGATGAGTAATAGGCCTACTGGGGATATTGGAGTCGTCAGGTGGAAACTTCTTAGCTTCTATGAAGGTAAAATATCGGATGGTTCCACCACCATGTTTATTTTGAAGCCAAACTAAAATATTTTTTTGTTTTTTTGAGTTTTTTTAGTCCTATGGGTTATGAGAGTTTCCTAAATCTGATTTAAAACTTAGCTAAGTTGTTTAAACATATAGAGTTCACTCTTATGGCTTGTTAACTAATTCCTTCAAGGTTTGATAAGGTCCAATGAAAATCCTAAGGGTTACTTATTTTTGTCATTGATTCAAATAATTCCTATCATGATTACCATTTTGTTTGGTAGCACTTGAAGAAGGCTATTTATGTTATACTGGACAGTGAGTGTTTTGTTTTAAATATTTTACTCAGTGTCCCACCATGATCACCATTATGTTGGTCTCCCGTGTTTTGATAGTTTGGAAAATCAAAAGACAAGGCAACATCAAACCAATCTTTAGAGTTCCAGGATCTAGTCCTCCTATTCTTAGAGAGGGATATCTCAAATTATTTTCTTAGAAAAGTTTTAACTGGTGTGCTTTTTAGTATGGATTTTGTAGGTTTTAACCATGAACAAAAATTATCTACACACGAATCTTATAATAGAAAATAAACAATAGTGAGAGCATAAAACATAAAAGAGATAAACACAGAGATTTTCCCCTGGATTCCAATTCGAGATGACCAGCTTGATTTTTCATTATATTCCTTTTAGTGTTACAACATATATATATATATATATATATATATATATATATATATATATATATATATATATATATATATATATATATATATATATATATATATATATAGATATATATATATATATATATATATATATATATCCTATACATATAACCCCAAATCCATTAACCTAGATTAGAACATAACCATAGTTCCCTTGGTAGGATCTACAAAATACTAAGGGAAAACCATTGTACCCCAAAACCATGTACAAACTCATGCACAAAAACATGGTGGGTCCACCTATGAGTGGTCCACACACAAAAAAAAATCGTCGAGAGCCTCCCTCCCCCCTTTGGCCCCCTGTGCTGGCGCGTAGGCGTGTGGGGCTAGTTGTGGAAAGAATATAACACATACCCAACATATTTCAGACTAGTTATTAAGTGCAAGTGTTTTTTTGTTTGTTTGGTTGAATTAACATAGTAGAATATGAAAGGTCTAGGAAAGGCAGGTATAAAGAAGAATGTCGTTTCATTGAAGTGATGGATTCAAAAAAGAGGTTATGAAAAACTTATCAATGGATATGGGATATCAAAGGAAAATCTAACTTGCAAAGATCCTTTTGAATGAGATCGGCATTAATGGTTTAGAAAAGTTTAATTCTCAACAAAGGGAATTTGAAACATGACTTGAACAATAAAGAAGGTATTTGATAGATAGGGCTAACCATAAATTCTACAAAGCTGGACTTTAAGCAAATAATGACTTCAAAACAAATTTTAAAATGAAATTAATATTCGGGAGCACATCCTATTTAGTCAAAGATTTTATTCAATGACTCAAGAAAAACATAAAGATTTGCGGTAATTTGCGTCATAAAAGAGGAACACCTAATACATCTATGATCACAAATATAAAATACCTTTAAGACAAATTTTTAAGCAAGGACAAAGGGCATGATCAAAGGACCTCCTTGGCTTCACTATAAAAATGCTTCAAGGAGACTTCAATAACGACCTTTAAGTGGTAGCAGACAAGCGGGAGAACCATAAATCACTGGCTGAAACCAACTATTCAAACTATTATAGAAATAAACAAGCATGAGGACTAAAGAGAGATTAAGACTCTAGAATACCTCGGTGAAGAAAACAAAATAGTGAAGGATAAAACGGAGTCTAAAGGTGCTTCAAGTCATTTCTTAGCCTAAAACTTTCATCCTACTATAGTAGAAATTGTGGAACAAAATGAAACGGAGAAAACATTAAAAAAGTTCGAATACTTCTGTGACCAAGCTCATGGATCAATGATAGAGCCTTCTAAGAACAAACATGCAACAACATCATCAGGGCTTCCAAGACTTCAATTTCTTCTTCAACTTCAACAGACTATGTATTATTTTAGAGAGTTTCAGTATTACAACTAGTGATCAACCAACCTATATCTCATCTTCTTCAGAAGCATTTATAGAAGAAATGAGGAGGTGCAAGAGCTTTAGGTTTGAAATGCAATAAATTCTATACTAAATGCAACTCGAAACCTTGAAAACCATGCAAGGCCTAAGGCAAGAGAGAATTGAATTATGATTCTATTTATTTATTCTGTTTCTGTCTTTTTAAACTCAAATGGAAAAAATATTTACTTCAAGGCCTATTTCTTATCTTTGTAATAACTCTACTGACAGTTTGAGAATTTGTTCGTTCTTTGGTAATAATTGTTTAGCTGTCTTTAGACAAATATGTTATGTTTTGGCAATAACTAGGTCGTCTTTGATTTCTTTCAGGCTGCAGGTGTCATTTGGTAGCTGCAGAGGATTCGATTAGCCTCTGATGTGGCAGTGGAGGCTTCTCGGACTGATATATATCATTGTTTTAACCTAAAATACCTTTAATTTACTTGAGTTCTATGTTGTAGGCTTAATGAAGCTCAATTTTTGTCTTCTAGTCTTCAAACTGTCTTCAATTGTGGATCAGGTCCTTTATTAATTTATTTAATGCCTTAATCCTTAAAAAATTGTGTTAAAACCTTAAATTTCTTCACTTCTGCTTTGATTTCATACTGTCAAACTGATACTCTTCGGCTGCGGTGTTTGCTGTGTTTCCATTGTCGTTGCAAGCACACAGAGGTCTCTTATAATGCTGCCAGTGTTCACGAGGCACTCGTAAACCTTGATGGGAAACCTTGCTGAATGATCTACTTCATGCATCAAGGCCTAGGGGATCGTCATCCCCGAACTTCAATTTCCTTTTTAAAACAATTGAAAAAACCATTAAAACCTACAAAAACATAGAAAAGTTATAAAAATCCTGCGGGGAAAAGGTTTAAACTACTTCAGAGGTTTAGGTTTGAGCATGGCCATTGGGTGAATAGAACCAATGGTCAAGATTTCTTGTTGGGGTCAAAAGGAGAGACGGTTGGATAAACAGTGATTGGATTAAGTCTGGGCCGTTAGATCAAATTGATCAACGACCGAGATTAATCGGGTTAATATGATGTAAGGGGGGTAATATTATGATAAAATGGAAGAAATAACCAAGGAAATGGGCGAAAAACCTTAGGCATAAGGAAAATGCAGTTAAACGAATTTTGGAGTTTTGGAAATAACCTGGTCCGTCAGATGAGATCAGCCACAGAGATCAATGACCGAGAATGACTTAAGAAGTGCCTTGGAGGATGGGTAGAGGGCGATGAACTAAAATTGAGATTGAACATGAGCCATTAGATCTCAGAGATCAACGACAGATATTAAACATGAGAGGATGTAATGTAAATGGGGAAAGTGATTTTGGCAATAAAAACCACTGGTGTCGTGCTACTTTGGGGCGGTTTTAGATTTTCTCCAAAAAAACATGATATAGGTCCCTAGAATACACGTGTACTTTATAAATCACCCATATCGTGTAAATTTAAAACATTAACCATCGGATGAAAAATCACGCGATATGGGTCCCTGGCCGTTGGATGAAGGGTGGCACATCCAACAGTGGAGTTTGGAGCCTGATAAGACAAGATTCGTGGGCGTAAGAAGGTGGGACAGGGTCATGGAGGTTTTAATCTGGACCGTCATATCAGGGAATGGATGGTCAATATTTACTGATGGAGAGATAGGAACCAAAGGAGTTGGGCCTATCGGTTTTAATCTGGACCGTTAGATTGGAAGAAAGGACGGTCCAAATTTAATTTTAGGAAACGAAGAGAATACAAGGCGGGGGGGGTGAGCGGAGATCGGGAGCAACGTTGGTCGTTGATATACAGAGATCAACGGTGGATATTCACCGAAAGGACTTTACAAAGCGGGGTTTATGAAAATAAAAAAGAGTTTCAAGCTTTGATCTGGACCATCGGATGAATGAAATGAATGGCCCAGATCCAATCAGGGGCCGCCAATCGGCAGGGGGCAGTAAAATATTTAAACGCATCCAATGGAAAACTCCGATGCAAGATCCCAATGATCATTCGATTGGTTTAGATCAATGGTTGTTATTCTCCCAACAAATGAATTGTTGGGATTTATAAAAACATAGAAAAAGTGGGTTTTTAATGAAATACAAAGGAAAGTTTGTATTAGGGAAGGGTTTTTTATATACAAAGGCTCAATCACAATCGGGGATTTTTAAAAGTGAGAGGTAACAAAATTTAATGGAACGCCTGATTTGATTGCGCGATCGGGCCCCAACTCTTGCTTTTTAACGCCGATTGCATGGTGGGGAAGTGGTTTAGGGGTTTTTTAAAAGAAAAAGGGGGCCAATCGCATCGGAAACTTTTGAAAGAAAAAAGGGAAAAGTGCAACCGGGATGCTTCAATTGCGATTAGCAATGGGGGCTTAATGGTGGGTCACCGCTCCAGGTCTTATGCGGAAAAAGGAGCTTGGGGCTAAGGCCAAAGGGGCTTAAAGCCTTAGTAGGAAAATGGGTTTTTTAGGCCAAAATGACAGATTTTCAATGCTTTTTTGGCTTTTGGTAGACGGGGAAAAAAGGGTATTTTAAGCCTTCAAAGAGAATTTTCAAAGGTTTAAAGGGAATTTAGAAGTAATCAAAGGTAAATGAAGAGTTTAATGGATGTAAAGGTGAAGGAAAAATAAGGGAAAATGGGAAATTTCAACAGTATTTTTCTTCAGGCAAACAACAGAATTTTCAGGTTTTAAAAGGGAAACAGTAGTGAATATTAGCTCAAGTATTAGTTATCTTCATAAAAACTTCAAGGATGATAGGTTATCAAATGGGAATTATCTCTTGGATTTTGGAAGAACAAAATTAGCCACCTCTTGGTATAACAGAATTTGTTAGTGGCTAACACCCTCAACCCTCTTGTATAGGATTTTTTTAGGCCTGCAACCAACTCGGAATTTACAGCAAGGCATGTGGCTTATCAAGGAGAGAGTACCCACACTAAACCACACCTAAAACAACCTTCAATCCCACTATGAACTACGACATTATTTCTAGCACTTATTCATGTCTGTGGTGAGATAAAAAAAAACCATAAAATCCCTTCTCCATGTTCTATCGTCCTTAATTCTGTGGCTAATTCAAAGATGTATGGATGAGATTTGATTTTCTTGGGTCATGTAAATGACCTCCACTCAACTCCTATTTATACTCAAATAGAAGGGATCCACGAATTAATGAAGGGTCATGTCTCTTGAATGATTTTTCCTCAAGCCTACATGACTTGACTATCCAAACATTATTGAAAACTTCAAAAATTCATAACTCAAGTTCTAAAGCTCTGATTTGGATGAAACACTTGAATTTACTGAAGTCATTCTTCTTCTTACCCTTTATTCATGCTGCAAGTGCCACATCCTCATTTTCCCTCTTCGTTGGATGAAGATCCTCGTCTCACAACTCTTCCTAAATGAATTCATCCCACAACCTATTCCAGTCTAGAAATTTCTCTCTAGTAATGATCCATTTGATGAAGGGCTTCCTTCCTAGGTGAACCCTTTCATGGTAATCCTCACCATATCACCATATGAAATAGTCACACTGATGAAAACAAGATCATCTATGGCCTAAGACAATCTCCTCATATACCAAGTCATTCCTTCACACTTTATCATCATCGTGGACTTCAACTTATCCTCCAATACCAATACCCAGTTCTCGTTCTTATTCTGCAACAAATTCCAAAGATCCATCCACATCTCATGTGTAATGCTCTTCCCTAAAAAATGATGTATTAGGTCATCCTTCACACTATCTAGGATTATTAATCTCTCCCTTGTATCCAAATCTTCATATATGTAAAGCTCCTTAGTGTTGGTTGGCTTCTTGATGGATTTCTCGGTAAAGTCCCAGATCCTGTTGACTTGAAAGACCAACCTAATCCTTTCCTTCCAAGGATTATAGTTGGCTAACCCCCCCAATCTGTCCTCATACCAGAGACCTACCTGCAACATCGACGTTGTCACCTAAAATGTGACCATCTCCCTCTCGAGTTATACTTCATTGTGCGGAAATTTGATTAACTTACTTCCAAAGTAGCTTAGTCATGCTCTGATACCATGTTGAATTTTCACAATATTGGGTCTAGGTTAGGGGCTTAAAATCATTGAAGCTACCAAACCTATAATCTCAACCCGTACTACCTTGCGGAGTGGAAAATATAAAGAAATAAATCGCATATGCATAAGTATACACAAATTTTGACAAAATTTTACAATAATGTATGACCCAATCTTCATTATACTAAACCAAATACGAAAAATACAATAATATATGGTATAAAAGATACAATGAAAAACTTTGATGATCAGACTCAATCTTGTTTCTTGTCCTGCCGGTACTTTGTTTCTTGTCCTTTCGGTACTTTTTCCTTAAATGTACAACACATGGAGACTCCAGGAGGGATGCCACCTAACACTAATGCAAGTCACTTATACTTGGTGTACATGGGATGATCGAATATACTCTTTAGGATCGCCACTTCCTGAGCTCCAATATTCTAGGTTAGAAGTCACTTTTTTCCATTAAAGTTCTACACTTTCGGCATCAATATTCACCCAACCTTCAACTCTTCTTCGCCAATTGAATATAGCTTTTGTAGGCATACTTTGGGCTATCAACATGCTTCCCTCCACCGGACCGATTATTCCCAGTCGAACCATTGCAAGATATTCTCCAATGAAGGCTCTTGATCACCGAACCAAGCCTCCAAATTGGCACCTACTGACTATTAGAGCTTTTTCCATACTAAGACATGATCCCCAACATCAAATAAAAACAAGATATTCACCAATACATACCTTGATTGAGGCTCTATTTTCTTTTGTAATTTTCTACTGTTGATTAGGGTATGTGTTACTAGGTAACAACCCTACCAAACATACCAAACGATCACCTATTTTACGCAACCCCCCTCCAACACTTGGTCGTCCAACTCGATGTAGGATATGGCTTAAACCAGCCCCCAAAAAAACCCAAAACATTTCCCTATACCCTTTATGGTTGATTGTGGTAACACTGTACCCTCAACCCTCTTGTATAGGAATTTTTAGGCCTTTAGCCTACTTAGAATTTAGAATGAGGCTTGTAGCCTAGTAAGGAGAGAGAACCCACACTAAACCACACCTAAAAAAACCTTCAATCCCACTCTAAATTGTGGCCTTATTTCCTTCACTTATTCGGTCTTGTGGTGAGATAAATGATAACCCAGAAAATCCTTCTCCTCCATGTATTGTCTTCCTTAAGTCTGTGGCTAATTCAAAGATGTATGGATGACATTTGATGTTCTTGGCTGATCTAAATGACCTCCACTCACCTCCTATTTATACACAAACAGAATGGATCTAGGAATTAATGAAGGGTCATGTTTATTGGATGAATTTTCCTCAAGCCTATATGACTTGACTACCCAAACATTATTGACAAATTAAAAGACTCATAGCTCAAGTTCTAGAGCTCTGATTTGGGTGATTTTCGGAGAGTTGGAATCAGCATGCCTCTCTATATCACCCCAAATTTTTTCATGCTCAAATTATTTATTTTATTGGCCCAAATCCCGATGGGTGAAAAACCCCATTCTTAGGTTCCAAGCCCATAAGTGACTCTTGTGGTTCTTTTCCATCCAAACCACGAACCCTAGGGCTTGGATTACCTCCCAAGCTACCCAAAAATCAACATATGGATGAATGATAATGATTGAATAATGATTTTTTTTTGTATGGATGAATGCATGAGTGGAAAAATAATGATGATGTTGTTAATGATAGATTTGAAATCTTGTAATGATGACACTCTTGATGAAATTTCCTTAACCAACTCCTAGTTTTGATACATCAACTAGGAGGCTAGGGCGAATGACCTTCACCTTTAATCTAACATGAAAGTTTGTTGTTGAATCAATCACTGTCAGCGTTAAAAAATTATATATTATTATAGAGCAATGAAACACATAAAATATGCGAAAAGCACAAGCACACAAAACACATAAAACCAGAGAGACACAGATATACGTGGTTCACCCATTTTGGGCTACGTCCACCCCAAACAGCCAGTCCTTCCTTTCTATTATCCAGTAAAATGAAGAGACACAACCTACATTAGATCCACTGTAATATCCTCTATTCTCTCTCACAGTCTCCCTATCTATTTCTCACTCTGAGAATACACATACAATACACAGCTTCAATACAATACCCTCATACAAAGAGAGGGGTTGCCTTCTAGGGAAAAAACCCTAAAATAAACATAATTTCTACCGTCAGATCATCCGCCTAATGAATGGCCCAGATTGACTAGAAATTATTATACTTTTACAAGTCAATTTGACATCTCTTCTTAACTTTGGGGGCACTGCCCCCGAAACCCCCCTCTAGGGGGGCTCCATATAGTCGCAGTCGCCCCCCCTAGACCCCCAGGCAGCGTTCAATTACGAGTGGCATTGTTGCCCCATTAAGTTATAGGGGTCCAACACTGTGATACAAAAATAAATAAGATAATCAAGCTCCACACCCAACAGTCAGGTCTCTCCTCGGTGGATAAGGATAGGGGCATTAACCAAGCTTGCATAGCGGTAGCTTTTCTCATCTTGTATTAGTAACAAGTTTCATAGATTAATTTTCAACAATTTAAAAATAAGCCTAAGTGATATTATTCTTCCCAAAATAGCTAAATGTAATATTTTTAATATCCATTGATAAATATATCATCCCTACGAATCTAGTCTAGTAGTGATATTGAGATATCAACTCTTAAATCTGAGTGATAAGCTTCAATTCCTTTTGATGAGGCTAACAACTGTTACATGGAGTTATATAGGAGAGCAAGGATGAGGATGAAGGATTTGTAGAAATTATACAAATAATATGTATACCAGTGGATTCAATCCAATAACGTGATATGCTAAAGCAAGATATTGAATCCTTATAGAAATTAATTGTGTAAAGTAAAACGATCGCCAATCACCATGAGTAAAAGAAAGAAGCAGATCAATCCACAACACAGATATTTTCCTGGGGAAAGCTTGCTGCTCAAAACCCCTCTATCTTCTATTGTATATTCAACCAAGGAATTATGAAACAATTACAATGCACTCTTCTCACAAGAATCTATTGCACCCTCACAACTGTCTCACACTTATCTGGACAAAATCAACCAACACTTAGTGAATTTACTACCTTTGTTCAGCCTAACTTTCTTGAAAAATTAATTTGGAATGCAATCCCTATTATTTAGGAATTTCAGCCTTCCAAAACTGCGCAATAATCATGGGAAATCCTAAGGGCGTATTACTGCATGTGGGAAATTTTCTAATAATACAACTGACCGTTAACATCCCTTTAACCTCTGTCTCAGCTGGGTCTTCATCAGAACTGACATGCATGCAACTATTAATATTACATCATCACTTACTTGATAGATCCCTGCATGTGACTTAAATATGACTTAATCGAATTGACCTCTCACTAGTGCAGCAATCAGTCACAACTAGTTAAACTAATTTTATCTCAATTAATTGAGTTAACTGATTTCTCATGCATTAAACTAATGCACTAACTGCAACTTGGACACTAAAAAAAATAAAATAATTCTGCATGCCTCACCAACCACCCTCAACTCGCATTTCATGAGCTAACTGAGTCTATCACACTTCGTTAACTATTACAAGTGATTATGAGATAATATTACAATTTATTGTCCAATTTATTTAAGTGATAAATAAATTTGACACACAATGTAATATTCCAAAATTTGCCTACAACAAATTGGAATATTACATTTTTTTGATTTCACTTAGGAGTTGAATAATTGGGTGAGGAGGCCCATACATAATAAAAGCATGGATGAAATCCCTATTAGTATGAAAGGGGATCATCAGTGGAGTTGGATTTCACACCCTCATGTGTGAAAGAGGACATTTGCAAGAAGACAAGGTCAAGTTGACCAAGTCAAACAACGCAGAGGTAGGAGGTGGAGAGCATCTTGTGGGACAACGCAATGAAAGAGGAGGGAATTTTCCTTGATGGAGGAAACCCTAAAGAGTAGGACCCATAGAGAGGGAGCTCTCATTTGTTTAAAAGGAGGGCAAGGCAACCATTGTTACTCATGCATATGCTTATTGATTTCTTGTCTGCTTATACTATTTGCAGTCTCCGACTATTTAGCTGAGTTGCAGTGTTTTTTAGCACGATGGATTCCTATTTAGGATTCATTATCCTTCTTGAGAGGCCTTTTGAGGCATTTCCCTTCATTTATCCACATCAAGGCTCAAGGCCAAAGCCATTCCTTCAGCTACAACGTTATTTCTTCTCAAGTGTAATGTTGTGTTGCAGGGTGTTGCAATGGAGGTTCCACAACACCATTCCTTGGCCTGTTTTCAAAGCAAGGGGGCATTATTTCCTTTGGGAGATTAGTAACGAAGGATTCAGAGCTCAGTTCAGATCTTGGCACTTGGCCAACACTTTCTTTTCCACCTACAACACAGTTTCCCTCTTAGACTTCGTTAATTTCGGAGTGCACTTGCAGTGAGGGTTTGCAGTGTTGATTGGAGGGTGAGATCTTCAGTGTTAGGATCAGCCTTTCACTTGGAAGATCCATTGGAGGAGGTATTCTCATAAGATGCATCATATTCAGTCTTCTCCATCTAGTTCTATTTTCTGAGTTGCAGCTGCTACCCTGTAACTCCGGCATTTTGCCATTTTTGTATATTTCAGCCAATCCCTCTCAGGATTGTTGTATTATTGTTTTCAGGGGTTGAGAGCTTGCTCCCCCTCATTTCTTGAGCCATATATTGTCACATATTTCTATTATTATTCAGTATGATGTACTGTCCCTTATAAACTACGTTCTCTTAGTCTGTAAAAATTCATGTGTAGCAGTGTTTAGCTATTTTCATGTACATGTCCCTTTGAGGCTGCATTGCTTTGCTTGAGTGATTCTTCCTCAAGGATTTGTTTACCTTTGCTGCTATAATACACATTTTTTGGATATTTGCATCTTCACGTGCCTGAGATTATAAAAATAATTTTGTTGTTCCATCTCTTGTTCAAGAATCGTTGCAGTCTCCTCATCGGGCATTTTTCTAAGACAACTAGGTGTGGGAGACCTGTTTAACCCACCTAGAGGGATTTCGTTTGAGCCTCCTCTTGGATTTCAGCCTTATATGAATTTATCTAAGGGATCCAAGTCTTGGTTTCAAATCTTGTAGAAGCCATTCCTAGAAAATGCAGTTTCCAGTCATGCCTTGCTAGCAAATCCCATTTTTGGATATTACAGTGGTATCAAAGCATCTTTCATGGCTCAGCCTGTGAGTCTCAAGATAGAGATCAGAATGATGAAGAGGATGAGATTTCTCTCATCAGTTTTTAGATCTAGGAGGGACCTCCCTAAGGAGGAGAAAAATGAAGAGGAAGGACAATGCAATTCTTATTCTCATGAAGAAGGAAAAGACAAGCATCAAGGACACTTGGATCATCAGATTCTAAGTGATTACCTTGTTGAGTAAAAATCTCAACCTAGAGCCTTCAAGGAGACTCTAGCTTTTCCACCATTCATCTAGCTGAAGGAAGAAAATATACCATGCAGCAAAAGAGAAATCAAAGGCAATAGATTTTTGTTGTCCACATTTGATGGGTCATCTACAGCAAGAGCTTGGGTGAGGAAGTTGGAAGCATTTTTCTTGCTACATCCTATAGTGGAGAAAGAGGATTTTGAGATCTTAGCGTTGCACCTAGAAGGTGAAGCACACATTTTTTGGTTCAGCCATTTGAGCCATGCAAGAGTTTCTACTCTTTCTAAGTTTTCTCAAGAGCTGATCAAGAAGTTTGACAATAGAAGAACGAAAGAGGAGGAGCCCTCACCACCACTTGAGTAGTTTGGTCCTAATGCTATCACACTCATGGAGGATTAGCCACATGCATCAATAGTTGGGGAAGCCAACACATTGGAGGAAGGAACTCTTGCAGCCCTACAAGAGGTTCCCAAATCTCATCAAGGTACGAAAATATTTCCACTATCTATTGTTGCAAAAAATCCTTTTTAAAGTTGTGGAAATTTTCTTTTGAATGGCCAAGGGTCAAATCCCATTGCTGATCTAGAGAAACATGATTGCACTATGATGTGCAAATGGTTCAAGGAGGATATGAACCATCATCCTCATGCACCTTTGTTGAGTTGCACACAATCCTTGAGATTGGGGTGTGAACTTTTTGAGGATGAAACAAACCATGACACTCCTATAAAAAACCATGAAACCATCCTTAAATTGGAGCATGAGATAGCCATTATATCCTTGGAGAGATTAACAGCGATGTCCAACAATGGTGGAGAGGATATATTACCTCCATCATATTTGGATCCTTGTGGATTCAACATAGTCATGAATGAGAGATATTCTCTAGAAGGTATCCAAGGAGCTGCATTTCAAGCTTTCATGAAATGCAAAGAGATACAGTTGGTTTGGAAGGATGGTAGCCCTCATGAGACGAGTACCAAGGGGAAAAGAAGAAAAATAAATCCACAAGTGGTTGAGTGGATGTGGTTGATGAGCAAGGAGCTAGGAGGCTACTTGAAATTATATGACACTAGGTAGCAAGAGGCTTAGCTGTGCTGGCTCCTCTTGAAGGAGTTTGGCCATCACTTGGCATGTCCTCTTCCTGAGAGGATGGGGATGGAGGAGAGATAGCAGGATGCTTGCAACATTGGGCAGCATGGAGTATGGATTCACAGTTTTGATGTGACATTCATATCATTAATTGTGTCTTCATCACATGAGTTGTATGATGGGAGCATCAGGAGGCAACAAGCACTTTGGTTTCTTGAGTTATGCTTGAGAGAGCAAGGGCAAAATTACTCTCACATGTTGTGTGATGTTGTAAGAGTAGAAGAGGTCACTCTCATGGTGAAAAGGGACTACTCCTTGGCCTTGGATGATTTGGAAGAACTTCCATCTTTGGAGGTATTCCATCTTTGTAGCAGCATTACTAGAGGATTCTTTGACAAGGAGCATGTCAGAGAACAGAGATTTGTATTGACAGGAGCCTATTTTCATGAGCTCATAGCACTGTCACTTTGGAGTAGGGAATTATGGATGGAGTGTCCCTAGGATCACTTCAAATTTGATGCACTTGGTGAACAAGGAGGAGGTGAGGATGACAGAGTAGTGGATGGATACATCTATCACTATGACATATTCTTCTTGACTTGGATTTCCAAGCATGAGAAGGATGATCTTCTTGAAGCACATGGTTCATTCTTCTTCATAGCATGCAAAAACACTATGGAGGACTCACTCATAGATCCATGTACCATATTACTTATGACATATGATAAGAAGTTTGTCTTTACATTTATTGATTTGCATATTCTTACCATTACTATGCAGTGCATTGCTCCACAAGAGGAAAATATTTTCACATTGCTCCATGATCAATGTTGGGCCAAAATATATGATGGAGGCATCCATATTTTATGTGGCACTGGGAAAATTGTTTCTCATTACATGTATGTTCAGATGTTATATCCAACTATTTTCCATATGATGACATACATGACTAATTATGTATCAAGAAAAATTTTGCCTTGTGATTTTCTGAAGCAGCAGTTTGTAAAATTGCGCTGTACATACTTAGGAGAATGTTGGTATCTTCAAGCACCACATGAAGCCATAAATATTTCCTTCATTATTGTACTGATCATGTCTTCATTTTCTGATTTTTTTTCTATTCTTTTTGAGAACATGATTGGGAGATTTACACATGAGTTGGATGTGTCCTTGGAGGGAGAGAATTCCCACATTTTCTGCACTACATGTTCTAATGGGAGCATGGGAGGAGATATGGCCACCACAACCAATATTTTTTTCTATTTTTGGGTGGGACATGAGTTTTATAGCCATCCATTGTATAACCATGGGCAAGTATTTGATCATGTATTGTTGACACATTCAGCCATTTACTATTCATTAGTAGATGTGATGATTTTTGTATGTTACTTGCCATACTATTTTTTGAAGTTGCAGTGGATGAGACTATGTTGTGTCCTCTTGAGACTTTTTTTTATCATGTATCATCATGTAAAACCATTAGAAAAATTCTCATTAGGATTCTCTATGATGATCATGTCCTATTCATCATGGATGAAATATTTTGGGCCAGCTTGTTCATCAATGTTGGAGGGGAAGTCCTTGGACGACTGTTCTTCATTTTGCCACTTGAGGGCAATACTTTTGCAGCCCAGGATCAACACATACTCTACACTCATCATGAGTAAAGAAATAATAGCATGGGGTAGGCTATGATGCTTACCATATTCAAATTTTCTGCCCACCTTCATTTCCAGAGCTCGAGGTGGAAGGAGGTTTTCAGGAGTTGTCATGTTGGGAGGTGACTCATTTGTATGGATGATTGCTTGGGGATGGAATATCCACTTAGGGAAGATGTTTTCCAACAATTTTCAGTCTCCATGCCTTGCAGGCAACTCCTCAGTTCTATCCTTGAAGTTTCTTGAGGACAAGCAACATTTGGGAGGGGAGGACTCTAACATTCCAAAATTTGCCTACAACAAATTGGAATATTAAATTTTGTTGATTTCACTTAGGAGTTGAATAATTGGGTGAGGAGGCCCATACATAATAAAAAAATGGATAAAATCCCTCTTTGTATGAAAGGGGATCATCAGTGGATTTTGATTTCACACCCTCATGTGTGAAAGAGGACATTTGCAAGAAGACAAGGTCAAGTTGACCAATTCAAACATCACAGAGGTCAGAGGTGGAGAACATCTTGTGGGACAGCGCGGTGAAAGAGGAGGGAATTTTCCTTAATGGAGGAGACCCTAAAGAGTCGGACCCATGGAGAGGGAGCTCTAATTTGTTTAAAAGGAGTGAAAGGCAGCCATTGTTACTCATGCATATGATTATTGATCTCTTGTCTACTTAGACTATTTTTAGTCTCCGACTGTTTAGCTGAGTTGTAGTGCTGCGAGGGATTCCTGTTTAGGATTTCTTCTCCTTATTGAGAGGAATATTGAGGGACTGCACTTAATTTCTCCACATCTAGGCTCAATTCCAAAGCCATTCCTTCAGCTACAGCATTATTTCTTCTCAAGTGTAACATTGTGTTGCAGGGTGTTGCAGTGAAGGTTCCAAAACACCATTCCTTGGCTTGTTTTTCAAAGGAATCGGGAATTATTTCCTTTGGTAGATAAGTAAGGAAGGATTCAAAGCTAATTTCATATATTTTTACTTGGCCAACACTTTCTATTCCATCTACAGTGCATTTTCCCTCATAGAATGCGTTATTTTCAGAGTGCGCTAGTAGTTAGGGTTTGCAGTGTTGATTGGAGGGTGAGATCTTTAGTGATAGGATCAGTCTTTCACTTTGAACGTCCATTGGAGGAGGTCTTGTCATCAGATGTAGTATCTTCATTCTTCTCAATCCAGTTCTATTTTTTGAGTTGCAGCTGCTACCCTGCAGCTCCGGCATTTTTCCATTTTTGTATATTTCAGCCAATCCCTCTCAGGATTGTTGTATTACTGTTTTCAGGGGTTGAGAGCTTGATCCCCCTCATTTCATGAGCCATATATTGTCACATATTTCTATTATTATTCATTATGATGCAGTGTTCTTTATAAACTGCATCCTCTTAGCCTGCAGAAATTCATGTGTAGCAGTTTTTAACTATTTTCATGTACATGTCCCTTTGAAGCTAAATTGCTTTTCTTGAGTGACTCTTTCCTCAAGGATTTGTATACCTTTGCTGCTATAATATACATTTTTTGGCTATTTGCATCTTCATGTGCCCAGGCTTATAAAAATAACGATGTTGTTCCATCTCTTGTTCAAGAATTGTTGCAGTTCCCTCATCGGGCATTTTTCTAAGACAACTAGGTGTGGGAGACCTGTTTAACCAACCTAGAGGGATTTCCTTTGAGCATCCTCTTGGATTTCAGTCTTAGATGCATGTATCTAAGGGATTCAGGTCTTGGTTTCAAATCCTGTAGTAGCCATTCCTGGAAAATGCGTTTTCCAGTCATGCCTTGCTAGCAGATCCCATTTTGGGATATTACAGACAATTATTCTAATTTAGTTAATAAATAATTGAATCAAAATCCTCCACGTGTAATATTCCAAAAATTTATCCTTCATCTAAATGGAATATTATATTTGGTTTTATCACTAGGTAGGTGAATAAGTGGGTGGGGAGACTCATAAAACCCCTTTAGAAGGAATAATAACACTCCTAATGTTAAAGGAGAAAGAATAAGCAGCTGAATTAAGCACCTTTGGGTGTGAACAGGGACTAGATCATGCTGATTTAGTCAGCTTTGACCAAATCAACAACGTTGTCATGGAGGAGTGGTCTTTATGATAAGACAATGCAGTTTTAGTGGAGGACAACTTGCATGAGCTTGGTGGAAAGTATGGATGGGACCCAATGTGAGGAGACTCTCATGCTATATATGGATGGGATATCAACCATTGTTATCCATGTTTGAGATTATCATTTTGATATTGGTATGCTTATAATATTTGCTTCCTCTTGCTATTTAGCAGGGTTGATTTGTTGTTTAGCACCGGGTGTTCCCGAGCGAGAATCCAACCTCTTCCCTTGAGAGGCCTATTGGGAGAGTATTTCACTGTATTGCTCCACATATAGGCTTGAGGCCAAGCATCCTTATTTATATACAACATTATTTCTATAGAGAATAGTGTTGTATTGCAGGGTGTTGCAGTGGAGGATTGATAACGCCACTTCTGGGTCTATTTCCGAGTAGAGGGAGATTTCCTTCTCTTGAGAGATGAGCTAGGAGGATTTTTGGGCTAATTTCACATATTGGCACTTGGTCAAAGTATTCCTCATCTCCTACAGTGCAATCCCTTGTAGGAATTGCGTCATTTTTCATAGAGTTGCAGCAACAGGGTTTAGACCCTTGTTCTCGAGCTAGTTTCCTAGGGAAAGGGCCAACCCTTCTCCCAGAAAGTTAGAAGAAGGGATTCTCATCCATATATTGTATTATTCAGCCATATGTATTTAATTTTTTAGTAATATTGTGTTATTTCAGATCTTAATTTTCAGATCTACTCTTTTGTACTCAAGCTTTCAAGGAACCCTTACCGAGTTACCTCTATAATGTATTAAGGAGGTCATATCTCTATTTTCTTAGAATATTGTTCAATAAAGCTACAGATGTATGATTTTCTATCATATTTTTTTAGGAACCCTCACAGAATAATTCTATCATGTGCTTCAAAAATTCTTCATAGCTTAAGTCATGGGATTTGGGGTTTTTTAAGCAATTTTGAGGCTGAGAGATCTGTTTAACTTAGTAAAAGGGATTTGTTTCGGATTCAATTTGATATATTAGGGGCATAATATATATGCTAAGGAATAAAAGTGTTATTTCCCCTTGTTACAGCATAATTCTCTGGGAATAACATTTTCATGGACTATATTACTGCATTTTCCCCACTTGGAATGATATAGAGGAACTTATTTTTTCTGTTGTTACATACATTTGATGGCTATGTGTTCCTCTCATATTTTATGAGGTGATTTATCCCTACTATGTAATATTCCAAATTTGGCATGCAGCTAATTGGAATATTCATTTTTGTTTTTATCACCTAGTAGTTGAATAAATGGGTAAGGAGGCCCATGCATAATAAAAATATGAATAAAATCTTGTTGGCACCCTGTAATCAAAAATATTGGAAAAAATCCAACTGCAGGGAGAACATAGTTTCAACCACTTTGGGATTCTAGGGTCTAGCCCTCCTGAATCCGGAGAGGGATCTCTCCAATAAGTGCAAAGATGGATTTATCTTTAAATATTTTGGGTAATGATATTAGGTTAGTTATGAATTCCAAGGGTTTTTGTTTGTTTTGGATTGTTGAGCATGATTTTTGTTTGAGTGGAAAGTTCTAAATGGAAAGAGTTTCAAAGGTGTGAAGTTGCAAGCAATCAGGACAAGCTTCGGCCAAAAAGATAGATAATTGCAGGTTTTAGTCCATTGGGCTATGGAGCCATAATAGGGTTTAATTGAAATAGCGAGGGGAAAGAATGGTCTATGGGGAAAGTCTTCTATGTCTAAGGATCTCTTTAAAGTTTGATTTATGGAATGAAGTGAGACAACAAGAAGGGGAATTAAACAAATGAAGAACAAAGAGCAGCCCAAGATCTGGTAAGTACTTTCAAACTAGCCAGCTTTTGACATACACTTAAAAAAAACATAAAAGTAATCCAGGATCTGGTAAGTACTTCAAAACTAGCCAGCCTTTGATACATTTTCAATAGAAAACATATAAAAACAAAGGGAAACTTTAAAAGCAACTGTTGAAGAAGAAACTAGAGGGTAGGGCTCACCATAAACCTCTACTAGCTCTGCTTTACTTGGTAAAATTTCAAGACAAACACATAAGATAACAAAAAATGGTCTAAGATATGGTAAGTACTTTGAAACTAGCCAGCTTTCAACACATTCTTCAGGAAACTTTCAGAAAGTCTTTTGGGATAAAACTAGGACCGGGGCTCACCATATCTTCCTTAGTTCCTCTCTACTTAACATAAACTGAAAATAACATTCAAGAATAACAATTAGCCTAGACAGTAGGACGAGGAACGCCAACATTCCTAACTGCTCAAACTGAATTAAATCATTCCTAAATAACACAATTTGGGAGAAAACATTAAGATAGAGATTATCAGTCAGAGAATGGTACTGATATACAATAAATCCTAACTCTATGCTTGCTGTTCTTTATAAGAGAAGATGAACAAAGTGAAAACAGAAATAAAATAACGATTTACAATAAGAAATAACATCACCGTCGACATAGACTAGGATCCCATAAATCATATTGTATCGATGCTTCAAACCAGTTACAGCTTTAAGTCCAATGTTTCAATTCAGCAATAATCTACACTTCTCAGACTAACTTATCTAATCACAAGCAGAGCTTCAAGAGCCTGTGAACACTATTTACAAGTAGAAGTCTCAAGCTCAAGTATATTTCAATGTTCAGCAACCAAAATTTTCTCATCTTCTACAGGAGTATTTATAGAATAAATGAGGAGGTGGGAGAGGATAAAAGATATCCCAGGGTAATTAATACAAACTTAAGACTTCTCGGCCTTTGAGGGGCTTAATGGAGAAGTTTACATATGTGTCCTCTGTATTAAATGTTTTACATTAAGATTTAAGTTCAGTGGGAGCTTTTGTTGACTTTAAGGCTCTGTATTAGTTCTGTAATTACTCTACCGATATTTTCCATTAAGTTCCTTTGCCAGAATTAACTCTTCAGCTGTGTTGAGGAAAATATCTGATTTTATGATCATAATTCGGCCTCTGTTGAATGCTTGAAGTTACAGGTGGCATTGGGTAGCTGAGAGGAATCAATTGCCCTCTGTTGTGGTGGTGGAGGCCTTTCTTGTCTGATGATCTTTTGATTTTCCATTTTATTGTGTTTAAATTAATGGATTAAGCTTTTGATAATTGATCTTAGTCATAATCCATTAAACCATGAGATTCATCTTCAATATTCTGTTCTGTTGTGTTTAATCTTCAACAATGATACTCTTTTGATTATTTTATGCATTGCTATGTGTCTTGTTGATGTGCAGGGCTGCACAGGGCTTATATGGCATCAATGCCCATGAAGCATTGAAGAAACATGAAATTGGGCCCTGTGGATGGCTTCTCTTTTATGAATCAAAGGCATGGGAATCGTCAACCCCAGCCTTTGGATTTTCTTCAATATAATGGAAAAACCATTAAATCCTGAAAAATACAAAAAATATTATAAAATCCTGCATTATTGGGGAAAAACTGCTTCAGAGGGTGTGGGGAAAGAGCAAGGCCATTGGATGGCAGCATCCAACAGTGGAGATCCATTAGCGGAGGTCAAAAGGGAGCAGTGGGAGAAAATGGCAGAAGAATTTAAGTTAGGACAGTTGATCTATAATCGACCATGAAGATCAACGGTCGGGATTAAAAGTGAAACAATAATGCGAAGAGGTCACATTATCTGGAAAACGAAAGAAAATGTGAGAAATAAGGTCAAAAACCCTTTAGCAGAGGAAATTGTAAAGGAAATGGAATTGGGTCTTCGGGATGATCATGGGCCGTCGAATGAGATTGGCCCATGAGATCAACGACGGAGATCATGCGTTGAAAACCTTTGGCAAGGGTGGAGGTCAATAGTGTAAGGAAAGATTAAATCTGGGCCATTGATCTGCAGAGATCAATGGTAGGAGTCGCACGCGATAAAACATAATAGAAATGGGGAAGGTGGTTTCGGGAGGTAAAACCACTTTTTTCGTGTGAGAAATAGGCGGGGAGGTATTTTTTCCTTTTTGAATGCGATATGCTTTCTCGTCCGACACGTGGCTTCAAAAAAAAGCTTATATCACGTGGCCCTTAGGAAATTATCTTTCACACTAAAATTTACGCGATATGGGATACTGACCGTTAGATCTGGGGTCCTAGATCTGATAGCTGAAAGCGAGCGCGAATGCGGAAAGATGCGGGGGCAGAAGCGGGATGGGAGGTTTTATTATGGACATTCCAATCAAGGGATCGATGATGGAGATTATTTCTAGAGGGAGGCAGGACCCACAGGGGCCAGGCCTATCGGGGTTAGTATGAGCCGTTGGATGAGCAGAATCAACGACGGAGATGCGATCTGGGGATAAATGAAGAATAATGCAAAGGCGGTGAAAGTTTTAACGAGGACCGTTGATCTTTAGAGATCAACAGCTAAGGATTGGCCAATAACATTACACAGTGGGGTATAAATGATTTTAACCAAAGTCGTGAAATGTGATCTGGATCATCTGATCTAGACAAGTGGACGGTCCAGATGCAATCGGGGCTCGGCAATCGGCGGGGGAGGAGCTTTGAATGATGTTGATGCGATTTAGCGTTGGCCATCGATCTATAGATCAGATCTATGGTGGGGAGTGAATCGGACTGGTGGTCAATCGGAGGGGAAAAAAAATGCGCCTGATAGAAAGTTGTGATGTGATCATGCACAGGCTGTTAGATCAGCTTAAGATCAACGGTGGATATTATCCCAAATAATGAACCGGTAGAAAACCCTTTATAACATACGAAAACCAAAAATTTAATAAAACACAAAGGTTTTCCTTTGGGGGCAGGTTTATATATATGTGAAATGGTCTAGCACCCGACTGCGGGGCCTGTGGTCTATATGGAAGACAAAATGCCCGAGGCTTATGTATATAAGGGTGAATTGCATCAGAAAGTCGGGCCTGGTATTTCAATCTACCCATTTAGAATTTTGCAATGCGATTGGCGCTTTGGGAGTTTTAACTCTCGGTCTCGGGCGCAAGTTATATGGAATAAATCAGAGAGTGGGGGTTTATACAAATGGGTCTTTAATCGAATAGGAACTTTTGATGCAGCCTTTTAAATCTACTTATTTACATTAAAAACATTGCTCCGCGGATTTTAGACCAAAACTTAGGAAAGTGGGTTTTACAATTTAACAAAGGAAAAAAAACGCATCGGAGATGGAAATATAAAATATTTTAGCACCCGATTGCAGGCCAAAAGGTTATATGAAGCAACTATAGGATCGGGAGTTATGTAATAAATGGCTAATCGCATCAGAGGTCTCAACTCAACAAAAATACTTGTTCACTCTAATTTTTCTGATGCGATAAGTGCCGAAAGGGCTTAGCGCTTGATTCTAGCACCAAGGCGTATGGTGGGGAAGTGGTTAGTACTTGGCCCAAAGGGGCTTAAACCCTTAGTGAAAAAACTTTATTTTTTATGAAATTTTCAGAGTTTCCTAATGGATTTGGGGGTTTCGGCAGAGTTAAAAAAGGAGTTTTAAACTCTGCAAGGTGGACTTTATGAAAGGGGAAAATGAAAAAGTTGAAAAAAGAGGAAGTTTATGAGGAAAAGAGAAGGAAAAATGAAGGTTAGTTTTGATGTGGAAGGAAGGGAAAAATGGTGTTTTGTAGCAGTCTTATCCTCATGAAATCAATAGAATTTCAGAGCTTTTAATGGAAACAACAGTGAAGATTTGATCCAAGGGTATGATGTCTCCATGAGTCTTCAACAGATAACATTTTTAGCAATAAACTTGTTTCTTGAAGGCTCAAAAAATGATTTAGCCACCTTTTGATATAACAAATTTTATAGGTGGCTAACAGTGGCTCCACTTGGGGATGGTGCCTTCTTGAAGGCATCAAGAACTTCAGACTTGCATTCTCTGGGAGGCTGATTAGTGCCTCATCCATTGGGCTGCAACTTTCTTACTTGGATGATCTTCTTTGCTCTAAAAAATGTTAGCAGCCATGGAAAACAATGTAACTTCATCAATACAAGCTTTCTACTTACCCAATCCTACTGATCTAACATTTTTTCTTCTTTAGAGTGCACTTGGATTGGCAAACTCTTTTTAAAACATTTTATTCTTTTGAAAGAATAAAACTAATCTAATTCTACTCCTTATTTCTCCATGAACTCAGATTAAACTATTGAGTTCGTATGCTTCTCTATCTAATCTACTAATCTATTAGGATTAAACAGTCTAACAGATTTGTATTCTCTAAATTCTACAACAGAAATTTAAAAAGCATACAAGTCGGGATTGAACAGTCTAACTTGATGCTGATCTATGGCGTAAAAAACAAGTTGCACATAGATATTAATCTGCAGAAAATTAAATCAAAATGGAAGGCTTTAGATCTGAAATTTCAAAGCACTTCCTTCATCTTTTTACAACTCTATTTTTATTTTTGTTTGAGATGTTCTTTGCTTGTCCCCCGGTTCAGATTTGGAGCTGATTTGAACCAGTTTTTACCTTTGTTCTTGACTCAAGAAATAAACATATTTGAGTCATTCTTCTTTAGAAAATTTAGGTTTAGATTTTGAGCTTGTTTGAACCTTTAATTTCTAGCCTAATCTACCTACTGATAAGCCAAGATTAAACAGTTTGGAAAAATGAATTCACTATCCTATCAGCATTAAATTTAAAACTAATTAGTCATGAGTAGACTGTATGACTAATTAGAAGTGTGTTTTCAGGAGTGGAATTTAGGCTTGCACACTTTCAGATTTGTTTCTCTTTTTGGTATGGGGCTATACCTTTATTATTTTCACAATATGCCCTCTTTTCTTTCTTCTATTGTTTTTGTATTTTGATTTTTCTAACTTTGAATGCAATGGCAGATGAAATATTTATAATGGAAAAAAGATAAAAATTCTTTCAGAACATTACATGGATCAAGAGAAGTAATGCTTAAGCATCCTGCCATTGACAGGACCCCCAAATAGCTCTGCTCCATTCAACTCTTGTAAGAAAAAGGCATTATTACCAGCAGCTGAATGAATGTTGTAAGGACCAAGCCATAAGTTGTCAAATTTTCCATGCTTGCCCTTGTCTTCCCTCCTTGAGTCCCACTTTAAAACTTTGTCCCCAACATTGAAATTGGTAGCCTTTTTTCTTCTTTCATAAATCTTTTTGATGCTGTCATGCTTCTACAATGCTTTGTTATAAACCTCCTCTCTGGTTTGCTGAAGATGAATTGTTTGATTTGTTCTTCTAATCATGTCATTATCTTCAGTTTGCAACTCTTGAATCAACTTCATAACTGGTACACCAAGGCTGGTAGGAAAAATTGCATCAGTACCATACACAATCTGGAAAGGTGACATACCAATAGATTTCTTCAATGTCAACCTGTCAGCCCAGAGTGCATGAACAAGCTTTGTGTTCCAAGACTTCTTGTTGTCTTCCAATAATTTATTGATTATGTTCGCTAAACTTTTGTTTGAGGATTCTGCAAGTCCATTACCTTGAGGGTAATAGGCCATGGAATGCCTCAATGTTATCTGATATTTGTGACAGAATTCAACCATCTTCTTTGGTCCAAATGTTGTTGCATTATCAATGATGATCTTGGTAGGACAACCAAATCTAGAGAGAAGATTAGACTCCATGATCTTTATAATACAGAATCATTGGCTTGCCTTTAAGGGATGGCTTCTATCCATTTAGTGAAGTATTCTGTGGCAGTGAGAATCCATCTATGTTGGGTAGAAGATGGTGGATGGATTTCTCCTATGAAGTCAATTCCCCACTATTGAAAATGGGATTCAATAGTGGTTGGATGCAGAGGTAGGCGTAGCAGCTTCCTTTTGCCTTCAAAAAGTTGACATTTATGATAGGAAATTATCATCTTATGCACATCAAGAAAGAGAGTAGACCAATAGTAACCAGCCCTCAAGATTTTCTTGGCTGTTGTTTCCCAGTATAAATTTCCTCCACACTCTCCTTCATGGAACTCGTGCTTAACCTTCTCTGCATCATACTCAGGAAAACATTTAAGCAATATACCACTTGCATTTTTCCTATAAAGACATTTATATATAATGCAATAGTTGACAGCTTTTAACTTTAGAAACCTTGCCTTTTTTTTTTTTCAAACTGGGAGGTGTATTCAAATTAAGCAAAACATAAAGCATATCAGCATACCAAGAGGAATTCATAAAAAAAATTTCAACAATGGGTGTTGATATTTCCTCGTGATCATCTAAAGCATTAATCATATTAATATCAAGAACTTCAAATTTTGATTCAGCCATTAATCTAGCTAGACCGTGGCCTTTGATGAGTTTAGTGGGTTTAATCTCTAAATCATATTCAATAATAATAGCAATCCACTTGCCTCTCTTACCATCTGGGTCCTGTGTTAGAATGTCTTTCACAACTGAATTTGGGACAAAGGCAATGGTGTGTGAGTGAAGGATGTATACTCTAAAGTCTTTCAAAGCCTTAACTAAAGCAAAAGCTTGCTTCTCCATGATGTTATACTTCAAAGGGGCATCCCTCAAAGCCTTGCTAAAGAATGTAATAGGTTGCTCTTGTCCTTGTTGATTTTTCTGTAAAAGGACAACAACTATTGTATGTTCTGATACAAATGAAAAAATATAAAAATATTTTGAAAAATCAAGACTGATTAGAACCGGTGTTTTGGTTAATGCTTGTTTCACTAGCTCAAAGGAATTCTTTGCTTCCAAAGACCATTTTACCCCTTGCTCCTTCTTCAGCATGTTTTTTATATTCCTAAGGAGCTCAGCCAAGTTGGGTATGAACCTTCTCAAGAAATTAATCATTCCAATGAAAGATTGTAACTCCTTGATGTTTCGAGGATGAGAGATTTGCAATATGGCCTCAATCCTCTTTAGATCTATCTTAATACCTTCTTTTGAAATAATGTGCCCAAGAAGTTTACCTTCTTGGAGACCGAATAGTGTCTTCTTAGGGTTTAAATATATCCCAAACTTTCTGCATTTCTTGAAAACTTTTCTCAAATGTTCTAAATGCTCTTCATCTGTTTTTTAAAACATAGTGACATCATCAAGGAAAATAATGATGAAGTAGCCCAATTCTTCCGAGAATGCTATGTCCATGGCTCTTTGGAATGTTGCACCAGCATTCATTAGACCAAAGGGCATTTTCACATACATGAAAATGCCCCAAGGTGTAGTAAAATCTATCTTTAATTGATCATCATGGTGGACTAAAATCTGATTGTACCCTGGGTAGCCATCAAGCAAAGAAATTCTTCTAGACCCTACCACCCTTTGTAAAATATGATCCATCTTAGGTAAAGGGTAGTTTTCTTTTAATGAAGCTTTGTTTAAGTCTCTAAAGTCTATACAAAGCGTGATCTCTCATGTTTTCTTCCTAACTGACACCATATTAGACACCCACTTAGAATATCTAATAGGGACAATAATACCAGCTTCATACATTTTCTTGATTTCCTTCTCAACCAAAGGTAGCTGAACATAGTTTATTCTGCACAGATTTTGTTTGAATGGTTTGTGGTTTTCTTTGAGATGAATTTTGTGTTGTATTATTTCAGTGTCATGGGACTTAAGATCTTCATAACTCCACGCAAAAACATCATAAAATTATTTGAACAACTCTATGTATTTGAGTTTAATGTGAGCTAGTGAAGTTTTAGACAGTTTGATCACCATAGGTTTAAGTTCACTACATATATTTCACTCTTCCACTTAAGTCTCTACAGGTTCCTGTTTTGGCTTCTTGGCCACATCGTTAAAATCAAACAACTCTTCTAAAGGGGCCAGAACATTTGGCAAACTCTGATCTTTGGAGTGCAGGGTTTCTAATTCTTCCTTTTCTAACTCTGCATTCATTTTTGTTTTTTTTTCAAGTTTGCTAGTCAATAGATTTATATTAGCAAGCTCAGGAGACGGTTCTTCTTCTCCAAGAAAATTTTCTTCACTATTGCAGTCTATTTCATAATTTGAATCCGAACAGTGTAGCTTGAATTCATTTATGAATTGCATAAAGTCTTCTATTTGTTTGTCTCTGTCAAATACTTGCCAATATTTTTCATTATCAGGAATGGTTGGTCCGAATTTAATCTTAGCTGTGCATTCTTTGGTTTCGTATGGCATTAAGCATGTTCTAGCTGCAAAGGCTAAACTGTGGGCCGCGATATTTATTTTTCTTGGGATAAAAAGTAATTGGGACTCCTCAAAAGTTTTTAAAAGGTCCACGACATCGTTTCGGTAGGCCCTAAGTCAGGGATGATTAGCGTTATACTCCCCATTAACCTTCCTTATGATTAATTCTAAATCCCCATGCACTTTGATTCTTTTGGCTCCTAATTTCTTCAACAAATGTAAGCCTAAAAGAAGGGACTCATATTCTACTATGTTATTTGAACACTAGAAGTTTAATTTACAGGAAATGCTCTCTGTGTGGTTGTTCTCAGTGTTAAGAATCCAAACACCTGCACCAGCATTAGTTCTAGTGCAGGACCCGTCAAAGTACATACTCCATAGAGGACTATTTTCGGTTACGTTTGTTTGGCTATAATCCTCCTCAACTAACGTGCTCTCTGATTGTTGTAGAATATCAGCACTTAGTTGAGTTTTTTTTAACTCTTCAAGTTTTTCATTGTGTTGAGGATTACTTACTTGACTCTCAAGGTTTAAAATCAAAGGACGCATGACTTGTAGTTCAAGACCAGTGCTTGGTTTGCTAAAGTTTAAAGGTTCAACAAACTATTTTGACACTTATGTGGTGTTCACCTCCTCCTCTCTATCGGCCATTAATTATGTTAAAGTCACCTATTCAGTAAGTGTTTCATCGTTAAATAGGATAAAAGAATCGAAGTCTGTATTTACATAATACAGAGAGGAACTTTGAGGTTTGTCTTGACTAGTCACCATGTATTGCATATGGGAATCCCTGTAAAGTATTATTGATTGATTAAACATAGGGATGGTCGCATAGGTCATGTCCATCTGCATATTTCCCTGTAACTCAGCCCCCCAAGATCGTGATAAGAGCATTCCATACTTTTGGGGAACATCAACCAAAACAATGTCCATTACTAAACTGTTGGAACACCTAATCCTACATGGGTAGGTGTGGAATGAAAAAAGTCACAATGGAGTCCAAGTGACCTTGGAATATAAAACCAAGAGTCACACCATTGTATTATAAATGTACATCATGTATAATGGAAAAATAAGAAAGCCTCACGCTTATCTTTCATTGTGTTGAGTCTCTTGTGTGTGTCTGCTCATCTTCCTCATACACCATGTGTGTGCTTCAACATGGTGTTTAACATGGTATCAGAGCGGGCAATTTCTGGCCCTACTCCAAATTGAGTGAGCCATTTGTGTCTATGGCCTGTGTATATCTGCAAAATTCTTGGCATTTTTGTAGCACTCAAGGTTTCTGCAGCAGTGTTTTTGCTGCCATTCAGAGGTGTTTTGAAGAAGAGTAGTGTTGGCTTTGAGAAAGAGCAACATTCAGTGATTTTGCAGCATTCAGAAGTTTATTTTGGAGAAGGAGCAACATTCAGAAATTGGCAGCATTCCGGCATTGGTTTTGAAAAAAAAGCAGTATTGCCCATCTGAAGATTTTCATTCTAAATTTTCTCTGCAATTTCTGCTCATTAAAATCTGCATCATTTTGAAAGAGCTGCTGAAAATTGTTTAAAGTTGATTTCTGAAAAGGTTTCTGGTTTTAATGAAAAAAGAATTTCTGAGTTTTTCATTCGAAGATTCCTGCAAAATTCTGGATTTTTTACTGCTATAAGTTCCAGAAAAATTATGCTCTATATTTGAACGAAGAAAGTATTCTACTGCTGCTATATTTCGTGAAATTTCTGCAATTTTCTGGAAAATTTCTGAGTCTTGTACCTGCGTTTCACTGAAAAATTCTGCCAACCTCTATTGTATATCAGTGAAATTCTGTGGTTATTTTACAGTCGATTCTCCTCTCTGCTGTTTTAAAATTAAAAAAAAAAAAAAAAATTGAACAGGGCTCGGCCCTCCATACCCAAACTTCACACACAGCAACCCGCGTGGCCACATTCCCATACCCCAAACCCACCTCCTTGACTCTACACATCCTACTACCCTTACATCTCTGCCCTCTTCCACACACAGCAATTTGCGCATTACCCAACGCACTCAACACTCCACGCGAAATCCCTACCCTACCCACTACTCCGCTTACCTCACCCCCTCTCCAATCGACGCTCCTCCACTGCATCCTTATGGCATACACTACTCCGCTGCCCCCACCCTGCATATAATACTGTGGCTTGCACCCCGCTCACAGTACTCCACCCCTTCAATCTGCTCGGCTCCACCTCTCACCTGCGAGCTCCCCCTCCCTTTCGCCATTCGCTACCCTGCAAACTCTCCTTCCTTTCCTCATACTTTTGCTACCTATACGCCTATCCATGCACCCTCATCATCTGCTCCTACGAATGGCATTACCCATTCCCTCCTCCCTTGTATTAGCTCCATCCCTCATGGCAGTCTTTCCCTCCCTTTTTAATTTAAATTTCGACTTCCTCATATTTAGTTTTTAAATTTTTTAAATTAAAACCCCCCACCATATAGTTACCCCCCCTCCTTTTAAATTCATTCTTAATTTTTTTAATAAGCCCTCCTCACCCATTATCCCATCTCATATTAATATTTCCCTTTCCCTAATTAAAATTCACTCCTCCTCTTATTTTTTAATTAATTCCCCATCATTTCCATTTTTAATTAATTTATTTTTTAATTAATTTTTAATTAATTAAAAAAAAAAAAAAAACAGTAGAGAGAGAGGAATAAGAGAAAGTATGAACAGCAGAAAAGAAGAGAAAATGACATGTGAAGCCAATGGACAGAAAACATAGAAGAGAAAAGAGAAGATTTGACATTTTATGATTTGTGGCATAAGAGTCATTTTCTGAAGAAATTGACATTTGAAGACAAGTTTGCCATCATTCAAAACAACACTTTGAAGGAAAATTCAGCTGCTTTAAAGGCCTCTTGCACATTGTTTCAGCTGCACATTTACAAAATATTTTGCAGAAATATTGTATTGTATTGCATCTTCTTCATAGTTGGAATCAGTATTTGAGTTGTTGGATTGTTGATTGCCCTCCATCATTTGAGGAGCACACTTTGTATTTTGAGAATTCTTTGGAGTCATTTATATTTGTTGTTGAATCACATTGTAAATGGGTGCATTTTCGGTTGAAGCCGACACCCTTTCATTTTTGAGCCTAAGTTGTTGAAAATGGCCAAAATCAATGAGGTATTAGTGTTGTTGAATGACCTTATTCATTCAAATGTTGATGATATGATAAAAATGAGCAAGGATGCTCTATGTAACATTCATAGTTGTTTGCTAGATGCACATGAAAAGATTGAGTTTTTGTAGTTGGAAACTCAACTTCAGTAAGATGAACTTCAACAAAAGATTCACCATTCTGAACCTGTTTCTGTTCAGAAGATTGTGAAGGACTCTCATCAGAAGAAAGAAGATAATGTTCCAGTTTATTCCCCTTCAGTTCCTTTCACAAGAGCAGATGTACATGAAGATGCAGCAGCTCAGCCTGCGCTTCTCAAGCCCATCATCAGACCTTGGGAAGAGCTTGTCCACAACAAGCACCGAACTGATCTTGGATATGACAAGAATGTGATCTTTCATATTCCAGACTACACAAAGCCCATCATATTTCAGAGTGTCGGATTCTTGTATGACAGTTCACCTGCAGTTGTTCCAAATCCTGTTCCACAACAACAACAGATTGTAAAATGCCAACACTGTGATCGAGTTGGCCATATGAAATATCACTGTTTTGATCTTCATCCATGCAATCACTGTGGTCGGAACAACCATTCTTCACACAGATGCTTCAGAAACAAGCCTCCTGAAAGAACAAAGATTCATCTTGGATGGATCGCTTCTTGGAAATGGGCATCAGCAGCCAAGAAGATGTTTACGACACATGTTAGAATTTGTTCATGGATATTGAGCAAACTTGCAGTTGAGTTTTCGCCATCATCACACCTTGTCCCTGACAGGGGGGAAAATGGTGGTCATGTACAAGCTTCGACGTCAGATCAAGCGAGCCTGAGCCACAATCTCTCATTCCATGTTCAGATTTGTAGCCAGCAGTTCAAGCAAGCCTGAGCCACAATTCGTCATTCAGAGATGTAGCTAGAGACACGGATGCCCACGAGCATGCCTTCGGTTGGTGGACAACCTTAAACTATCATCTTTGGTTGGTGGACAACCTTAAACCACCACAGGTAGTAGACCTCCCTTCTTTTAGGTAGAAGGTCTCCCTTTCATATATGAGGAACACTTCCTCTAGCAGAAGCCTTCATCTTAGCAGCCTTCAGCTTCTTGCTAGCATTGGTTGAGTTCCAGGAAATGCTTCAAGCATTCCAGAGTTGTTGGTAATCCTAAAACCATCACAAGTAGTAGACCTCCCTTCTTTTAGGTTGAAGGTCTCCCTTTTTTATGAGGGACAATTCCTCTAGCAGAAGCTTTCAGCTTCTTGCCAGTTTTGGAAGAGTTCCGGGAACTGCAACAAGTATTGTGTTCCAGTGTTGGTGGTCATCCTTAAACCACCTCCTTTTTCCAACATTTCAGAGAGTTGATTCAGCCAAGTGCTGCTATGCATGCTTTGCAGATTTGTATTACAACTCTCTTCTTGGACTCACACATACCCCTTCGGATTAAGGGGGGATGTTGGAACACCTAATCCTACATGGGTAGGTGTGGAATGCGAAAAGTCACAATGGAGTCCAAGTGACCTTGAAATATGAAACCAAGAGTCACACCATTGTATTATAAATGTACATCATGTATAATGGAAAAATAAGAAAGCCTCACGCTTATCTTTCATTTTGTTGAGTCTCTTGTGTGTGTGTGCTCATCTTCCTCATACACCATGTGTGTGATTCAACATGGTGTTTAACATAAACATTTGGCTCGAATCTGGGCTAAGTTAACGCAGAGGTATTTGATTAATCCTAAACATTTTACTCTACTTAAGTCAAAGGAGTAAAGGTCTTTATAAGGTCTGGTGATTTCTAGACCCAGGCTCTCTATTACAGCTTTTGGCATTAAATTATGGGAGGCCCCTCATTCATGCATAACGTTATGCGAAATCTTGTCATGAACGTTTAAAATTACATAAAAGGGAGGAACATGTCCCTCTTGATACCTACCTTCAATATTTGGACCAAAAATAAGCTCTGGCTGGTCATCATTAATATTGACTGTGTCATTATTATCCTCTATGTTTAAAGCCTTTAAAATTTGAGTTTTATATACATTTTGGGTAGCCAACTCAGTCAGGGGAACATAGATTTTAATTTTGGAAATTTCCTGCTCCAGGCTGAAAGGAATTTGATTCTTTGAAGTATTTGTCTCAGCCTTTTTAACTACCACTCTGTCAGCAAAATATGTTTGCTGACTAGCTTTATTTACATTTGACAAAAAAATTTTAACAGGAGTACTAGCTGAAATGCTAGTACTACTAATGTCTGCACTCTGTTTTTCATTTTTTTGAGTGCCTTTCTCTTTACCTTTATCATAATTTGCAGCTATTGTTTTTTCCCTCTGTTTGACAACCTTGGGCTTGTTTACAGTGTTGTTTTGTGAAGATTTATTAGAGGTTTTGGTGTTGGGAGTTTGTTTATTGGTTTTACTTCTAAGGTCATATTACCTTTGAGACTCTATGATGACATTTTCCATGTCTTGATAATAACTTTCATGCTCATATCTTTTGTCATCATAAGGTGTGTAAAGACATTGTTTACTATCATAATGAACCTCAAAGTCATCATTATCTACTCCCAGCATGTTGATATCATCCTCCTCTATTTGCTCATATGCTTCCTTAACCTCGCTCACATAGTTTTGATGAAAGGAAGGAGTGATCTATTGATCATCTTCCATAGGTCTGTTTAGAGGTTGGTTCCTTCTAAAATTCTGATTTTGGTTCTGGTTTCTATTTTGAGGAGAAGTTTGGTTTTGAATTTCTTGTGCTCTCTCAAATATGCTCATTCTCTTCATCATATCCTCCATCATTCTTTCCATCTTTGAGCTGGAAGTAGAAGGTGTGGATTCCTCTCTGAAGGATACTCTCTTCCCATTTTTCATTCTCGCTCTCTTCTCCATTAAATTAACTTCAACAGCAAGAGCCCCTTTTTGCATATCTTCAAGAGTTAAAGGATCTCTCTCTCTCAGTTGATAGGCCATCTCGGGGTCAAACCCTTTAGGAAACTGGTTTAGAGATGATCCTTGTGGAGGTTTTAGATCTGGGGGAAGAACATTATACACACTATTAAATCTAGTGCAGTAAGCTTGTACACTTTCCCCAGTGTTTCTATGGAGGTTCTTGTAATCAGAGAGGATTTGGAGAGGATTCTTCTTCACTTCCCATTTGTTTAAGAATGTTTGATGGAAGGCTTGGAGATCATTGATACTATGGGGGGCTAAGCCTTTGAACCATTTTCTTACTTCTCCCCCCAGACTCTGAGCAAATAATCTTAGTTTGACAGATTCATCATCAATTTCATTTCTGTCAAAGTATTCATTCATTTTATCCATATGTTGTAATGTAGTTGTAGCATTTCTAGAATCATATAACAGAATTTTGGACTGATAATCCTATGGAAGATTGAATAATGGTACAAGAAGGACTAAGGGAGCATACCATACTGCCACGATATGTGGTGGAGGTGGATATACAAGAGGTGGATTAACAAAAGGGAAAGTGGGCTGAAGTGGAGTGGTTTGAACAATGGATGTAGGGTGAATAGATGTGGATGGACCAGGAATAGATTGCTGAGTTAATATTGGATGAGAGACACCTAAATTGTGAAGGAAATGTAAGTCAAGCGGTGTTGTTTCTCTACTACTAGGATGTTCACTTGTTTTAGGAGATAAAAGTGAAGACTCAAAATCTAGCTGATCTAAATCATCAAGAGACCTAGTTCTAAATGGATTTCTTAGATCTTCTTGTGATTGTTGTAGAGCTGTAAGATTTTCAGGAATTGAATTAGCTATCAAGGGTGATCTGAAAACAGTTGAAAATTTCATCTTAGGAAACTTCCTAAGGATACTTTCTGGGTTATCAACTATCTCAGGTGGGTTTGGGTCAGGGTAGGCTCTAGTATGAATCTTTCTAGGAGCCACTATGCTGTGTTTTTCAGACCCTACTAAATAGAGACATTTTAACCAGATATGACAATCTTTAAGAGGTTAACTAATCTGTTTCTACACAAATTTTAATCCTACATTCCCGTAACTGAGTTTAAATGATATTACAATGATAATGGTTCTTCCCAGTGGAGTCTTAAGGTCTGTTTAGGATTGTGGAGTCGCCAAGTGGAATTTTTTAGCTCCTTTGGAGGTAAAAGGTTTTATGGTCCACCACCATGTTTATTAAATACCAATCTGGATTTTTTTTGGGTTTTCTGAGTTATTTTTCAGTCCTATTGGTTGTTAAGAGTGTCCTAAATCTGTTTCAAAACTTAGCTACGGTTATGAGACAAAGACAGTCTACTCTTATGGCTAAGCCAGCTGATGTTTCAAGGTTATATCAAATATTATGAGAATCCTAGGGTTTTCCTAGTTTTTCACTAATTCAAATAATTTTTATCATGTTTACCATTACTTGGTAGTGCTTGAAAAGGTTGTTTTTTACTCACAAGGTTTTGTGAAGTGTTTAAGGGAACCTAAGATGAAAATTCGACTCAAGTCCCCAGCGGAGTCACCAGAAATGTTGGCACCCTATAATCAACAAGATTGGAAAAATTTCGACTGCAGGGAGAACATCGTTTCAACCACTTTGGGATTCTAGGATCTAGCCCTCCTGAATATGGAGAGGGATCTCTCCAATAAGTGCAAATATGGATTTATATTTAAATATTTTGGGTAATGATACTAGGCTAGTATGAAGTCCAAGGGTTTTTGTTTGTTTTGGATGGTTGAGCATGATTATTGTTTGAGTGGAAAGTTCTAAATGGAAAGAGTTTCAAAGGTGTGAAGTTGCAAGAAATCAGGACAAGCTTCGGCCAAAAAGATAGATAATTACAGGTTTTAGTCCATTGGGCTATGGAGTCATAATAGGGTTTAATTGAAACAACAAGGGGCAAGAGTGGTTCATGGGGCAAGTCATCTATGTCTAAGGATCTCTTAAAAGTTTGATTTATGGAATGAAGTGATACAACAAGAAGGGGAATTAAACAAATGAAGAACAAAGCACAGCCCAAGATCTGGTAAGTACTTTCAAACTAGCCAGCTTTTGACATACACTTAAGAAAAACATAAAATTAATCCAGGATCTAGTAAGTACTTCGAAACTAGCCAGCCTTTGATACAGTTTCAATAGAAAACATATAAAAACAAAGGGAAACTTTAAAAGCAACTGTTGGAGAAGAAACTAGAGGGCAGGGCTCACCATAAACCTCTACTAGCTCTGCTGTACTTGGTAAAATTTCAAGAAAAACACATAAGATAACAAAAAATGGTCTAAGATCTCGTAAGTACTTTGAAATTAGCCAGCGTTCAACACATTCTTAGGGGAACTTTCAGACAATCTTTTGGGATAAAACTAGGACCAGGGCTCACCATATCTTCCTTAGTTCCTCTCTACTTAACATAAAATGAAAATAACATTCAAGAATAACAATTAGCCTAGACAGTAGGACGAGGGAACACCCGCATTCCTAACTGCTCAAACTGAATTAAATCATTCCTAAATAACACAATTTGGGAGAAAACATTAAGACAAAGCTTATCAATCAATGAAGGGTACTGATATACAGTAAATCCTAACTCTATGCCTGTTGTTCTTTAGAAGAGAAGATGAAAAAAGTGAAAACAAAAATAAAATAACCATTTACAATAAGAAATAACATCACCGTCGACATAGACCAGGATCCCATAAATCATCTTGTATTGATGCTTCACACCAGTTACAACTTTAAGTCCAATGTTTCAGTTCAGCAATCATCTACACTTCTCAGACTAACTTATCTAATCACAATCAGAGCTTCAAGAGCCCGTGAACACTATTTAAAAGTAGAAGTCTCAATCTCAAGTATATTTCAAAGTTCAGCAACCAACATTTTCTCATCTTTTACAGGAGTCTTTATAGAGGAAATGAGGAGGTGGGAGAGGATTAAAGATCTCCCAAGGCAATTAATACAGATTTAAGACTTCTCGGCCTTTGAGGGGCTCTATTAGCAACCTGTAAAATTTGATTATATCAAAAGGTGGCTAAATCTATTTTAAGCCTTCAAGGAATAATTTTCTATAACAAAAACTGTTGGCTCTTAAAGACTCTTGAAGGCCTCCTGCCTCTGTCCAAATCTGCACTGTTGTTTACATCCCAAAAGACCCTCAAATCTCGCTTATTTCCAAGGCCAAATATTGCTGCAAACACATTTTCCCATTTCTATTCTCTCAAAACTAACCTCATTTTATGTCCCCCCATTTCCCATGAAAATCCTTCATTTTCATGTTTCTCCCCTTTCCCCCTCATTAAAATCCGCTTTATAAGGTTTTAAGACTGTCTCTTAACCTTATCAAAACCCCCCAACTCCATTAAAAACCTTGAAAAATTCCAAGAAAATCATGTTTTTATGTATAGGGTTTTAGCCCCTTTGGGATAAGGTTTCTAACTACTTCCGATCATATGCCCATGCCCTGGGACCAAGCGCTAACACTGGAGGCACTTATCGCATCGCACAAACTCAAGTGCGCAAATTTTTGCGCTGTGTTTAAAACTTGCGATGCGATCAAGACCGATCGTGCAATCGTAGATCGCATAGCACAAGGTTTGCGCTATGTTTAAAAACTTGTGATGCGATCAGCCTTATATTGAAAAACCCGATTGCAGATCGCATATCGCAAGTTTATATGTACCGATATCCCGTGGTCCCGCATTCTGTACTCTAAACCATTGAATAATCCATGCCCGATCTCTTTTTTCCTTTGGAAATGTTAAAAACCCACTTTTCCAATGTTTTGGTCTAAAACCAAAGTCATGTACTAGTATCAAAGGGTCTATAGAAAGGAGTGATCGCAGATCACAAATCGCAGAAAATGTATGGGTAGATTGAAAAGCCCATGTCCAAAATTGCGATATTCAATGGGCCCCGTTATATATCCCGGCCAAACATAAAAAACCTTTGTTATTTATAAGCTTTGGGTTTTATTTCATTTTATGAATTTCTCCGCCGGAGCGGTTTCTAAATAAATCTACACCGTTGATATGATCTACACATCCGACGGTGCGGAACTTATCAAGCCCGGTGGACCCCGCCACCCATGCGCCATTGCCCAAAAAACAACGTGGTTTTTATCGCACTGCTCTTCGGCGGACAGCGGTTTTTTCCTAATGGCCAGCGATGCCATACATTGCGTGACACACGTCATGGACACTGTTCCGAAAACCACCGTCTATCGCGCATTATCCTCCGGACCAGGACGCCCAACGATACCACTGTGTGTCATCCGATCTGGGCCCACTCATCCAACGATGATCGCTTGCCGAAGCTGTCCGATGGTTAACGAAGATGCACACACAATAACCGGGCTATCGTACATGTGGCAACGACATCTCTGTTGTCGATCTGATCTGCAGATTGACGACCCAAAATTCATCTCCCGATTTCTCCGTTTGACTTTCAACCTCCACTCTCGACCGTCAATCTCTGCGCGATCGACGGCTCAAATTCAATATTCTTTCGCCCATTCCACGATCTCTCCCGATTGATCCCGACCATAGGATGATGCCATCCAACGACCACGCTCCCTCCACTCATCCTTTGAAGTAGTTAACCTATAAAAGCAGGGTTTTATAATGGTTTTTGTATTTTGCAGGGTTTTTAATCATTTTTTTCGTTTTTTCCAAAGAAGATTCAGAGGCGGAGGGTGACGATGATCCCGTCTTTGATTCGTCAAAGGAAATCATCCACAGGGTGGAAATGCACATTTCATCAATGTTTTCTCAGGCATGGATGCCTTATAAACCCTGTGCAGCCCTGCACACCAGCAAAAACACCATGAAAGGGGCACAGTCAAAGAGTATCAGTGCCGAAGACCAAAATGTATCATAACAGAGGATTAGAGATAGTTTTATGGGAATTACGGCTAAGACGGTTATCAAAATCCTAATCCCCGATTTAAAACACAGTTTAAAGAATATTTTAAGGGTTTTATCGACAGGAGCGCTTCCACCGCTGCAATTGAGGCAAATTGAACCCTCTAGTTACTAAATTTCCACCTGTGCCTCAAAGTATTCAATCAGAGGCCGAATTTATTGATCAGGATCAGATATTTGTCTCAAACATAGCCGAAGAGTTACTCCTTCGGGGACTTCAACACAAAGAATGGCTACAGAGTTACTTCGACACCAAAACAGAGGCTAATTGAACCTTCTCCAGCTTCTAAAGGCACCCACAGCCTCACAGAAAATCAAAGGTCACCAAACAAATAATACTAATCAAGGGTCTTATCTCCAAATTGTCGGCAAAACTATTCTAAAGGTTAAATAACACTCTAGAAGCAGATATTTTCAATCATCAGGCCTCGAAAGACACAAACAGAGTTATGAAGCAGAGTTATAAATGATTACATTCCCACCTTATGCCTTGCCTGGTTCCCAAAGGCCAGGAATTGCATTGATTACATAATTAATAATACTTGACCCCTGGGAAATCCTTCCACCTCTTCATTCTTATATAAATACTTCTGTAGAAGACGAGAAAATGTTGGTCTTTGGAAATCTGAATGCATGTAATAGTTATTCTGAAGCTACTGATGCCCCGTTTGCAACTTGAAGATACATAAGCTGATATGAGAAGTTTGAAGTTGTAAAGACCCACCGGGCTTGCTGATTGTAATTGGTTCGAACATCAAATACAAGCTACTGATTTATGGGATCCTAATTTGTGTCAATGGTGATGTGTTCCTCACTGTCAATTGTTATTTTGCGTAATGTTTTCATTCTGTTCATTTTCTCTAATAAAGAGCAGCAAACATAGAGCTAGGATTTACTCTCTACAGTACCCTACTCTCATTGAAAACTTTATTGTCTATGTTTTCTTCATTTTAACATTCTCTTCGAAGAGTACATAAATGCAGGCTGGTTTAAAGGTAGTTGTCTGATCTAAATTGCTCTTTGTCACTGTTATCCATGTTTTCCTTATTGAATATGCTGAAGCAATATAGTTTCAAAGCACTTGTTTGATCTTAAGCTGTTCAATCGTCTTTTAATGTTCTCTTACTGAAATTATTTCAAAGCAGGGTAGTTTAAAGGTATTAACCTGATCTCAGAATACTTTTATGTTTTCCTTATTGAATATGCTGAAAGCAGGGTAGTTTAAAGGCACTTACCTGATCTTAAGCTGTTCAACTGTCTTTTAATGTTTTCTAACTGAAAGAGCTTCAAAGCAGGCTAGTTTAAAGGTATTAACCTTATCTCAGAATACTCTCATATTTTTCTTTAAGTACATGCTGAAGCAATATATTTTGAAAGAACTTACTTGATCTCAGGCTATTTTACTATATCTTCATTTGTTTGTTCTTCATCTCCTATCTGTTTCATTCCATAAAATAACCTTAAGAGATCCTTTGACATAAGTGACTTGCCTCATGGATCCTGCTTGAACCTTGTTGTCCAATTAAAATCCTCCTATGACTCCATAGCCCAATGCGTTAAAACTGTCTTGGCCTTTTCTGTTAGCCAAATCATTCCTTCATTTGCAAACACTTTCACCCTTCATTTTGAAACTGCCTTCACTTTCATCATGTCCTTGCCCAACCAAAACAAACAAAACAAAACCCAAGCTCTTCATAACTAGCCTAATATCATAATTTCAGCTATTAAAGATCACATATTTAAACACATTCATAGAGAGATCCGTCTCTGGATTCAGGAGGGCTAGATCCTAGAATCCCTTAGTTGGTTGAAATAATGTTGCTTCTGTAATTGGACTCTACCAATCTTGCTAATAAATTACAGATTCCTAACATTTCTGGCAACTCCGCTAGGGACTCCAAACCCTATACCTTTTTTGAGTTCTCCCATACTCTTAGACAGAGTCTGGAAAGGGCCAGGTAGCCTCCGGATCTCATCCTCTTTCAAAGGTGACATATCTAGTGAATGCCCTCCCAATAAATCTCTGGTTATAGTTCCCCAGAAAAAATTCATAAGAAAATTGTGAGTAGAAAGCAGCCTTTCCAAGCACTACCAAACATATCCATGATAAAAATTACTCGAATCAGTTGACAAACTAGGTAAACCCTAGGATTCTCCTAAGAATTTATCCAACCTTGAAATCGCTGGTTTTTCCACAAGAGTAAACTTTCTTTGTCTCATAACAATAGCTAAGTTTTTGAAACAAAGTTAGGATATTCTTTAAAAAGAATACAACTCAAAAAATAACTCAAAACCTAAAAATATTTCAGATTGGTATTCAATAAACATGGTGGTGGACCATAAGACCTTTACCTTTCGAAAAGAGCTAAAAAATTCACTCGCGACTCCACAATCCCGAATAGACTTTAAGACTCCACCTGGAAGAACCCTCATCATTATAACATCATTCAAACTTAGTTAGAGGACCGGAGATTTGAGATTTTTGTAAACATATTAGTTAACCTTTCAAAGATTCTCATACCCGGTTGAACTTGTCTTGTTTATTTTGGGTTCAAAATACAGCATATGGGTTTTCAGAAAGATTCACACTAGAGCCTATCCCGACCCTCGATCCACCGAGATAGTTGACATAACCTAGAAAATATCCTTAGGAAGTCCGTTACACCATTTTTTGGTCATCTAACCTTTCATCATTAGATGGACCCAAGTACACCATGTACACCGCTTTACCCCCAAGTAAAAAACCGCGTTTTCACTATGTTAATTAGGATACTCCAAAAGGAATAATTAATTAAAACTACAATTTAATTATTATTCCCTACCATGTTTAACCCAAAAACAAAGAAATTAATGAGATCAACCCATAGTTATCTTATTATTTTCTAGGAATAATTATTTAAATAATATCTCTTGTTAAATATGACCAAATCAACCACCATTAATCAAATAAATCATTATTTATTTGATTATATCCCAACCACTTCCTTAAAAAGATAAATAAATCATTTATTTATTTATTTTTCACTAATCAAGGGATTTGACCCAAGTCAAACACCCTTTCCCTCCAACAAATAATAATAAAATATTCCATAGAGGTGGATCTTATAGATGTGATACATTATTTTAATCATGCACCAAGATCTAAGGACCCAATATTTTGTTATAAATAGGAGGGTTTTCCCCATCATTCTTCACCTTTGTCGCATACTAGATCACTCGGATCTATACACTGGTCTCATTTTCCGTCATTGTTGCTCCCATTGAGCTCTACCTTCTACATTGGGTTTTCTACATCTACAAGAGAGAGAAAGCTTAGATCTGAAGTGTTGAGGACTACAAAGAACCCATCCCATTGAGGAGATCTCAGATACACCTTCTTGTTTCCTCCCGTGTGCCCCGTAATATAAAAAATTCATTCAAAAATCGTGTTCTCGGTTTCTTGCCTCATGGATGCATGGAGCAAACCTTTTTACTTCAATTAATATCTTTCCATTTATAGATCCGTTTCGTTGCGCACTTTAACTACTAATCGTATCCGAAGATGTTTTGCGCCCATTATTGTTGTTAGGGCTATTAGTTATGCGTAGCTAAAGTGGTTCTTTCTCGTACGCTTCGACAAAGAATTCATACTAACAAATGGCGACCCACACGGTTTTAAATTACGACCGTCGTTTTTTCATATTCTCGTACATTCACTACTTCGTGCCCTAGGGCTTCTTTTTTTAGTCGCTTTATTTTTTTCTTTTCATGTCATTTTTTCTCACATAAAACCCTAAAACATAAAATTTCTAACTTCCGTGTGTTTCGGCCCTATTGCGTTGTGTAAGCGACACCAGCCTCGCACCGCCGAGACGCGCAATTTTTCAGAAAAATCGACACCGAAACAAAATGGAACGGGGGTCGCACCCTTTGTCCAAAAACCGCGACCCGGACGCACTTTTCGGCACTCGTAACCTCGCGACCTCAACCAAAATCGTGTCGAACTCCGACCGCCCTTTTTCCAAGCATTTTTTCTATAATTTTTCTCGGGTTCCGCCGGGCAGCTCTCCGCGTGTTTTCCGGCCCCCGGCTCCCACCCCCCGCCTCACCAATATCTGATCCGTTTACTCATCTGCTGGGAACCCACTCCCTTAGGGCTTTAGTACCTCCACTTTTGTGGAAGAGTTTCACCGAGCCACTGGCTTGGCTTTAGAGTCACTTTCTTTTTCCGTATCCGTGACCTCACTTCCGCATCCATCGAAATCAGCCTCTTTTCCTTTCAAATCACCTCTCGTCGTTTTGTTCGGACTCTCCCCTAAAGGCCTCTCGCCTTGCCCTCCCGCTTTTTGCTGATTTCCCCTTTTTTTCCAGCCACCTTGCGTTCCTCGGGCCGTGATCTCACACCCCTTATCTCCACTTTATCCTTCGATCTCCGTCCCTGGACCCCAGACCGTTGAGCTTCGTTTGTGTGTGTTTCCATAGTTTTTCCCTTTCTTTAGCATAGTTTTGAGAGACCCACTTTCAAGCTGATAGATGCATACGTAGCCGTTATTTTTCTCGTTATTTCAGCATTTTATTTCTGTTCGTAGGTTTATTTCTCGCCTACGTAGCACACTCCTTTTCTCGCTCTCAAACAATGGAAAGGGTTTAAAATTAAAATCAACGCACACCACACACCGACCCTAAGTGAATAAGCGTCGTTTACACCGTTCGCAAGACTTCTAAAATCAATTGTCACCGCACCTTTTTCTCGCCCTCGACCTTCTTGATTTTGTCCCTTTCTCGCTCTCGTCGGTTTCCTTCTTCCTCGTCATCACCGCGCCCCCAAGGCGCCTTCCCCGAGACCCCCCGGCCTTCACCCCGCTTCCGTCGATCGACTCCGCTTCCGCACCGCCGTCGTCGAGCGCGCTCCACCTTCGAGTCCGCACCCGACTCCTCTCTCCGATTCATCGGTCCCCCTCCTCCTTCCGGCTTCTCCCTTACTCACCATGTCCGGGACCAGTGGCTCAACGCTGTTTTCGTCCTCCCGCCCCCAATGCCGGCCCTACTTCTACGGGAACTATCACAACCACTACTCCGCCACCCCCGTGCCGGTTGCAGACATCGTCGGCCTCGGGGCGATTTCCGTCGGGGCCGATTAATGATCCCATTCACCACAATGTTACTCTCCGGGCCCACTATGCCCACCAAGTCGCCCTCTCGATATCCCTAAGTTCTAGGCCTTACCGGAGAAGATCCAACCATAATCACGTCCGATCTTTCCACATGTGGTGTTCCTCCAATTCCATTACCGATGACCTATCCGTCTTCGTTTGTTCCAACGCACGCTTACCGTCGAAGCTTTCCTCGAAATGGTATGTCGAATGTGCCACTTCCTCCCCATACCACGTTCGAGACTCTCGCTTCAAGCCTTCGTCGTACTTCCAGCTCCCTCTCCGATATGACACCGGTACGGAGCTCTTGACTTCCATTTCTTGCCAATCTTCTTCCACACGCCGCCCACAGCTCGTGAATGGCGACGAAGACCCGAGCTTATGTCGAGCTCCTCCCTTGAAGATCGGGTTTACAGGACTCCACTTTTCCGCACCCCTCCCGTCTCATCGGCAAAGATGTCGCCTCTCACTTTCCCTCAACCGAAGAAGCCGCCCTCCAAATAGCTTTAAAATATGACCCGATCTACGCTCAATTCCAAGCTATGTTTATACCGTTCGCCCGACATCCCCGGTGCCCTGCGGGCGCTAACGCCCGGGCATCTCATTCCGCCGACTCGTATTGCTGGATCTCTTCCCACCCAGACCGCTCACCCTCCTATGAGCCGTGGTCTCCCCGTGTGAGGGGCCGCACCTCAAGCAATCTTCCCCTTCCCCAAGAACATGTATCCGTGATACCGCATGCCTCCTCCTTTTGCCCAACCTCCCGCTTACCTCAATGTCGCCCCAACCCACCCTTACTTTTATCCATGCCTGGTGCGCGCCCTCCAAAGATATGCGCTTCCGCCTCCCTTGCCTCTCACAACTCGTAACAAGACATACAACCCTCCAGGCAAGTATTTCCAGACAACAGGCGTTTATCAACCCCCCTCTTCTCAAAGAAGGCGCGAGGCAAATCTCGAACTCCATCGCCCCGCAAATCCGAGACCCACCGTGCGGACCCTAACACCAGCAACCAGCCCTTTTCGTGGCATCCCGCCTGTGTCGACAAAGCCGCTCGCACAAACAAGCCCCGCGTTCGTGTTGCGGTGTTTACGGTCACTACACTCACGATTGTCCCTTCTCTACCTGCATGCGACGTATGTGGGAGAGTCTCAAGCCACATTGTGCGGACAACACGCCTCCCTCACGCTCCTCCTAGTGTGGCCACTACCTGCACTACCGTGTTCACCGATCCTTTCCTCAACAGTGGACTCCGTGGCTACTCAACGACAGCCACGCCCACACCCTCGTCCATTTCTCGGTTCCCTCCGACTACCGCATCCCCATGATGCGCTCCGATCCGTCCCCTTCCGTCGACCTTCACCTTCAAATCGTCTCGCCAAGACCCCAAGCCTCCCGCCTGTACCGCTCCCGAGCCTCCATCTTCGGTGTTCCCACAGAAGCCCTTTCGACACCTGCCCTCTTACACATCCCTCAACCCAAAGTTGAGGTTCACCCAAAGATTCCGGCGGGTCCATTACGCTCAAATGCTTCCGTCGAGCCGCCCAATCGTACGCATAGTAGATGATTTGCACACCGTCGCTATTTCCACACCGGAACTCCTCTGGGCCGTGCCCTTCCCAACCCAAGGCTCTACCATCTCGACGGGGCGCCGTTGATCCGCCGATGACCAAATGATTGTTTTCGACGCCACCAATCGGGACCACCCTCCTTCTTCCTCTCGCGCTTCAAATCCCGCCCTCAAAATTGGAACGCCACCGTATCCCTTGCATAATCGATGAGGGGGCATCCACCGCGTGATGTCCGCTTCTGGCTTGGAAGCAACTCGATCCCCCGAGCCGGCTCCTTCCATGATCACCCTTCGAGCGTGGGACGGTCATGCCCGGCACCTCATCGTCTCGTTTCTTCGTAACCTGCCCCATCACCCTCGCCTAAGAAGATCGTTTGCGTTGATGTCGAGCGCCGATTGACGCCTAGACTACAACATTCTATTGGGGCGCGAAGCTTATACCTATATGTCTGTTGTCCCATCCGTAGATCTTCCGAGAGACACCTTTTTCTCACGACCCAAGATAAAGCTTCACTGACTAGTTGATCGGGTCATGACGCTGCCTTTGCTCACCTTCCGAGACGCACTGGGTCTCTTCGTGACAATGGGCAACTGTCGATTCTCACTGTGGTGCCACCCCTGGCGTTTATAAGATTCTGTCTCTGCTGTAATTTTTCTCACCTCCTCCTCTATTATCGTGATCCTGCTTGCTTGGTTTGCATGATGTGGTCGTCTCTGTGTCGCCATAAACGGCCCTCGCCGCTAGTCCGCACCCCTCCCCCCCCGCCCTCCGCAACCCGCTCCTAGCCATTCATCTCCCCGCGCCCGGCTCCCTCCTTCCGGCCCCCATACCGGTATCCCCGAACCTCTTTATCCTCCGTGCTCGTCCCCCCGGCCTTAACCATCTTCGGGAGCCGCACCTCCCGGTCACTACCCCCGCCGGACAGACCCCTCGTCCCCCTCCCGAGCATATCTCCGTCCCCGTCACGGCCACCCTCTCTCCCCAACTCGACCGTGCTCCGGCTCGTACCGACCCCCACCGCCACGGTCACCCCAAACCTTACATGGCTTCGACACGGCTCAACCGGTCCCCCCCCTCGCTTCCTCCATAGCCACCGTGCTCCTCCCGCACTCCTCCACGACCCTCCTTCTCCCCGTTGTGACGGCTCCCGGAAGACAGGCAAAGCCCGAAGGGGGGCAACCCATCACGATCCGGCAACATCCGTTACACGACCACCAAAGCCCGCCATTCGATGCGCTTGTGTGATGTCGTTCTGGCCATGCCACTCACATGTGTCCCGAATTGCCCCACCTCAAGCTTCTCGGTCAACGAGACATTCCCCGACTCTGATCTCCTCAAGTTCATGTCACTATCCCCCGACTCCCTCCCAAACTCAACACTCGCGCACAAAACCACCCTTGTGCTCGTGCGATTTTTCACGCGCCATTACACCCACCGCCCCCGCCTCGACGAGTACCATTCCTCCTTGGACTTGTACCGCCGCCCGTCGTTCGATCGACTCGTAGGACATTCACATTCCGCCTCCCGCCGTTAAGCCAACGGAGCGCTCACCATTTTGTACCTCGTCATCCATGAGACCATCGGGGAACGTTCCATCCGAATCCTCCTCGTTGCTCTCGCTTGAACTTCCTTCGACGGGCCATCTCGGGCTCAACATCTAAGAGATCCGTTATCTACTTACTCTTCGTCACCCATTGTGACGTATGTGCATGTGAACCTCTCTTCTCAAGGATGATGATTCGTGCCACTTCACTCACGTCGGTAGTTCTTCTTCCACTAAATACCCCATCTTCTATCACGATGACCTGGCATATGAAGAAATTCCCACCCCCGACTTCATCTATTCCCCCCTTACATCGAACCCATGCGTTCACACCACATCCACTCCGTGGTCATTACATCGAAACCCAATGTTTGGGTAAGGGGGCACCCATATTTGAGAGACCAAGAGAAGCCATTCTCCACCACTCTCCTAGTGTATCCGGGTCGTGTCGACTCTAACCCCGTATTCTTCCACATTTAAGAACTCTAGAGTCCCATATCACTTCGTATCACTCTCGTGACGATACCCCTTATCGTTCCCTCATCTTACATCAGCAACCCGTGTTTCCTTAGACATTATTATCGACCAACCTATAGCTTTTTCTACGAGAGCATCGGCCCATTATCTCCAAATCCTCCTTTGGGATAGTGGACACCAGGTATGCCAATTCGTGAACTTAAAGTCCATTCGATCCCTATATGCGTACTCAAAAGAGATTGGTAACACTCCATTTCCTTTCTCAACCGCATAACCATAACCAGTAACAATGGCACACCACATCATTAAAATGTGGTTAGATTCTTTTTATAAATACATTTTGGCATGCCCACAAAGATGTCACACAAACTCATGGGGGCACTCACTCGCCCCTACATACATCACTCGCACCATACGCATACATATATTTCATTTACATGCCCATAAAGATGTTCCAAAACTCGGGGGCACCCACGCCCCCATACATATACATCCGACACGCCCCCATAGCATGTTACAAACAAAATCCAAAAACTCTGGGCACCATATGCATACACTCGGGGGGCACCACTTGCCCCTACACACATCCGAGAGGGCACCATATGCCCCCATCCTGCCAATACACGACGAACGCCCCCCGATCCACCCGGACTTCGTCCGAAGTGTTCCCAAATCCCTCTCTCTCGAGTTGACCCGCAACTCGCCATACCGCACAACCACATTCTTTTTGGCTTTCGTGCACAGACGGAAACCATAACCACACACCACAACCCAACTCCCGCCCATCAAACAAGACTCCTAGCCCTCCTCGTCTCCTGTGTCGTGCCGCCATTTCTTCGACCAGGTCGCACTTTTTTGCCCCCAAACTCGCGTCTCCTGGTCGTACTTTTTGCCCCAAAAGTGCGACCCGGCTGGCGAGATGAAGGAGGGGTCAAGCTTCGGGGGTTTTGGGCCCTAAACCGGCAAATGTCATCCAACAACATGCAAGAGCAAGGTTAGGCCTCGTACCTTCAATCGACAGACCCCGTCTCCAACGGCTTGCTTGTCCGCTACGTTCGCCGCAAGATTTAGGGCCTCCTCTTCCACATTCACCACAAGAACAATAGCAAATGAATGATTTTTGAGGAAACGCCTGGCCCAAGGGAGAACCCATGTTTCTCCTTTTCGATCGTCGCAACGCCACACCGTAGCCCCGTTCGACGAACCGCCGCCACCGCCGGACAGATCTCTTCACCGAGCTCTCAAATGGGTTTTAGTTAGTTTTTGGTGATTTGATACTACCCGGACAGATTTTTTCCACGAAGGGTCACTTCACCGCTCCTTAAAATCGACTCACTTACGATTATTCTTCGTACTGGGGCACCATATCGCCCCCTTTACTCGTCCACATGTTCGTGCTGATTGGCCATGAGTGCCCACCTTGTACTCATGCTTCCTTGGTCCCCTATTGGGGCCTTTACTCGTGTAAGACTATCATGTCGCCCTTGTTTAGAGCATCCGAGTTGAGTCAATACGCATTCATGGGAGTCTATCCCCCGCGCCTTTTACACCCTACTATGCCCCTCCATTCTTTTTGCTCGTTCCTCTCTTCGTGTCGCATATCATGACCTTCTGGGGCCTCCACCGTCCCCTATCCTTTCGATATTGTGCCGCCGCCGCCATGTCATTCATGCCCTTTATGCTCTAACAAGGAAGTCGTCCATTCGCCACTCCATCCTTCCCATTTCCCCACCATCATCATTGGGCACACCGTCCGTCGCCCATTGTTTCTTTCGTGCCTTAGCCGAGGATCTCTCATTGCCTCACTTACGCGACCTCCTTCCGTCGACATCACATTTATTCCAAGCAAGGTCTGTGAGGGCGGTGTACCTTGGTTCCAAACGCTCTTCCAATTTTGTTTCCTCGTGCCTCTGGACGCAGGGGGATCTTCACTTCCCTTTGACTCTCGATCGTTTCTCCGGGCCCTTTCAAGATGATCGAGATTCGTATACCGGGATGCTCCGAAGGCTGACCTGGCCACAGCCCCTCTTGATGACCCCGGTGTGTGTGAGATGTCTCGCCCTCATGAGGGGGGTGGCGGCAGTAGCCCCCCACATGCCCGGGGATGCCTCTTCATCAAGCAGCCCCTCGATGCCGCTCCGCATTTCGATGATGTTGGCCTTAGCCACTACAAAGACCTCTATGATCTGCATGTATCGCCTCAGATTTGTGAGCCCTTCCCCATTTACAAGGGGCATTTAAGTTGTATTTATCTCATGTGTACTCGCATATTATCGTACTAGTCCCGGGTCAAGTATCCCGTACGCATGTATGTGAGACTCTTCATCGTATTTTTATCGTCCTCGATTATGCCACCGTACTCTATGGTTCGGTCCCTTGTTTATCGGACACACTATTCTTTTTGTACTTTGTCGACGGGCGGGCATAGGTATGCCTCCCCCCCCGCCGCCTTTCGCACGTACCCTCTCTCATACCGCAGACTTGTTGCACTCGCGAGTCTCGTCTCTCGTGGTCTAGTCCTTCAAAGACACTATCTTACCTCACATTTCTCTCTCTCCTCGACATCCCTTTTTGTCGTCTAGTGATCGTATTCTTACAACGTACTTCTATTTATACGATTTGCTCCCCGACACTCGCACGCAACTGCTACACCATTTTTTGGTCATCTAACCTTTCATCATTAGATGGACCCAAGTATTACCATGTAAGACCAAGCTTTACCCCAAGTAAAACTCAAGCCACTATGTTAATTAGAGACTTAAAAAGGAATAATTAATTAAACCATAATTTAATTATTATTCCTACCATGTTTAACCCAAAAACAAAGAAATTAATGAGATAAACCCATGTTATCTTATTATTTTCTAGGAATAATTATTTAAATACTATTCCTCGTTAAATATGACCAAATCAACCACCATTAATCAAATAAATCATTATTTATTTGATTATATCCCAACCACTTCTTAAAAAGATAAATAAATCATTTATTTATTTATTTTTCACTAATCAAGGGATTTGACCCAAGTCAAACACCCTTTCCCTCCAACAAATAATAATAAAATATTCCATAGAGGTGGATCTAGATGTGTGATTAACATTATTTTAATCATGCACCAAGATCTAAGGACCCAATATTTTGTTATAAATAGGAGGGTTTTCCCCATCATCTTTCACCTTTTGTTGCATACTAGATCACTCGATCTATACACTTAGCCTCATTTTTCGTCATTGTTGCTCCCATTGAGCTCTCACTCTCTACATTGGGTTTTCTACATCTTTACAAGAGAGAGAAAGCTAGATCCGAAGTGCCGAGGACTACAAAGAACCCATCCCCATCGAGGAGATTCAGATACACCTTCTCGTTTCCTCCCGTGTGCCCCGTAATATAAAAATTCATTCAAAAATCGTGTTCTTGTCTTGTCTCTGTTGGATGCATGGAGCAAACTCTTTACTTCACCGCTAATATCTTTCCATTTACAGATCTCGTTTGTTACAAAGACTCTTAACTACTAATCGCAGATCCGAAGATGTTTTGCAGCCCATTATTGTTGTTAGGGCTATTAGTTATGCGTATTAAAGTGGTTCTTCGTACGCTTCTGACAAAGAATTCATACTAACAAAGTCTCCTAAGATAAATTTGTCAACCGGCTTTTCGCATCACCCGAGAGCCAATTCCGTCTCGAAAATCTTTCACCTTCTTACAAAATATCAAGTCGACTTAGTAAATCCATTTATAACTAGGTCTCTTTGGTGATTTATCGCTAGATTCCCGAGTCTTCACTATCATCCCTTAAACAAGTGAACATCTTGGTAGCAGAGAGACAACACCTCCCGATTTGCATTTTCTTCACAACTTAGGTGCCCCTCATCCAAGATCAACTCGGTAGGGGCCTATTTCTGGTCCACATCCACTTCGCCGCCCTACATCCACTATTCAAACCACCCCACTTCACCACCGTCCCTCTTGTAAATCCACCACCACCCTCCTCGCCATGGCCGCATGGTATGCTCCCCTCAGTCCTTCCTTCGTACCACTAATCAATCTTCCGTAGGACTATCACTCCGGTGGTTCCATTATATGATGCTAACAATGCTACAACCGCATCACAACATGTGGATAAGATGAAACGACTACTACGTAAAATGAAATTGATGATGATTCCGTCAAACTTAGGTTATTTTCCCAGAGCTTAGGGGGAGAAGTGAGGAAATGGTTCAAAGGTTTAAACCCCCATAGTATCCGTGATCTACAAGCCTTCCATCAAAACTTTTTTAAACAAATGGGAAGTAAAGAAAAACCCTCTCCAAGTCCTTTCTGACTATAAGAATCTTCATAGAGACACTGGGGAAAGTGTGCAAGCTTATTGCACTAGATTCAATAGTGTGTATAACGCACTTTCCCAAAACTAAACTCCACAAGGCTCACCTTTAAACAAGTTTCCCGAAGGGTTCGATCCCCGAGATGGCCTATCGCTGAGAGAGATTTTGCAACTCTTGAAGATATGCAAAAGGGTTCTTCTTCTCCGTGGAAGTCAACCTAATGGAGAAGAGAGCAAGAATGAAAATCCGGAAAATAGAGTATCCTTCGCAGAGGAAAATTTCCCTTCTACTTCCAACTCAAAGATGGAAAGAATGATGGAGGAGATGATGAAGAAAATGAGCATCCTTGAGAGAGCGCAAGCAAGTCAAAACCAAACTGCTCCTCAAAAAAAGAACCAAAATTAGAATTTTAGAAGGAACCAACCTCCAAACAAACCTAGGGAAGATGATTGACATATCACTCCTCCCTTTCATCAAAAATATATAAGTGAGATTGAGGAAACCAACGAGATAACAAGAGGAAGATGATATCAACATGTTGGGAGTAGATAATGATGACTTTGAGATTCATTTCTGATAAGGAACAAGGTTTTCATACCCCTTATGATGACAACAAAGATGATAATGCAAGTTATTGTCGTGACATGGAAAATGTCATCATAGAGCCTCAAAAATAATATGACTAGAAGAAAAACTAGTCAACAAACTCCCAACACCAAAACCTCTCGACAAATCTTCACAAAACAACACTACAACCAAGCCTAAAAATTGTCAAACAAAAGGATAAAACAAGAGGCTGTGAATTCCTCGATAGAGATAGAGAGAAAGGCACTCAAAACAAAGAAAGCAAGAGTGCGTACATTAGTATTACTACCGCTTCATCTAGTACTCCCCCGTTAAGACCATTTTGTCAAACGAGTAGAACAAACTGTTAGAAGATGATGTTGTCAAGGATCGGGAGCTAGTAAGGTCGAGACAAGTTCATTCAAAGAACCGCATTCTTTTCAAAGCCTAGAAAGGTGAAATTTCAAAGATCGAATCTCTCGTTACCCGACCGAGTTAGCTACCTGCACGTGTATATGGGACCCAAATTTTGAAGGCTTTAAATATTGGAGTAATAATAATGACTCACTAATCTTAATGATGACCAAATCCGTAGCTTATTTTTGGTCCTAAGATTGAAGGTATATATCAAGAGGGACCCTCGTACTCTCCTTTTATGTGAGTTTCAATGTTCATGACAAGATCGTGCATAATGCTATGCATGACTCTCGGAGCCTCGCACAACCTCATGCCAAAGGTGATAATGGAAAGGCTAGGATTAGAAATAAACAGCATCTACAAGGATTTATATTCTTTTGATTCAAACAGTAAAGTGCCTTGGCTCCGATCAAAGACTCAGGTGACTCTTGACCCAAATCCCTGCCCAAGGCATGGTAATGATGTTGTGGTGGCCGATGTGCTTCCCAATTATGGCATGTTATCGTCAAGATCATGGGGTGCCAAGCCGCAAGGTACCATACAAATGGACTGTAACATATGCCATTATTCCTATTTTTTTTAGCCAACTCAGAAGATCGTAAAGAGAGCCTGACATGAAATTCATGGTCATTAGCCTAGAAAAAGCCTGAAAATTCTCCCATTTATTCTCGTCCATACCGACCTAGATTCGTTCATCTTCTCGCAATAATAAATCCACAAAACCGCCCCGAGCCATAACACTATGACTCGTATAAATGAAGTTAGAGACCCCAAATCTAGAAATAAATGCGCTCTGATATGGAAGAAAAAGAGAGAAATTTTGGAACAATGCGTTGAAACAACTAATTTAGGAACAAAGCCAAGATGGCAAACAATGTGACCGCCCTCACGCTTAGCTCCATGACAACCCGATAAGAAAAATACAACCAAGTACCGAGATGTCACAACAACTCTTGAGCACGTTGGTTGAAGAGGAAAATAACCAAGACAAAACCGAAAATAGTCCTCTATGGAGTATGTATTTCTGGCTGGGTCATGTACCAAGAGAAAATGTCAAAGGTGTGTCCGGATTACCAACACCGAAAAACAGCCACATAGAAAACATTTCTTTGCAAATTAAAAATTTCAAGCAGAGTTCCAACAACATAATATGAATCCCTTCTCTTAGGCTTGCACCGTTAAAAAAGTTAGGAGCCACAAGAATTAATGTGTATGGGGATTCGTAACTAGTCATCAAACAAGTCAATGGGGAATATAACGCAAATCACCTCAGACTTAGAGCTTATCGAAACAATGTCATGGACCTTTTAAAAACTTTTGAGGAGTCCAAATTAATTTTTGTTCTAAGAAAAAGAAATATTTTTGCACACAATTTAGTTTTGCAAATTTGTGAACATGCTTAACGCGCTTGGAACCAAAGACCGTACAACTCAAATTAAGTTTAGACCAAATGTTCCGTATAGCAATGAAAAATATCATGTGTCTTTGAGAGAGACAAACAGATAGAGGATTTTCTCATTGGCAGTGAATGAATTTGAGTCATTTGATCTCGGACTCTAACCGATGAAAATCGCCCGAACAAAAAGCGAAAAAAGAAAAAACCATCCGGTCCCATAGAAATCAACATGTTAAACAAAGGACTCGACACTCATCCCCGAAGAATATAAGGACACAGTAAAACGAAGACATCGAGGTATTGTCATCAAAGGACAAGAACATACCTAGGGGGCTAGCACCATTAGAAGACCTCTTGATTTTAACGATGTAGCAAAGAAGCCCACCGTATAATACACAGAAGTCTCGAGGTCGACGAACGCAACATAAAAAGTATCGAGGATCACTTAAAATGATTAAATTAGCTAGGTCCTCGCTACCGCATATGAAAAGAAAATACGTTGACTCGTTTAAAGAGTTTGTCAATGTGTTTGCCTAGAGCTATGAAGACTTGAAAGCCTACGATACAAATCATCCGCACAAGATCCTCTTCAAAGAAAAACAAAAACCCTTTATGCAAACTCAAGGTGAGAATTAATCTAATACAACTACCTCTAGTAGAAAAGGAAATCAAGAAAATGTATGAGGTGAATCATCATGTTCGTGAGGTTTTTCAGATTGGTTTCTAACCTTGTATCCATGAGGAGAAAGACAAGAGAAATTAGATTATGGCATTGGAATCAGAACTCCACCGCAGCCTCTCTAAAAGACACCACCTTACCCAAAATGGAACACATTCTACAAAGGAGTAGTTGGTTCAAAAAGGATTTCTCCGTTAGATGGTTTTTCGGTATAACCAAAGTTTTAGTACTCCTTAAGACCAACTCAAGATAGCTTTCACCACCTCGGGGCACTTTCATGTATGTGAAAATGCCTTTTGATTAATGAATGTCAAATACTTTCCAAAGGGCCATGGACATTGCATTTTCAAAGGACATAGGGCACTTCATTGTAATTTACCTTGATGACATAACATTTATCTCAACCGATGAAGAGCATCTAAAACATTTAAGAAAGGTCCTTGAAAAGTGTAGAAGGTTTGGGTTATCTTTAAATCCCAAAGATGTTGTTTGGCCTTCAGAAGGAAAACTCGCCATATCATATCGAAGAAGGGATTAAAATAGATCCAAATAGAGTCGAGGGAATACTTCACAGATTAGCCAACCAAGGAACATAAAAGAATTGCATTCTTTATTGGAAATATTAACTTCTTGAGGAGGTTTATTCCCAACTTAGAAGAGCTCCTTAGAAATGTGACTAAGATGCTCAAGAAAGAAGTAGGAGTGAAATGGACTGCAAAAACCAAAAAATCCTTCGAATTGGTAAAACATGCACTCACCCGAGCACCAGCTCTAATCAGCCTAGACTTCAAAAGAGTTCCTTATTTTTTCTCTTGCCTCGTAGCATACTGCGGGTCGTTAGCCCTCTTGCGTAAACCCGTAGGGACAGGAACAACCCGTTGCTTTTTTCAAAGAAGGCCCCAAGGGATGCACCTCTAAATATAACATAATGGAAAAATAGGCCTATTCTTTGCAAAAGCCTCAAGGACTTCAGGGTGTATATTCTACATTCTCACATCATTTCCTATGTACCTAATATAGTGGTAAAGGACATCTTGTCCCAAGACCCGTATGGAAAGAGGGAAAATGCATTACCGCTATATTAGAGTATGACCCGGAAATCGCATCAACCAAACTTATTAAAGGTCGTGGCTTAGCTCAATTAATGGCTGAATCTAGACCCATGCTTCTCCCTTGACATTAACATGGTAGATGCCCCTCAATGAATAGGGGAAGAATTACCCGCTCCCACTATCAAGAGCAACAAAAACTCACCTTGGTACACTGACATTCAGATAAAAGCATAACTAATGATCCTCCCGATTTATCAAAAACAAAGGCCAGGTTTTTAAATTTGAAAGTTGTGAACTACTGTGATTTTAAATGAATGTTTATTTTGGAAAAAATGCTGATGGTTTATTACTTAAATGTTTGCCCCAAGGATACGTAAAGGATCAAGTATGAATTCCATGAAAGAGAGTGTGGAGGCCATCTTTACCGGAAAACCACACCTAATAAAATCCTTAGAGTCAAGCATACCGGCCCACCCTTTTTTAGGATGTCCATAAAATGATATTTGTTCACACAAATGCCAAATTTTTGAAGGCAAAAGAAAACTTCTTCCCTTACCATTACAACCTATCACCGTTGAAGCCCTTTCAACAATGGGGGTATAGATTTTATGGGGGAAATCCATCCTCGCTTCATCTCCGCCCAACACAAATGGATTCTCAAAGCCACTAACTACTTCACAAAATGATTGAAGCATCCCTTCTAGGAATTCCACATATTCTCGTCATTATGAAATTCCTCGAAGACCATATCTTGTCTAGATTTGGATGCCCTAAGAAGATTATTACCGAAAATGATGTCGCTTTTTTGTTCTAAAAAGATGATTGATTTTTGTCACGTATCGTATTACACTTGTTCATTCTACCGCTACTACCCTCAAGGTAATGGGCTAGCAGAAACATCAAATAAAATTTTGGTGACCATCATCAAGAATCGTCAAGAGAACAAAAATCACGCATAACAAATTGGTGCATGCTCATAAGTGCATTACATCGACCACAAAAAAGTCCATCTGAATGTCCCCTTACCGCCTTGTTTATGGAGCGTATGTGTGTTTCCCACCGACTAGGTGTACCAAAGAATAAAATTAATCCAAGAAATACAATCAAGACGACATCATGGTTAGAGGATCGACGTACAATACATCTTCAACAGACCAGGGAAGAGGTTTACAATAAGTTCAAGGTGCAAGAAAACATATAAAGAAGTTGTTTCACAAAAGAACAAAGGCTTGTGTTTTCAACATTGGAGATATGTGCTCAAATGGGATTCCAAAAGAGGGTGATAAGGGTAAACATGGAAAAATTCGATAGTTTGTAAGTGGGTTGTCCTTACATCATCCACCACCGTTGGTCCCAATGCCTTTTTTTCTCAAAGAGTTAAATGGCACAGACTGCTTGGGGGTCATGTCAATGGCGTGTCCTGCGATTACTACTTCGAGTTCAATTTTTAAAGCTTTCATTTCCATTATAAATACCATTTTCTTTGTTCGGGCCTCATAAAAGAAAAAGTACAAAAACAATAAAGAAAGAAAAGAGGGCAAATTGTGAAACAAGAAAGGTACAGCCCCATACCAAAAAAGAGAGAAAGAAATTTCGAAAGTGTGCAAGCTTAAATGCTACTCCTACAAAACACACTTATAGTTAACAACCGCCTAATTCGACTAATTAGTTTTAAATTTCCGTCGATAGGTACCGAATTTGATTTGCCGAATTGTTTAATCTTGGCTTATCGTTAGCTAGATTAGGATAGAAATCAAAAGGTTTAGACATGAACAAAACCTGAACCTAAGTTTCCAAAAGAGATGGCTCAATTTTTTTTTTTGAGTCAAAGAATGTGAAAGATCTGGTTCTAATTAAATTTCTCAAAATTCGAACTAGAAAACAAGAAGGAATAGCTCGAACATATTAAAAATGTAGCCTCAAAAGAGAAGGCGTAATTTGAATTTTCGATCTTAAGCCTTCCATTTTGATTTAATTTTTCTGCAAATAATATCTATGTGCAACTTCATGCTACAGACCAAACAAGACAAAAAATTTTACCTTTGGCTTCGACCGTTTTTGAATTTATGTTTTAGAATTTAGAGAATGAAAATCAATACGCTTAATTCCACCGTATGGGGTGATTAGGTAGAGAAGCATATGGGCTCAAATGTTTAATCCGAGTCCATGGAGAACAAGGAGTAAAAACAGATTATATTTCCCGATTTCAAAAGAATAAAATGTTGTGAAAGAGTTTTCCAATCCAAGTGCACTCTAAAGAAGAAAATGTTAGATCGTAGGATTGGGTAGGTAGAATTTTGTATCGATGAAGATCCATTATTTTTCATGGTTGCTATTATGTTTTCGTATCATCCCCCCAAGAAAGGAAGAGCAACTCAATGGATTAGGCAATAGGTCAACTCTTGCAGAAAGTACAATGGATGAGGCAACCGATCACCTCCCGCAGAATGCAAGTCCGAAGTTTCGATGCCTTCAAAAAGGCATCCCCAAAGGGAGCGCCACCGTTAGCCACATGTATAATTTTGCTTATATCAAAAGGTGGCTAAATATATTTTGAGCTCGCGGAACAATTTTCTATAACAAAAATCGTCGGTTTCGAAGAATCTTCAAGGCCTCCGCTCTCGTCCAAATCTCCGCACGATGTTTACATCCCAAAAGACCCTGAAATCCCACTGATTTCCAAGGCCAAATAATGTTGCAAACACATTTTCCCATTTCTCTTCTCCCAAAACTAACATCATTTTATGTCCCCCGTTTCCCATGAAAATCCCTCATTTTCATGTTTCTCCCCTTCCCCCCTCATTAAAATCCCCTTTATAAGGTTTTAAGACTCTCTCTTAACCTTATCGAAACCCCCCAATTCCATTAAAAACCTTGAAAAGTTCCAAGAAAATCATGTTTTTATGTATACGGTTTTAGCCCCTTTGGGCTAAGGTTTCTAACTACTTCTGATCATATACCCATGCCCTGGGATCAAGTGCTAACACTGGAGGCACTTATCGCATCGCACAAACTCAAGTGCACAAAGTTTTGCGCTGTGTTTAAAACTTGCGATGCGATCAAGACCAATCGCGCGATCGCAGATCGCATAGTGCAAGGTTTGTGATGTGTTTAAAAACTTGTGATGCGATCAGCCTTATAATGAAAAACCTGATCGTAAATCTCATATTGCAAGTTTATATGTACCGATATCCCGTGGGCCCGCATTCTGTACTCTAAACCATTGAATAATCCATGCCCGATCTCTTTTTTCCTTTGTAAATGTTAAAAACTCACTTTTCCAATGTTTTGGTCTAAAACCAAAGTCATGTATTAGTATCAAAGGGTTTTTAGAGAAGAGCGATCACCTGCATCGCAAATCGCCATAAAATGTATGGGTAGATTGAAAAATCCCATGTCCAAAATTGCGATATGCGATGGGCCCCATTATATATCCCCGGCCAAAAAATTTATTGTTATTTTATAAGCTTTCGTTTTTATTGCATTTTCCCTTTTATGAATTTCTCCGCCGAAGCGTTTTTTCTAAATAAATCTACACCGTTGATCCGATCTACACATCCAACGGTGCAGAACTTATCAAGCCTGGTGGACCCTGCCAGCCATGCACCGTTGCCCAAAAAACAACGTGGTTTTTATCGCACCGCTCTTCGACGGACGACGGTTTTTTCCCGATGGCCAGCGATGCCATACATCGTGTGCACATCGCGCTGCTTTGGAAACTCGTTCCCGAAAACCACCATCCATCGCGCATTATCGTCCGGACCAGACGCCTGCCGATAGCCCATTGTGCGCCGTCCGATCCGTGGGCCCACCTCCATCCAATCGGATCGCTTTCCGCAAGCTGTCCGATGGTTAACGAGGATGCACACACAATATCAGAAGCGATCGTACACACGACAATGCGGCAAGCATCTCCGCCGCCGATCTGATCTTCGGGGAGCGGATGCCCCACAATTCATCTCCCGATTTCTCCGTTTGACTTTCAACCCTCTCGCTCCCAACCATCAATCTCCTCAGTGCGATCGACGGCTCAAATTCAATCTTCTTTTCGCCCACCCCACAATCTCTCCCGAATGATCCCAACCATAGGATGATGCCATCCAATGGCCACACTCCCTCCACTCGTCCTTTCACACTTAACCTATAAAAAAGTAGGGTTTTATAATGGCTTTTTGTATTTTTTAGGGTTTTTAATCATTTTTTTCATTATTTCCAAAGAAGATTCAGGGGAAGTGTAGGGTGACGACTCTCCCGTCTTCGATTCGTCAATCGGAAATCATCCACGCAGTGGAAATGCACGTTTCATCAATGTTTTCTCGTGCATGGATGCCTTATAAACCCTCGCGAAGTCGCACACTAACAAAAAACACCATGAAAGGGGCAAGATTCAAAGAGTATCAGCGTCGAAGACCAAAAATGTATCGTAACAGTAGGATTAGAGACAACGCTTTATGGGAATTACAGCTCCAAGACGGTTATCAAAAGCCCAATCCCCGATTTAAAACACAGCTTAAAGAATATTTTAGGGGTTTTATCAACAAAGACGCTTTCCACCGTTGCAATTGAGGCAAATTGATCCCTCTAGTTACTAAAATGCCACTTGTGCCTCAAAGTATTCAATCAGAGGCCGAATTTATTGATCAGGATCAAATATTTGTCTCAAACGCAACCGAAGAGTTACTCCTGCAGGGAATTCAATGAAAATAATGGCTATAGAGTTACTTCGACACCAAAAAAGAGGCTAATTTAACCTTCTCCAGCTTCTAAAGGCACCCACAAAGCCCTCTACGTATGAAATCAAAGGTCGCCAAACAAAATGCTAATAGCTAACGTCAAGGGTCTTATCTCCAAATTGTCGGAAAACTATTCTAAAGGTTAAAGAACACTCCGTGCTGTATATTTTCAATCATCAGTGCCTCGAAAGACACAAAACGTAGTTATGAAGCGTAGTTATAAACGATTGCTTTCCCCACCTTATGCCTTTCCCTCGGGTTCCCTGGCAAAGGCCAGAATTGCATTGATTACATAATTAATAATACTTTCGACCCCTTGGAAATCCTTCCACCTCTTCATTCTTCTATAAATACTTCGTAGAAGACGAGAAAATGTTGGTCTCTTAGAAATCCGAATGCATGTAATAGTACAGTATTCTCAAGTTACCGATGCCCTTTTTTTGCAACTTGAAGATACATAAGTCGTATATGAAAATTTTTGAAGTTGTAAAGACCCACCGTGCTTGCCGATTGTAATTGGTTCTAACATCAAATACATAGCTACCGATTTATGGGATCCTCGATTTGTGTCAATGGTAAGATGTGTTTCTCACATCGTCAATTGTTATTTTTCTCTAATGTTTTCATTCTGTCTCATTTTCTCCGATAAAGAGCAGCAAAACATAGAGCTATGGATTTCTACTCTCTACGCACTCCTACTCTCAATGAAAAACTTTATTGTCTATGTTTCTTCATTTGAACGTTCTCTTCGAAGAGTACATAAATGCAAAAGTCGAGTTTAAAGGCACTTGTCTGATCTAAATTTCTCTTTTTCGACCGTTATCCATGTTTTCTCTTATTGAATAAGTGTCGAAGCAATATAGTTTCAAAGCACTTGTTTGATCTTAAGTTGTTCAATCCATCTTTTAAATTTTTTCTTACTAAAAGTATTTCAAAGTGCATCAGTTTAAAGGTATTAACCTCGATCTCGATATCACTTTTTATGTTTTCCTTTATTGAATATTCTCGAAAGGCGATAGTTTAAAGGCACTTACCCGATCTTAAGTCGTTCAGCCAGATTGCCCTTTTAATGTTTTCTAACCGAAAGAACTTCAAAGCAGAGCTAGTTTAAAGGTATTAACCTTATCTCGTAATACTCTCATGTTTTTCTTTAAGTACATGCTGAAGCAATAGAGTTTAAAAGAACTTACTTGATCTCAAGCTATTTTACTATATCTTCATTTGTTTTTTCTTCATATCCTATCTGTTTCATTCCATAAAATCACCTTAAGACATCCTTTGACATAAGTGACTTGCCCCATGGATCCTGCTTTAACCTTTCGCCGTTCAATTAAAATCCTCCTACTGACTCCATAGACTTTCAATGGGTTAAAAACTGCCTTGGCCTTTTCTCACATCTAAATCATTCCTTCATCCACAAACACTTTCACCTCTTCATTTTGAAACTTCCTTCACTTTCATCATGTCCTCGCCCCAACCAAAACAAACAAAACAAAACCCAAGCTCTTCATAACTAGCCTAATATCATAATTTCACATGATAAAGACTCAAGCATCTTTAAACACATCTACAAGCTGCAGATCCCTCTCTGGATTCAGGAGGGCTAGATCCTAGAATCCCAAAGTTGGTTGAAATAATGTTGCTTCTGTAATTGGGGAAAGAGCAAGGCCATTGGATGGTAGCATCCAACGGTGGAGATCCATTAGCGAAGGTCAAAAGGGATCAGTGGGAGCAAATGGCAGAAGAATTTAAGTAAGGACCGTGGGATTAAAAGTGAAACAATAATGCGAAGAGAGGTCACATTATCCTGAACATGAAAGAAAATGTGAGAAATAAGGTCAAAAACCCTCGCAAAGGAAATCATGAAAGGAAATGGAATTGGGGCTTCAGGATGATCGTGGATGCTCTGCGATGAGATCGCTCTCTACGAGATCAATGACAGAATCGTGCATTGAAAACCTTTTGCGCAGGTGTGAGGGCGCATAGTGTAAGGCCGCATTAACTGACCGTTGATCTGCAAAAATCAACGGGGAGAGTCGCACACGATAAAACATAATAGAAATGGGGAAGGTGGTTTCAAGAGGTAAAACCACTTTTTTCGAGTGAGAAATAGGCGGGGAGACAGTTTTTCCTTTTTGAATGTGATATGCGTTCTCGCCCGACACGTGGCTTCGAAAAATAGCTTATATCGCACGACCCTTAGGAAATTATCTTTCGCACTGAAATTTACGCGATATGGGATACTGATCGTTAGATATGGGGTCCCAGATCTGACAGCTGAGAGCGAGTGCGAATTAGGAAAGATGCGCAGGCAGGAGCGGGATGGTCATTTTTATTATGGACCGTCCGATCATGGACTTGATCGATGTGGTGGAGATTAGTTCGGAGGGAGGTAGGACCTCAGCTGTGGCTGTGCCCACTAGGGTTAGTATGAGTTTTTGGATGAGCAGAATCAACGGCAGAGATGCGATCTAGGGATAAATGAAGAATAATACAAATGCGTTGAAACGTTTAACGAAGACCGTTGATCTGCAGAGATCGACGGCTAAGGATTGGCCAAAAACATTACATAGTGGGGTATAAATGATTTTAACCAAAGTCATGAAATGAGATCCGGTCGTCCCGCCGGATCCGGACACGTGGACGGCCCGGGGATGCACCGAGGGCTCGCCGATCAAGCAGGGGAGGAGCTTTGAATGGTGCCGATGTGATTTAGCGCTGGCCGTCGATATGTAGATCAGATCGATGGCGGGGAGTGAATCGGAGTGGTGGTGAATTGGAGGGGAAACAAAAATGTGCCCGATAGAAACTTGCGATGTGATCATGCGCAGCCGTTAGATCGGCTTAAGATCAACGGCGGATATTATCTCAAATAATGAACTAGCGGAAAACCCTTTATAACATATGAAAACCAAAAATTTAATAAAACACAAAGGTTTGGTTTTGGGGGCGGGTTTATATATATGTGAAATGGTTCCGGCGCTCTCGATCGCGGGGCTTCGTGGTCTATATGGAGCACAAAAGGCCCGCCAAGGCGTTATGTAGTATAAGGGCCAATCGTGATCGAAAGTTAGGGCCCGGCTCCTTTCAATCTACCCATTTAGAATTTTCGATGTGATTGGTGCTTTGGGACTTTTAACTCTCGGTCCCGAGCGCAAGTTATATGGAATAAAGTGGAGAGCGGGGGTTTATACAAATGGGGCTTTAATCGCATTGGAACTTTTGATGCGGGCTTTTCAATCTACCCATTTAAATTAAAAACATTGCTCCGGTAGGTTTTAGACCAAAACTTAGGAAAGTGGGTTTTACGATTTAACAAAGGAAAAAAAACGCATCGAAGATAGAAATATATAATTTTTTAGCACCCAATTGCAGGCCAAAAGGTTATATGAAGTGGCTATAGGATCCGGAGTTATGTAATAAAGGGCCAATCGCATCGGAGGTCTCAACTCAACAAAAATACTTGTTCACTCTAATTTTTCCGATGAGATAAGTGTCGAAAGGGATTAGTGCTTGGTTCCAGAACCAAGGCATATGGTGGGGAAGTGGTTAGTACTTGGCCCAAAGGGGCTCAAACCCTTAGTGAAAAAAATTTATTTTTTATGAAATTTTTAGAGTTTTCTGATGGATTTTGGGGTTTTGGCAAAGTTAAAAAAGGAGTTTTAAACTCGAAGCAAGGTGGACTTTATGAAAGGGGAAAAGGAAAAAAAGTGGAAAAAAGAGGAAGTTTATGTGAGGGAAAGAGGGAGGAAAATGAAGGTTAGTTTTGATGTGGAAGGAAGGGAAAAATGGTGTTTGGAAGCAGTCTTATCCTCATGAAATCATCAGAATTTCAGAGTTCTAAATGGAAACAACAGTGAAGATCTGATCCAAGGGTATGATGTCTCCATGTTAGGTCCCTATATTACTAGTATAGTCCCTTATTGTTGTTAGTGTAACCCCCTTATTGCTATTATTGTACCCTTGTAACCCCCATTTTGTTATTATTGTGCCCTTAAATTATTATTGTTAGGTCGGTTAGATTACATCATGGCCCACTAGGATTACATTATGGGCCCTCATGGACTCCTATATACAGAAAGGAGGTTTTGTAAATTGTATCATCCAAGAATTGTTCATTTATGTAATGTATTGGAGGTTGCTCCCTCGAAGTGGCTTATTTCTAAGGCGTTGATATCTTTTTTCTTCTATTTTTGGAGCCGGTTACACAACATTTGCATCGTAGCTTTGGGATTCTAGGTTTCGCCGTCTCCAAACAAAGTCATCGTGGAATTTTCGCTATAAATTTTTTCCACGAAGTTCTCGTAAGTCGAGATTTTTAGGGTGCGAATCTAAAAGTCTCGAGGAGTGATTTTCTACGAATTTCGCAGCTTGGTCTGCAATATTTTCGGAGATATCATCTCGTGGAAGTTAGGCATTGTTTCAAGCTCCCAACTACCATCGTCAAGAATTTTCGCTATAAATTTTTTTTCTACGAAGGTTCAGAATCTGAAATTCATATGGTGCGAAGCTGAAATCCCCGAGGAATTTTTTCCAAAAATTTTAGAGCCTTCAGTTCGCAATATTTTTGGAGATATGATCCGTGGAAGGTAGTGCTTTTTCGTGCTCCCCGAATTTCATCTCAAAGAGGTGATCGTCGGGAAAAGTTCAATAACTCTCTCTCCCGGCGCTGGATTTTAGTAGCCAGTAAAAAGTGGTCGTGGGCATAACGGACTTTATTTTCTTGGCTATCAATTTCGCAGACAAAGGACAAAACAAAGGACACGTGGCAAGTCCTACAATTTTTTCTCTATCGAACTAGTCCAGTAATTAGGTCATTGTGGGAGATTGACTACAACTTTGCCTTGGGGAATCCAAATTAGATCAGACCTCGTGGCATTTGAAAGAAGCTTTAGAGGGCTACTATGTGGCTCGAATTTCAGATATTTAAGATTTTCAGTTACAGGTAGATAATTCAATTTCAATATCGAGCCCTCAAAGCAAGTAAAAGGTGTGTATTCTTTTTTCCGAATTGGCATAAGTCTTGTTTAAAGAATCAATTTGAATTGATTCCAAGGGCATATTAGTAGAATAGGCATCAATATTGATTCTAAAATGGCACCCTAAAAATAATTCAACACCCATTACAGCCTCTCGAAGGCTCTACCATGACTCATGAAGATGAATAATTAAGCAACATTATCTATCAAAATTACAAGTTATGCAAGTGCAACAAATTTCACTCTCGCAAAGAGCAACAAAAAATGAAATGGAAGTTTGATGGAAAGGATCCCGTAACATGGATACTAATGCATGGAGCAATATTTTGATCTCCATAACGTGCAAAACACACAAAAGGTACGCATTGCAACTTTACATTTAGAACAAAATACATTTGTATGGTATCGATGGTTTTGTGCTACTCCGTAAAAAATTGTCACTGGGTTAACTTTTTACGGAGGAAATGATAGCACATGATGAGGATACAAAGAGAAACACCTTCTTTAGCCAATTGATAAATCTCAAACAAAAGGGTTTAGTGGGGCAAGCACATTGAGGACTTCCAAAAATTGAATATAAGGGTAACCGATATTCTGCAGGAACATAGGATTGATCTCTTCATAGAAAGTACTCTAAAGGATAACATCCAACATGAAGTTACATGTTTTGGAACCCGATTCATCGAGGAAGGCATTCGTAAAGTTGGCAAGAAAAGTTGAATGTAAAATTATGGCGACAAGGAAGCCTACCACTCAATTCTATAAAGAAGGAAGTGTTGCTATGCCTAGATTTCCACAACCTACAAGGTTATTGACACCACAAAAAATTGGAAGAAAAAAGAGCAAAAGGGCTTTTCACTACTTGTGGACAGCAAATACACTAAAGGTCATAAGTATATAAAGGAAATTATTTTACATAGATTGTGAAGAAGAAGAAGACTGAAAGAAAGAAGAGGATATACACCAGAACCAGCCTATAGAAGAGGAAGAAATGAATCCGACCATATCATGTAATGCACCGTGTAGGAATTACCACTACCTCAAACTCTCAAGATGCTAGTACGTACATCAAGAAGAAAAGGGTAATAGTGTTGATTGGATTCCGTAGCACCCATAATTTTATTCATTGTAAGGTAGCCAAGGAATTAAATTGTTTCCTATACCCGAAAGACCCGTAATGTCAAGTGATGGTTAGCAAATGGAGGTTAAGTATAAATTGCTTTGGAAAATGCAATAATATCAAGCTAACAATGGGGGGAATATGTGTCGTACTAGTCCAATGATTTCCATTCCTATGGGAGGGTGCTGGGATGTTGTACTAGGAGTACAATGGTTACAATCTTTTGGGGACAAAGAGGCTTTTAATTTTCAAGAACTTTTCTTGAAATTTTTTTTCTAAGGAAAGGAAGTCGATCATATTGGTATCGAAGGGAAGTCGGGAAGCGATAATAAGCTCTTGAATGTCTGCACACAAGCTTCTAAAGAAAGAACAATTCGAGGCGTAACCGCACAATTATGCTCACTATGACGTTCCGACATCAAAAATCATCTATTTCGCAGATCTCCAACAAGTCTTGGACAATCATTCCAAGGTGTTTGAAACTCCCAAAGGACTCCCACCCTATTCGTGATCATGATCATGCTATTCATTTGATTCCAGTGAAGTGTTCTTCCAAACATTAGGCTCTTATAGATATCCTTACTTCCAAAAGAGAAATTGAACGTATGATTGCGTAAATCTTAGAGGCAGTAGTAATTCAACCTAGGTCAAAGTTCTTTTCTCTCGTCTCCGTGAGTATTGCTACATCAAGAAGGATGGACATGCGGCAAATGTGTCCGGGATTATAGGGAGCTCTAATAAGCTCACCATTAAAGACAAATTTCCCCATTCCCCGTGATTGATGAATTATTGGATGAATTACATGGAGCAATTCTATTTTACCAAGTTGGATCTTCGTTCGGATATCATCAAATTAGAATGAAGACTAAAGATATTCCAAAACACAACATTTCGAACTCATGAGGGTCATTATGAATTTTTGGTCATGCTGGCCTTACCAATGCACCTCTACATTTCAAGAAGTTCGATGAATTCCACTTTCAAACCCTTCCTTAGAAACATTTCAGTATTTTTTACATGATATACCAGATCTACAACAGAAGTCTTGGAAGGATCATGTTGACATATGACAGTGGTGCTCAAACTATTGCAGTGGAGAAACAATTGATATGCAAAAACATCCAAATGTTTCTTTTGGATGTACAAGAGGTGGAATATCCTGGGTCATATTATATCTCACGAGGGTGTTAAAGTAGACCCTAACAAAAAATTAAAAGCCATTAAGGAATGGAAAGTCCCCAAGACAATAAAGTAAAGCTATGCGGTAGGATTTCTCAAGCTAACTGTGCTATATATCGGCAAGTTTGTTACAATTATGGGAGAATAGTAGCACCTCTAACAACAACATTATCGAAGAAAGATGCATTTTCTTATGGACTCTCGAAGCTACTCAAGGCTCTGAACATCTTAAAGAGGCAATGTGCCTGAAGACCGGTCTGTAGCTATGCCAGCACTTCACAAAAACCTTTATTGTGGGAATGTGATGCCCTCGTCAGAAATGGAATTGGTGCGCTTTAATGCAAAGGAAGACCCATTGCTTTTTGAAAGTCGTCCAATCGAAGGAAAGTATTTACAAAAACCTATTTATGAGAAGGAAATGTTAGCAATATTAAACAGGCACTAAAGAAATGGCGAACTTACCTAATGGGAAGACACTTCGTGGTAAAAACTGACATCATGATAGTCTTAAAACACTTTTTGGAACAAAGACTATCTTCGAAGAGCACAAAAATGGGTCACAAAGATGTTAAGTTATGACTTTGAAATAATCTACAAAAAAGGAAAGCTCAATGTTGTTGCAGTATGCACTCAAGAAAGAATGAAGAGGTGGAAGCATTGCTTTGTGCCATTTCTATTATCCAACTCCGTATTGGATAACCGAAGCAAGAGATGAATGGAAGAAGGACAAAGATGTATGGACACTCATTCAAAAGTTGCAGCAAGATCCTAGTACATCCGATACATTTAGTTGGAAAAATGATTCCTTATGGTACAAATATAGTTTATATCTGTGTAAGAATTCCCAATTGAAACAAAAGATTCTTCTCGGAATTGCACACTTCTCCCTTTAGAGGACACTCCTTTGTGATTTTTTAAAACTTAGCATGGTGAAGAAAGATTTTTTTTGGGATGGCCTTAAATCTGATATTCAAAAGTTAGTAGCGGAATGTTTGGTAGCCAGTTATAGATAAAGTGGAGACAATTAAGACTCTGTGACTTCTACAACCTTTATCCATTCCAAGTCAACATTGGGAGTGAGATTTCAATGGATTTTATCACAAAGGTTTACTCAAGTCTCCAAGGCAAGAATGTCGGCCATGGTGGTAGTTGATAGACTTACTTCAAGTATGCACAATTTTGTAGCATTATCTCATTCATTTAAAGCAAGCACAGCCTACTACTACATTTGTGGACATTAAATTCAAAAAGCTACATGCATGTCTCCAAGGGTTATTGTGAGCTTATAGGTAGATCCCATTTTTATCGGGGAAATTTTTGGATCGGAGTTATTTTCTTTGTTTCTGTACTCAATTAGCTCATACAGTCATCTTATCATCCTCAATCCGATGGTCAAATAGAGATAGTAAATAAATTTTTGAAAGGATATCTTCATTGTTTTGTATCTCTGATAAACAAACACAATGGGTCAAGTGAGTTGACTTTCCTCTCGCATCGAATAGTGATACCTTCCACATCAAGAAAATGACCCCATTTATGGCACTTTATGGATATCATCCACCATCGATCACATCATATTTATGGGGAAATTCGAAGGTTCAAGCAAAGTAAAGATCACATCATGCATCGCAAGAGGTTCTCCAACTCTTAAAGGATAACCCGAATTTGGCACAAAATCGAATGAAACAATGCAGCGTAGATCAACATCGTCAAAGAAGAGAGAAAAGTTTTGATGTAGGAGATTGGTATTTCTTACTTGCTACAACCATATAAACAAATGTCCCTCAAGCAAGCTAAGAAGGATAATGAAATTATCGCTAAAGTACTATGGTCCTTACAATGTAGTTGCAAAATATTGGTACTATGGGCATGCAAATTGCAGCTTCCTCGCTTCTTCGCGAGTACATCCAAGCTTTTCCATGTTTCGTGCTTAAAGAAGGTTATAGTGTGAAAAATCTTCCATTTCAAACAATATTAAGCAGTAACTTCGATGAGGAAGGAAAAAATCATATTGGAACCGGAAGCGGTCACGGAAATAAGAATCCCGACAACTACGGAATTGATCAATTTCGCAGTATCTCATCAAGTGGAAGAACTTACCCACCTGAAGATTCTACATGGGAGGATGAGAATTTTATACAAAAGCACCCTGCAGCTACTCAAGCAGTTGAGGAAAAACAATTTTTTTTTGAAGGAGAGGGGCATGTTAGGTCCCTATATTACTATTATAGTCCCTTATTGTTGTTAGTGTAACCCCCTTTATTGTTATTATTAGTACCCTTGTAACCCCCATTTTGTTATTATCAGGCCCTTAAATTATTATTTTTAGGTCGGCTAGGATTACTATCAGGCCCACTAGGATTACATTATGGCCCCATGGACTCCTATAGAAAGGAGGTTTTGTAAATTGTATCATCCAAGAATTGTTCATTTATGTAATGTGTTGGAGGTTGCCCCCTCGAAGTGGCTTATTTCTAAGGCGTTGATATCTTTTTCTTCTATTTTTGGAGCTGGTTACACAACACTCCATGAATCCTCAAGAGATAACATTTTTAGCAATAAAATTGTTTCTTGAAGGCTCAAAAATTGATTTATCCACCTTTTGATATAACAAATTTTATAGGTGGCTAACAAATCCCTCATAATGTGAAAAGGGATCAACATAGGAGTTGGATTTCACACCTTCATGTGTGAAAAGGGGCATTTGCATGTGGACAAGATCAAGTTTGACCAAGTCAACAACATTGGGATAGGAGGAGGAGATCATATTTAGAGACAGCGTAGAGATAGTACGAGGAAGATTACTTGGAGGAGGAAACCCTAATGAGTGGGACCCAAGGTGAGAGGGCTTCCATTTGTATAAAAGGAATGAAAGGCATCCATATCAAGACATGTTATTGATTATTGATTTTATGGTCTGGTTAGACTATTGTGCATTCTCTTACTATTTAGCAGATTTGTTGTGCTACTTAGCACAAGGCATTCCTATTTAAGAATTCCTTCTTCTTTAAAGAGAGGCCTCTTGAGGGATCTTGGACTTCATTTCTCCACATTCTGGCTTAAGGCCATGCTACCTCCTTTAGCAACAACATTATTTCTGCTAAAGTATAATGTTGTGTTGCAGGGTGTTGTAGTGGAGGTTTGCACAACACCATCTCCCGTGAGCTTTGTTTTTCGTAGAGAGGAGAGATTTCCTTCCTTTGGGAGATCAATGAGGAATATTTCTTGGAGCTTATTAGTAGACTTTCGGCACCTGGCCAATACATTTTCTATCTCCTACAACATACGTCCCTCTCCTCGACTATGTTATTTTCTTGTACTGCAATCGTAGTAAGGGTTTGCAAAGTTGTTTGGAGGGCGCAGATCTTCAAACGTCTGTTAGGATCAGCCTTTCACTTGGAAGATCCCTTTGAGGAGGTTTGTTCAGATTGTGCATCATCTTTAGCCATCGCCATCCGGGCTCTTGATTTTGTAATTTCACATTTCCAAATTCTAGGACTCGTGACTTTGACATTTTTGCCATTTTTCACATTTTAGCCAATCCTTCCATGATTGTCTTGAGATTGTGTTTGGGAGCTTAGATCTTCACTCCCAACATTGTATGAGCCATCTATTTGCAGTTGTATGTTATATTACATTCCCATGTAGCAGTGTACCATCTATGAATGCGTTGTACATGTTCGTGAGCATTCTACAATATAGAAGAATTTCACTTTTTGTATATGTATTGATGGAAGGCTTGTTTGCCTTGATTATTTGAGTTTCATTGCACTTATTTGCTTCTGATTTACATAATAAAATTTCACCATGGTTTCCATACATTTTGGTATGACATTATTCACTGCTATTTCATGTTTTGTGTTCATGTCTTGCTGTATCCCCATTTCGGGATATTACAGTGGTATCAAAGCATAATCTTGGCTCACCCCCGTGGAATCTCAAGCCAATATGCTATCAAGAATACAAGAAGAAGAAAATATGAATAGAAAATACAAGAATAAAACTTCATTATTTGGAGGAAGAAAAGAGGAGAGACTTCAAAATTTTCTTTCTCAAACTTTGCAGAGCATTCATAAAGATCTCAGGAAGATGAGAAGGGAGATATGTATATAATCTTCAAGAGAGTTTGGATCTGAATCAAACTCTAGATTTTCATATGATGAGTGTGGGCATGTAACCATACACTATGATGCACAGCATAGTCCTATGCCCATATTTTCTATGAGAGAAAGGGGAGAAGAAGGAATGACTAGGAGGGAAACTCTTAGTGATTTTTTGCAAGAGTATGATTCTCAAACTCAGAAGTTTAGAGATAATATTACTTCTCCATAGTTTTGCAAGATCAAGGTGAAGAGAAGCAAGCAACATGATATGGGTATATTTATTCTGTCTGCTTTTTATGGTTCACCTACATGTTCAGCTACAGCTTGGGTGAGTGAGCTAGACTCCCTATTTGCGCAAGAACATCACATTTCGAAGATGAGGCCATATCAAAATTGTGAAACACCGCATTTTGGAGGTAAGGCCTATGCATGGTGGATATTTGAGTCTTTTTCCTTGAAAAATACAAGTACCTCTTCTTATGCAAGGTACATTAAGACAATAGTGGAAATATTTAATGGAAAAATTTATGAAACACATGTAGTGGAGCTAAACTAATCTAAACAAATAAAAACCTTGCATGTGATGGAGGAAACTATAAACTTAGATCCACTTCAGAAAACCATGGAGGAGGTTGACATATTGCATCATACCTTGTTAGAGGCAAGACCTCTATCTCATATTCCTGAACAAGAGGGCATGGAGATCCCTTTTTCAAAAGAGGATCCAATTCTTGGGAGGTTGACCATACATATTGATGTGGATGAGGGCAACAACGTTGTCATGTCTAGAGTTTATATAGCACCTCAAGTAGAGGAAGAGGGATTTCTTGCTCCAACTAGAGGGATTCTTGTATCACTGCAATGAATTCCCTAGGATCTCACATGTGGAGATCAAGGCACAACTTGTTATTTACATGTGCCATTGATGATAGGGTGTGAAACTATGGAGATAAAAGGAGGAGATAGGGAGGATTTCCAACATCATGTGATGAGGAGCACACACCCCTATGTATTTTAGGAGGTTGATGCGCCTGAAGAGGGAGACTCAGATCGTGCAAAGGAGGGCAAAGAAAATTTCGTCCATCCATATATGCAAAGCCTAGTCTTGATGATGATGTCTCATCGCATGGAGGCATTTCACCGTGGAGACCACTAGATCACATCGCATGATGAGGGGTGATTCAGCATTTGGAGTGCATTACTCATTAATTTCAGAGGAATGGAGACCTTGGGAGAGCTTGGTACAATGTTGGGAGTCTTGGGTAGACTCAAGGAGAGAAGGATCATTCTCTCAACATCATGATCACCCACTCTCATTTCAGATTCTTCGTTGTGGCAGGAGCAGCAGGGGAAGGATAGCAGCCTTCCAAATTGCATCTTTGGCATGGGAGATGTCAAATAGGAGGACATCCATATGAAAAATAATCTTTGTGATAAATCATCAACACTATCACTATGGAGGATATATCCATATTGGAAATCCCAGCTGTTGGTGGATTATTCCAAGGATCTTTTTACGTGTATGATATTGGATGACCAGTTACATGAGGAGGGGTATTCAGTCAAAAATTGGGTCATCTACTATCATGGTAGGATCTTCTTATCTAGATCTTCCAAGCTCAAGGATAATTTACTCCAATCAGCTCATGAGGATTTCCTTTTCAGCCACACTTATTCTATGAGAGAATACCACACCATCATGGGCGGGTAATTTTGGGAAGGCTTTGAGGAGGAGATATATCAGCATATGAGGAGTTGCATGGATAATGTAGAAATGGAAGAGATACATAAATATTTGGAAGAGTTAACACAACCACCTATTTCCTCTTTGAGGATGAGAGGAGATTTACCTATGAGCCACTCCATTTGCATGATCAAAGCATATGATAAGGATATTGTTTGGTTGCATAACGATTTGTATAATGAATATGTGCATTCCTTAACCATATATGTGCAGGAACTTACTCGAAGGAGGAGCATTCTTTCTTCTAGACCTCATGGTCTCCTTGAGGCCATGAGCAAGTATTGGATGGCCACTCTCAGAGGACTCGGGGAGGTCTGTATCTTTTCAGAACATGCTCACTTTGCACCATACACCATACACTTTCTCCAAACTTGTGAGGATATTGGGGTAGCAGGAAAGTGGTGGGGAGGCCACCCATCATCTAATTTTATGTTGCAGTTGAGAGTCAAACTGCGTTGGTTTCATTTGGGGGACCATTTTCCTTCTCCCTTGCTACATATGGTAGCAAGTATGATTTTGATTATGGTTCCCTATGTTGCTGTTGTTCTCATTTGGGAGCATGTTTGGGGGAGAGACACATTGGTTGGATGTGTCCTTTGGGAAGCAGAGGATTCCCACACTTTTGCATTACATGTTCTAATGGGAGCATGGGAGTGTGATGTGGCCACCACAACAAAACACTTGTCTCTCTTATGAGGCGTCATGATATTTTCTGGAGCACTTGGGCCATGACTCTCCTAAATCATTGGCAGAATATTTCCTATGAGTTTCCATGTCATGATGTGCAACAACAGCTAGGGAAAGCTACGCTGTGACCACTTTGGATACTGTTGGTACCTTTCATCTCTACATGAAATATTTAGTATTCCACTCACTTGGATGCCATATGATGGTGATTTCTCATTCATCATATATGGGATGGTTTAGGCCAGCATGGTTCACAACGTTGGAGGGAAGATCTTTGGAGATCCTAGGGCTTTCCTTCTTTCCACTTGGAGGCAACACTTTTCCAGCCCAAGAGCATGAGATACTCTACACTTATCATAAGTGGAGAGGAGGATAGCGTGGGGTAGGCTATTTTTTCTACCATGATCAGATTTTCAGCCTACCTACATTGCAAGAGCTCAAGGTGGAGGATGATTTGTACGAGTTACCATTTTGGAGGGTGGCTCGTTTTGTATGGATGATAGCTTGGGGATGGAGGATCCACATGGGAATGATCATTCCCACTACATTTCAGATCCCATTCCTCAAAGGGGACTTCTATACGCTCCCTTATTTCCTCCTTGAGTACTCTCACTTGTTCATGATGATAGTCGTTCAAACCTAGCTTGCATGCTTGGGAGGGGCAATATGGAGATTTATTGATGAGACAACATCTCATTCCTTTGGAAGAGCATATCATATGTGGATGCTATAGTAGGAGGATGGGAGACCTCTCAGTTCTTAGTCTCTTATAGTTGCTTTCGAGGACAAGCAACATTTGGGAGGGGAGGATGCAGAAAATTCCAAATTTAGCATGCAGCCTAATTTGAATATTGATTTTAGTTTTTATCACCTCGCAGCGCTGAATAAAATGGGTAAGGAGGCCATGCATAGTAAAAATATGAATAAAATCCTCATAATGTGAAAAGGGATCAACATAGGGAGCTGATTTCACACCCTCATGTGTGAAAAGGGGGCATTTGCATGTGGACAAGGTCAAGTTTGACCAAGTCAACAAGTGTTGATAGGAGGAGGAAATCATCTTTAGAGACACAAATACAGAGATAGTGGGAGGAAGATTCCTTGGTGGAGGAAACTGTTGAGCCCCAAGATTGTTCCTTCTTTCATCTTAATTCACTCCGTTTTCCCTTGTCCATTGTTATCCCAGGCCCAAATGATCAATGAAATTAGTTAAAATTACTTTTAGAATGAATAACATGGCTAACTTGCTCAGTTTTGTGATTTTGTCATTGTAATGCATTTTGAACCGAAACTAGCTACAGAATGCAGACATTCCATAGCTAACTGCCAATTCTGTAGCTGTATTCACGTTCAAGTTGTTCCAGGTGTCCTCTCAGGAAAAGCCACACATGGGTATATTCCACATCATGTCCTCATCGTTCGTTGCTCACCATGAAGAATGAACCGAATTCTGGACGTGGTTTTGGTACGTGGGAACTCATTCAAAGAGGTAGACTCCTAATAGGACTAGGACAGTCCAGATGTCCTTTGTCCCTCTACGTTGCCATCTTTAGAGTTCTAGTATTATTTTGATATGAAAAGACAATGATCCCCGTATTGTTGCAAGTTCTGTTACAAAGATTTGATATAAATGCACTCGGGAAACCGAGAGGCTAGCTCTAGATTTTGCTTAGATTTCAAGGATTGACTGCTATATTTCTGAAGACCGAGAATACTCTGTTTTAATTTATTTTCCTTTAATGAATAAGACAGCATTGCTTTGAACGCGTTGAGTTGATTTTGAGTTAGATTCCGTCTGGTGGTAGAGGGCCCCTGCCTCCTACACGGCTTTACTTCCGTAATTTAGATAAGCATCTTAGTTTGTTTTCATGTTTTTGAAGTTTGAGTTCATAGTTAATTTCATTAGTCACTATAGCTATACTTTTTCTAAGAAACTCTTCCAAAAGATCATGATAATGAATGAGAAATGGCTGTAGTGTTATAGATTTTAATTGCAATTTCTTTTGTTCATTATCACAGTTGAACTTATTCTAAGCAAAATCTTCCAAAAAAATCCTTATGATGTTTAAGGCATGATTGTGATACTGAAAGTTTCAGTTTATTGTTTACACTAAGTAGCATAGCTGATCTTACTCTTAAAACGCTCTTCCAAAATATCATAACAATGGGTAGGAAATAGCTGTGATGTCTTAGCTTTTAATTATAATTGCTTTCAGTCTTTATGTTTGCATTTGCATTGAATTGTACAGCCAGGATTGTTCTAATAAGATCTTCCAAAATACCATTCATGATGGACAAAATAGGCTGTAGAATCCCATAGATTAATTGCATGATAACTTAGTTAGGGCACTCCGGAGTCAAATTGCATTCAATTCATGCTCTGTTATTTCGTTTTAAATTTGATAATGGCTTGTTAGTTTAGCATTGTTTACTGTAGACTGGTAGCACTTTAGTTCAGTTCTAGCTTAGCTCACTGTATGTACATTCCACATTTAGTTGTCATCCATTGCATATTAAACTACATTAGTTGTTAAACTTAAACACCATGGCCTTCATTATTTACAAAACTTGTTTTGTTCCAAACCTATATTAACTCATAATCATCCGGACAGAAGACAGTATCATCCCAAGGCCTGAAGTACTTTTTCAACCTCTTTACCATTTCATAAACAAATCCTTTCCTCAAAAGACTACTTTAAAAAGAAATCTATAACTTTTGAGTAAGGTTTAGTGATGTTAAACTAAGTTGCAGAATAGAATTAGGAGCCAGTCTTAGAATAGAGATCTTATGATGTTACCGATGTTCTTCTCCAAATATGCTTCAACAATCCTTTAATCATGGATAAGATGTTGTATCATTATAAGCTGATTTTTTAATTGTTTAGTTAGGAGAATTTGTATACTTAGCTGCCCATTTCTCAAGCTCTTCCAAAATACCTTTAATCAAAGAATTGGACAAGTTAGGTTTATGTTTTGATTCATTTTCTTGAAGTCATTATCAAGCTTTGTATTCTGCTTAGTCATAGTTTAGGTTTGGTTCTGTTTCAGTATTTTCATTTGCATTTGTCATTTGTCATCAACAAATTAGGCTTCACTCTGTTTTTATCCAGTAGCTTCTTTCCACCAACATTTAATTCTTTCCCTTGTGAACACAAAACCATCAAAAGACCAAAAACATCATAAAACACTAAACACAATGCATTAAGAAACAAACACCTAGGCACATACAATGCACTTCACTTCAGCAGTTTACCAACCCTGGTTGACAATTAAATGAACTCAATTTAGGAGACTAGGTTGAGCACAAACATTTTGGCGCCGTTGTCGGGGAAGTGAAAACTAGGTAACCTTTGTTTCTTAACTCCCAAAAACAATTATATGCGTAGAGAGAGAGACTCAAGGGGTAGATTCATAAGCAGCAGAAACAGAAATTTGATTCCTAGAACACCACTTGTTTCACCTAGACCAAGAGCTAGTACACCTTCAACTCAGACCCACATTCCATCCTTTACTGATCCTGGACTTCTAGAAGACCTAAGATCAGATATTCCATTAGATAAACCTTCCACTTCATCCACTGAACCTGCCTTAGAAGAAGATCCAAAGACTCCTGTTAGGGACACAAACTTTTCCACTTCCACAGGAGAGTCAACCATGGCAGAAGAAGGGGGAGGAGGAGTCTTTAATGGAGAACACACATTATTTGGAGGGGGTAGAGGTATAGGTAGAGGAGAAGGATGTAGAGGTGCAAAAGGAGGAAGAGGTAAAAGAGAAATGGGAAGCTCTTTTGGGTTTCCTATAATAGATGAAGAAACCAATACAACCATGAAAAACATTTCACCCTCTGTCCTTCCAAACTTCTATGGACTTAAAACTGAAGATCCTGAAACCTTCCTATTTGAATTTGAAATCCTGTGTAGAACTTATGACTACTTACAAGATGATCAAAAACTTAAACTATTTCCTTCAACATTGAAAGGAGCAGCATTGAAGTGGTTTATGAGTTTGATCAACAGTTCTATTAGGACATGGGAAGATATGAAACAAGAATTTCTAGAGAGGTATTTGGATTATTGTATGTCGATCAATCATAAGGAATAAGTGTTTAAGATGTTACAAAAAGAAGATGAAAACTTGGAAGATTTGTTGGAGAGATTTCATTACAACATCAAAAGAGAAAAAATGGAAAACTTAGATCAAGACACCTTAAAAGCTCTTTTGTTGAAAACAATTAGGGATGAATGGTTGGATATCCTTAACATGATGGAAAAAGGGGATATATCACAGCTCACATTACCTGAAATATCTGAGTTATGTATCAACCTTTCAAGAGGGAAATCTAAAACTGTAAAAGGTCCAATAGATCCTGCTCTTGCAAGGGCAAGTAAGTCTGCTTCTGGGACAGTAAGTAGGTCAGAAATAGGACATATGCTTGATGATTTCAAATCTGACATCTTAGGGAGTCTTATTGAACAAATAGACACCCTTAAGATACAAAACAAGCAAAAAGCTGAATCTGATGCCTTAGCAATCTTTTGTCCCAAATGTAGAAAGAAACATGCCTTGAGAGAGTGTCCTTTGGATGTAAAAGTTGTAGAGACCTGTGTCATTTGTTCTGAAAAACATGAGACCAAGAATTGTCCTTCCCTTCCTGGTCTCAAAGTTGTCTTTCAAGAGGAAACTCCTACAAATTCCACAGAATCTCTCAATTTTGTCTCTAGAAGGCCTTGGCAAGGACCTCAAACACAAGGATTCCATGATCAAATGTATAACCAACCTCCACCAAATTGGAATTCTTGGCAGCAACCTTAGCCTCAATTTCAAAATCAATCTCAAGCTTGGGCACAAGGAGCACAAAGTCCCTATGGAAGATACTCTCAGTACTATCAGTATCCACCATCCTATCCACAATACCCACATTTTTCTCCTCAAAATCCTCAACAAAATTTTCAACAAAATCCTCAACAACATCATCAGAACCTACCACATCAAAATCAACCACTTCCATTACCATTTCCTCAAAAATCAAATCAGTTGTCTGCTCAACCCATACCAAACCCCAAAAATAAAAATCCTCAGAACACATACATGATAGAAGGCCAACAGTTTCCAACTTATTTAATTACTCCTTTAGACCTTAGTGATGTTCAACTTAGGTCTGGAAGAATACTTGAAAAGAGGAAACCTTCTGTGATCATAAAAGAACAAGACAACTCTGAGGAAGATTCTCTACAGGTGAATAAAAGTCTTGAAGAAGATACATCTTTTCAAGACCCAAACACTGAAAAATTCAAGCAAAAAGATCCAATAATTTCAACTCTTGTATTAGAGCAACCATCAACATCTACTTCTATACCTCCCTTTCCAGAAAGATTACAAATTGATAGAGGTGTAGAAAAACAAATTATGGTGCCTAATTATGATTTCCTAGATGAGCTGAGAAATGTTTGCATTAAAATTGCATTATTACAAGCCATCAAGGAAATTCCAATATTAGCCAAAACAATAAAGGAGTTGAGCATGAAGAAAACGAGAAAAAGAATAAGAGAAACAAAAGAAAATTCAGGCGGGAAAAATAAACAGGACATTATGATGGGTGGGTGCTGTTACAAGTATCTAGACCCAGGAAATCCAGTTGTTAAAATTCACATCAATGGAATTGAAATCCAAAACACACTCATTGATTTAGGAGCAGCAATCAATATCATGAGTAGACAAATCATGGATAAGCTGAAACTTCCTAATCTTCTCTTTACACCCACATTATTACAATTAGCAGACAGATCTGTGATCAAACCAGATGGGGTAATAGAAGACATTCCAGTGTCCCTAGATTCTTGGGAGTACCTTGTGGATTTCATGATCCTAACTCCTAAGAATAATCTAGGAGGACATCATGTTATATTAGGAAGACCTTGGTTGGCTACAGCTGATGCTTTTATTAGTTGTAGATCCGGTGATATGTACATCTCTGATGGTAGTTCAACTAAGAAATTCACTTTGTATCCTCCAGCTAGGACAATTACATATTTAGATGACACTCAATGGATAGAGGATGAAGAAGATTTACAACCCCTCTTCACAATTTCAGAAATTAGTGAAGATAATCAAATTCTGAATACTCTAGAAAACTTTGAATCCTCTTCAGAATACAAACATGAACCATTTCAAGAGGGATCCAACATTGAGTTTTTGTCATCAAGACATATGTCTCTTCATTCTATGGATAAATTTGGCAGCTCTACAAGTGAGATATTTCCAGGCAAAACTTTGAATATAAACAAGAACCTAGAAAAATCTCAACAAGAAGAGTTAGTCAAAGTATTACAGAGACATTCTTCTGCATATGCATGTGAATACATTGACATGAAAGGGATAAGCCCCAATACTTGCACTCATCACATCTATATAGAGGAAAATTGCAAACCAATCAGACAACCTCAAAGACGGATGAATCCAAATCTTAGGGAGATTGTTAAAGAAGAATTGCAAAAATTGTTAAATGTCAACTTCATCTATCCTATTTCAGATAGTCAGTGGGTTTCTCCTTTGGTAATTGTGCCAAAGAAAAATGGTAAATGGAGGGTATGTGTTGAATACCGGGAACTAAACAAAGCTACTCTTAAAGACCATTTTCCCTTACCTTTCATAGATCAAGTGTTAGATACATTAGCTGGCAAAAAGTACTTCTCATTCCTAGATGGGTTTAGTGGTTACAATCAAATCCAAGTAGCACTTGAAGATCAAGACAAAACCACATTTACATGTCCTTGGGGTACCTATGCTTACCGAGTATTGCCATTTGGATTATGCAATGCACCTGCAACATTCCAAAGGGCGGTATTAGGAATTTTTTCAGATCTAATACATGATTGTGTAGAGGTATACATGGATGATTTCACAGTTTATGGAAATACATTTGAAGAAGCTTTAGCAAACTTGGAAAAAGTTTTAAAGAGATGTCAGGAAGCAAATCTTTCACTTAGTCATGAAAAATGTTTCATGATGTTTACTGAAGGTATTGTTTTAGGGCATCATATTTTAGGGGATGGGATTAGAGTTGATGAGTCAAAAGTTGAAGTCATCTCTAACTTATCTATTCCAAGTTGTCAAAAAGATGTTAGGAGTTTTCTAGGATTTACAGGATATTATCGGAGGTTTATAGAAAACTTCACCCAGATAGCATCTCCACTCTTCAAATTACTTACCAAATATTGTGATTTTAAATGGAATTCTGATTGCCAGTTAGCCTTTGAAACCCTGAAAACAAAAATTTCTGAAGCACCTATTTTAAGGGGACCTAACTGGAAGTTACCTTTTCATATCTCAACAGATGCTTCTGATACAGCTCTAGGAGCAGTATTGGGACAAAAAGACCTGATTCCTTATGCCATCTACTATACCAATAAAAATTTGACTCCTGCAGAGTTAAACTATACTGTAACTGAAAAAGAGTTTTTAGCTGTTGTTCATGCCATAAACAAATTTAGACACTATATAACAGGCTCTGAAACTTTTGTTCACACTGATCATTCTGCAATTAGATACTTAATGAACAAATCAATTACTAATGGCAGAGTCATAAGATGGTTATTTCTTTTACAAGAATTCAACATTACCATTCTAGATAGGCCTGGAAAACAAAACACAGTAGTTGATTTCCTATCTAGACTCCAAAACATCAAAGATGACACTCTAGTTGAAGATCAATTTCCTGATGAATATCTTTTTGCAATTTCTACTCAAACTCCTTGGTTTGCTGACATTGCTAATTATTTAGTTTCATGAAAATTTCCTTCAATAATGAATGCAAGAGATAAAAGAAAAATCATTTTTGACAGTGCAAAATATTCATGGGTTGCTAATGAGTTGTACAAGACAGGTCCAGATTTGATCATTAGAAGGTGTGTTCGGGAAGATGAGATGCCTGAGATTCTCAAAGCATGTCATGATGAACCTTGTGGTGGACACTTTTCTGATAAGAGGACATCCTATAAGATCCTTCATTTAGGATATTATTGGCCATCCTTGTTTAAATATGCTAAAGAGTATGTCAAAAGGTGTGATAGTTGCCAAAGGGTAGGGAAACCTTCTCCTTCAGGTGAGATGCCATTACAACCTCGGGTACATATTGAACCTTTTGAAAAATGGGCTTTGGATTTTGTAGGACCTATTAGTCCTCCATCAAGACAAAAGAGATATATATTAGTTTGCACTGATTATGTTACCAAATGGGTAGAGGCCAAGCCATTAATTTTTGCTAATGAAGCATCTGTAGTTACTTTTCTTTTTGAGGATATTTTTACTCGTTTTGGTGTCCCAAGGGAAATTGTTACAGATCAAGGAGCTCAATTTACATCAAGGCTAGTGGAGAAAATGATGGAGAGGTACAAAATCAGGCATAGAAAATATACTCCTTATCATCCACAAGCAAATGGTCAAGTGGAATCTACTAATAAGGTCATTGAAGGAATCCTAACAAAGACTGTTCATTTACATAGAAGAGATTGGGTAGATAGGCTTCCTAAAGCCTTGTGGGCCTATAGAACTACATGGAGAAACACAACAGGTCATACTCCTTATGAATTTGTTTATGGAAAGCAAGTTTTGTTTCCCATATAGTTCTAGATTCAAACTTTCAAAATGGCAGTTCAGCTAGGACTTGATTTAACGGAGGCACAAAAGCATAGATTGGAGCAGATTAATGAATTGGATGAGATCAGACAGGATGCAGTTCAGAAAACAAGTCTAGTCCAACAGCAAAGGACTAGATGGCATGACAATTATATCAAAGAGAAGAAATTCAAAGAACGTGACTAGGCTCTCTTGTTTGATTCAAAATTCAAGGATTTTCAAGGTAAATTTCAAACACATTGGCTAGGGCCATATGAAATTGTTGAAATTTTTGACAATGAAGCAATGAAAATCAGGACAATAGATGAAGAAGAGGTCACTTTTCTTGTGAATGGTCATAGATTGAAGCTATATCACAAACCACTCTCAAGAGAAGAATTTGTCAAGAAGTTCCAGGAAAACAGTGATGTGAAGCTAATGAAGAAGAATCTTTCTTCTTCATCAACTTGATTGAATTTTCTGAAGTCATTTAAAAAAATAAAAAAATAAAAAAATAAATAAAATATAAACATGAAAACCAATCACTGATTGGCATGTTTATACAGAAAAGATAGGGTGAAAATCAGAGTCTTTCTGACACTCTAACTTTTCCATTTGGTTTCTGCAAGCAGCTGTTACAAAATCATAAGTTTAGATCCATTGCACTTATGATCCATATCATTTCATTTCATTCCATTTACTTATCCATCCATACTTCATTTCATTCATTCATATTTCACTTCATTCCATATTTCATTCATCTCATTCCATACTTCATCCACCTCATTTCCATATCAAAATTTAAAGTTTGATGTTTTTCTGCAAATGAATAACACATGTCATGGATTGCAAGCCATTTCCTATATTCTTCCACTCCATTTCATAAATTATAATCCATCCCACTCCATCATTCACTTCATACATATCCCATTATACCATGTTTCATAATCTATCTTCACCCATTCCATATAATATTTCATGTATATCCAAACCACTTCATTCCATGATTAAAATTTTCTACAGGTACATTCTGCAGCTAAACAGACATTCTGCAGCTAATCAGACTTTCCGCAGCCAGACAGTCATTTTGCAGCTACAGATCCTGAAGGCACTGATCAACAAACATTTGAATTGCAACAAGATGATCCAATATATCCATAAACAAGAAAAATCAAGAAGGATTATGAAGACTCTTCCAGAGGAGAACAAAGTATACAAAGATCACAAAAAGCGGATGAAAAGCAAAGGTAACAAGTTTTGATTATAATGGCATATCATAAACTTTAGTATAGTTTTAGTTATGAATCATTCGAAAAGTTGTTTTGATTATTTTTATTGATCATGCCAAATATACCCTCCGCAAAACTTTGGATAAAAATCCTTCATTTCAAATTCTATACCCGATCATCATTTAAGCGGTTAAAAGGCTAAAGTGTTTGATTTCCTTACGTCACCCAGCCAAATCATTTAATGATGATTTTTGAATCCATTGTAAAAAATCTCCGCAGTCTTTTCACTCATTGATTTGTTTTATTCACCTCACTTCATTAACTCGTTCCGTAACTGCTTCCTATCACTCCATTCCATAGCCAACCCTTCATCATTTCATTCCGCAAAACAGAGATATCTCTATCACCGTGAGCAAAGGTATATCAGTTTGAAATATTGAACCACTATCACCGTGAGCAGAGGTATATCAATTTGAAATATTAAACCACTATCACCGTGAGCAGATATTGAAGCACTATCACCGTGAAGCAAAGGTATATCAGTTTGGAATTTGAAGCCATTGTCACTGTGAAGCAGAGATATATCAGTTTGAAGATTGAAGCACTATCATCGTGAACCAGAGGTATATCAATTTGAAGGTTGAAGTCATTGTTTTCGTGAGCAAAAAGAGTACTAATCTGAAGATTGAAGAAGAAATTACGGGCCTCATTGTAAGAACTGAACCAGTGGGCAAAAAATACCTGGAAGGATACCCTCAAAGCAGAGAAATGTTGCAACAGGCAGGATGGCTACAATTCCTTGAGAAATTTAATGGCTTCCACAAAGAAGTTACTAAAACATTTGCACGGTCCTTCAAATGAGCCGAGGTTGAAGTTGGAGATGTTAAATTCACTGTCACAGAGGTTTTTATTGCAAAAGCAACAAGATTGCTTAGACATGGAGAAAGATGGTTTAAAAACAGAGAATTTCATAACGAATCATGGAAGCAAATCCTAAAATCACCAGGTATGGATGTCACTATGTTTAAAAAGGGAATTCCAAGTTCTTCATTAAAAAATAAATGGAGAAACATATTGCTTATTCTACAAAAAATTATCACTTTTGAAGGTAGATATGGCACATTTTATGTTTACCATATTAGGTTGATAATGCATTTTCTGGAGGAAGAGCTAAATTTTCCCTATTTCTTGCTTCAAAGTTTAAAAAAGATGGCTTCTGGTGTTCAAAGGAGAGTCCAATTCCTAGAGACAACTCTATACCATCATGGCTTGGTTAAGATTTTAATTGAACACCATTTAGCCAAAACAAAAGATATTTGGGATAATTTCTTGGTAATAAATCACTTTGAGGAACCAAAAGAGCCTTCACCTGAACATCAGCCTACAAGGAGAAGCAAAAAATGGAGAGCCTCTAAAATTGAAATTGAAAAAACAGTACAGGAAAGTAGTGAATAAATAATTTCTGAGAAGTTGACTCAAATTAAGAGACAGCTTAAGGAAGAGAGGGTAATCAGAAAATCTTCCATAGAAAAAGGAGAGGGATCATCCCAGCCAAGAAGAAGCCATAGACTCAGGGGGAAACTAAGGAAAACACAGATCAAACAAACCGGGGTGATAAACATAGAAGATGAGGAAACATCTATTGACGAAGATGTTGAAGAAGATTTTAATGAAGAAACCCATGAAATTGACCCTGCACAGCAAGAAGTTTATGACTATGTTGAAACATTGGAAAGGAAAGCTTCAGAGAGTAGAGATAGAACCCCTAGTCCTCCACTGTCCGAAATAGATGTGTTAAGAAGAGATAGGTATGAGCTGGAAGTACTTAATAGACATATCAGAACTGAGAATGATATTCTGAAGGAACAAGTCAAACTCAAAACCAGTATGAACTCAACCTTATCTCTACAAATGGAAAAAGTGGAAAAGGCTAATGAAAAGTTGAAAAAGAAGAACAAGAAGCTAATCAAGGCACTTACCAATTTATGGTTCAATTTAGTCATCAGGAAACCCAGAAGACCTTTAACTTCCAGGCAAAGAAGAAGAAGAGGGTTGGATGTTCTTGCAGAAGTCTCTGAGTTTATGGAATAAGTTGCATGAGGACATGCAAGAAGTCAGCAGTGGGGGTATGTTGAGCCCCAAGATTGTTCTTTCTTTCATGTTACTTCACTCCATTTTACCTTGTCCATTGTTATCCCAGGCCCAAATGATCAATGAAATTAGTTAAAATTACTTTTAGAATGAATAACATGGCTAACTTGCTAAGTTTTGTGATTTTGTCATTGTAATGAATTTTGAACCGAAACTAGCTACAGAATGCAGACATTCCGTAGGTAACCGCCAATTCTGCAGCTGTCTTCACGTTCAAGTATGTTCCAGGTGTCCTCTCAGGAAAAGCCACACATGGGTATATTCTACATCATGTCCTCATCGTTCATTGCTCACCGTGAAGAATGAACCGAATTCTGGACGTGGTTTTGGTACGTGGGAACTCATTCAAAGAGGCAGACTCCTAATGGGACTAGAACAGTCCAGATGTCCTTTGTCCCTCTACACTGCCATCTTTAGAGTTATATTACGATTTTGATATGAAAATACAATTATCCCCGTATTGTTGCAAGTTCTGTTATGAATATTTGATATAAATGCACTCGGGAAACCGAGAGGCTAGCTCTAGATTTTGCTTAGATTTCAAGGATTGACTGCTATATTTCTGAAGATCGAGAATACTCTATTTTAATTTATTTTCCTTTAATGAAGAAGACAACATTGCTTTGAACGCGTTGAGTTGATTTTGAGTTAGATTCTGTCTGGTGGTAGAGGGCCCCTGCCGCCTGCACGGCTTTACTTCCGTAATTTAGATAAGTATCTTAGTTTGTTTTCACGTTTTTGAAGTTTGAGTTCATAGTTAATTTCATTAGTCACTATAGCTATACTTGTTCTAAGAAACTCTTCCAAACGATCATGATAATGAATGAGAAATGGCTGTAGTGTTATAGATTTTAATTGCAATTTCTTTTGTTCATTATCACAGTTGAACTTATTCTAAGCAAACTCTTCCAAAAAAATCCTTATGATGTTTAAGGCATGACTGTGATACTGGAAGTTTCAGTTGTTTGTTTACACTAAGTAGCATAGCTGATCTTACTCTTAAAACGCTCTTCCAAAATATCATAACAATGCGTAGGAAATAGCTGTGATGTCTTTGTTTTTAATTATAATTGCTTTCAGTATTTATGTTTGCATTTGCATTGAATTGTACAGCCAGAATTGTTCTAATAAGCTCTTCCAAAATACCATTCATGATGGACAAAATAGGCTGTAGAATCCCATAGATTAATTGCATGATAACTTAGCTAGGGCACTCCGGAGTCAAATTGCATTCAACTCATGCTCTGTTATTTCGTTTTAAGTTTTATAATGGCTTGTTAGTTTAGCACTGTTTACAGTAGACTGGTAGCACTTTAGTTTAGTTCTAGCTTAGCTCACTGTATGTACATTCCACATTTAGTTGTCATCCATTGCATATTAAACTACATTAGTTGTTAAACTTAAACACCACGGCCTTTATTATTTACAAAACTTCTTTTCTTCCAAACCTATATTAACTCATAATCATCCGGACAGAAGACAGTATCATCCCAAGGCCTAAAGTACTTTTGCAACCTCTTTACCATTTCATAAACAAAGCCTTTCCTCAAACGACTACTTTAAAAAGTAATATATAACTTTTGAGTAAGGTTTAGTGATGTTAAACTAAGTTGCAGAATAGAATTAGGAGCCAGTCTTAGAATAGAGATCTTATGATGTTACCAATGTTCTTCTCCAAATATGCTTCAACAAACCTTTAATCATGGATAAGATGTTGTATCATTATAAGTTGATTGTTTAATTGTTTAGTTAGGAGAATTTGTATACTTAGCTGCCCATTTCTCAAGCTCTTCCAAAATACCTTTAATGAAAGAATTGGACAAGTTAGGTTTATGTTTTGATTCATTTTCTTGAAGTCATTATCAAGCTTTGTATTCTACTTAGTCATAGTTTAGGTTTGGTTCTGTTTCAGTATTTGCATTTGCATTTGTCATTTGTCATCAACAGATTAGGCTTCACTCTATTTTTAACCAGTAGCTTCTTTCCACCAACATTTAATTCTTTCCCTTGTGAACACAAAACCATCAAAAGACCAAAAACATCATAAAACACTAAACACAACGCATTAATAAACAAACACCTAGGCACATACAGTGCACTTCACTTCAGCAGTTTACCAACCCTGGTTGACAATTAAATGAACTCAATTTAGGAGACTAGGTTGAGCACAAACAGAAACCCTAATGAGTGGGACCTAGGGTGAGAGGGATTCCATTTGTATAGAAGGAGGGCAAGGCAGCCATAGCAAGAAATGTTATTAATTATTGATTTTATGGTCTGGTTAGACTATTGTGCATTCTCTTGTTGTTTAGCAGAGTTGCTCTACTACTTAGCACAAGGAATTATTGTTTAGGAATTCCTTATCCTTTCAAGAGAGGCCGATAAGGGATCTTGGACTTAATTTCTCCACATTCTGGCTTAAGGCCAAGCCACCTCCTTCAACTACAACATTATTTCTGTTGAAGTATAACATTTTGTTGCAAGGTGTTGTAGTGGAGGTTTCACAACACCATTTGTGGAGCTTGTTTTTCAAAGGAGGAAGCTTTCCTTCCTTTGGGAGATCAGTGAGGAATATTTTTGAGCTTATTGTAGATATTGGCACTTTTCCAATACATTTTATATCTCCTACAACACATTCCCTCTCCTTGATTGTGTTATTTTCAGTGTGCAATTGCAGTAAGGGTTTCCAGGTTGTTTGGAGGGTGAGATATTCAGTGTTAGGGTCAGCCTTTCACAAGGAAGATCCATTGGAGGAGGTTTGTTTAGCTTGTGCATCATCTTCAACCATATCCATCCAATTCTTGAGTTGTAGCTGCTACTCATTCCTAGGACTGCAACTCCGACATTTCTTCCATTTTTCATATTTGAGCCAATCCTTCCATGATTGTCTTGAAATTGTGTTTGGGAGCTTAGATCTTCACTCCCATCATTGTATGAGCCATTTATTTGAAGATATATGTTATTTTACATTCCCATATAGTAGTGTACCATCTATGACCACATTGTCCATGTTCATGAGTATTCTGTAATATAGCAACAATTCACTATTTGCATATGTATTGATGGGAGGCTTGTTTGCCTTGATTATTTGAGTTTTATTGCACTTATTTGCTGTTGATTTACATAATAAAATGGCTCCATGGTTTCCATACATTTTGGTATGATATTAATCACTGCTATTTCCAGTTTTATGTTTATGTATTATTGCATCCCCATTTTGGGATATTACATGCTATTTCAAGAATTGTGTTCATGTATTACTGCATCCCCATTTTGGGATACTACAGTGGTATCAGAGCATAATCTTGGCTCATCTTCTGAAGACATTCCATATATGTTATCAAAATAAGAAGAAGCTTCTCATAGAAAAGAGAATATGTACAGAATAAACAAAGGCAAGACTCCATTATTTGGAGAAAATAAGGAAGAGAGGATCTCCCATCTTCTTTTCCAAACTGTGAAAAATATCAAAGAAGATCTCAAGGAGATGAAAGGGGAAAGGTGTAGAAAAATTCCAAGAGGTTTTGAAAGTGGAGCAAGCCCTAGATATTCACATGATGGGTGTGAGCATTTAGCCACATATGCAGATCCACAGCACAGTTCATTACCCACATTTACTGTAAGAAGGATAGAGGAAGAAGATGCATCAAGGGAGGAGACCTTAAGTCACTATCTTCAGGAGTATGAGTCTCAATCAAGGAGATTCAAAGAGCACTTGGAATTCTAAGGGTTTTTCCAACTCAAGGAAGAGAGAAGATCCAAAAGCCATAATTGAAGCAAGAGAGGTATAATCTTTCTATCTAACTTTCATGGATCAGCAGAGTGGACAACCAAAGTTTGGGTGAAGGAGCTAGATTCCTATTTCTAGCTACACAAAGTTTCAGAAAAGGAGGCCACTAGAGTAGTAGTGCTACACCTCAAAGTTATGGCCCATGATTGGTGGTTTTGTAGTTCTTCTTCATTTTATCATGCAAATGTAAACACTTATGTAGGGTTCACTAGGAAATTAGCGAAAATGTTTTATCTTAAACATTGTGAAACATCTCTTGTTGAACCCAAAAACTCAAAACCTTTGCATGAGTTGGAGAGATCTATTTTTTCAACGCTACTACATATTTTAGTTGAATGGGATAAAAAAATGCATGATACCTTGCCAAGGGAAAGATCCCCACTTTTTGAAGAGCCCTCTTCTATAGATGAAGACATGGAGGTTCATCCTTCAAGGGAAGACCAAGATCAAGGGTCTCTCATTGATGATGAAGCATTATCACATATTGATGAAGAGGATGAGAAGAGAAGATCTAACAGCATTGTACCATCAGGAGGAAATCCATCACCACATGGAGATGGGAAGGGAGCCATTGCTTCCATTAGAGGAGCCCTTGTGTCTTTGCAAGGAGTTCCAAATGATCTAACATGTGGGAACGAAATCACAATTACGGAGCAACATGCATTATTTTTTGTGGGTTGTGAGATGGAGGAAGAGAAGTATCAACATCAAGGGATGATGAGAATTCACCCTTATCTTTTTTAGGAGGTTTCTACACAAAATAAGAAGATTTTATTGTGCAGTGAAGGGATGGACAAATTAGTCCACTCATATATATAGTCCATTTCAAATTTTGATGTCTCACTACATGGGGGCATTCCACCTGGGAGGCCACCAGATTTAGAGTTGGTGAGAGAAATCTTGCCAGTTGGTTCACCACTATTATATCTCGGAGGGTTGGATAATTTGGAGAGGTCTAGTACAGCACAAAGAGTTTGGGATAAACTCAAGGAGGAGGGAGACATTCTCCCATTTTCAGCATTACCCACTCTCACTACATATATTGCGCTGACACAATTTGTTGTAGTGATGGAGGATGGTACCTTCATGGTGCAAGGGAGATGCTCCATGGGTTTGGGGAAATAGAGGGTACTTCCCTTGAGGAAAGGATCCTCCATATATTGGAGTAGATGGAGGCCACTCATGCTTACATTGGCCAAGATCAGGAGGTTCTTTTTGGATGGTAGCTTCTCATGGGAGGCCAAGTTCCAAAAGTCACCACTTCTATTTGAGCATGAGCAGTTGCATAATGGGCATGGCAGCACTTTGGAGGATGAATTTGTCATGGAGGATTTCAAAGGAGTAGATAGCAGCATGTGGGGAGCTTCACATTTTAGATCATCAGCACTGTCTCTTAGGAGGATTGATCCATATTGGAGGTCTCAACTCTTGGTAGAGTACTCCAAGGATATTGGTGCTTGCATGATTCTTGATGACCCAGAGAGAGATGATAGATACATGGTGGTTGATGAGGTCATATATTCTCATGGAAGATTCTTCCTGACTAGATTTTTTGAGCTCAAGAGGAAGCTACTACATGCAGCACATGTGGAATCTCTCTCCATGCACTTCGATGCATTTCATTCTTTGATGGAGGTGTTCACTTGGGAGGGAATTCAACAGGATGCATATCAGCATGAGGAGAGATGCATAGCTTGGATGGTGATGGATATATTTTCACAACCACTTCCCTACTCATTGAGAGTGAGGGAGAATTTTCAGTTGAGCCATTTCAGCTCAAGGACCAAAGTACATGGTAGAGAAGGTACAACTTTTCATTATGATTTGTACTTATTTACTTTATATGAGCAGCATGTTGTACGAAGGAGGGTTATCCCTTCTTGCATATTATTATGATTTATTTAGGAAAAATTGTAGCATTGAGGTTGGTTATTCTATTGGTGGTTTTTGGGGGAAGCCACATGATTCTTGGTGTGCACCACTGACACCAAAAATTTTCTTCATGATTCCATCTTATGGGATGACTGTGGTAGTAAAACAACTGGCTAAAAGGGAACTTGTTATTCTTGGTTTTGAGGCAGGCAAGGGATGCACTACACTGATTCCATGTGTGGAACTATAGTCCACTTTCCGGTTGTCAATGGACAACCTGTTTTCATTGGTTTTTGCTTCCATATATTGCTGATATTTTTATGTTCATGGGGAGATTTGTTTGGAGATTGGGACAAGAGTTGAAGGTGCCCATTCCGAGTATGATTCTCCCTACTATACATGTTACATGTTTCAGGAGAAACAATATGAAAACCATGATTTCCATACTATATCTCTTTTCTTCATGTGGGAGCATCCATTTGGAGAACTTGAGTTCTTGGAGGAGGCACTTGATGGCCGATTTGTTTTGTGAGGTAACTTGGGCCATTCCTGGAGGCCATGGAATTTCAGCCCAAGATCAACAACAACCCCATACTTACCATAAATGGAGAGACAATGAACTTGTATGGAAGAATCTAAACTCTCCATGGAGCCCCAACACATTGGATAGACTAGGGGATGAGGATTTCCTTGATGAGATACCTAGGATGGCTCATTTCATTTGGATGATAGCATGGTTATGGGAGACTCTCATTGGGGAAGAGATTCCCTATGTTTATCATCACTCCTACCTTGAGGAGGCCATTGGACAACAAGAAGGTTTCCAATTGCACCTTCCACTTTCTCATGATGTACACCATTTGGTTTTGTATACTTGGGAGGAACCATTCGAGGGAAGATTTATTGCAGATTATCTTGAGTTGTGGTGGAAGCTATTGATTAGGAGGCCACAAGAAAAGGGAGGGAGGAATTTTTCACCACCTTTATAGTTGCTTGAGGACAAGCAACATTTTGGAGGGGAGGACTGTAATATTCCAAAAATTTAGCCTTCATCTAAATGGAATATTATAGTTGGTTTTATCACTAGGTAGGTGAATAAGTGGGTGAGGAGACTCATAAAACCCCTTTAGAAGGAATAATAACACTCCTAATGTGAAAGGAGGAAGAATAAGTAGCTGGATTAGGCACCTTTGGATGTGAACAGGGATTGTATCATGTTGATTCAATCACCTTTGACCAAATAAAGAACGCTATCATGGAGGAGTGGTCTTTATGATAAGACAACGCAGTTTTAGTGGAGGACAACTTGCATGAGCTTGGTGGCAAGTATGGATGGGACCCAATGTGAGGAGACTCTCATGCTATAAATGGATGGGATAAAAACCATTGTTATTCATGTTTGAGATTATCATTTTGATATTGGTATGCTTAGAATATTTGCTTCCTTTTGCTGTTTAGCAGGGTTGTTGTGCTATTTAGCACTGGCTGTTCCCGAGTGAGAATCCCACCTCTTCCCTTCAGAGGCCTCTTGGGAGAGTATTGCATTGTATTAATCCACATCTAGGATTGAGGCCAAGAATTATTATTTAGCTACAACGTTATTTCTGCAGAGAATAGTGTTGTGTTACAGGGTGTTGCAATGGAGGATTGATAACACCACTTCCGGGTATGTTTCTCAGTAGAGGGAGCTTTCCTTCTCTTGAGAGATCAGATAGGAGGATTTCTGGGATCGTTTGAAATCTTGGCACTTGGCCAAAGTATTCCTCATCTAATACAGTGCAGTCCCTTGTAGGAACTGCATCATTTTTCATAGAGTTGCAGCAATAGGGTTTAAACCCTTGTTCTTGAGCTACTTTCCTAGGGAAAGGGCCAACCCTTCTCCCGGAAAGCTAGAAGAATGGATTCTCATCCCTCTATTGTGTTATTCAGCCATATGTATGTAATTTTTCAGTAATACTATGTTATTTCAGCGCTGAATGTTCAAATCTACTCTTTTGTACTCAAGCTTTCAAGGAACCCTTACTGGGTTACCTCTATAATGTATTAACGAGGTCAAATCTCTATTTTCTTAGCATATTGTTCAATAAAGCTCTAGATCTATGATTTTATATCATAATTTTGTAGGAAGCCTCACATAATAATGCTATCATTTGCTTCAGAAATTTTGCATAGCTTAAATCATGGGGTTTGAGCATTTTTAAGCCATTTTGAGGCCGGGAGATCTATTTAACTTAGTAAAAGTGATTTGTTTCTAATTACATTTTATATATGAGGGAAATAATATATATGCTAAGGAATATAAGTGCTATTTCCCCTTGTTACAACATAATTCCCTTCGAATAACATTTTCATGGACTATATTGCTGCATTTTCCTCACTTGGGATGATATAGAGGAACTTATTTTTGCTGATGTTACATACATTCGATGGCTATGTGTTCCTCTCATATTTTATGAGGTGATTTATCCCTCTCAAACGTAATTGTACCTACGTCGATAGCACTATACCTCTCATCATCTCCAAACTCTATGCTCTACTAGAGGTACTTCTCCTCCAAGTCACTGAAGAGATATTCCAAAATGGGAACTTCATGTTGGATGTTATCCTTTAAAGTGCCTATGAAGAGATCGATCCTGTGTTCCTCTGGAATATCAGTTACCCTTATATTCAATTTTTGGAAGTCCTCAATGTGCTGCCTCACTAAACCCTTTTATTTGAGATTTATCAATTGGCTAAAAAAGGTGTTTCTCTTTGTATCCTCATAATGTGCTATCATTTCCTCCGTAAAAATTGACCAAGTGACAATTTTTTTATGGGAGCAAAGCCATCGATACCATACAAATGTATTTTGTTCTAAATGTAAAGTTGCAATGCGTACCTTTTTTGTGTTTTGCACGTTATGGAGATCAAAATATTTCTCCATCTGTAGTATCCATGTTACAGGATCCTTTCCATCAAACTTCCTCATATCCATTTTTGGAATATGGTGGTTCTTCTCGCCAACATTAGAGTTTATGAAATCACGATTAACATTTATTTTGTTCTCATCATGAGGTTCTTCTACTATTTTTTCACCATTAGGAAACATTTCTTGTATCAACTTTGTCAAACCTTCCATGTCTGCTTTTAGAACATTCTTCATGTTTTCCATTTTCTCATCGATCTTAGCTTCCATGTCATCCATCTTAGATTCCATGCCAGCCTCCATGACATCTATCTTAGATTCCATGCCATATATCTTAGATTCCATGCCTTTCTTCAAACCATCCATCTTAGTTTTCATGCCTTTCTTCAAAACTTCCATGTCATTTTTTGTTGCTCTTTGCGAGAGCGAAATTTGTTGCACTTGCTCTTGTAATTTTGATATGTTATGTTGCCATTCTTCGTCTTCATGAGTCATAGTAGAGATTTCTAAAGGCTTAATGGGTGTTGAATTCTTTTTAGGGGCCATTTTAGAATCCAATATTGATATCTATTCTACAATAGGCCCTTGCAATCAATTCAACTTGATTCTTCAAACAAGACTTATGCAATTCGGAAAAAAAAAACACACCTTTTACTTGCTTTGAGGAGCTCGATATTGAAATTGTATTATCTGTGTGATTGCAGATCTAAAATATCTGAAATTAAGCACTGTAGTAGCCCTATTAATTCTATTTTGAATTCCACAGGTCTGACCTGATTTGGATTCTCCAAGACAAAGTTGTGTCCAATCTCCCACAATGACCTAATTATGGCCTGGTTCAGTAGAGCGAACTTGTATGACTTGCCACGTGTCACTGTTTCGTCCTTTGTCTCTGAAATTGATACCCAAGACACTACAGTCTGTGTACTTGTGACCACTTTTTACGGCACTCAAATTTGATGCCCAGAGAGAGAGTTATTGAACTTTTCCCACGATCACCTCTTTGAGATGAAATTCAGGAGCCTGAACAAGCACTACCTTCCACAGATCATATCTCCAACAATATTGCGAACCAAGATCTCAAATTTTTTGAAGAATTTCCTCAGGATTTCATCTTTGCACCATACAAATTTTAGACTATGAACCTTCTTAAAAAAAAATTTAGAGTGAAAATTCTACGATGACCTATTTAGGAGCCTGAAAAAATACCTAACTTCCACAGATGATATCTCCACAAATATTACGAACCAAGCTTTGAAATTTTTAGAAAATCTTCCTCAGGATTTAGGCTTCGTACCCTAAAAATTTCAGCTTCTGAAACTTCGTAGAAAAAAAGGTATAGCGAAAATTCCATGATGACCTGTTTGGGGCAGTGAAACCCTAGAATCCAAAGCTCCGATACCAAATGTTGTGTAACCAGCTCCAAAAATAGAAGAAAAGAGATATCAACGCCTTAGAAATAAGCCACTTCGAGGGGGCAACCTCCAATACATTACATAAATGAACAATTCTTGGATGATACAATTTACAAAACCTCCTTTTTATATATAGGAGTCCATGGGGCCATAATGTAATCCTAGTGGGCCACAATGTAATCCTAGCCGACCTAACAATAATAATTTAAGGGCACAATAATAACAAAATGGGGGTTACAAGGGTTCAATAATAGCAATAAGGGGGTTACACTAACAATAATAAGGGACTATACTAGTGATATAGGGACCTAACATATCTATTCCCAATCATGTGGAACGAGGCACAACTATCTAGATACCACATGCATCCCATTGCAGTGATGGCCATGCATGCAATGAGATTAGAATAAAGATCGAACTGTGAAGCAATGCTTCACCTGTTGCAACTACATGATCCTTCTTGCTTCTCTTCTGTAGGAAATTTGTAGTATAGTGCCCATGCTCATGAAAGTGAATACATCTTACCTTTGACAAGTCTTTCTTGCCTGCTTCTCCTTGAGATTTATTTCCCTTTCTCTTCTTTTCATTATTGGCGAAGGCACAATATTCCTCTTCATTAGCCTTGGATGAGGATCCATCCCTGGTAGTCTGCCTGAATTATTCTTGTACCATGACCAAAGTCACTCACAATCTAGTAACTTCTCCCTCCCATTGATAGAGTTCTTATAACTATGCCAACTCTTGGGAAGGCATAGAAGTGATAGGCTCACGAAGTCATCATTTACTACGGTCACACCAACACTTCCAAGCTCATCTTTACATTGAGTGAACTTCGCCAAGTATGTTTGTACTGTCTCGCCCTCCTCCTTGATTTTCCTAATCGTATCCTTCAGTGCCAACTTCCTTTTGTCGCTGCTGTTGTGAAACAGATCTGTCAAGGCCTTCCACATTGCATATTGAGTCATATTTCCATGGATACTTGAGATAATGTGATCTCGAACTCCCTCTAGTAAGATCCTCCTCCCTTGCTACCTTCTTTTTCCAAGCATGAAGAAGTGCGGCTTCTGTTGTTGCGGGCTTGGGAATGTCATTATCAATGAATTCTTTCAACCCATTGTCCTCCAAAACTGCCTCCATTTTGTCTTTCCATGCAGTATAATTAGAACTACCATCGAGTGCATATTCCAATCTTAATCCATTGAAAGCCATCTTGATCCTCTTGTCACACCAACACAAGTATCTGCAAGTTTGAATTTTATTCAACACAAAATCAATTTCTTCTCCACTATTGTGATTTCCTATGCTCTGATACCATGTATAAATTATACAAAAAAAATGTATACCAATAGATTAAATCCGATCATGTGATATGATAAAGCACGATACTGAATCCTTCTACAAATTAATTATGGAAGATAAAATGATCGCCAATCACAAGAAGTAAAAGAAAGAAACAAATCAATCCACAACACAGATATTTTCTCGGGCAAATATTTATGCTCAAAACCCCTCTATCTTCTATTTTATATTCAACCAAGTAATCATGGAACAATTACAATGCACTATTCTCACAAAAATCTGTTGCATTCTCACAACTGTATCACATTGATCTGAACAAAATCAATCAACACTTAGCCAATTTCCTACCTCTGTTCAACCTTCCTTTCATACTCAATTCATTTGGAATGCAATCCCTATACTTTCGGAATTTCAACCTTCCAAAATTTCGCAATGCTTATGGGAAATCCTATGGGTGTATTACTGCATGCGACAGTTTGTGAATAATAAAACTGATAGTTAACATCCCTTCAACCTATCTCTCAACTGGGTCTTCATCAGAATTGACATTGATGCAGATATTAATAGCAAATCATCAGTCACTTGACAGATCACTACATATGAATGAAATCTGATTTAATTCGCTTGACCTCTCACTAGTGCAAGAATCAGTTACAACTATTTAAACTGATTTTAACTCAATTAATTTATTTAACTGATTTCTCATGCATTAAACTAATGCGCTAACTGCAAATTGGACTGTAAAAAAAAAATAATCACTCGACATCCCTCACCAACCACCTTCAACTAGAATTTCATGAGCTAAATGAGTCTGTCAAACTCAGTTAACTATTACAACTGATTAAGAGATAAGATTACAATTTATTGTCAAATTTATTTAAGGGATAAATAAATTTGACACATATTTCTTCTAATTTAATCAAGAAATATTTAAATCAAAAGCCTAAATGGTATCCATTTCTAGATGCCATTTTTTGGATGTTTTTTCTAGATGAAATTTTCATTTTTTCTTGTTGCAAATTTGAGCAAACTTGAGGTCCTTCCTCTATCATTAGTGTTCCCCAATTTCTTAAAAATAATATACCAAGAGGGTGTGTATTTCTTTATTTTTCATATATATATACCCTTGGGTTTCTTGGGAGTAATAGTTAGCCCATCAAACTCATTAAAAAGTCCAAGTACTCTTCTTCCATCCCATTCTACATCCTTGCATTTACTTGGATTGATTAGCATTGGTGTTGCATTGTGCTTGGCTTGAAAGGTGAGATTTTTTGCCTCTGGAATAATGAGGATTAACTCTCACTCAAATTCACATCTCATTGGTTTTTTCCTTGTTCTCAAAGTTATGCAGTATATCTTTCAAGAGTAGCCTCTCAAATATCCTAAGTGTTAACGTTTTAACGTTTCTTCATCCTTGAAGCAAGAAATCTTAGCCATATTTTGAGCTTTAGTAAAGTTGACTATTGCATCCTTGATAATGGAACCTCCAAACCTTCCATTTTTGAGCCAACATGGAATGCATTTCCATCTTGCTTATTCAATATCGTTAGAGTGGTAATTTTTCTTCTCAACCCTATTCTTGGGTATATATGCATTCAACCTTGTATTATAGGTGGATAGGCAATGAACAAGAGTGGCTTAATATCCATTTTTAGTATGGGTGCACTCTCACAAAAGATATTTACATATAATTTTACATATCCATGTATAAATAACATCTGTTTACCACAATAAAAGGTGATGGCACCAAGAATACCCTTCATGGGAAGTATGGTTATATATATACCTTACCGTTGGATGTTTTTAGTAGAGTGAGAGTTGAGGAGGGATGGATTAACAAGGTAAAAATAAGGGCATTTGACTTGATAACCTTCTTAACCCAACAAAACAAATTTGTGAACATCCTTTAAGTGGATTGATGATTTACCTAGAATTTATGTAAGGTTGAGGAAGTTGTAATGGAGAATTCATTAATGATATTATGTTCTAATGAAAACGAATGTACATTAGTCTTATTCGTGATTAATCTACATGAAGGATGTGCCCTATCAATTTCTATACAAATTTTATTCCTGTACATGGGGTTTCCCTGTTATGGTTTGGGTGGTGATCATGTCAAGATTGGGGTTTCTACATTTTTCCAAACCTTGGCCTTAAAAGCCTTACAATATGATGTTTACAACATTGAAAATTGGGCCATAAATTTTGGTCTTTAACATGTCCTTTGGGATATGATTCTATAGCTAGAGGTTACCTTTCTCGAGTTTGTATGACATACCATAATTACAACCTTTTAAAAAATTAGGATGAAGGCCTTTATGGCCTCATATGTATTATTCTACCATGCCTTTTTTCTAGTTACATATATTAATATATGTATATGTAGGTGGGTCTAATGCAGACCTTTTATTTCACTGAGAGAAAGTTCATAGACAGACTTTATCTCCGATTGATAGATATTTCAAAACCTTAAATTTTCATGTCTAAATTTCTTGATTCTGTTAAACCATTAGAAAAAGGCCATGCACAAGCCTTCAAGTGGGATGAAAATACCACTTCATATCTATAACTGATTTTTTTCGTATTTTGAAGCAGTCAAACTTGGAATTGGTTCCACTGAACAATAGTCTTGAAGACCTAAAATATTTTTCTATTAAAATTGGGGTTCATTATGGTAAGATTTGATCTTTGCCTTGCTAACAAAATAGTTTGGCATATTTTAATATGTTTCCAATATATAACCTTAGAAATCTCTTTCTTAAGGTAACTTTTCCCTTGGGATTTGAATTAAGAAAGAATTAACATGTGATTATGAAAAAGTGTTTCTACATGTTTTTTTTTTTTTTTTCTTTCTTCACACTAATTAGAATGCTGAAAATGTTGGAACTTGGCAAAATCCTATTAATGTTGTTTTAGAGTATTGTTTTCCATATACTAATTTTGGTTTTTAGAGCTCTCAGAAAATTTTTCATGCTAGAATATATTAAAATGGCACATTTCTCTCATTGCATATGATTTATTTATTTTAGTTATTTCATGAGTTATCATCTATTACTTGCTCGTATATTGTAGCCATGCATTGACTATAATAAAAGGAGGATTGGGATATTTATTATTATGAATGAGTCTAGTGAAAGGGTGTGCATTCACTTTAGAGAACATTATTATTTTAAATTAACAAATGATTTGATTCATGCTTAAGTAAAATATAGGGTTAGATGGTCATTATAAAATACATCTGAAGGAGATTTGATGATATTATATGTGATATCTAGAAATGAGATGTTGGGGAATCTCTGGGATTCTCTGGGATTATTCTTTGAAATTGCCTTTCGTTAATGGTCATGCAGAGAGAGAGAGAGAGAGAGAGAGTAACTGAAAGTATACCCTAATTAGTCCCATTTAACCTAATGTGGATATTTTTTTCATTAGTATTTGAATGTTTTGTCATTAATATAACTTGTGATTATCATTTTTGTTTGTACCTTTGCTATGTCTACAATCATGAGTAAAGAGGTAAAATAACTTTCTTTCATTGCAATTGGAATAAAACAGAAGGAGAATGTAGACCAAAATGTTTAGAAGGTATTTCCTCATTGAGTTTAGTTAATAATTGGTGTGTTTTAATGCATTATTTAGGTGGTTATCAAAGTGTTAAATTTTATTTCTAGACTAGCTAATGGTTGTGTTACATGGGCATTTGTTTCCAGATTACTTTAAGAAACTTCACAGTGACATTGTTCCATTATGATGGTGACATAGATAAATGGAGTGATTTGGAGTGGAGCAATAGAGCTATTCATATATTTTAAATCAATCAAACCAAGTGGTAATAATATTGCTAAATATATTTCCCTTCTTTATGGATGCATACTACAAAATGTTTCATGTTATATCAATAGATTACTTATCATGTAGGTGGTTTGAAAATCGTTTCTTGGATCTAGATGTAATTGTCGACTACAAATACATTTTCATTTGAGATGAGGATATTGGAGTTGAAAATTTCCACGCATAACAGTATGTATAACACCTTTTATCTAAATCCTTGTTTTTGTATTTTTATAGTCCTAAGAAAATGAAGTTTGTATTTATATATGCATATTATTGAACATGTTACAAGATCTAGATAAATGAAAATAAAATGAATCTGTAGTGGGTTTTGTTTACATTTTTTCCAAATTTTGCCTTTGTTCCTACCACAACTAGTATATTTGTGAGCGGTGCTACCCAAATTCATTCGTATGCAGGAAAAAAATACGTAACTTTCTGAATTCATTGTAAAATTTATGATGTATCCATAAATTTACTAGACTTGGGATTGGGGAAAACTTGCTGATGCATAAGAGGTCTTAGGATAATTTCTTGTAGTTATTTTGTATAGATAATAAGTCATAAATATTTTCCTCTCGTTTTCTCTTTGAAACTAGTGTATTGAAGAATAAATTAAATCTGCCCAGTTACTGATGTTTCAAAACCTTTATTAGGTGGCACTGTGGAAATTGTTTGAGGTAAATTTAATCATTAGATTAGCCATCCAAGACCTTACATTGATGATAATTTTTGGGAAAGAAAAACAACTCATTTTTCAAAGTAGTAGATTGTGACAACTATGTAATAATGAATTTGTGTATGACTAAGATGTTTCTTTTGCGCTTCATAACCCATTGATAGTCTGATCTTGGCTCACTAAATAGGTAAGAATGTATTTAATTCTGGTAGACATTGTATGAACATGATGTAAAAACATATAAATATCCTCAAGGAGTTCAGATATTGGCATTGACAGACATAACGCCAACAAGATCACATTTCAAAATGGTTTTTTCATTATTATGTTATATAAACAAAGTAGCTATTATCGACCTTTCACTTGGTTTTTTCTATATCTATCATATCCTATGGCAATTACTGGAATGGTCCTGACTCTAACGAATTCGTAACATTCTATGAATGTTTTCCTAAAACTAAAATTAGTATCAATTGAATGCCCATTTAAGTTTACATAATAAAGTACAATTCAACCTCACCCATCAATGGAATATATAAAATAGTGTTTTTTCATGTTTGGAAAAGTTAAAGTAATATGTTCCTAACTACAATAAGAATATTTTCTGAGTTGGTAACTAAGAATCAAAAATGTATTCTCAAGAATTAAGGTATGCTTTTATCAATGACTATTTCTTGGAATATAAATATCTCTTTTCCTCTCTCCTACATAAAAGAACTATTGGAATATATAATAATACCTTAGATTGTGTAAAATCGCCAATGTCTAATATTACATGTTTATCCTTGCCTAGGTATAACAGAATTTGTAGGATGGTTGGAATTCATAAAGTTTTTGCTTTGGGATTTTCTTTTTGTAATTTGAGAGGAATATAAAAAAATAAAATTTGAATAGAACTATTATTTCTGACTTTTTTTTGTATTTTTGGTAAGACTACATCTTCATCATGTATAATATATCACCCCGATTAGGGTGGGGAATTAAACCGATGAGTTCACATCAAGAAATTCCTTAATAGAGCACCTAATCACCGTCTATCCAAGAACTCGCGTATTATGTCTGACTTAAAATTTTTGTTTAAGAGTTGTGTGGATTGCACGAAACAATATGGTAAATTTTGTATTGAAGCCTTAGATTACATATGTGCTTCATAAGGTCTAACATTGACTCCAAGACTATAATAGATATGTATTGACCAAGCACCATTTTGAGAAGTTGTGGTCTTTGTAAAACTTTTGAATTTGTGGATATGTAGTGGTGTTGTCTATGAAGGTCCAATGGAGGCCCCAAATCCTAGTGGAAAAATATTATGAACATTTTCATGAAAAAATATGTGCAAGTCTCATTCAAGTATCCATGTTGATTTCCACTAAAGTATTTTTGGTTTTTAGGATAAAGAAATCAAGAGATTGGTTTGTATTAAGAGTGTGGCATGTAGAAATTTGAAAGTATATATTTTGGCTCTACAGACCCAAGGGAGACATGGGTTGGTTCGTGATAGTTTTTTTTCCTATAGGAAATTTAATGTTTATTTTACTTGGTTGTAAGAAGTTTTTGGAGATGGTGGTCAAGCTACAATTGAGACACAATGTTCAATGAACTAATCCTTGTCTCTACAGATGTTGATTTGTATCAAAATATAACTTTTGAGGTGAGGTTATAATATTAGATATCTACAATTTTACAACCTTTACATTTATTTTCTTAATGTCATGAAAATATGGCCATTAATTGTGGGTCTATTCTTAAATTCTTATAACATATCAATCATGGCAATTTATATTAGGCTAGAAACACATTATTGACTCCAAAAAAATATAGAATTTGTGTTTTTTCAACGATTGTGAAGTTAATAATGGACTAATGGTCTTATCTAAATGTTTGCAGGTCATGAAAAAGGATCACGTAGCCACTATAACCCTCTTCCGATCATGATTTTAATAGAGGTTGTGCCTTAAAGTTTCACCTCATATAATTTAGTTTCTTTCTCATGTCATATAGGGATTTTAATGCATTCATTGATTTTGAAGTTTGAATTTTAATGCATTTTTTTATTTTATTATATAAATCCTTTATATTATACTTTAGTTTATATTCTAGTGTTCATTGTCTTTCATGTCTTACACTTTGCATTGTATCTTTTTTTTTCTTCAGAAAAGGAACTCAGTATTGATAGTAAGAAGTAGGAATTGACAAAAGAATATAACAATAACACTGGAGCAAAAAATGAAAAGAGAGAGAGAGAGAGAAGAGAATTGGCCCAGTGATACCCTTAGATCCAATATCCCGTATGTGACACACACAAAGAAACTATTGGTAAAGTCTTTAGAGTTGGTGAATTCACCTATAATGTCTTGGAAATGCAATGATAATGTTTTGAAGTGATGGAACAATATTTCATGTGTAAATTGTAGTCCAACCAATATTATGTTGGAAACTTGTATTGTAATACTTGATATCTCATATAATCTAAATTTTCGTTGAAATAATTTATAGTTGCACTTGATATTTTTTAGTATTGTAATTAACATATGTAACTTTACGTTTTCATATTATATGAACGTGCACATTGTATTGATATTTTTTAGTATTGTAATTAACATATGTAACTTTACGTTTTCATATTATATGAACATGCACATTGTATGATATTTCTTTAATTTAGTTGCAAAATAATACTAATTAATTTATGTTGATTAATAATGAGTACATAAAATCAATCTAAAACTGTTAAATTAGTAGTTTATATTGATTAATGATGAGCACAAATAAAATGAGTATATGATTAAATTAGACATTTATAATGATTATTAATAAAATGAAATGAAATCAATATAAACTACTAGATTAGTCGTTTATATAATGAATATGAAACTACCAAAGAAAGACAAATGACTACTGCAAATGATAAATTTGTGATTACAAATGACGACCAAACTTTACATATATATGACTATTAGTAGCTAATTTACAATATCTTATAACATGACCAAAATTTAGACATATTTATTTTTTCATTTATTCGTTTCAAAAATTACATAAATTTTCATATATGTTACTATTAGTTGCTAATTTACAGTATCTTATAACACGACCAATGTTTTCGTCATATTTTTTTGGTCATTAATTAGCTTTCTTAGGCGATCATATAGTAATATATTTTTTTGTCTATTTGGTAATTAATGACTAAGCCAATGACTAAATTAATGACCAAATTTATGACTAAATATACTACTAGACGATAAAATTGAGACTAGGGATTAATGACTAAGCTAAAAATGACTAAAATTTGGTCTCACTATAGAATACTATAAATTAGCTACTACTAGTAGTCAATTGAAAAATGGTCATTTATATGCAAGTTTTAGTCGCTTGTTTAGTAACTAATTATCCATTTTTACTAGTGAACCTAAGAGTGCATTTAATTTTCCCTGGGGTACCTTTTCCTATAGAAATCTCCCATTAGGTTTAAAGATCTTTGGGGACACATTTCAACGTGCTATGAATTAATCTTTTCACAACGTTAAACACGTTGTGAAACCCTATTTGGATGATCTCCCTACTCATTATAAACATCAAGTTGATCACCCAATGCATCTTATGGCTACGGTTTTCTATTATAAACGATATAACATTCGACTTAACCCACACAAATGTGTGTTATACTTTGGTTTTGGTCGATTCCTGGGTTTCTTCATTTAAAAAAAAGGAATTCATATTGATCCTATGAAAGTAAAGGAAATATTAGATTGAGAGGTCGAAAATTGCTCCAAAGTAGACATGTTTGGATGTCGACGAATAAGACCTTTTTCCTGACAATGGGTTTTTTCGTAGACTCGAAGAGTTGACATCAAAACATGTCTATTATGGAGAAATTTCTGACCTCTCAATCTAAGGATCTACACCAAATAAATATGAAAACATTACGTAAAGGAAATCATTGAATTTCCTGCACCTTTTTCTCTCGTTTCATTAAAAAGGCTCCAGAGGAAAGCTAACTTCCTACGGAGGTTTATCCCTAATTACAATGATTTTACCAAAGGATTAACTCTCCTGTTGAAAAAATGGGTCCCCTTCCATTGGAGCGAAGCTACTCAAAAATAGTTTGATGACCTAAAAGGTGTATTGGTTCAGGCCTCTCTTTTATACCCCTATGATTATCAACACGACTATTTCTTGTATATCATTTCTGCTATTTCTACGATAAAAATGGTGTTGGTCCAAGAAGATGATTTGAGTCGAAATCATAAATATATTGAAATAATATATAATCATGTAGAAAAGTTGGATTTGGTGGTCGTTCAATCTATAAAAAGGTTTCTCCATTACATCTTGCTTTGGAAAACTATGATCGTTTCAAATTGCAACATTATAACATATATACTGTCACATCAATTACTGGGAGGAAAATACTCAAAATGGATTTCTATTCTATAATATTTTTACTTGGATTTCATCAATTCCAATTCAAATAAATTCATATTTTTCATCTTGCTAATGTGTGACCTTCCTTCCCCTAATTTTGAATCTATATTTGAAGTTTCTATCCTTGAGAGTCGTTTTTTCTGATTTCATCATCTGGATCATGGTCTGGATATTTTATGATCTATCTCTATACCCATACTTTCTGACGCAATACCTCTCACTCTGAGCAGTGACATATTTGATACCAATCTCAAAATTACGTTATTATTAGTGACACCCTTTAACTTCATGGTATTGATACATTTTTACTGAGGTTCCTCACCCTTGGGGATGTTGATAAAATCCTTAATGATTGCCACTTGGGGGCATGCAGTGAGAATCTATCTGGTTAGACTACCAAGCATAATATCTTATGCATTGGTTTCTTTTGACCTATTATCTTTCACGACTACATTCTCTCCGTACAAAAGTGCCATGTGTGATGCATCTATGATCGTAATATCCATGCTACACCTACTCCATTGCATCCCATTGTCATTTTTGGTCCCTTCGCGAAATAGGTTATCAAATTTATAACATGTAACCCTCACTCAATTAGGGGGCATGGATATATCATTGTATTTGTAGAATACATTACTAGATGGGCTGAGGTGATGTCTACATATAACAATTCTAGCGAGATGACTACACATTTTTTCTTCAATCATGTTATTGCTAGGTTTGGTGTTCCAAAAGTGATAGTTATGGATCACAAAATGTATTTATGGAATCATATAATGACCAAACTGGCTTCTAATTTGGGAATTTCCCATGAAAATTCTACTCCCTACTATCCTCAGGCTAATGGGTAGGTTGAGACAATTAAAAAATTTCTTAAGACATTGTTTCAACGTATGGTAGGGGTCCACAAATCAGAATGGAACTTTCTTATTTATGCTACCTTGTGGGCATACCAAACCTCAGTTAGGATTGCTACCAGATTCACACACTTTCAGTTGTTCTATGGTCTTGAAGCAATCCTCCCCATAGAATGTGAAATTCCATCCTTAAATCTAGTTTTCAAATTTCTTCCTACAACGTTTCTAGAGTAGCAATGTCATTTACATCTGGCTTGATTAGATGAAACTTGGTGCGATGCTTCTTTAGCGAATGAAGCTCATAAAAGATGTGTTAAGATGCAATACGAAAATTATTTCAAGCCTCGTGTCTTCTCAGAAGGAGACCTGGTTCTCTTATATGACTAGGAGGCCAATAAGTTAGGTCCAGGAAAGTTCCAACCTATGTGCTTAGGTCCATACATTGTCAAGTGATTCCTTGCAAAAGGGGCCTATGAGTTAGTATAATTTGATGGAATTCCACTAGTGCAGCCTAGGAATGGGTTGTACCTCAAAAAATACTATGCTTGATCTCATGAGTATTAAAATTTGTACATATTGTCTATAGGATTGTTGAGTGTGTTTGTAGTGTAACTTTTCAGAGTTTCCCATGGTTTCTGTTAATCCCATTTATGATTTGTTTGCATATGTCGACATATCTCAAACTATATATTGGTTATGATGATGGTGCTAGTTGTATTAGTGGGAACTTATCTTCCGTAACGCAGGATATATTTTCTCCAAATGACAAGATACTTAGTATGCAAGGGATTTTCATTGGTTGCCCTACTAACAATATCGTTGAGTATAGCGTAGTGGTTGAGCTACTATCTGATGCTATTTCACATAGTATCTATTTCTTAGTCAATAGCCTTGAATCACAACTTGTAGTACTACAACTTTATAATGTCTATTTAGTTAGAAATCCTGTCATCCTTCACATGGTTTTGAGAGTACGTCTTCTATAAAGAAATTTCAATTTCATACGATAAAAACATATTTTTAGAAATCTAAAAACATTGGCAGATGCCCTAGCTAATTAAATTTTAGGTATACATTTGCGAAAAATGTAAATAAGTTTCAATTCACATAGCATCATATTGAAAGCATAATAGGAACTACACAACACTAAAAATATGTATATATATTAAGTTTGGTTTTACAAAAATTTGTGACCCAAGAAACATATGACTACATCGCCCATACAATAACTATATGCAAATATCTAAGTAGACAAATCAATGGTCCTTATGATAATATGACATTTCATGAGTTATATTGCATATTAAATGACCAATATGGTTAGGCACTCTGATAGTGTGTTGCTAAAGTCACATTGGAACTTGGTCAACCATGGTCTCATCAATCCCGTGCGTCAACCCCTTCAGGTCGTGCTCCACCTCTGATACGATCTTAGCTACCTAAAGATCTTGTAGCACATTCTATCCTGCCGCAACAACTAGTACTAGTTCCATTGCCTCCTCATGTGGTTGTTCCTTTCGACGAGGGAGATATGAAGCACCTACTAGTTGAAATGGTCTAATATTTACATAAAAAAATCAATAGTTTAGAGTCATAAACATTAAAAAACACAAAAAATTATAAAACTTCCAAAAACATAAATGGTTGAAATTTTTTACGTGAAGCATCCCATTGCTCACCCTCGGGAAGAATGATCTTTGGATCATCACAAAAATCCATTCATATGTAAGGATAATCACTGATCATAATGAATTGTCTACACAGAATTGAAAGAAGGTTAGTGATAATCTTATCATTGAGGAACCTACATGTCGGGATATATGATTTATCTAGATCCTCATTTATGGGGCCCTCAGGTCAATAGGAATGATTATAACATGTTGAAGTTAAAGTACTACCACCCACTCCAGAGAAAAAAAATCAATATCGAACCATAGCTAAAGTTATTTAACTTCCCCTCTCTTTCTTTATTCAGTTTTCACTTCATATTGACCAAAAATCCCTCACTCTAGTTGAATATTGTTGGATATAGACACTCCACCTTGTATTGCATGTATGATCGACATGCTACATGAAGTGTTGAGCTACCTTCCAATCTCACGATAATGAATAGGATTATTCTCAAAGGTAATTGGATTATATATATTATATTGATCTTTCCATCCCTATTTGGCTAGGCTCGAGGTCTGCAATAGGTAGTGTTGACTCGAGGGGTCCTGATCTAGGTTAGGAGGTTAAGGTTTTCCAACAAACCCCTATACTACTGGCCCTTTCGGCAGTGGCCTGCTTGGGAGGGCCAAAGTCTCACCCGAAATAGTATGTGAGGCTGTTAGAACTAGTTTTCTATACCCTGGGAGAGGGCAGGTAAGTCAGGCAGAGTTGCGTTCAACTTGAAAATTATCAGATCACATATTACAAAACCCAGATCTATCAGTTCCTCCACATCCACGTGTGCAATATCATGTATAATCGCAATGAATCATAGATATAGGAAAATAAGGAAACTATCGCAGTTATTCTTGAATCAAGTCTAATAAATAGATGCAGATCCACGATCAATGCAGCATAAACACATAGCACAGTTACTTGTGGAGCTCAATATAGAATTATGCATACCATAATAGATCTAGATCGTAGTATAAACACGTAACATAAGTATTTTCGTAGCTTAAATCAATGACACAGAGCATACATAAACAAATATCACAGATCCAATAGATTCAGAGATTTCAACAACTTTCCACATTCATTAATCCTTGAGTTCCTTTTACAATACCCAAAAACCCAACCTACACACATAGTAGTAGGGTCTACACACAGCAGGACTGAGGATCTCCGCGCACACAACTAGTCCTTTCCCCAAAAACCCAAACAGATCTACTAATTCGCAATTTTCACCAATATTAATCCTAGTCTATCTTACAACTCAAAAAGGTTCAACTACTTATACTATTTTAACTTATGTATAAAATGGTCTACAAACCATGGTTTATAGACTCTTGGTCTACCCTTAATCCACTTACAATGCATTAGGGGCTTTAACCCACCGCAAAACCCCTACGTTAGACTAAATATAATAAAAAAGATACAAAATGGACCAGTTTTGCAGCTCTTGTAGGAGACCCTGTTCCAACAGTCCCCCAACATAATCTTGTGACTCGTCCCAAGTCACTGTGGTGGTGGGGTCTCCCCCTGTTCCTGTATGGCTACTCCGGCCATAGAGTCATTTTATCCAATACATTTTGAGCCGGCTACCATTGATGTAGCCAGGGAACATATCTTTGCGCAGGCTATCAAGCCCAACCGCTCCACTATCCGTGATTTCCTTAACTGTGTAGGGACCAAGCCAATGCTGCCAGAACTTCCCGAGATGCTTTGCAAACTGGCTTTCGTACAAGAGGACAAATTGGCCTTCTATGAAATTTTTCTAGCGAATGTGTCGGTCATGCCAAGCTTTATCACGAGCCTTCTAGACTTGCTGATGGAAATTCACAATAAATCGATCTTCTTCGAAAGCCAGAAGCTGCGCTAATCACTTCTCCATGATGTCTGGTGCTGCCATTTTTGTAAATGATGCGATACATAAACTAGGAACAATATATTCCATGGGCATAACAGCTTCTTTAACATAAACCATCTCGAATGGGGTTTTTCTTGTTAACTTATTGCAGGTCATTCGATAGGCCCAAAGGATCGATGGGATGTGCATGTCCCAATCGCTGTGATCAGCATTGCATACCTTGGTCAGTGCTTGCTCCAAGATTTTATTAAAAGCTTCAACCACGCCATTCTCTTGGGGGTGATATGGTGTGCTCTTCGCATGATGGATCTGGAATTCCTTGGTCAAAGCTCGGATTGTTTCATAAACAATGTGCGTACCTCTGTCACTCATGAGAATCTTCGGACATCCAAATCTGGTCAGAATTTGTTCAAAAATAAATTGCGCAGTGGTATCTGCAGTACAATCCTTCACTACCTGTGCTTCCACCCACCTAGTTACATAATCGGTGGTCGTAAAAATATAGTGCTCCCGTCTTTTTTCCTGGGGGGTTGATAGGCCCAATGAAGTCGATGGCCCACTTATCAAATGCTTGTAGGGCTAATTGTGGTTTAAGGGGCATTTCATCTCTACGGGATGGCCTCACTATTCATTGGCACGTAGCACAGGCTTTATAATAGTTGTGGGCGTCAGTATGCAGGGTTGGCCACCATAACCCAACCCTCAAGATCTTTTGCGCCATTTCCTTCCCAGCGTAGTGACCTCCTGCTACTCTGTCATGAGCGTCGGTCAATATAGCATGACTTTCATGTTCCAGAACATATTGCCACAATACTTTATCTGGCCCCATCTTATATAAGTGTCCTACGATGAGGGTAAAATCTACTGCCCGAGTGACCAACTCTTTTTTCTGTTGTACAGAGTACTCTAGAGGTGTCATCATGGTAGTCAAGAACTGAATGATATCAGTGAAGTGTGCATATACTACCTTGATAGAAAATAGTTGCGTATCAGGCAATCCAACATCTAGGTCGGTTGGCTCCTTGCCACTCTCTATCCGGGAAAAGTGGTCCAACCCAGCATTCAGCTTGCCCAGCTTGACTATGATTTCAAATTCATATTCCTGAAAGAGAAGTAACCATCGACATATTCCCCCCCCCCCCCCCAACATAGGCTTATTGACCATACACTTTAAAGCTAAATGGTCTGTGATCATTTTGAAGTGACCTCCTGAAAATTAATGCCGATATTTCTGCAATGCGTAAACCATGGCCAGTCCCTCCCGCTTTGTGGTAGAGTAGTTGTGTTCTACTCTAGAGAGCTTCCTATTTCCAAAGGCAACTAGATGGTCAATATCTCCTTCCCCAAGCTACACAATGATAGCCCCGAGAGCAATGCCTGATGCATCAATGTGAACATGAAATACCTTCTCCCAATCTAGAAAGAAGAGGATAGGTGTTGAGACCATCTTTTCCTTTAGTAGTTTGAAGCTCTTTTGGCATTCATCATTCCAAAATAATGAAATATCTTGAGAAATTTTTCCATAGGGGAAGTAATCATCACATAGCCTTGAATGAATTTCCTGTACTAGCCCATGTGTCCAAGGATCGAGCGTAGCAGTTTCTCCGTGGTTGATATTGGAAAATTTATGATAACTGTGATTTTGGCTAGATCTACCATTAGTCCTTACCGACAAACTATGTAGCCAAGCAAGATTCTGAAGGGGATGCAGAAGATAAAATTCTTGATATTTAGGGAAATACGGTGTTTTTGGCAAGCATCCAACATCATGCACAGGTTTGAGACGTGTTCCTTGACTAGGCTGAAGATATTCCAATCATCGAAATATACCTCGAGGAACTTGTGAATGAAGTCTTTGAATACTGCGACCACGACCCATGAAAAGATAGTAGGGGAATTTTTGAGGTGAAACAGTATGAAAGTATCCTGAAAATATCCCCACTCAATGGAAAACGTGGTTTTGCTGTGGTCCTCATGTGTAATTCCTTCCTGATGGTATCCTGAGAACCCGTACGTGAACAAGTACGCTTCCTGTCCTCCCACGCTGTCTAAAATTTTTTCTGATAACGTGCTGGGAATGGATCATGAACGCAGGCATCATTTAACTTGCGTAGGTATACACAGATCTGAATCTCTCCCTTAGTTTTTTTCTCCTGAACCACTATTGGACTGACCCTATCAGACTGTTCAATAGGTTTGATGATACTTGCAGCAATCATTTTATCGAGCTCATCCTTGACCTCCTGCTTATAGTTGGGGTTCAAAGGTCGTTGCTTTATGGGCCGCGCATTGGGTTTGAGAGTGATATGCATGACCCCTAAGTCCCCTATGATCCCCTTTAGCTTGGAAAACTTTGTAGGGAACAAATCTTGATATTCCGTCAAAAATTCAACCACTTTACCTACTATATTATTATCCCATTAGTCCCCGATCTTATCCAACTTAGGGTGCTCTTTCGTCCCAATGTTTACTTCGCATAGCTTGAGAGGCTTAGTGACATCTACATCCTTTTAGTGGAGGTCCTTCAATGGCACGATCTCCTTCCAACTCCACGATAGAGACAGACCGCAGATCATCTTCACCTTCCTCTTTTTCCAAGCTGTGGCAGTTGAAAATATCCTGCATCTACGTTTCCCATGTCGGTGTCCCGAATGCTGTAGAAGAGCTGGCCTTTCCAAACACAAATGTGTCTGTCCTATAGAGATTCTTCAAGTACATTAGAACCCCCTATCAGTTCGAATATTCCGATAAATTCATTCCTCAAAGTCTCCTAGTGGGTGGGTGCACTGATGTAGCTCCGCATATAGGTACCAAGCAGTAGGGATTTCACCCAACACATGAGTAAATAAGTGAACCCACTCTCCTATAGTTCGGTCGCCCCATGCCTCCATCCATGCATCCACGTGTTCACATGGATCCCCTGGGCCAAGGAACAGCTTGAATCGTACCTCTTCCGGGGTCTCAAATCATAGGAGCATCATGCCCTGATAATCCTCCCACTCCGGGAATGCTTCCTTATCCGTCTCCCACCATCGTGCAGGGGTTGCATGCATTGCTAGGTTAAGGGCCTATTGCCTTCTTTCCCTGGGAACCTCGGCTTCGAATGCCCACTGAAATTCCCTAACATTACTAGAACCATCAAAATAAGGTAAATATCTTTCCTCTGAGGAGATGCAGCGAAAGTTATTCATGATCTAAAGACATCTTGGTGCAAAGACATCATGTAATCGGTTTTTCCAGTTCTCCATCTCCCCATGAGAGTCAGAGAAACATTGGCTATCATTTTCCCAGCAGAGTACCCCCTCTACCATGGTGTTGATCCAATATTCATCTCACACAATTAACTTATGGATGTGATCTACATCCTCTTCGTCACACACTGGTTCTGTGTATCATTCACCCTCCGCTAGAGCTAATGGTACTATTACTCTTGTATCGTTATTCTCGAATACCATGCTTCTCTTCTTTAGGTTAATGATGCCTCCGATATCGATGGGCCAATCCAAGCCTAGGAGAATAGGGTATGGGTATGTATCTTCAACAATCTGAATCACTTCAAAGTCAGCCCACACCTTAACCCCTACGATATCCATCACAATATTTGATAGTCTTCCCAATGGAATGATCTTCTATTGATTTGCCATATGCAACTGGATAGTGGACCATTCCAACTTAGGTTCCCCCATGCATTGCAAAGTTTGTTTAGGTAATACATTCACATTCTACACTAAGTCCAAAATAACCTGATCCATATCGTAATCACCGACCTGCGCAGTCAACCGCATCTCCCTGCTGGTGCGTTTATTATACCTATAAATTTTATGTACATCGTTCACTTTTGGAGGGAGGATATGTCATGTTTTGCAGCTATCTATCAATGCCTAAAGATTTTCCAAAGACCTCGGGTTGCGCATTAGTTTCATACATGCTTGTTAAAAGGTTTTTACCTCCTCATCTACCTTGAGGTCCTCAGGCGGCTGCAAAGTAGATGCCTCTGCCTCGGCAAAGTCCTTGCGAGCTACGATACATGTTTCTTTCTCCTTTTTTAGATCCAAACCTTCCTATTTGCTAACTACTGGTCAGATCAAAGGCTTGGTTTCAGTTTCCTCCCCAGGCTCCTCAGTGGCCATCTGACTGTGTGTTATGACATTTACACTTGGATCTTTGTCTCGTAGTTTTGCATTAACCCTCTGCACATTCTGCGTAGGTGTTGGATGCTTTTCCTGCATCTTCACTATCAAGACTGGACATTCTTCAATCACATGGTCCAGCTGCCTACAATACTGGCAGGTCTGTCTTGTGGGGTTGGGACAGTCCCTAGAAAATTTCCCTACCTCTCCACAGTTATAACAGATGAGTTTCCCTCGTCCTCGACCTGCGCTTCCACCTCTTCCGCCTCCCTTGCCCCTTGCTGGGGAGCCCCTTGCACTCGAGAGAGATCTGGGTGAGGATGGGTCCGACTGCACCCTATAGAGATTCCCTCGATCAATCATCAAAGCATACATCTGACAGTTTTGTTCATCATGTCCTACCAACATGCAAAAATTTCACCATTGTTGTTTTACTTCTGGGACGTACACAACAAGGTGGGGATAGTGGTTTTTGTCGTGCAGCCCTGCAATGCGGAAATCATAGCACCACAGTGCCGGCCCACTTGGTCTTGCCACTTCCCTGGGATGCAGTGGAATAGGTCCTCCAGCCTGCATGTTGTCTATTAACAGTGGGCAGTTATCCTTGGTGTGACCATTCGTCTGGCAACGTATGCACCATCTTTCCAGGCTAGCCTCTGCGCCTCACTCCTTTCACAGGTTCTGGATCTCCATGTGCATCGACTCCAGTTGTCCTTGGATATGCTGGATGCCTAGTTGGGTATCGTATATAGGCATAACTTCTAACTTCATAGCTACCTCTAGGGCTTTTTCTGGTGATTCAAAAGTTTGGTGACCCATAGGTATGCGCAGGTGAGGCAGCAACATAGCAATGAACCAATCTGTGTGATGTTTGTCGTCGTACTAAAATCTTGCTTCCCTAATCACCTTCTTTAGCCACTGATCTACCTCCCATACAGATTCAGAAGGCCCTTGCTTGAAATCTTTTATATCGACCACTATTTGAGAATACGACTTAGGCTTCTTGAAAAAAAAATTAAGGTGTTCTTGACCTCTTCGATGATTGAGTTTGCATGTTGTCTGATGTATCCCATGTACCAATCCAAAGCTCTTCCTTCAAATGCAAGGGATAGCTATGCCCTCTTCACCACGTCACTAGCTACGTTCTGCACAGTCCACAACGATTCTGTGACAAACCAGAACTACTCCATGTCCTCGTCTCCCACACCCTTAAAGGTAGGTAATTTCATGTGCGCAGCCATGTCATCTTCTGGTGGTGGAGGTGTAGGTGAATTATTACCCCTACACTAGTTTGAAAGTGGTGTGGCTGGAGGATTCAGCGTAGCTGCTTTTCTTACCAGACTATAGATAGATCTACCTCCTTCTAGGTTGGTCCAATAGTATTTGCTACTTGGCGTCTTACTCTTGTCCAGATCAGAGGTCATTCAGTCAGTGTGGCTACAGAGAATACTTTTTTCGCACAGTAGTAGCTTAATCAGCAATGGTAAAGCCTTCAGAAACTTACCCCTAAATACTTTTAATAATATTTACTCTGCTTCGGAGTAGGTGACGAATTTATCAATAGAAAATTTCGTCACGAATTCCCCTAAGATTTTTTCCACCCAGTGATATATGGTGCAAGTGATGGTGTTATCATAATTCTCTAACCACTAGATATATTTTGGGGTCCACTATGTGACCCGCTCGTCCTTCCAACACTTATGAAATTCGACCAACCTTGTGAGCCACTCTTGGAGCCCGATCGCAATGGTTACAAAAAAGATCTCATAGATATCTGTGAAAATATACCTATTTTTCCACTTTTCGATGCTCAATCTCTTACTGTGGTTTTCTTGCATTGCGAATTCCTAAACTTGTCATTCGAACCATTCATCAATTTCTTTTCTTTCGTGTTTCTAGTACGGCCTTGGCATTACTCGATCCTTCTCTGAAAATGCTCCCAGTCCTGGTAATGGAACCATTTGTTGGATTGAGGGGTCTTGACCTAGTTTCAGAGGTTAAGGTTTGCCTAAAAACCTCTATACTATTGGCCCTTTCGCCAGTGGCCTACTTGCAGAGGCCAAAGTCTCACCCGAAGTAGTATGGGACGGTGCTAAAACCGGGTTTCTACACCCCGAGAGAGGGAAGGTAATTCAGGAAGAGCTACGTTCAACTTGAAAATAATTAGACCACATATTACAAAACCTAGATATATCAGTTCCTCCGCATCCACGTGCACAATATCATTTATAACCGCAACGAATCACAAATATAGGAAAATAAGGCAACTATCATAGCTATTCTTGCATCAAGTCTAATAAATAGTTTCAAATCAATGGTCAATGCAGCATAAACACATAGCATAGTTACTTGCGGAGCTCAATATATAATTATTCATACCATAATAGATCTATATTGTAGTATAAACATGTAACACAAGTATTTTCTCAGCTCAAATCAATGAAACAGAGCATACATAAATAGATATCACAGATCCAATAGATTCAGAGATTTCAATATCCTTTCGCATTCATTAATCCATTAGTTCCTTTAACAATACCCAAAAACCCAACCTGAGCACACAATAGGACTGAGGATCTCCTCACACACAGCCAGCAGGAGTCCTTTCCCCCAAAAAACAAACATATCTACTAATTTGAAATTCGCATCAATCTTAATCCAAGTCTATCTTACAACTCAAAAAGGTTCAACTACTTATACTATTTTAGCCTACGCATCCAATGGCCCACAAACCGTGGTTTACGGACTCTTGGTCTACCCTTGGCCCACTTACAATGCATTAGGGGATTTGACCCACCCCAAAACTCCTGCATTAGACTAAATATAATCAAAAATATACAAAATGGACTAGTTTCGCAGCTCTTGTAGGAGACCCTGTTCCAACACGTAGCAATATAACCCTTCACTGTCTCCCCACCAATTATCCCACCTAGGAGAAATATGGGGACACCCCTCCTTGATAAACATGTTATAATGTATATATATTCTACCTTTATTTCAAGAAGATGTTCCCAAAACTTAAATTCTTTTGCCTGAACATCCCATGAATGAACAAGATATTTCAATAATTCGATATGTTGGCTCATACCATCAAGCCAAAATAATTTTAGCAATCCACTTTTTTCCAGTTCCTGGATGGTAGCAAGATCGTTTGTTGCATTTAAATATTTTTCTTCATGTTATCTTTCTCTCCAAATGAATTCCATTTTGTGCTAATGAACACCTGAAACACCAACAAGGGATTCATGAGGCTCCTTTTCATGTAAAACACTTCACAAAAACTGAGGGAAAATTGATAAATAACTTAGCATTTTTCACCCAATGTGCCCCAGTAGTGCATGATAGAGTGTTGCACCTCTCCCATCAGTGATAGCCTGCCTAGCTGTAATTCATATTTCAATTCTGGTGGGGTGTGTTGGTCCTAGGGTGTGTTTTTGGAACCCCAAGTCCCTTAGAACCTAAAAAATCTTGCATGAAATCACAAAAATGAGTTGAGGAGAAGGGTTTTAGCTCTTACCTAGAAGCAACAATTCTCAAAGTGGTCCACTGGATTGGTCGCAGTTAGCTACATAAGATCAAGGGAAAAATTGCTCAGAATTCTCACCGTTGAAGGTAAATGTGAAATGGTGAAATTTAATAGTAATTTTGAGTATTTATGGTCATTTCTTGCATTATTTTATTCATATTTTATGTTTTGACGTATATTAGCTTCATTTTTACTATGAAACATGTATTTTTAATTCTTTTTGTGATATTTTGAGCAGCTCCACAGTTGTTAACATATTTTTAGCATGCTTTAAATAGGTTATTTGGACCAAGGAGTATAATTTTTTCTCCTTTTTAGGCTCTGTAAACCTACGAAAAAGGAACCCCTTAGAGTCCTCTTTCATCTCTTTTCAAAATAAAAAAAATATGAAAATATTATTGAGAACTTTTCTTTTCAAACTCGTAAACTAAATGAAAATATGTCTATTTAGTATAAGTTTAACCCTTTTCTAGAGTGAGATAGACTATTTATAGAAAAGGAATATCTTAGTCGAACATGGTTAGGATGTTCTCTTGAATATTTTTTTCTATGTTTTTAGACTCATGGGACTGTTTATGAAAAGGGACATTTGGAATTCTCTTTTTTGCCTCTTTTTCAAACTCTCTAAACATGAAAAATATGTCGAGTTTTACCTTCACTGAACTCGTTACAACATCAAACAAGGATAGACTTTTTCAATAAGACAAGTTTGAGCCACTGCTTCTCAAGGTTAATTAAATATATTAGGAGGGATTCATTTGAAGGGTGAAATTACATATCAGGAATATTTTATCCTCCTCAAGATTGTTAAAAAATAAAGAGGTACTGACCAGTATGGTTGGGGAAATTGTGAAAATAGGGTACTCCATTTGCTAACAACAACGAGTTGCTCTTAAACATTACACTCTTCCACTTCATCTCTGTTGTTGTTGGGTTGGGTAATTTTATTGTCTTTCGATTCATCATACCTTTTCAAATCCTCCATTTCAGTTTTTGGTAAATGTTACCAACTCCATTTAGTGTAGTCTTTGCGTTCAAAGGAATTATTTTTGTTGATATTCGTTACACTCATCTTAAGCCTTCATTCCATGTTTGCCTTTTCTGATCCAGTTCTATATCAACATCTTTATGTCTCAATCATGATACCCATTTTGTGTCATTGATGTGGGATATATCAAGGCCCTCCGACGATGAGTTGCTTCCTGTATACATCAGCACATTATCTAGGAAGTTGACTTAGAAACAACCCTTTGGTACCTTGGTTCTTGCTTACATAAATGGAAAGTTTCCTAGCTCTATGTGATAGGTTTACATCATTTTCCTTCAACCAAAATATTATGTGTGGTCTTTGACATCAACTCATTTATTCGCATCATAATTATTGTACTGTAGTACCTTGAGAGCGATTAACATCCTTAGTGATTTCTCTTGCGTTTGTGAATTGCTTACATCATGGGCCAATAATCATATGGTGTATACCATGTTTGAACTCTGTTCATTCATTCACGTGGTTAGACTCGTATATTTGTTCGTCGTGTGAAGGAGATAGAACACATTGGATCTAGTTTCATCCATCCGGGCTACGATTTTGGGAGTTATACATAGACTACAATGTATCATGGCCATGATCATACAGACATTCATCTAGTCATGGGTCCACTTATTTTCATATTTGGACATGTATTTTGATAATTTTACATGTTATTTTATATTATGTGTTGAGTATGGGTATGCCTCCATCAACAAAAAAATGACATGATATAAATGTATTGTAGCAGATGAATCTCACTAATTTTTCTTGATCTCATCTTGTTACAAGGTAAAGCACTTCAGTCATCAGTCATCATTCCAAACTTTATGCTTTAGAGGGAAATTTGTTATAGGCCATTTTTTCACATCCGATCAATAGGCCTCCTAATGGGATGAATCAACATCCTATTGCCCCTTCTCATTATCATTGCACAAACACCTAAGCATACATCTTTCATTCCCCAGAGTTTATGCCTGAAACTACATCATCTGAGCTAGTTATAGGACCAATGCTCCCTAGCCTCTTGTTAGAAAACATTCACCTAGAGGTTTCTCCACTCTGGCTTGCATTGATAACCTATAGGTTGCTCCCCTTTTCACCTGCATTGGTTCTAGAAATTCAGGAAAAAGAGAGAAATTCCAAAAGCTTCCTCTTCTAGAAGCTTCCATAATTTCTTATAACCATTTACCTTAGATAAAACATTTAGATCCTATCTTATCCTTTTTTATGGTTTCCATCCTATATCCTTTTATCCCATCCTCTCATCAAATATGGTCCTAAAACCTTAGATTGGTAATTGGATAAGAACTCCTAACTTACTTCACTCTTCTATATATTTAGAGCCTTCCATATTCAAGAGGTCAAATTTTGGAGACTAATTCTACCCTTATGCTACTGTTGTGAAAGGTTTCATTTCATGTATTCATAGTGATTTTAGGTGCACATTGTCAGAAGGAAAGGACAAGTTAGCCTAGAGGAGATCTTCTACAAGATCAATGCCTATTTATGGTTGTAAATCCTTCAATTTATATTAATGCAAACAATTATTTGTTTTCGTGTATATCATGTTTCCATTTCATGTATTTCAATAGCATTTTTGTTTATTGAATAGAATACTTATATGATATTATATAGCTCACATAGTTTCGTGCCTTTTCTTATCTCGTTGTGTAGGTTCTAATTTTGGAAATCAGAGCTGGAATTGAAGCATTCAAGCTGAAGAAGGAACACAGCATGTGATGGATTCCAGGTAGGATTAATTCCATAATATATTTACTTTATGGAAAGCATTGGCTTCCTTGTCTCTTTGTTGTTTTAGGTTAGCCACCAAACCTAAGGGAGAAAATTTTGTCTGCAATCGTAAATCCTACATAAGAAATATGTGATATGTGATTGGAAGTGATGAAGGAGAAAACCGTCCCCTTTACTGTAATGCATTGAAGAGAAAGGCTTGTGGTCTCTCAAATGCACAAAATTACATTGAGAACAAATTTATAAGGACACAATTGAAGAGAATAGGGATTTGGCTCTCGTTGGTTTGGTCTCTAGCTCTCACAATCTCTCTTTTTGATTATGTTCACTTGAGTTCTCTCCTGGGAAATATCATTCTCCTTTATGAGTGCACTAAGTTGATTTCTAAATAATATGGGTGTTTTTGGGAAATTGGCGTAGAAGAGATAGTGTTTTTTGAGCTAGTATATTGAGACCCGTGCATGAGGTACACCAATCCAATGAATTGCATCAAATTTCCTATGAATATTGTGCACATTCTATGAAGTAGTGGAAAGAGTAGTTCCACCCTTTGTGCATTCAATATTATAGACCAGTACCTTGAAGGATTTACCTTACATATTCATGAGTTAAATCCTTGTGAATTGTGGGTGAATCCCATGTGAAATTTGTGTGATGCCACTAGAGTGTGTTGTCTAAGTTTGTGTGGATTAGTGCAAGGCCCCATTAAATATTGAATCATTTTGGTGCTTTTTGTAAAGTTCATAAACCACTTTGACAGGTAATTATGAGGCATTATGGCGATTTTTGAGTAGCTGGTAAACCAGCTAGACAATGGAAATAAATCCCTTGTTCTGCTTGCTATGAAACGACAATTTATAGACTACTTGGATAGTGGATTTCAACTCTTCAAACTAAGGAATACCCCATTTGTTAGTATGAATATTTAAGGGTAGAAAAAAAGAATAACAAACAACCCTAACAGCAAAGATGGCTGCCAATATCCTCAGATCTGCAGTTAGGTGATCGAGATAAATGCTGCAAAAATATAGATCTATTCATTAGAAGACATTAAGAAGTAGAAAAAAACAAGATTTACTCCATGCATCCAATATACAAGATAGGAATATGTTGAACAAATTTTGTATTAATGGCACCTGGGAGGAAAAAAAAAGAGGGTGTTCCCTATTCTCCTCAATGGTATGGGTTCTTGTAAGTCCTCGGCACTTTAGATCTAAAATTCCTCTCTCTTGATGGTGTAGAAAACCCAGACAAAAATGGTAGAAAAATATGACTAGGATGGTGGATCAATAGTCTGATCAAAAGTATAGATCCAAAGTGACCTTTAGGCGACAAAAGGTGGTAAATGAATGGGAAAACCCTTCTATTTATAATAAAATATTGAGTTAGTCTAGATATTGGTGCATAGTTAAAATAGTATTAACCAAATCAAGATCCAACTTTCATGGAATATTTTATTATATTTATTGGAGGGAAAATGAATTTGACTTAGGTAAAATCCCTTTATTTGTAAATAATAAATAAAAAAATGATTTATTTATCATTTTAAGGATGTGGTTGAATAATAATCAAATAAATAATGATTTATTTAATTATTTAAGGGTGATTTATTCATATTCAACAAATAATATTATTTAAATAAGGTTTAAATAATTATTCTTAGGAAATAATAAGATAAATAATGATTTATCTAATTAATTTCCCTATTTTGGGTTAAATTTAACCAGGAATATTAATTAAACTGTTGTTTAACTAATTATTCCTTGAGTAAAATCAAAAAAATGTAGATTTATTTAATATTTCCTTATGGGGTTTCCTGTTTAGACCATAAACAACTTAATAAAGGTGGTTTACTAAGTTATTTTTCATAGTGAATGCAATTTTACTTAGGGTAAAATTGGTCTTACATGGTGTACTTGGGTCCATCTAATAACAATAGGTTAGATGACCAAAAAAATGGTGTAACACCATCTAACCTTTCGGTGACCCCATGTGAATTAACTTAGAGGAAATAGTGGGTCACTATTTTTATAGGCCATTTTTTCACATCCAGATATTAGGCCTCTTAATGGGATAAATCAACATCCTATTACCCATTTTCAACATCTTTTCACAAAACCCTAAGTGTACCTCCTTCATTTCCTAGAATTTCTACCTGATACCACCTCATCTAAGCTAGTTTTAGCACCAACAATCCATGAAATTACTTTGGACATCATTCACCTATAGTTTGCATCATTGTGGCCATCATTGACCACCTACAGGTTGCTCTCCTTTGTACCTACGTCGGTTCTAAAATTTCATGAAAAATAGAGAATTTCTAGGAGCTTCTTCTTCTAGAAGCTTCTAGAATTTGTTACAACCATTTACCTAGGATGAAGCTTTTGAATCCTATCTCACCCTTATTTGAAGTTTCCATCCCTTATCCTTTAATCCCATCCTTCCATTAAAGGTGGATATAAAACCCTAAATTGGTAATTGGATAAGAACTCCGAACTTACCCCACTCCACTATATATTTACCATACTACCTATGAAAGGGAGGATGGTGGGCTGGTGGATTCTACCCTTATGCTAATGAGGTGAGAGATTAACATTCATGCATTTAGGGTGATTGAAGGTGCATATTGTGACAACGAAAGGACAATTTAACAGCTTGGAGGAGCTTCTCTACAAGATCAACACCTATTTATGGTTGCAATCTCCTTCCATTTATATTAATGCAAAGATTTATATGTTTTCCTAGATGTCATTTTCGAAATTTAACTTATTTCAATACCATGTTGATCTATTGAATAGAGTACTTAGATGATACTTCATAGATATTGTAGTTTCTTAGCTTGTGTTATCTCACTATGCAATTTATAATTTTGGAAATCGAAGCTGGAATTGGAGTATCCAAGCTGAAGAAGGAACAAAGTGTGTGATGAATTTTAGGTAGGTTTCATTCCATCATCTACTTACTTTAAGGAAAGCATTGGGTTCCTTGTTATTCTTTTATTCTAGGTTTACCATCGAACCTAGGGGAGATGATGTTTTCCACAATCGTAAATCCCACATAACAAATTGGTGACTTCATTGGGGAATGGTGTATTCCCTCAGTGGTCTTCCTTGTCCTTTGTGTTTGCTTACCTCCTTTATAGAAATTTTCTACTTTCATCAATTAAGAGCAGACCTAGGAAGTGATTTTGTTCAGCCATTTTTGCAATTTTTGTTTCAAAAACCTCTTTCCCAGGACCAACGCTCCCCTGGTGCCTCTAAAAGAGTGTTTCACCTCACTTAGGCACACTCCAACCCAATGTTTTAGAGCACCAGTGCCTCCTCCACACCAGCGTTGATATTTTTTTTTTGACAAATTGTTCCTTTGTTTCTAAGTGTCTCTTTGATTAGCATACTTCCAACTAACCTTCCCTGAGCCTTGAGTGTCTTGTAGTCTTCCTTAAGCCTCCATTTGGTTTGCATTTGTGTTTTATTTCCTTTGGAAATAATTGGTTTTTATTTTTATTTGTTCTTATCATTTGGTCATTTGAAAACTAATTTTTTTTAGTCATTGATTGGTTGGATGAATTGGTCTTCTAGTCCTCATTATAGAAAGTGCATTTGAATCAGTGATTAAACATTTTCATCTTCGTTTTCTTCATTTTGAAAATTAAGTGTGGTGAAAAGAAAAAAATTTCATTTACCATTTAGGGTTTTGTATGTGAATTAGAGTAGGAACAACTACATCGAATGTAAATTGTATATTGCATATCGTTTGATGCATATTGACGATTTCTTCCCTTCCTTAGATATATTTTCATTGAAAGAGAAATATTTTCATTTGTCATGCTAGATATTCATTTTAGGGATACTCAAGTGAGATTCGTGGTGAGCCCTGAAACTAAAACTTAATCAAATATAAATAGTAAAATTTATCGAATCAACCTAAGGTGCATTTGTAACATTAAGAAAAACACATAGAGGGTCTAGGCTGGAGACGTGTTATGGCGTCATTAAACGCAGGAGATGTATTTGATTTAAAACGTTACATATCGGGGGTGATTTCTCATTCCACGTATGTGAGTGTATAGGAGAATACTCCATGTACCTTTGGGTATATTCAAATATGCTCCACGCACGAAAATTATAAAGAAATTCTCTCATCAAATGGTTACACATTAGACACCACTACTACATATTGCACTCCCACGTATAGTAGAGTATATTTTTTGATTCCCTTATAGGGTGTTATCCATCCATAGGTAACTGAGTTTGTCACCTTGTATAGCATGATACACCAAACATAATATTAAGGGAGATTGGTTGTCATACGTTAAGTACTTGGTTTACCAAGGTGTATATTGAACTTCACATTTTCTTGGCAATCATTTATGCCTAGATTTCCCTCTTTTTTATTTATTTCTTGTTGTGTTAATAAAATTTATTGTGAAACATGGAAGAAAAAAATTTCCTACCCTTTCATTCACGTAGAATGAAAAATAAGCCTCCACTTCCACCATACACTACTCTTGGTTTGAGAACCATAAGAAGCAGCAAACTACCGAATCGGGAACATCATGAACCACTTTTGGACCTCTTCTTGATATTCATCTGATAGAAACCTCTATCCCTTTAAGTTCCTAGCCTAAGATCACATTTCTTGACGCCGATACTGAAAAAATCGAAACTAAAGTCCCTACAACTTTGTTACCTGAGGTTGTTGAACCTAAATTTCCCATGTTAGACATTTTGATTCCTAAGGTTTTTGATCCTATGGAGCCTAAAATATTAACACCTATCACTTTAGGTCCTTCCTCTTCTCTTCCTTTTTCTTAGTCGAAACCTATATATCTTGGACCTGACACTAAACCCCTTCCACCCGGACTTGTGATTCTTGAGGAGATACTTCAAGAAGAGCCTCATCCTTATACTCCTACACATTGGGAAGGAATTTATTTTTATCAAACCAAGCCTTTTCCTCTTCAAACTCATAAAAAAACTCCTTTACCTGATTCTTTGGACTCGTGCATGGATTTCTCATAGAAATATTAAACATAGTAGTTAACCATGACTCAAATTGATCCAAATTTTCAAACCATGGTAGAGACATCAAACGTTTCCTATACATGTATGTTTGCAGCATCACCAGAGACACATCTATAAGGTGCTTCTTCTACCCCACCATGTTATCGGTCTTTATCTGGTACCCTTTCTAGTGTGGATTCCAATCCTTGGTCCTCTCCTATGTCATCCAATATGGGAATATCATATGATACTTCTCTTACGAGTGCCACATAGTGTACTCCTTCTCCTCCTCTTCTTACACCTACGGTTGAGCAGCAGGTTGTCCCTTACATCAGTGGGAAAGGTTACCTTCAATAGCCAAATTCTCCTTATGTTGGGTATCCGCTATCTAGGTTAAATTTTCCTCCACCATCTCCTCCTACTTTGGTAGGGGCGAAACTTGTTGTTGGTACACCTAAAATTGGTAACTAGCCTCATTAGTGTCCTCCTTATCCTAGAATAGATACCAGTGTTTGGAAACCTACTTTTTCTGTTCAACCTAGTTCATATTGGGACCAATTATTGACTCATCAACTTGCACTATCTTCTCAAATTGTTATCAATCCATCAGCACTCAAACAAGATAAAATGCATGTGATCCAACCTTTACAGGTTTTCATTGCATCTCAATCTATTCCAATGGTATCTGAAACATCCCAAGCCCCACTTACCTAGCCAATACAAGGTACCTCAGACTCTCAACCTCTTGTACAGGGTACCCATCAGGTTTATATATGACAACTTATTCATAGTATGGTGCAATCCCAACACAACCCACCTTATCACGGGACACTGCAAAACCCCATCAAGTACTAGTAAGGTCCATATCAAGTGCCTTTTCATGGCTAAAAAATCAAAACCCAACCATTATAGCAGCATTATCATAATCCTGGTACTAGGCATCAAGGCCACTTTTATACTAGTTATTAGAATCCTCATTATCCTAGTACCCAAGTTCCTTATTAGTAGAATCCCCCTTATCTGAGAATGTAAGTGTCTGGTGCTCAAGCTATTCCATCATATATGGGTCATCCTCCACTCGAATTTAACCAATATTTTCCTTTTGTGGCCACTCTCAAATTTCCATAGTTAACTCGGATTACTAATTATCCCATCCCTCATTCACCATGGTGACCCATTATTCCCACTAAATTTCCTTCGGATATGCAAAAATTCATTAGGAATCTAGGAGAAGACCCGTTAACAAATTTCATACCTTATCATATTTGGTGCTCTTCGAACTCCCTTAATTATGGTTCCATTCGACTCCATCTTTTCCAAATAATGCTTATATGTACCAAAACTAAATAGTATGTCAAGTTACCTTGATGGAAGGCTAACCCGCCAAACCCACTATATACCCACAATCTTCACTCTCTTGTGCATATGAAATGCAATTCAAGTTTTACCTCAAATAATTTTAAGTCTGGGTAGTTTACAAATATGTGGAGGTACCTCTCCTCATTTACTAGTTATAAAACCAACCAACCCAGAATCCTCACCTATATGCGGAAGCTTATAAATTTAAATCAAATATATGGTTATAAAACCATAATTTAAAACCCATATTATGACTTTTAAATCATCTATTCGAAATTCAAATAACCCACCTATAGGCTTCCCCTTGCTTTATGGAATTTAGAATGCATTTATTTGGTTTGGATAAAACCCAGCTCACATAAAAATCCAACCCATCTAAACATATGTTCATGGCTTGTCATTTCACATCTACCATAATATATTAACATATATTACATCCTCCATTCAATTGTTAAGAAACCTTATAAATAATCCTTGACTTATATTTAAAACCCAAGCGATAACATATGTAAATGTCCTCAGGGCCCAAAAATTACCATTAACATACCAAACATAATATTTATCAACGCCCCAATAAAAATGTTATAAAACACTTAATAAGCCTTGGACTTTATCTTAAGAACCCAGAAAATATTACAGTCCATTTGAGTCCCACTGCACTCAATGTACTTACGTTAATAAACCCGCAACTTCAAGTGCGAACGCCCTTGGATCTTTCACAAGTCTGATCCAACGGAAATCACTTTATTTAACCGTGGAAATTTAACTTAAAAAAAAGTGTGAAATAGGCATTATTTGAATAGCACTCCAAGCTACATGTCATTCAAAGACCAATATCACGTTTTTTTTTCAGGAATACCCCTTACCATTCAAAAACTATGCGAGATTGCCGGTTTTTGGTTTTGAAACCACCATTACTGTTCAATGCTTCTCCGGTTCCACTCCTTACCTTCATGGTTCCGCTTTCATTATTTCGACAACCTATTGTCCATGGTTCTACTTTAAATCCTTTATTCAGCATTACTGAAATTGAGCCATCGCTTAACTTGACTGATAGCACTGTGACTCTTACTCCATCATTCTGCGTCCATAATACCAACCATTTTCACAGCACCGTCAAAAATTCTACACCTTCAATTCACTCTACATTATTTCAATTCAAGCATATAACAACGTTGTCTTCCATGCGTTTGTTCAAGGTTCGAACAGACCAGCGTCCCAATCAAATTGACAAACCCGAAAATTAACTCTTGGCAATTACTTATTGCTCAATGGACCATCAGTTTCTCCCTCGAAGATCTATTTCCAAGATTTGTGCTTTCGTTAATGTGTCCATAACAGATTATGAATCTCTTCATTAAAATGCTTCCTATAAAACCATTTAATTTGTTTCTGCATTGTAGATATTTAATTGCACAACAGAATTCAATATAACCCTCAATTTTACTTCAACCGTGGATATAAATTGCAAAAATTAAAACATGCGCTATGTCTAAGTTTTAGAAAACTGAGTCCACGCTTTGATGAAATCGATCCATTCTGTGATCGATTTACCCAATTTCAAAATCCAAATTAAATGTATAGTCTTGGATAATCAATCTATATTGTAACCAATTTCATTCACACACCACATAACTTAGGAATGAAACATAATCTCAAAAATTAAGTTCTGCATTAACACACACAGTACTTACATCAAAATCTTCCTCCTTGTCCTGATTTTCAACCAATGGCCACATCCTATACTTTTCCCAAAGGCTTACGAGCAAAACCCCTGCTTCTATTTTAATAAATCTCCACTCTATCCCTTCATGCCTTTCAGGCTTACATTTATACAAAATAAAAATGAATCGATTCAGCTCCTTGAATAACTCAACAAAGCTCTTAAAATTCTCAATTTCCTAAATCTAGACCAAATCCCTACATTTTCTGAAACTGACTCTAATCCACTCCTAAATCTAAACTGTCTCTTCACATACCTGACTAGTCAAATTCCCTCATGTCCTCTAATGGTTCGAGAACATTTACAATTCCTCACTATTTTATTCAAATTACTAATAACTACATGGGAATCTAGAAACATAAGACCCCCCTATGCCTTAAAAAAAATACAAAGTATTTCTTGAGCCTAATGCACCTGCATCAGACTCCTAAGGTTAAAATTGATCATGATCCCCTGATCATGTGCCTTCAGTCCTTGTCTTCCTGGATCCCATACTTTGCTTTGCTGTTGTCCATCAGGTGCATTATTCTTCAATTGCATTTCTCCATGTTTCCATATCTTGTTCTACAATTTGCCTCCAACTATGCTTTCACATTATGCTCTTGTTTTTCCTTTGCTAAAATTTCTCTGCTTCCTTGCTGCTGTCTGCTGCTTCTGAGACACCTTCATCATCAGTCTTCTGATGCTTTCAACCTCCATGTCCATCTTACTTTCTATCTGGAAATTACTTTTCCCACTGCTTCCTTCAATTTCTGTTGCTGCCAATACTGTTGTTGTTACTATCTTCAAGAATTTTGTTGCTACCTTTATGGCTATTTCCTCAATTTTTGCTGTAAATTTTTCCCTCTTGGATGTTGTTGCTACTTCCAATGTTGCTCCATCCCAAACTTCCTGAATATCTCTTAAGATATCTCCCTCTGAAAAAATTTTATTTTCCTCGTCACCTGCAGATTTACTTTTAGAAAAGAAATCATCAATTAGTTTTCTTCCTGCAGTAACATACTCATTCAGTATACTAGCAAACATAATCAAATTTGTCAAACTAGTATCTACTCCTTCCACAACTTCGGGCAATTTCACTCTAGTGTCTTCAATTTCATTCTCTTCTCTAGATGTTTTCAGCGACTAATTCAGCCATCTCTCTTGTACAACCACATCATCAATATGCTGCAAACTTGTTTCAGCATGTTCTTCTTCTTATTCCTTGAAAATATTTAGTAATTTTCCTTTATCCCCTTGATTGATTCTGGCAACCAAGTCAGGTTCTTCAAATTTTTCCTTTTCACCTTCTATTAGAATAGAATACTGATACTACATCACTGTGTCAATTTTAAAAATCTTCCCCACGGTCTGCTCTTGGCCCATCAGACAAGCCAATTCTTCCCTATCACCAACAGTAACAAGTTTCTGCATATGAGACATGACTATCCCACCTTATTTCTGCAAAAGTTCTTCTTCTCTCAAGAAAATTCCAAATGATGGATTGTCTTTTGCATTACCTGTAAGCACAATCAAATTGTCAGTTTCAAAATCAGAAGACCCAATGGTCTCAATTGATGATTCAGTCACCAATTCTTCTCTATGTAGTTCCAAGTCCTCTTCAATATTCAGAAAATCTTCACTATATTTCTCCTCAGCTTCTAGAGTTATCTCCATTGTTCCAATCACGATGTTAAAATGATGATCCTTCACTATGTTTTCAGCTAACATAGTTTCCTTCTTATTAACTTTCCTGACAATTTCGATTTTCTATTCTTCTTTTCCTACACAATTAACACATGAACCTTCAGCACTAAAATTACAAGGTCTCAATACCTCTTCCCCTTCTGACAACACATCGGTATGTTGCTCTGATTTTCCTCCCAATTCCTTTGTCAGCACATCAGTATGCTGATTTGCATCCTCCATGAGACTGTCAGCTAGTCTCTCCTTCTTTCCATCATCTGCTTCATGAACACTATTCATGAAGACCTTCCTGCCCTAATTCCTCAGTAATTTATCCTGTTCATAGGTCCTCTACTTCTCCAATTCTCTTCTTTGAAAATCCAACCTTCTATACAATTCAACAACTTCAATTGGAGTAGATTTTGGGAACCTCACACAACCTTTTATACCTCCACTTGTTCTTGACCAATCATTAGATGGTCCTTCATTCTCAGCCTCAAGATTCTGCTGGATATTCTTGCTAGAATCTTCTGTCTTCATGTCTTCCTGATATCTTGCTATCTCAGCATTGATCTGAACAGATTTCAGATTCAGTTTCTCCTCCTCATCAAACTTTAAAGCTTGTTCATCTCCCTGTGATGTACCAGCAAACATACACAACTCTTTAGTTTTAAAACCACAAGACTTTTCAGTCTCAGTTGCTTCATTTATCAGTGCCTAAAACTGATCCTCTTCTTCTGTAGAACTTGCAATCACCTCAGAATTGTCAGATTCAAAAAGACAAGGCTTTACATCATCCAGCTGATCTAGACTTGTCCAATAACTCAAGAAATCATCAATGATTTTCTCTTCAGCAAGACAAACTTCTTGCTGCCTTAAGCCTTCATCATGGTTCATGAGATCCCTCATAGATCTGTATTCTTCACCTGTACTCTGTTCTGCTCCACAAACATAAAATTCTTTTCTCAACTCAGCTGCTCTGAGTTCTACACATTTCATCTGTACACTACTCCTCTGTTCAATCTTTCTTAGCTTTTGTGCAAACTACATGTTCTCTTGCTGTTCTCTTCTCTGTTGTAGCCTTGGATACTTTACTCTCTTCTTCATGAGCCAACCAACTCTCTGGATTTCCTTTATCATCATCTTCAGTTTGTTAAAATATTATTTGAGCTCAGCTACCTCTTTCTCATATTCTGCATCAGTGAATCTCTTTCTCATGCCATTTGTCCTGGCATCTTCTTTCTCTTTTCTGTTGTGGCCTCTCTCTGAACCTTTGCTATCTCTTCCATGACTATCAGTAGTCATCCTTTCCTCCATCATGAGTTCCTCACTCATCAGCTGCACCAAGCCTTTGCAACAGCAAACTCTCTTGCTGCCACTTACCTCACCAATCCTTCCCTCCGGATCTAGGCTTTTGGCAAGTACTCGTTCTCCTTCTACTAGAACCTTTTGAGCATCTTCACTGCTCTCTCTAGGCTTCACTCTGCAACTTTTAGAACTCATTCAACCTCTGTTGAATTTCCTCGAGGTTCTGCCACACTTTTTTCTTCACTTTAGAATCCTTTGCTCAACTCTTTCATCATTGCTCTCAAAGTTGTGATCTGCTTTTGCTGAGATTTATTCAATTGCCTGAAATCTGAATTCTGCAAAAAATTCTTCAAACCAAACACTTCTCATCAACTCACCTTCTCTTTAGAACACTAAAATTTTTCTCCCTATCCAACCTTTAGCTGAAAACATTGTCTTCACTTTCTGCAACCATAATTTCGCAATCATAATTTCAAATCAGATTTAAAATTATTTTACCTACAAGATCCCTACATGATCTTGTCTTCCATTTATTTCTACAAATCTCTGTTCACTGCAATTCTGTGTATCTACTGCATATCAGATCTTAGAACCTAATCTTCCTTCTTTCTTCATCACACATTCAGATTTAATTAATTAAAAATCTTCAATTCTCAACAGAGTTGTCCTGCTCTAATACCACTTGATGGCAGGCTAACCGGCCAAACCCACTATATACCCACAATATTCACTCTCTTGTGCATATAAAATGAAATTAAAGTTTTACCCCAAATAATTTTAAGTCTGGGTAGTTTACAAATGTGTGGAGGTACCTCTCCTCATTTACTAGTTATAAAACCAACCAACCAAGAATCCTCACCTATATGCGGAAGCTTATAAATTTCAATCAAATCTATGGTTATAAAACCATAATTTAAAACCCATCTTATGACTTTTAAATCATCTATTCGAAATTCAAATAACCCACCTATAGGCTTCCCCTTGCTTTATGGAATTCAGAATGCATTTATTTGGTTTGGATAAAACCCAACTCACATAAAAAAGCAACCCATCTAAACATATGTTCACGGCTTGTCATTTCACATCAACCATAATATATTAACATATATTATATCCTCCATTCAACTGTTAAGAAAAATTATAAATAATCCTTGACTTAGATTTGAAACCCAAGCGATAACATATGTAAATGTCCTCAGGGCCCACAGCTTACCATTGACATACCAAACATAATATATATCAACGTCCCAATCAAAACGTTATAAAACACTTAATAATCCTTGGAATTTATCTTAAGAACCTAGCAAATATTACAGTCCTTTTGGGTCCCACTGCGCTCAACGTACTTATGCTAACAAACCCGCAGCTTCAAGTGCGAATGCCTTTGGATCTTTCACAAGTCTGATCCAACGGAAATGGAATTATTTAATCGCAGAACTTTAAATCAAAAAAAAGTCTGAAATAGGCAGTATTTGAATACCACTCCAAGCTACATGTCATTCAAATACCAATATCACATTTTTTCAGGAATACCCCTTACCATTTAAAAACTATGCGAGACTGCCGGTTTTGGGTTTTGAAACCACCGTTACTGTTCAACGATTCTTCGGTTCCACTCCTTACCTTCATGGTTCTTCTTTCATTACTTCGACAACTCGTTTTCCATGGTTCCGCCTTAAGTCCTTTATTCGGCATTACTACAATTGAGCCATCGCTTAACTTGACTCATAGCACTGTGACTCTTACTCCATCACTCTGCATCAATAATACCAACCATTTTCAAAGCACCATCAAATCTTCTGCGCCTTCAATTCACTCTACGGTATTTCAATTCAAGCATATAACAACATTGTTCTTTCATGCATTTGTTCGAGGTTCGAATAGACCAGTGTCCCAATCAAATTGACAAACCCACAAATTAACTCTTGGCAATTACTTATTTCTCAACGGACCATTAGTTTCTCCCTTGAAGATCTGCTTCCAAGATCTCTGCTTTCGTTAATGTGTCCATAACACATTATGAATCTCTTCATTAAAATGCTTCCTATAAAACCATTTAATTTGTTTCTACATTGTAGATATTTAATTGCACAAAAGAATTCAATAGAAACCTCAATTTTACTTCAACCATGGATATAAATTGCAGAAATTAAAACATGCATTATGTCTAAGTTTTAGACAACTGAGTCCACCCTTTTATGAAATCGATCCATTCTGTGATCGATTTACCCAATTTCGCAATCCAAATTAAATGTACAGTCTCATATAATCAATCTATATTGTAACCAATTTCATTCACACACCACATAACTCATGAATGAAACATAATCTCAAAAATTAAGTTATGCATTAACACACACAGTACTTACATTAAAATCTCCCTCCTTGGCCTGATTTTCAACCAGTGGCCACATCCTATAATCTTCTCGAAGGCTTACGAGAAAAACCCCTACTTCTATTTTAATCAATCTCCACTCTGTCCCTTCATGACTTTCAAGCTTACATTTGTACAAAATAAAAATGAATTGATTCATCTCCCTGAATAACTCAACAAAACTCTTAAAATTCTCAATTTCCTAAATCTAGACATAATCCCTAGATTTTCTGAAACTGACTCTAGTCCACTCCTAAATCTGAACTGTCTGCTCACATACCTGACTAATCAAATTCCCTCATGTCCTCTAACAGTTCGAGAAAATTTACAATTCCCCACTATTTTATTCAAATTACTAATAATTACATGAGAATCTAGAAATATAAGACCCCCCTATGTCTTAGAAAAAATACAAAGAATTCCTTGAGGCTAATGCCCCTGGATCATACCTAGAGCTTCATTTCCCTGAATGTGGTGCTCCTTCACTCAGAACAACAAAAGAAAGGTAAAGTTTATTTTCTCTAAAATAGATAGAAATATAGAAGGGATAAATATGTACTTATGATTCTTCACTCTCGTTCCTCTTCTATTGTCGTTCTTGTCACTCTTGATCTAGCTGAAACCTGCTTGATCAATACTCGCAATCATAGGTAGAAGACAATAAACGGCATACACATATACATTCTATCTGCCCTAACCAAATTGAGCCAATTAAATTTGAGAATACATACACATTATGAGAATAAATTTACAAGATATAAGTGCATATATGAGAGAAAGAACAAATATCTTTATTGAAATAATAGGAGGAATATATTACAACTAGTGGATCATTTCCTTGTCAACCTGCTCCAACTTCATTCCATACTCATCACACAAAGCATCATCTCAGTAGCATAACAGTACTTTAGCTCTCAAGAATTGAGAATCCAACATCGTAACATTACACAAATTTCTCCCTCCCCTGCACTTAGATGAGTGCTCAATTTAGAGGGAAATTGCAGGTAGTTTCTTAATAAATGATATTGAATGGATTTCTAATAATAAATTAGACATATTTCTAGGTTCAATGGTGATGGATGAACACATGTATTAGAAGTACAACACCTATGAGCTCTTCTAGAAGGCACTGGACATGTGGAGATTCCTGGAAAAATGATGATTTCGCTCCTAGGAGACCAACACACCCTTAAGTGTCGGGAAGTTCTTTCAAAATCACCCTTGGATGGGGGTAAGTTCTTTTCATTTCACTTATGCCCATTCAAATGATCATTTATTAGTCAATGGGTCATTCTAACTGTACTTCAAACATTGAAACTCTCATGAATTAAAGCCATTAGTGGAATGACTTCTCTAGGGCATGTAGCAACTGAATTATGGGATGATAGACCATATTTGTATTGAATTAGGGGATAATAGACCCTTTTCATACTGGTCTTAGGGATGATGCCAAAATTTAACTATAACAACTTCCCCCTAAAGCATGGAGTCAAAATAATGATAATATTTGGATGAGATGATTTACGGTGTGATGAGTACGATCTAAAGTGGATGGTGTCTTGCATCAATTTGTAATACATTACATCATGATATCTTGCACATCTTGGAAATTAATTGTTGAGGGAGGCATACCCATGCTCAACACATAAACTATCATAACACATACATAAATTAGAAAGTTGTCTATAGATATAGATATGCCTATATATATAGTCCCATGATAGGATGACCATCTATATGTAAAGCCATCATACGGATGAGGTGGTAAAATTCATAAAATTGCAGCCCGGATGGATGAAACTAGATCCATGGTCTTCTATCTCTTTTACTCAATCGTTCAAGTACAAGTCTAACAATGTGAACATGTGATCTGAAGTCGAACATGGGAAGACATTGTCTGGTTACCAGTGAGTGATGTAAGTCATTAATAGACACAAGAGAAACCATAGTTGATGTAGATGGTCCCAAAGGTACTGCATTACAATTTTCAAGGCGTGAATAGATGATTTGATGTCAAACGAAAAACAAAATATTTCGATCGAAGGCATATGATGTCAACCTATCACTGGAAGAGAGAAGCATGTCATTGATGTAAGAAAGTTCCAGGGAACTAGAAAGATGTTTCTAAGTCAACTTCCTAGATGATGAGATGATGTTGACAGGAAGAAACTCATCACAGATATGACATCAAACATTAGTAATGATTTTGGATAAAAAATCTGACTTGATGAAGCAATGTTCAGGGATGGCGGTCATGAAAATGAAGGTTTATGCGTATTTCAAAAGATGAGGAATTACTGGATGAATTATTTTGAACATATTAGCGACACTAAAATGATATGGTAGCATTGACCCAAAACCAAAGTTATGGATGGTATGATAGACGATAGGTATGATAGACCATCAAGAAGATTACCCAACCCAAAGCCATGGAGTTGAAGTGAAAGTATCATGTTCAAGAGTCACCTGCCACCATAAAGTGTTTTTTTCTTTTTCCCAAATTTTCCCTATTCATTTCTAACCAATACCTATTTATCTTTTAACAATATTGAGGAGGGTAACATACGCTTGATCTATAATTCGACCCTTTGGGTTAATCCATCGCTATTTTATGATTTAATGAGTCTAGCGATAGTCAAACTTAATCTTGTCATGATCAGAAATGTCGGCCGCTATTTGATGTTTTAACGAGTCTAATGACAATGAAAAGTTGGTCCTTTTGCATGTTTAGAGAGTTCAAAAAAGGGATGAAAGAGAAAAATCCATGAGTCCTTTTCGTAAATTTGTCGCTCAGGTCCAAAAAAGTGTAAAATGATACCTAAGAAAACCTCTTAGCCATGTTCAACTAAGGTGTTCCTTTTTCATAAATAATCTATCTCAGTCCAGGAAAGCGTTAAAATTATGCTAAGTAGATGTAATTTCATTTCCTTTTACGAGCTCAAAAATATAAGTGCTCAGAAATATTTTCACATTAACTGAGTCTAAAAAGAGCTAAAACAGAACTCCAGGGGGGTTCCTTTTTCGCATTTAACAAAGATTGAAAAATAGATAAAAGTGTGCTTTGAATTATTTTTTCATGTTTAACAAAGCTCAAAAAAAGAGGATAAAAGTATTCTTTGAATTATTTTTTCATGTTTAACAAAGCTCGAAAAAAGAGGATAAAAGTGTGCTTGGAATTCCTTTTTCATGTTTAAAAAATCTCGAAAAATAGAAAAAGTTGTGCTTTGTGGTTTCAATTTTTTGTAATTTTTAACGAGTCCAAAAAAGTGATAAAAATGTACTCATATTACCGACTTCCAATTTAATTTACAAGCAATAAAAGACAGAAAGAACTTGGTACTTTCATGTTTTTATGAGAATGAAAAGAATAACAAAACAAGGTCGGGATTTTCATGAGTTTAGAAAGTATTGATTATAATAACCGAAATGAACTCGAGATAGGTTTCATTTTTATACTAGCTTGAAACAAAGAAAAAATATGCTTTAGAGTGGTTTCATTTTTACACAAGCCTGAAATAGAGAAAATTGTGCTTGATATTGGGTTCATTTTTACACAAGCTTGAAACAAATAAAACTATGCTTGAAAGTGGTTTCATTTTTACAGAAGCTCGAAATAGAGAAAATTGTGCTTGAAATAAGTTTGAATGCCCCCTACAAGAGCACATACCCCCAAGATTAATTTCATTCACCTAATTATACTACTGGTTACTAATAGTTGGATGGAATGAAGGTTCATTTACGAGATCAGATGAAAGACTCGACTTTATTAGGGGAGGATGAGTTTCATTTTTTTAAACGAGTTTGACACATGAAAAAAAACTATGCTCATATAACTTTGTTTCATTTCTTAACAGGATTTAGACAAGAAAATGAACTATGCTCATGACTTGATTCATTTTTTAACGAGGTTAACATAGTAAAAGGACTATCCTCAAGGACCCGATTCATTTTTTTTAACGAGGATGACATAGTAACATAATTATCCACAAGGGAACCTATTTCATTTAATGAGGTTGAGACAATAAAATAACTATCGTCATCATCTAATTCATTTTTTAACAAGGTTGATATAGTCAACGAACTATCCTCAATACCTCATTCATTTTTTTAACGAGGTTGACATAGTAAAAGAACTATCCTCAAGGGAACCTATTTCATTTGACAAGGTTGACACAGTAAAAGAACTATCCTCATCACCTGATTCATTTTTTAATGAGGTTGACACAGTAAAAGAACCATCTTCAACACGTGATGAATTTTTTAGCGAGGTTGACACAGCAAAATAACTATCCTCAAAATTCACCCATCCTATCTATTTGTGGATCATTAGGAATCTTCCTTAAGTTAGATGAAGTGGTACATATTATATTGCACGTATCTATATTTTTTATTTCCTCCGATGTTGCAGGTGACATTAATGAAAATTTCCATTAGGGAAGGATCCTTAAAGAGTTCTACACTAATGTTCTGAGACTCGAGTGTCGTGGAAAACATCAAAGATGTTATAAGAAATCTATGGGAACTTGAGAGTGAAAAGGATCAACATAAGTAGAGTCGATCAAGTGAGGAAAATATTGATATAAATGAATCTCCAACCTGAAATGGGTGGGGATCGAAGGAGTTGTCTCTTCTTGAGGTTCTTCCTCTATCAAAATCAAACCATATTGAAGTACTTCATCTTCAGGCCCAAGATAAATTTTAGGCTGTAAAATCTGCAGTAAAGAGGAATACTCGACAGTTACGGATGGATGAGGATCATACAGTTGCACTGAAACAACTTGTTTTTTGAATTTGGGATCAACTACTCGATCGACTTCTATTTGAATAGGATTGGGTTTAAGATTCATCGTTTCACTAGATTAAATTTCAGTTTCCTCATGTAACTCTGAGATTTTCATCTCGACAGTTGCAGATAAACTAGAATCATTCAAAATGACTCGAGACTTGGTACTCAAACGATCAGATGTCTCTGGTATCTCATATGATGTAGCACTAAGAGTTCTAAAGGTACCAGACTCGGTAGGGTGAGCGAGCCTTCGTCTACTAGGAGTAGCTTCTGCTGGCAATGGAGTTTTATTCATTGTCCTACGCAAACAACATGGAGGGGGTTGATCTTCTTCCACGATGACTAATTTATTTTATTACATAAACAAATAAAAAAATAAAAGGGTGATACTATGCAAAGGGATTACCAAGTAATTTTGAACTTCATAATACCTCCTAGTGAACCAAGAAGTACATGCAGGCAATCTCCTCTAATTTTGTGTTCGGTGTATCACAAGTCACAAGGTGGCTGACTCGGTTACCTATGGATGGTAAGCAGCATAATTTTGTCCTCCCAAATATACCCGAAGGCACATGGAGGCCCACATTAGGGGAATTTTGACGTCTAAAATGGGCCTCCTAAGAAAAATGTACAACAAAAAAAAAATTGATAATAACCAATAGGATTCAAGATGATGATGTTAACCATGGGGGATGAATCATCATTTTTGGAGTAAAAAAGTAAAAGTAATAAAAAAATAAAAATAATAATAAAACTAAATTTTCAACTCATATTTTCAACATATATCTCTAATTTTTACTCAAATTTCGAGCGAGGGTACTCATTGGATGCAAAATTTAATTCCTCATCCAAGGAGTACCCATGTTGCATACTTTAGATGGATCATGCTACACAAAAACTGATAAATACATAAAAACATGTTTACAATCACATTCTCATGTATTTCTCATTTTTCATATAGAAGTTTCCATCGACATTATACAACATGGGTACTCCTTGGATGGGAAATAAAATTTTGCATCCAACGAGTGTTTCTGCTCGAAAATTGTGTAAACCCATAGAGAGATAAGTTGAAAATACGAGTTGAAAAAATAGTTTTTCCCTTTTTCCCTCTAAAATTCGATGATGTAATCAAATCTTATTTTATTATTTCCACTATTATTTTATAATTTCCTTAGGAGGCCCATTTTAGACCTCAAAATTCCCCTAATGAGTCCGTGTTAGTGTTGTCTAATGTGAAACCACACAGTGAGAGCACCCCTTATACTTTTCGTACTAGAACACTGTCCTATATACTCGTAGGTATGTGGACGAGCTTCAATATAATTACTTACGTGGAGTGGGATTTCACACTCGGAATGTATCGCAGACAAGCTAGACAAAGTTGCTATGCTTAATTACGTCGGAACACATCTATAACCTAGACCTTCTAAGTGTTATCCTTAATGTTACATTTCTTTCTTATGTTGATTGAAGTGAATTTTATGTTGATCTTCCATAACAGTTTATCTTTCAATTGCACTGTGTGATGTAATGGGAAATTCCTAAAATTAAAACTAAATGGGAAGCAATCTTTTCAATTCAGTTTTTCAATGAAAACCTTAGCTACTAAAGGGATATAGCAATCAAATTTTTTAGCATAGATTAAAGAGAACAAACTAAACGAAAATTTCCCTAATCTATTTCTATGCAACAATCACAATATCTAAATGAATATGCATGCTTTTATTTTCAATTTCCTTTAATGTGAATGATTAAAAAGAATCTAAATGAACAAATCAACCAAACAGTGTTTTCTTTTTGAGAAAGGAGGACTAAAACAACAATTTTCTCTTAGGAAATGAAGACTGAAATGGTAATTTTCCTTTTGAAAATAGAGAATTGATATAATGAAAAATTTGCAACTTTGGATTTAATTTGACAATGATAAATAAAAAAAATATTGAAACATTGAACAAACAATTATCCAAAGGAGGAAGAACTGGAAATGTTTACTGGTCTGTAAAGTCAAATAGGCATCTAATAATACAACAAGAAATGGGATGACATTGAATGCAAAAGAAAAATTATGATAGAATTTGGTGGGCTGAGGGGCAACCCACCCCTTAAGGGCAGACAGTGTGTTGCAGAGCACCTCTGAATGGGAGACAGTGCTCTGCCGAGCATTGTACCCTGACCAACAGTGTGTTGGGAATAGTGAAGCTTCAATATCAAGCATGCTAAAAACACTACTAAGGAGAAAATTACATTCAACTGGCTGAATAGATGAAGTAAAATCTACTAAATATGGTAAAAAGGGACAAAAAGACCAGGAATGATGGATTTTTTTACCTAGTATGGTTGCCAATTTTTTATGAGGAATTATAATCTATGGATAAACTAGTCTTCCATGAGTGTGGTGCTGCTTCACTTACAACAACAGAAGAAAGGTAAATGTTCTTTTCTCTAAAATAGACAGAAAGATAGAAGGGATAAATACATACTTGTGATCCTTCTCTCTCATTCCTCTTATATTTCCATTCCTGTCACTCTTGATCTAGTAAAAACCTGCTTGATCAATACCTGCAATCAAAGGCAGAAGATAACAAATGAAATACACATATATATTCTATCTACCTTAACCAAATTGAACCAATTAAATTTGAGAATACATAAACATTTTTAGAAAACATTCACAAGATATAAATGCATATATGAGAGAAAGAACAAATATCTTTATTGAAATAATAGGAGGAGTAGATTACAACCAGTGGATCAGTTCATCGTCAACCTACTCCAACTTCATTCCGTCCTCATCACACCACTCATCATCTCAGAAACATAACAATACTTAATCTCTCAATAATTGAGAATCCAAAATCATAACATTACAAAAGTTTCTCCATCCCTTGCACTTAGATGTGCTTAGGTTATAGGGAAATTATAAGTAGTTTCTCAATAAATGATATCGAATGGATTTCTAATAATATATGAGACATTTTTCTAGGTTCAATGGTGATGGATGAACACATGTATTCAAATTATGACACTTATGAGCTCTTCTAGGAGGAACTGGACATGTGGCGATTCCTGGAACAATGATGATTTCACTCCCAGGAGACCAACGCACCCTTAAGTGTCGAGAAGTGCTTTGTAGAGCACTCGTGCATGGGGGTAAGTGATTTACAATGAAATTAGGCCCATTTATAGGAGCGTTGATGAGTCAATGGGTAACTATACTTAAAACATTGAAACTCTCATGGATTAAAGCCATTAGTGGAATGACTTCTCTATGGCATGTAGCAACTAAATTTAGGGATGATAGACCCTGTTTGTATCAAATTAGGGGATGATAGACCCTGTTCATACTGGTCTTAGGGATGATGCCCAAATTCACCTATAAAAAACTTCCTCACACATTTCGAGTTACCCATCAGTTATGAAACTAGAACAGAACTATTGAAAAATTTCAAACAATCAGATTCCACTCACATTTCAAATTGCATACATGAGTGGAGGCATCACTGCCGATTGATCAATTTTTATGTTCCCGGTCAATTATTAGCGGAATGGATTACGAAATATTTGTTTTCACTGATAACAGAATATGTGGCTAAGGGTGGAGTCAGGACGGAAGATCAATTTATTTCTCGTGCACAATATTTGGACCTTTTTTATACCCAATTGAGCATTCTCTATGATAATATAATAAACACCTTGATACATTTAAATACTTTTCCTCCTCCACCTAGTAAATAATCTCATGGCACTGATGGCATGATTGGTTATGCCAGTTCACAGTCGATGAGTAAATCATCTGGTACTTCTATTATTGCATCTACTCAAAAGACTCAATCCCATACTATTATAGATTCTGCTTCTGAGATAAATGCCATTTCATATTATAAGCTAAAGTCTCCACAACAACCTAGAATCAAGAAGAAAGCAAAAGGTAAAAAGAAGAAATATTCTTCACCACGGGATAAAAAAAACATATGGCTTCTAATGAGAAGAAAATTCCTCATTACCCATGCTTGATAAGAAATGAGGATCGCTTTACACGTGACTATCCACACTGCACTGATGTGAATCAGTTTCTTAAATATTCCACTTTTCCTACTATGTTGACCGACTTGTTTCCCAATCAGGAGACCCATATGGTTTCTCGGGACCCTTCTTCCTATAAAATGGTTTTGATGATTTCATCTTCAAATCCAAGATCTGATGTTATGGTGGCCACTTGTAATAAGTACTACGGTAATGTGAATACAACGAACAATGAGAATAATGATCAACCTGCTACTTTAGGATCGCGTTTATATTATTTTAAACCACCTCTAATTCCTATAGAATTGACTATCAAACCCCCAAAGGGTGTTGTTCGTAAATTAACTTTAAACCCTCATTCAAGAGCTACTCAAAATTATAATGTTATTGAAGAGTTCACTTAGTCTCCATCGACCTGTCAACTCTTGAGGTGTTTCAAAACTGCCCCACTCAAAATAACACCTTTTTTTCAACTCCCATATGTGTGGATCCATCGAATTTGAACCTAGTGGTTTTATCTCATGAAAACGATACCCATCAGCTTCCAGCTCAATTAGCTTTTATAATTGAGGTCACTGTCTGTGGTAAGAACATTCATTGTTTTATGATGGATGGGAGAGCCTCGACCGACATTATTTCCATGCCATATTGGAAGGTGATAGGTTTCTCTCAACTGAGTCAATCAACCACCACATTGAAAGAATTTTATGGAATAAATTACAAACCTTATGGGATTTAGAATTCCCTTCAAGTACAATTGGGGGGAAAAAATGTCTCTATAGAAGTAGAAGTGATTGATGGACCTCTTGATTAAAATATTCTATTGCGATGTAAATGGATTTAAGGTATGGTTGTCTTCATTTCAACCTATTCTCACATGATCACCTTTCCTCATAAATGCGGGATTGTAGCCATAGATCAACTCACCTTCTTCTTATCAAATTCTCATTTTACTAGAAGTGTCCCTCTTGTGGTGGAATCCATACAATCCTATCAAAATGTTGGGGTTGGATTATTGAAGGATTCATCGCTTATGGGAACATTTTATCTCCCTCCTCATATCCTTCCCATCAAATCTTTTTGGGTTTCTTATATCTAAATGATATCATAATTTATGATCTGGGTTGATCTGTGGATTGTACCTGATGAAACCAGCATCCAAGGTTTTGGTGACCAAATGTCATTGAGCCCTATTGAGCTAGATTATGAAGCCATTTAATTAGATTTCATGGCTTATACCTTCAATTTGATCAATTGGTTATATCTATCACTTGATTATGACTCGCTTTCTGACCCCTTTTCTCACGTATTCTATACTGATGAAAGCATCATGGAGATCATGATGCTAGATGACACGCCATAGGATGAATATCATCATCATTCTTCCTCACTAGATTCCATTGAGGATAATCGTAGAGTGGTCTATTTACCCAATTTTTTCGAACCTATTACAAATTTTGTCTCTATTCATGAGATCGACTCTGAAAAGAACCTCTATAATATCGAAGAGATAACACCTATTGACATTCTTATCAAACCAGTTGTTGTCAAAAAAAATTATATTGGAGAATCTTATTCTCCATTTGAGATTGAGATTTATAGATCCATTTTATATGAGTTTTTGGATTTATTTGCGTGGAATTATAAATAAATTCTAGGCATTAACCCAAATATAGTCACACATGAGATTAAGACATCTCCTGATGCAAAACCCATTTGACAACACCTCCATCTGGTTCATCCCAGGAAGGCTATTAGGTTCAAATTTGAAGTTGAAAAGTTTATTTGGGTTGGTTTCATATACCTTGTGTTATTGCCTAAATTTACCTCAGGCTGAAAGAAGGTAGAGTTCAGGGTAACATCAAACCACACTCAGTCTGGTAGCTAGCCCTACCAGATCAGGAGAGGGCTCTCTCCGGGTCAATCTCAACAAAGATAATCAATAAGGCTTGAGATGAATTGAAATAAAAGCTAATTTTAGGCTAGGTATATAATTAAAGGAGTTTGATTTTGATTTTGGGGGTTTTGTTGGAATCAAAGGGAAAGGCAGTTTTGGGTCCGGGGATGAGGCCTAGTTTTTGCAGAGTTCTGAATGGGGCAGGGAAGGCAATTGTTTTGATGCTTTGAATTGAATGAATGGATAGTTCATACCAGTGAGGAGCTGAAGAGGTCAAGAGGCTTTCAAGAATCCTCTTCAAACAGATGAAAACAGGGAAAATTAAACAAAACTGAAGGCAGAGCAAAGCAATCTAATGAATTCCACCTTTATCACTCATTTGTTTAATTTAAGAAGAAAGGAGAAGGGAAATGATACACATAAAACATCAGTGAACTTACAATCACATAGAGAAACAAAACATCAAAACACAGAGCCACATGGATCCCAAAGAGTGTTGCAAACCCTGGTCTATTCCTTTGCCAAAATTGCAGAGATAAAATGTACAATGAAGTGCCAAGAAATCCCAAGTGTCCAACCCTGAAAATGACTGAAGAACTACAAGATATAGAAAAGCCTAACTCATCCCCATGCCTCTAGGGGTCAATCTCACCATTATAGGAGCTGTTTCAACCATATCTAAACTAAGAACTAGAAAATAGGCAATGAAACAACTTGCCTCTATATGATAGGAAACTGATTCATTCACTTACATTTCACTTTTTGGTGAATGAATCTACTTGGATGAGTAAAAATGTGCCAAAATTACATCATAGTCATGAAATTTCATCAAGTTACATCAAGAGTTACATGAAAAAGTCAAACTGGCCAAAACTAGTCGAAAATCTGAGCTGCTGAGTGAAAAATAGGCCAAATTTCCCAATGCGCCACACCTGAAATCTCTATGCATAGCGCCACTTTGAGGCTGATTTTGAGGGCCTTCCCAAAGTAAAAATTGAGTGCAGGATATATTTTTGGAAATCTCTACCTGTCTACTTTCCAACCCAAGTGGAATTTATGAATTTGGTTGCCATTTTCTCCTCCAGAAAGCAAATCTCCCAACACTGCTTCCTGTGTGTCCAAAAAGTGGCAGAAAGGCCATTTTTGAGGTGTTTTTGACCCTTTAAGCAACCCAAAAATTGTCAAAATCCTTAGGTAATCGGTAGGCATGAATAAATTTTGATTAAAAATCCATAAATGAAAATTTTTACTCCAAAGGAGCTGCCAATTATAAGTGTGTGCCAAGTGGCGCTACGCGTCGGGCGGAAAAATTTGTGCTAAGGCAAAAAAATTCAAAATTGACAAAATTTTTCCCAAATTTCTTGAAATTTGGGCTGAATATTCACCATCAAGCACTATGATAGGCCAAAGAAGCTTCGGCAAAAATTTGGAGTCTATCATGCCTTTTGCGACGCTTTAGTGCCCTCCTTAGCTTTGCTTTTAAGATCTTGATCCTAGCTTTGCAAACATGATTTCGCGCCCAATAATGGTTCTTCATGTGCCTGAGCATGTTCTTTTCCTTGGTTTCTTTCTCCAATAGCTTCTCAAGATGAATATTGACCCTGTCAAGCCAAGTCTCTCTATCAGCCTCAATCTCTCGCTCAATAGGTGTCATTTCTATTTGGATTCTTTCGGCAGCTTGTCAGTTCTCACGGATGTTTTGCAACTCCATGATTGTTTGCTGATCTTCCAACTGTTTGTTTCGCTACTCCAGGTAATTTATGATCCATTGGGCTCTCTGAAATTTTATGGTCAATGTGTCAATCTCCGCCTTCTGCTCTTGAATAGTCTCTCTCAACTTTAAGCTTGGAGAGCTCAAATCCTCATCAATGAGTACAAAATCAGTATCCTGGCCTCCTGAAGGGCCCTCATCCCGCATGGGCCTCTTACCTCTGTCCTATACCTGTACCTGTGCTATCGATGATGGCAACAAGACCCCTTCCACCCCAGGTGGAGATAGTACTCGTCGGGCTGCTACAAATAATCCTCTGGTGCCTCTCTGATAAGTAACAAACACTGGCACACTGATAAGCTCTGTCTCGTGACCTTCAGGCTGATGTGAAGGTTCACCTGCATCATGGATAGCCTCCGGAGGAACCTGAGGAATTGTGAAGAAATGACGGGAAATGAAATCCTCCCATGAAAAGCCCTGCAATCCAAGCTGATGTACAACCACGATCTTGATGAGTGCATAGTGATAAATACTGCTGTACTGCTACTCAAGAGTTTTCTTCTACACAAGAGTGGTCATTCTCTCGATTTTCTGGCACATAAAATAAGGTATGTTCATCATCCTCACTCTGGTGAAATGCATCAATAACCTGATGTGGTAGGCATAGAGGCATGAAAACCGGCCTTCACAACTAAAATATCTGATAATGAGTTTCATCAGAGGCGCATAGGATTCCTTTAGGAACCGGAATGGGAACACCCTACTGAGTTTCCTCACAAAGCTAGGCCTGATGTATGGTTCATAATGCACTTTTTCCACCTGCTATATTTTGTTCCACTGTTCACCCACATTCGGTATTCCGGTTGCTTGAGAAATGGTTTCCGGTGTCAAAGTGAAATTTACACCAGCAAGAGTTACCCGACCATCATGTAAATGCAATACAAAAAAATGAGCCAACTCCTGATGATGATGGATCGTAGCAATCATTTCACAATACTGATAGCATGACTATTCTCGAAAACATGCCATGGCAAGTGGGCAAGCCTGCAATTGAGTCAATGAGGTGGGCTCTTCTCTCACATGTTTGTCACCTTTACGAGGCCTTCTAGGTGCATGTAGCTCAGTGGTAGAATCACTATCTCGGTCATATGATGTGTCAGTATCTGTCTCCATGATTTCCATGAAAGGTGTATATTGGCTTATATGAGAGGAAAATGAGAATTTGGTGCTTTTGTTTCAATTGCCAAATGTATGTCAAAGGGGAGGGACTGTAGGAGAAATAAGGCAGTGGGAACAATGGGATTTAATCAAGTGATAATTTGAAGTATAAGGACAATCAATTAACTGTTTGGGAAAGTTGGGGTTTGGGAATTTTTTACAAGTGAGATGGGAAAGGGAGAGTGATAGGAAAGGAAATTACTTAGGGATAGGGAAATGGGGCTTAGGAGTAAGTGACTTTTAGGTATGTAGGGAGATGGGAAATGGAGTGCAATGATGAGATAACAGTGAGGGGGAGGAAAAACAAGGTAGGGAATGGAATATGTGGCACAGAATTATTTTTAAAACACCAACTTCAAACCCTAAGATAGAAATTCTTAAAAAGATGATAGGGTTTAAGTTTTTGGCATTCAAACTCTCACATTCAATCTCAATCAACACCAAACATTTACCATAAGCAATGGAGTGATTGTATGGACTTACTCGAACAAGGAGAGGCCGAGTTGTTTTGATTATTGAGGGAAATGGCAACAATTTATGTGTTTCAGCTCAATGTGCCGCGCAGCAAACCCAGTGCACCGCTCCCTCCTTATGTGCCACAACCATTCAAATTTTCACTGTGTAGAGCAGCCCAATGTGCCGCGCTCAGCCAGTGCGCTGCGACCATCGCCCAGTGTGCCGCGACAGTGAACTTCACCACAGTTTCGGCATCCAACGCTGGCTTTCTTTCCTCCACTATTTATCTTGGCTCATTGATGTCTTGGCTTGCAAATGAATTGTTTGAAACACAAAAATATCTTTATGCCAAAGATTTTGATTTTTTGATTCTTGAAAACCCACTTTTGCAATGTTTGAACTTTGACACTTTTCACATAAACTCTGTTTTTCTTGCTTTTTGATTTTTGAGCTGAATGATGAATATCTTGTATGTCTTTGCAGGGATAGTTGGAATGGGATTTTGGCAAAGGTGACTAGGGCTATGCATGGAGTACTTTACAACTAAAAAAACTTTGAAAATTACATTGCATTTATTGCAAAAGGATAAAATAGACATTTTGAAGAAAAATCATTATCAAACATTATGATGATGAAAATTTTTGCACTGAAACCTTATTTGAAGCTTCCTCATATGCCTGCTGACATTATTATACATTTTTAAGGCCAAATTAATGAAACCCTAGACCTAATGAGACTAAAAACCCTAAAATGACTTTTTGCTAACCAAGAGACCAAACATGACTGTAAATGACTGTAAACAATTTTGATAGATAGAACTAGGTCAACAGGTACAAGATATGAGGGATATGAGTGACAAGACCCTTTCATCAGATGATTAATGCTCCTAATGGAATGCAGCTGACTGAGCTGAATGAGACACCTAAAACGAAATGCAACAAGAGAAATTTCGATCTCTGACAGAGGGATGAAGATATCGACTCTAACATTGGCTCCAATGGGGATGGTAGCTCCTTGGAGGTGCCAAGAACTACAGATTTCTGGGAGAGTAGGCAGTGCCTTCGTCCATTGTGCTATGGAGTCCATAACTTCGACAAATCAACACAAGACTCTTGACTCATTTTATTGACTGCAAATTGACTCAATCTTGAAACCAAAATGACTAAAAAACTTGACTTGAAAAACTCAAACCAAAGCTGATCAATCTTCAGAGTTATAGCCTTCACCTCGGGCCCCAAACTGAAGAAAAGATCACAACACACACTTGCAATGAAATTGAAATAAACGATATGTACAATGACAATGTAAACAATAGAAAACATTTCAGAAATGATACCACTTGAGTAGTCGACCATTGACCGGCCCTCCTGGACAATATTCCCCGTTCATCTCTTTCAGAAGAAAAGCATTATGACCCCGATGTGCAGCGATTTTAAAGGGTCCTTTCCAAAGATTTTCGAACTTACCATGCTTACCCTTTTCCTCGTTTCTTGCATCCCATTTCAGCACCACTTCTTCCAATTGAAATTTGTCTGCCTTTGCTTTTCTGTCATATATTCTCTTAATTCTCTCTTGTAGCTTGAATGTGTTTTGGAAAAATTCTTCTCTCGTCTGCTGCAAATGGATCATTTGATTTGTTATTCTTTGCATATGATCATCTTCATTGCCAGCTTCCTGTAAAATTTTGACCACTGGAACTGTGAGAGAGGTAGGAAATACCGTGTCAACTCCATATTCTAGCTCAAAAGGGGACATACCAATGGATTTCTTCTGACTCACTCGATCTGCCCAAAGTGCATTGACCAACTTCTTATGCCAACTTTTCTTATTTATTTCCAGTAGCTTTTTAATGATGTTGACCAAAGATTTGTTGGAAGACTCCGCCAATCCGTTGCCTTGTGGATGATAAGTGGTTGAGTGTCCCAAAATGATGTGATACTTGTTACAAAACTCAACCATTATTTTTAATTTGAAAGTTGTTGCATTATCAGTAATTAACTTATTCGGGCAACCAAAGAGAGACAAAATATTATTCTCAAGGAATGAAATTATTACCGAATCCGTAGCTTTCCTGGTGGGAATTGCTTCGATCCATTTCGTGAAATAATATGTCGCTGTGAGGATCCACCTATGCTGAGCTAAAGAAGCGGGATGGATTTCACTAATGAAATCAAAACCCCACTGCTGAAAAGGAGCACTTACCTCAATGGGCTTAAGCGGAAAAGGCTACAATTTCTGCCTCCCTTCAAAAATTTGGCATTCATGACAGCTTTTAACAGTCTTATACACATTAGAAAAAAGTTTCGTCCAATAATATCCTACTCTCAAAATCTTGTTGACCGTTGTTTTCCAAAAAAGGTGACCCTCGCAATCTCCCTTATGAAAATCCTTCATAACCTGCTTTGCTTCTTCTTCAACCAAACAATTCAACAAAACACCACCGAGATCTTTCCAATAGAGTGAATTATTCAAAATACAAAACTTAGCAGCCTTCAATTTCAGAGTTCTACATTTTTTTCTAGCCATGTCGGGTGGTGGTGACAAATTTTGAAGCACATATACAATATCTGAATACCAAGGAGAAAGCACAAAGATTTATGATACCTGAACTGATGAACTTTCCTCATTCTCCTCTGACATAGCAGCAATAAGATTAATGTCCAAGGCATGCAAATTTGACTCATCCATTAGCTTAGCCAGCCTTTGTCCTTTGATAAGCTTTGTAGGCTTTATCTCCACATCATACTCCAACAAGGCAACAATCCATTTGCCTCATCTCCCTTTTGGATCTGTTTGCACTAAAACATCCTTAACAACAGCGTTAGGAACATAAGCAAGAATATGAGAATGCAAAATATATACCTAAAAATCTTTCAACGCTTTCACTAAGGCAAGAGCTTGTTTTTCAATGATGTTATACTTTAAGGCTGCATCTCTTATGGTTTGGCTGAAAAAAGAAGTTGGTTTTTCATGCTCATCTCTTTTTTGCATCAATACTGCTACCATAGTATGCTCCGAAGCAATTGAAAACAAAATAAAATCCTGAGTATAATCCGGGCTTATCAAAACTGGAGCTGAAGAAAGAGTCAACTTCGCTAAATTGAAAGACTTTACCACCTCCTCAGTCCACTTCACTATGCTATCTTTCTTAACCATGTTTGTAATTTCTCTTAGATGCTCGGCAAGATTAGGCACAAAGCGGCATAAGAAATTCATCTTACCATTGAAGGATTGGATCTCCTTTTTGTTTCGGGGAAGATCAATTTGCTGAATAGCTTATACTCGAGTTGGGTCAATACGGATGCCATCTTTTGAGATAATGTGACCAAGAAGTTTGCCCTCATCCATGGCAAACTGACTTTTCTTCGGATTGAGTGACACACCATACTTTCTACATCACTGAAAAAAAATCTTCAAATGGTAAAGGTGCTCTTCATCAGAATTGAAAAAGACTGTCAAATCATCAAGATACACAACTAGAAAAATATCTTTCTCATTTGCAAATGCCATATCCATTGCGTGCTGAAATGTTGCACCAGCATTCTTCAAACCAAAAGGAATTTTAGCATAATGGAAAGTTCCCCACGGAGTGGTGAACGCTGTTTTGTCTCTACCATCCTCATGGAACATAATTTGACTATACCCAGAATAACCATCGAGTAGAAACATATGAGATGTTCCAACTACTCGCTGAAGTATGTGATCCATTTTCCACAATGGATAATTATCTTTCAAAGAAACTTTATTCAGATTCCTAAAATCAATGCACAAACGAATTTCACCTATTTTCTTGCGTACAGGCACCAAATTAGAAATCCAATTTGAAAACCTTATGGGAATGATGATACCAGCCTTTTACAACCGATTGACTTCCTTCTCAATTGAGGGCAACAACTTTGGATTTATTCTTCTCAATTTCTGCCTGAAGGGCTTTCGATTTGGCTTAATCGGAATGGTGTGTTGAATTATATTTGTATCATACGTCTTCAAATCTGAATATTCCCAAGTAAATACATCAGCAAAAGAAGACAACAAACTAACATATTTAGCTTTTACCTCTAGTGGCAATCCTTTGGACAATTTCACCATCTTTGGATTTTCAGCTGATCCAATGTTCACATCTTCAACTCCCTTTTCGGTTGGCCGTAAGGTTGGTTTTCTAGCTACGTCATCTTGATCAAAAAGCTCCTCTACAGGTATTATATATTTAGGAACGACATTATCCTTTATCTGCAATACTTCCATCTGATTTATTTGCACATCAGCCTCACCATCATCATGCTCCATATCAATTGAAGTGTCTTTGAATTTGCCTTAATTTTGCAGAAATTCATCGATCTCATCATCATTTTGGAATACTTGCCAATAACTTTGAGTGTCCGGGACAGTCGGATGATGTTTCACATGAATTTCAAATTTTCTACTTGAGTTCATCGAAATATTCAAATTACTTGCTTCCTTTGCAAGTGCATCTGCAATACCATTCTAAATACGAGGGACACAAGTCAAAGTATAGTCTGAAAACAATTTCAAGATATCAAGAACAGAATTTCGGTAAGCCCACATTCGAGGATGCTTAGCTTGGTATTCACCTTTCACTTGCTTAATAACCAATTCAGAGTCACCATACACTGCAATCCTCTTAGCATTCAACTTTCTAAGAATTTTCAGACCAGCAATCAAAGCTTCGAATTCTGCCTCATTATTTGAACAATCAAAAGCTAATTTATAAGAACAGACCCTTACATTACTCGGTACCTTGTTTGGGGCGGAAAAAGGGTTGCGTACCCAAATTCCAATTCCAGCACCCTCAATTACTATTGCACCATCAAAATCCATGGTCCATAAACCATCTTGATCTTCTTCCAAGTGCTGAAATTCTGTTTGCTATGTTATCTCTTCTTGTTGTCCATCAAATTTTTGCTACTGTCGGAAGGCTAATTTCTCAGCGAAACTTTCAAGCTTTTGTCTCTCTTTATTTATGACCTCTCTGAAATTCTCGGTGATCTCTGGAATGTCCTTTGCTTCAACTAACTGAATCTTTACATCATTGAAACTATCTGAATACAAAACAAATGACTCTAAATCTGTATGTACATAATTGATTGGATGATTTACCAGTTTCTCCTTGCTAGTGATCATATACTTCATATTTTTCTTCTGATATAATTTCCTCATCTGACCAAACACAGTAATGGTAGCATAGGAGAAATTAAGCTGCAATGTTCCCTTCAACTTCGCTCCCCAAGATCTGGAAAGAAGCATGCCAATCTAGGAGGAATATCTGGCACAACCACATCCATAAAAACCTTCTTATTCGGAATCTGATGTAAACTAACCACCAAATATTTGATAAGCCCAATTCATCTTACCCTACTGGAATCGAAAGAATAAATATCATGATATTTTCTAGTAATGTCCAATCCCAATTTCTCAATGATTGCCCTCGGCATGAGATTATGAGATGCTCCAGAATCAAACATGGCATTATGTAACACAAAATCATGCAATCTAAGGCTGATATAAAAAGGAGGCACATCACTATCTGGAGATTCACCATCCAATGATGGTCCAAATATCAACTCAGGTTGATCATCTTCCACATTCACCATATCAGACATTGGATCTAAATTCAAAATTTTAGATACCTGACCCTTATAGTTGCTATTCTTCATCAATTCAGTCAAAGGAATGGAAACTTTTAACTTAGAAATTTCATTTGCTGATGGGGATTTGCTAGTAGTGGGATCAGCTATCTCTTTTCCCTTCTTTTGTGCAATGGGTGCATCATTCTTTGGTGCTGAAACTTCCTTTCTCTTTTGGATTGGATTGATAGGCACATCTCTATTTCTAAGTGAATATTGTCACTGCTGGGCGGACAAAGCATTCATATAACCTCTCTGATATTCATCAGACTCTTCTTCAAGAGCTGTCTCATTTTCCAAGATGAAATCCTCATCCTTTTGTACAGCTGAGTTTTTTGTATACTACTCCTCTTCAGTGATAAAAGTTGGCATATCATCAGGTGTAGAGAATTGATTCTCTTCCCCTATCACATTATCTTCATTATCTGATTTCGGACCAACAAAATTCTGTTGTAAGGGTGTCTTTACCTGCTGTTGTGCTGGCAGTTCTTGTGCTCGCTGCTCTCGTTGTTTGATCCTGAATTGTGGTTGCTGCTGGCCACGGAAGTTAGGATTTCTGATCCGTGGTTCAAGATTATCAAGTGTTAATATTTAAATCATCTTTTCCACCTTGCGAAGTACTTGATCTAAAGTAGAAGCCTCTTCCTTTATTGCGACTTTCTTTTCTGCTTTCAATCTAGCTCTCTTGTCATTCAAATTAGCTTCAACACTGACTGCAATTTTCTGCATGTCTTCCAAAGTGGCAATATCTCTTTCTCTTAATTGATAGGCCATGTCCGGATCGAAACCATCCAGAAACTTAAGAAAATCCGACCTCCTAGATGGCCTTAAATCATCAGGAATTGCATTGTAAACCGCATTGAATCTAATACAATAATCTTGGACAGACTCACCAACATTCCGCTTGATCTTGGTATATTCAGAAGTGATCTGAAGAGTATCTTTCTTTACTTCCCATCGATCTAGGAATTATCTCTGAAGCTCAGCCAATGTAGCAATACTTCTAGGCTGCAAAGCTCTGAACCACTTTCTTACTTCACCTCCAAAAGTTTGCACAAATAATCTCATGGTCACATTTTCTGCATCAATTTCATGAAGGTCAAATAAATCTGCCATCCTATCCACATGTTGCTGAGCAGGAACACTTTGAGGAGTGCCATCAAATAATGGAATCTTACTTTGATAATCAGTGGGCATGTCATCCAAGTTCTGAGGCAACACAAGGGGTGCAAATCGGGCAACCATTGCTCTTGGTGGATTTATAACTGGTCTTGGGGATATAGGTGGAGTAGGAGTGGTAGATGTATGAGGTGTATCTGGTGTGGATGGAGAAACTACTACAGATTGTTGATCATGGATAGAAGGTTGCACGGAAATGGTAGGAATGAAAGGAGGCTCGGTATGAACCTATGAACCAGATGTAACTACTAATGGCCCAAGAGTTTTAGATGCAGACTCTATGAATTCGGGAATGTTTGTTGCCACAATAGAATTTTGAATATTCAAAATGTAATTGTTAATGGATCTATTAGCTTGTTCAATTTCAAGATACTTGATAAACTCTAGATTTATGACAGTAGAACCAATAGCACTTTCAGACTTAGTCTCAAACAACGACAACTCAAATTGTTCATCAAATTCAGGATCTTCAAGGTACTCAAACACAGCGGGACATGAATGAGATTTGAATAGAGGAATCATAGGACTTATTCGACGAAGAATTCTTGAAATAATATTGGGATTTTCATACACTGGTGGTGGATCGGGATCCGGATTTTCTCTGGTATGTCGTCTGGAAGCCAGTGTGTTGAATTATTTTCAAAATCAAAGGGACAAAACCAACTTATTCAGTCTATCAAATTCTAGACTCATCACCCAAAAGTCTAGAATGATCTAATGTACTAGGGGAAATTTACAAGTCAAGTGTTACGTTTACAAACTAGACCGGAGATTGACTGAAGCAACGTTTATCTACTTTCACTAATGCAAAGCAAGAGCGTTTCGAAGGCTACCTGGCATAAGTTCAGGCTCCGTCTGTAGCTTATAAAACAAATAACACTAACAAGAAAAAAAAATTCTCCCCAGTATGGTCACCACTATGTTATTGCCTAAATCTACCTCAGGCTGAAAGAAGGCAGAGTTTAGGGTAACATCAAACCAAGCTCAGTCTAGTAGCTAGCACTACCAGATCAGGAGAGGGCTCTCTCCAGGTCAATCTCAACAAAGATAATCAATAAGGCTTGATATGACTTGAAATAAAAGATAATTTTAGGCTAGGTATATAAGTAAATGAGTTTGATTTTGATTTTGGGGGTTTTGTTGGAATCAAAGGCAAAGGCAGTTTTGGGTCCGGGGATGAGGCCTAGTTTTTGCAGAGTTCTGAATGGGGAAAGGAAGGAAATTTTTTTGATGCTTTGAATTGAATGAATGGATAGTTCAGACTGGTGAGGAGCTGAAGAGGGAAAGAGTCTTTCAATAATCCTCTTCAAACAGATGAAAACATGGAAAATTAAACAAAACTAAAGGCAGAGCAAAGAAATCTAATGAATTCCACCTTTATCACTCATTTGTTTAATTTAAGAAGAAAGGAGAAGGGAAATGATACACATAAAAAATCAGTGAACTTACAATCACATAGAGAAACACTCCATTAAAACACAGAGCCACATGGATCCCAAAGAGTGTTGCAAACCCTGGTATATTCCTTTGCCAAAATTGCAGAGATGAAATGTACAATGAAGTGCCAAGCAATCCCAAGTGTCCAACCCTGAAAATGACTGAAGAAATACAAGATATAGACAAGCCTAACTCATCCCCATGCCTCTAGGGGTCGAGCTCACCATTATAGGATATATTTCAACCATATCTAAACTAAGAACTGGAAAATAGGCAATGAAACAACTTGCCTCTATATGGTAGGAAACTGATTCATTCACTTACATTTCACTTTTTGGTGAATGAATCTACTTGGATGAGTAAAAATGTGCCAAAACTACATTATATTCATGAAATTTCATCAATTTACATCAATATTTACATGAAAAAATCAAAATGGCCAAAAATAGGCGAAAATCTGAGCTGCTGAGTGAAAAATAGGCCAAATTTCCCAATGCGCCGCGCCTGAAATCTCTATGCGTAGCTCCACTTTGAGGCTGATTTTGAGGACCTTCCCAAAGTCCAAATTGAGATCAGGATAGCTCGTTGGAAATATCTACCTATCTAATTTCCAACCCAAGTGGAGTTTCTGAATTTGGTTTCCATTTTCCCCTCCAAAAATCAAATATCCCAACACTGCTTCCTGTGTGTCCAAAAAGTGGCAGAAAGGCCATTTTTGAGGTGTTTTTGACCCTTTAAGCAACCCAAAACTTGTAAAAATCCTTACGTAATGGGTAGGCATGCATAAATTTTGATGAAAAATCCAGAAATGTAAAGTTTTACTCCAAAGGAGCTGCCGATTATAAGCGCGCGCCAAGTGGCGCTACGCGTCAGGCAGAAAAATCTGTGTTAAGGCCAAAAATTTCAAAATTGACAAAAAGTTTCCCAAATTTCTTGAAATTTGGGCCTAATGTCCACCATCAAGCACTATGCTGGGCCAAATAAGCTTCGGCCAAAATTTTGCGTCTGTCATGCCTTTTTGTGACACTTTAGTGCCCTCCTTAGCTTCGCTTCCAGGATCTTGATCCTAGCTTTGCAAACATGATTTCGCGCCCAATAATGGTTCTTCATGTGCCTCAGCATGTTATTTTCCTTGTTTTATTTCTCCAATAGCTTCTCAAGATTAATATTGACCCTCTCAAGCCAAGTCTCTCTATCAGCCTCAATCTCTCGCTCAATGGCTGTCATTTCTATTTGGCTTCTTTAGGCAGCTTGCCGGTTCTCACGGATGTTTTGCAACTCCATGATTGTTTCCTGATCTACCAAATGTTTGTTTTTCTTCTCCAGGTAATTTATGATCCATTGGGCTCTTTGAAATTTGATGGTCAATGTGTCAATCTCCACCTTCTGCTCCTGAATAGTCTCTTTCAACTTTGAGCTTGCAGAGCTCAAATCCTCATCAATGAGTACAAAATCAGTATCCTGAACTCCTGAAGCGCCCTCATCCCGCATGGACCTCTTACCTCTATCTTGTACCTATACCTGTGCTGCTGATGATGGCAATGAGACCCCTTCCACCCCAGGTGGAGAAAGTACTCGCCGGGCTGCTGCAAATAATCCTCTGGTGCCTCTCTGATAAGTAACAAACATTGGCACACTGATAGGCTCTGTCTCGTGACCTTCAAGCTGATGTGAAGGTTCACCTGTATCATGGATAGCCTCCAGAGGAACCTAAGGAACTGTGAAGAAATCACGGGAAATGAAATCCTCCCATGAAATTCCCTGCAATCCAAGCTGATGTACAACCACGATCTTGGTGAGTGCATAGTGATAAATATTGTTGTACTGCTGCTCGGGAGTTTTCTTCTACACAAGAGTGGTCATTCTCTCGATGTTCCGGCACATAAAATAAGGTATGTTCATCATCCTCACTCTTGTGAAATGCATCAATAACCTGATGTGGTAGGCATAGAGGCGTGAAAACCGGTCCTCACAACTGAAATATCTGATAATGGGTTTCATTAGAGGCGCATAAGATTCCTTTGGGAACCGGAATGGGAACACCCTACTGAGTTGCCTCACAAAGCTAGGCCTGATGTATGGTTCATAATGCACTCCCTCCACCTTCCGTCTTTTGTTCCACTGTTCACTCACATTCGGTATTCCGGTTGCTTGAGAAATGGTTTCCATTGTCAAAGTGAAATTTACACCAGCAAGAGTTACCCGACCATCATGTAAATGCAATACAAACAAACAAGCCAACTCCTGATGATGATGGATCCTAGCAATCATTTCACAATACTGATAGCATTACTATTCTCAAAAACATGCCATGGCAAGTGGGCAAGCCTGCAATTTAGTCAATGAGGTGGGCTCTTCTCTCACATGTTTGCCACCTTTACGAGGCCTTCTAGGTGCATGTAGCTCAGTGGTAGAATTAGTATCTCGGTCATATGATGTGTCAGTATCTATCTGCATGATGTCCATGCAAGGTGTATATTGGCTTATATGAGAGGAAAATGAGAATTTGGTGCTTTTGTTTCAATTTCCAAATGTATGTCAAAGGGGAGGGACTGTAGGAGAAATAAGGCAGTGGGAACAATGCGATTTAATTCAAGTGATAATTTGAAGTATAAGGACAGTCGATTAACTCTTTGGGAAAGTTGGGGTTTGGGAAGTTTTTACAAGTGAGATGGGAAAGGGAGAGTGATAGGAAATGAAATGAATCAGGGATAGGGAAATGAGGCTTAGGAGGAAGTGACCTTTAGAGAAGTAGGGAGATGGGAAATGGAGTGCAATGATGAGATAACAGTGAGGGGGAGGAAAAACAAGGTAGGGAATGGAATATGTGGCACAACATTATTTTTAAAACACCAAATTCAAAACCTAAGAGAGAAATTATTAACAAGATGATAGGGTTTAAGTTTTTGGCATTCAAACTCTCACATTCAATCTCAATCAACACCAAACATTTACCATAAGAAATGGAGTGATTGTATGGACTTACTCGAACAAGGAGAAGCCGAGTCGTTTTGATGATTGAGGGAAATGGAAAAAATTTATGTGTTTCCGCTCAGTGTGCCGTGCAACAAACCCAATGTGCCGCGCCCTCCTTATGCACCGTGACCGTTCAAATTTTCACTGTATAGAGTAGCCCAATGCACCGTGCTCAGCTAGTGCGCCGCGACCATCGCCCAGTGCGCCGGGACAGTGAACTTCACCACAGTTTTGGCCTCCAACACTAGCTTTCTTTCCTCCACTATTTCTCTTGGCTCATTGATGTCTTGGCTTGCAAATGAATTGTTTGAAACACAAAAATATCTTTATGCCAAATATTTTGATTTTTTGATTCTTGAAAACACACTTTTGCAATGTTTTAACTTTGACACTTTTCACATAAACTCTGTTTTTCTTGCTTTTTGATTTTTGAGTTGAATGATGAATCTCTTGTCTGTCTTTGTAGGGATAGCTGGCATGGGATTTTGGAAAAGGTGACCAGGTCTTTGCATGTAGTACTTTACAACTAAAAAAACTTTGAAAATTACATTGCATTTATTACAAAAGGATAAAATAGACAAATTTTCTTCAAAACTGAGTTTTGAAGAAAAATCATTATCAAATATTATAATGATGAAATTTTTTGCACTAAAACTTTATTTGAAGCTTCCTCATGTGCCTGCTGACATTATTAGAAATTTTGAAGGCCAAATTAACTAAACCCTAGACCTAATGAGACTAAAACCCCTAAAATGACTTTTTGCTAACCAAGAGACCAAACATGACTGTAAATGACTGTAAATGATTTTGATAGACAGAACTAGGACAACAAGTACAAGATATGACGGATATGAGTGACAAGACCCTTTCATCAGATGATCCATGCTCCTAATGGAATGCAGCTGACTGAACTGAATGAGACACCTAAAACAAAATGCAACAAGAGAAATTTCGATCTCTGAGGGAGGGATGAAGATACCGACTCTAACACCTTGTTACTTTAACTGATTGGGTATTAAATGAAATCCTTATCATGAATAAATATGTAACAATATGATTATGTGTCTATTATCGCAACATGAATTGTGCTTGTCCCAAGGACAACTATTCGACCCCTTTCACTGACCATATTGTTGATAACTTTTCTAGCTGTAGGATCTATTCATTCATGGATGGGTTCTCCGGCTACAATCAAATAAAAATTCTCCAAGAAGACTAACCTAATATTGCAATTGTTTATCCCTAGGGTACTTTTTCTTATCGAAAGCTACCATTCAGCTTAAATAACATGGGTTCCATGTTTCAATGTGAAAAGGATTATGCTTTTGATGATATAAAACACATTGTACAACTATATTTGGATGATCTCCCTACTCATTCCAAACATTAGGTTGATCACCCGATGCATCTTCAGGCCATATTTCTCCATTGCATACACTATAACATTCGACTTAACCCACACAAATATGTGTTATGTGTTAGTTTTTTTCGTCTCCTAGATTTTTTTATTTCAGAAAACAGAATTCATATTGATCCTATGAAGGTTCAAATAATCATTGACTTGCCTACATCATCTTTTGTCCTTGAGTAAAAAAGACTCCAAGGGAAAAATAACTTCCTATGTAGGTTCATTCCAAATTACGTTGAGTTGATAAAAGGACTCATTCACTTACAAAACAAAGGGGAACCCTTCCATTGGGATGGCATTGCCCAAAACAATTTTGATGCCCTGAAAGATGTACTACTTCAGGCATCTCTTTTATACCCCCTGATTATAAATAAGACTATTTCCTATACTTAGTTGCTTCCATTTATACTATAGAAATGGTATTGGCCCAAGAGGATGATATTGGCATTGAACGTCCCATTTATTATCTGCGTCAGAGCCTCAATGATACTAATATCATATATACTCAAGTATAAAAGTTGTCTTTGGCAACTGTTTAAGCCGTCCAAAGTTTTGACCATTATATCTTTCTTAGGAAAATAACAGTCAATTAGGATTGCAAGCCTATGAAATATATATTGTCACACTAATTGAAAGGGGGAAAGTAATCTAAATGGACCTTTATTCTTCAATATTTTTACCTGCAATTCATCAAATCTAAGTCTAAGAAATCCTTATTTTTCTTCGAGCTTATGTGCAACCTCCCTTCCCCTTATTGTAAATATACATATGAATATTTCATCCCCAAAAAGTTTCATATGACCTGTGGTATGGAGACTTCCTGATATATCTCCAAAAAATAGACTTTCCAACCTAATACCTCTCTCTTTGAGTAGTGACATATCCAATAGCTATCCCTAAATTACATCATTATTAATGACACTCTTTACCATCGTAGTATTGATATGATATAATGGAGGTGCCTCACTCTCGAGGAAGGTGAGAAAGTTCTCAACGAATTCCATTTAGGGCATATGGTGTACAGCTATCGTGTTATGCTACCGCCCAAAAGATCCTATGCTCTGGTTACTTCTAGCCCACTATATTTGGCGATTCCATCGTCGTTGTCCAAAAATTTCATGTGTCCCAGATATAAGATTGAAATATGTGTGCTCCACCTACTCCTTTGCATCCTATCATTGTTGTTGGTCCTTTTGCGAAATGGGGAATTGACTTTATGGCATGTAACACTCACTTGGTCGGGGAGCATGGTTATATGATTGTCGTTGCTGACCAATTTACTAAGTGGGCCAAGGTGATGCCTAAATTCAAAAACAATGGCGAGAGAACTGCATATTTTTTATTCAATCACGTTGTTTCTAGGTTTGGTGTACCACAAGCAATAGCTATGAATCATGAAAAAAAATTCTCAAAACATATGATGACCAAACTAGCTGCCAAGTTGGGACTTTCACATGAAAATTCCACTCCCTACTATCCACAGTCTAATGAAAAAGTTGAGGTTGTCTAAAAGGTTCTTAAAACTATGATTACACATATGGTAGGGCTCCATAAATTAGATTGGCATATGCTTCTTTGCATATCCTTTTGGGAATACCGAACCTTAGTGAGGACTGCTACCGGTTTCACACCATTTCAATTGGCCTATGGTCCGGAAGAAATCCTCCCCATAAAGTGTGAAATACCATCATTGAAACCACTTGTTGAACTTCTTCCTTCCACTTCCATAGAGGAGGAACATATGTTACATTTGATGCATTTGGATGAAACTTGGAGTGATTCCTCTTTAGCCAACAAAGCCCATAAAATGTGTGTCAAGGTGCAATATGAAAAAAGTGTCAAGGCTCATGTCCTCTCGAAAGGATACCCGATTCTCTTATATGACCTGGAGGTCAATAAGTTAGGTCTAGGAATTCAACCTATGTATTTGGGCATATACATTGTCAAGTGAGTCCTTTCAAAAGGAGCCTATGAGTTTCTAGATGTTAATGGAGTTCCATTGATGAACCTAAAAATTGTTTGTACCTCAAAAAATACTATGCTTGATCTAAAGTGTAGTTCACTGTGTACATACTATTTATAGGTGTGCTTTAGTGTGTTTGAAGTGTGTCTGTTCATATTTTCCCATAGTTTTTGTTGATTGCGTTTACATTTGGTTTGTAGATGTCAACATCTCTCGAACCATACATTGGCTATAATGATGGTTCTAGTCATCGTACACAAAACCTATCTTCTACAGCATGGGCTATCTATCCTCGAAATGGTGAGATGGTGAGTATGCAACGGATTTTCATTGGTCAATCTACTAACGAAATCACTGAGTATAGCATAGTGGTTTACTTACTATCTAACACACTTCTACATGGTATCCACCATTTAGTCGTTAGACTTCCCAACTCCTATTACTACAACTTGTGAATAAATATTTAGTTAGAAATCCCGCCTTCCTTCGCATGGTTTTGAGAGTATATATTCTTAAAAGACATTTCAATTTCAAACAATATGAACAAATTTATATAAATATAAACACTTTATCAAATTCCCTAGCTAATATTTCTTTAGATAGAAATTTGCAACAAATGTAAATAATTTTAAATTCACATCACATAATATTGAAAACATAATAGAAACCTGGAAGCACTGAATATATATATATATATATATATATATATATATATATATATATATATATATATATATATATATATATATATATATATATATATATATATATATATATATATATATATATATATATATATATATATATATATATATATATATATATATACGTATATATATCCGTATATATATATATATATATATATATATATATATATATATATATATATCCGTATATATATATATATATATATATATATATATATATATATAAGTTTCGTTTTACAAAATATTGTGTCCCAAGACAAATATCTCTACATTGGCCATATGAAAAACTACATTCAAAGATCTAAGTAGACTAATGGTGCTCATGATAGAAAGACATTGTGAGAGACATCTTGTGTGACAAACGACCCATACATCTTCGCACCCCGATATTGTGTCGTTGAAGTGGCATGAGAACCTGAACGACTATCATCTCATCAACCCTGTGGGTCAATTCCTCCATGTGAAGCTCTACCTCCAATAGGATATCAGCTAACTCAAGATCTCATAGTGCATATTGTCCTACTGCAGTGGCCTGTAATGGTACAATTACCTCCTCATATGGTTGTCCTCTTGCATGACGGAGATATGATGCACACACTGGTCAAACTAGTCCAACATATACATGAAACATGAAATAGCTTAGTGTTGGAAACATCAAAAACACAAAAAAATTATTAAAATTTGAAAAAATTAATGGTCAAAATATGTTTACCTAAAATATCCCATTTCTCACTGTCAGGAAGCATGAGCTCGAGATCATCATGAAAATCTATCCTTGCATAAGGATATTCATCGATCCTGATGAACTGTCTGAAAAACCATCCAAAGAAGGCTGGTGAAAAGATGATCATCAACAGACCTGCATGTCGAGCCATATGATCTATCCACTGCCTCATTTCTGGTACGCTTAGATTGATTGACTCTAGTATAACCTGCTGAGGCTGAAGCAATGACAACCACGACAAGGAAAGAGAGACTAAAATCGAACCATAACCAAAGTTTTTCAATTTCCCCTCTTTCTCTTTGGTCAATTATTCTTTTATATTTACCAAGACACCCTCTCTCTCGTTTAATACTATGGGTGTGAGACACTCTATCCCATACTGCATGTATGATCAACACACTACATGGAGTGACGAGCTACCTACCAAGATATAAATTATAAATAGGATGGTCCTCAATGTTTATTCAGTCACATCTTTGATATTGATCTTCCCATGCCTTGTAGGTTTGGCTCAAGGTTGGAAAGAGGTGTTGATATAATCTTTCATGGTATCGTCACCACTCCTCCCACCTAGAAGAGAGATAGGGGAACCCTCTTGGACAATATTGTAAGAAAGTAGATATAATCCACCTTGATCTCAAGTAGATGTTCCCCAAACCTAAAGGCTTGTACCTGAACATCCCATGAATGAATGAGGTATTTAAAAAATTCCATTTGTTTCCTCATACCAGGTAGCTAGAATAATTTCAACAATCCACAGTTTTTAGCGCCTGGATAGTGGCAGGATCATTGGCTACAATCAAATATTTCTCTTAATGTTCTCTTTCTCACCAAATTAATGCCATTTTGTGCTAATGGGTACCTAAAACATCAATATGGAATTCATTAGACTCCTTTTCATGAAAAAAATCTTATAAAAATTGAGGGAAAATTTATAAATTATTGAGCTTTTTGTGCCCAACGAACCCGTGTAATGAAAACCATAGTGATGCACCTCACCCAACAGCCATAGTTTTCCTAGGTGAAATGTATTTTTCGACAGAGGGGGTGTTACACGTAATTTTGTCACCATGATTTTTTACTATGAATATGGTTCTATCACCATCCATATCATGTTCCCTTAGAGGTCAAAAAACACTCATGTTCCTAAACCAAGTCTTGGAAATTGCAGAAAAGTTATTTAAAACCTTTAAAATATTACCTGCGTGCTTTTTATGACCATTTACTACACATGCCTTGATTCTTTTTCTAATAGCCACAAATACTGCCACTATGTTCACAACTAAAACCTGCACACCACTGTAAAAGGAAGTAACTATAAAAAATAACTTTCTAGAAGCCTAGTTGGTTTAATATTCTCCCAACTGGAAACCTCTACATTCGTGCTAGTTCACGCTTTATCCCTCTACTTATGGATCTTATCCCTTGGCCAAAGGAACCCAAATCCCTTCATGGGAGGAGCTCATCCCTCTCTTAATGGATCTGAAAATAGCTCAATAAATCTATAAATTCAGTTGAAGTTTCAAGTTGAAGGGTAGATACTGAATTGTATAGATTCTAAGTTGGAGAGAGTTCATAGAATTCATAGATTCTGAACTAGTAAGTATTGTTTCCACATTGAATATTACACCTTTGTGTACATGAATTCACATTGGTAATTTTCTAGAGGAAGGCTTATCATAATGAAAGAAATGATTGCGCAGACACATGGGAGAAATCAGTAAAACATCAAGGCTCATGTTGTAATATTTCTCTTTTTAATTTCTGGTAATACATATGGATCTATTTTTCTCACTGCCTTGTTTCTGAATTCATGGAAATGATGTCAATACTTAGACTCCTTGATCACTAAGTTGTACTAGTATTTTTGATTATTATATATTGCAGGTGATTTTATCTTTTGCATTGTTTTTTATTGCATGTTCTTCTTAGCATTGAATAATTTATTTGGAGTGAAAGGAAAAAGGCAACATCAAACGTCTCGATTGAAAGATAGGAGCATAACCTCCTTATTTCCAAGTTGTAATAATATAAAGTACAAATAGTTTAGAGAAAGAGGCATTAAATAGATCTTTATTTCTAGTTACTTGTTGGAGTACTAGGGAGATTTCTCTTGTCCGCAAGAGGGATTAATCCATAAACAAATTGGCAACTCCATTGGGGAAGACAAGTTTATTTTTCTTTGGTTATTTTAGTTTAACATTCTACATTTATTGTTTTTATTTCTCTGAGTGTGGTTGGGTACGTAATATTTTAGATTCTTTGAGATATAAAACCTTAAATTTAATTTTTCCAACTTTTCTCTTCCTTGTGCAGTTTTCTGTGGAAAATAGAGTGGCAACCTGCGCAACTTTCTAGCATAGGTCAGTGTGCATGCACACTGATTTTCACTGATAAGCTACGCACCACTTAGGAAATTTTGAAAAAATTAAAATTTTCTCTTCGAGGGTTAGATAACCAAATTATTGAGGTTTAACCTGATCTATACCAATTGTCAGAATCTATGTATGAACTCCTATTTAACACCTTAGAGTCTTATTTGATAAATAATCATTTTTGCTTGCCCTAGTTTGTTGCTACTCCTCTTGGAAGATAGATTCATTTGCCAAAGATCATTGGTTTTATGTTATTGTCTCCTTGAGCCAGCATGATTATTTCTATCCTTACCTTTTTTTACTCTTTCTTTCCTCTTTGATTGCAAAATGGAAAAGCTTCTATACCACCGAAGTCTGATTTATCTCAAGCTAGTCTTTAATGATTTCATTTATGTTATCTCAAGTGGAAATATTTTAGTTTTATAACAACAAATAGAAATAATTAAAAACACACACATAGATATCCTAGTTAGGAACAATAATTAGAACTTTGATTCGATTTGAAGTATTATAATTTTTAGGGTTTTTAGAAGTTCCTTTATTTTGAGATTTGTTTTTTCATAAAAATTGTAGTTTTTCGCTTTGTAATCAATGATATTTTCTTCACAAAAGAGACATTGGTCATGCCTGTAAATTGTGTTCTTAATGAAATTGTTTTCTTGATGAAATGGAATTTTATTTGAAGTTTTAGGTAGCTTGTACTTTTTAAGTTCAAATGTCCTTGAACTTTCTCTTAAATACAATTCATTGAAATAAAAGAGTTGAATTTTCATATTGACGCATTTATAGTATTTTGAATCAGGTCATAATACCATCAAGTTTAATTTCCATACCCAATTGCGTAAATAACAACCAAATCAATACAACTCTTAATAAAATCAACCTAGATAGTTTTTACATTTTCTAGGGATATTTCTACCAATTTAGCTTAGGCTAGTGCTTTTGAATAGGTTGTAATTAACGTTCCAACGTAGTTAAAACAAACAAGTAGCATCTTTTTGTAGGAAATCTAATTGTTTCATTTGTACTCTGGGAAGCTCTTCTTAAAAGAGTCAAGCACGAGGTCATTTCGGACTCAATGAGGTAATCGTACCTACTTCAATGGTGAAGATAGAAGACATGCATGTAATAAAAATGGTAAGCCTTGGATTAACCATTGTCAAGGAGCTTGGGGTCACTTGTTAGCAAACCTTGGATTTACCATGTCGACGAGCTTTCGAGGGGATTGATCTTGATACTCTACCCTTGCGTGTATATCATATTGTAGACTGTTCCCCCAGGTGTAATTGTCTCAGTTAGTGACCATGGTGGCCATAATATTTAGCATTTTCCCCAAGGTGACAGTGGATGGAAGGTCCCACTGTAGCTAGGGCAGACGTTGACTAGACTCACTTGAACTTTTCGGAGGATACTCTTCACTTCGAGATGGTATAGTGAAGTTAATTTCACCAGACTGTTTCATTAAGAAGGCTGTTAGGGTAACTGTTCCAACCATTATTTTTCCACATTAATTCCCATGATGTTGGATTTCATCAAAACCTAGTGCTTTTATTGTGGAAACATACTATTTGTGTGTGGTTTGTCTCTTAGAATTTGCAGGAGCGTGTTCATTTCCTTGATTTTTAGTGACCTTAGGTGTATTATTTTGATTTATTTTTATTTTGTGTGTCAAAAATATTAAATGTGGCTAAATTACTAGGACATTGACATAGAATGCATGGGAAACCCCATGAGTATACGCTTATAAAATTCAAAAAATTCAAAACTAAAATAGTTCAAAAATCAGGATCTGAGTCTACTAAACAACAAGAAACATCCATTGTAATACATCATGTTTTTGAAGTTAATCATACTCAAATAATTGAAAAAGATCAAGAACAACTAGAAATTTCTGAAGCAATTACACTCGAATATGTTACTGGTGAATTTTCAGATACGCAATTCACTGAACCCGAAATATCTGAGCCCGAATATAAATCTACTTCATCTGAATCACCTTCAGATCTCATAGTCCCGACTCCTGGTCGTCCTCGTTCACCTCGAGTGAAAATTGTTATTACTTAGAATATTTCTCTTGTCCTAATTAGAAATGAAGAGATATCTAACATGGATGAAGAGATTACAATTCCTTCTTGTTATGAATATTTAGATCTAAGGTATAGTGAAAAAATTTACCCTTTTGTAAATTTTTTACAGGATCCTTGGTATCATCAAATTACAAAATTTCTACACAACTCTGGTTAAAATCATTCACCACACCGCATACCTTTTTACTCTATACCCAGAGATAGTTACATGGCTTCGAAAAAAATGTCTACTAAGTCATCTATGTTCTCTTCATCACCCAAATTTTTTTTTTATGGTGATCCGTTTGTTCTTGTTGCGTACCAGTCGCTCTCTATAATTTTCTTAGGATCATTGCCATCTTCCAAAACTTTTACCAAATCGACTGGTATGTATGAATCTACCACCAAACCTTTCAAAGTGGAACATGTCTATATATTTTCCAGGAATATTCCTCAAGCTAGCTTTCAAGGTGGTTATATAGCGCCTCATAGGCAACAACCTCTCCAATGGCAGAAACCTCTTGAAGGGAAGCAACCTTTCCAAGGGCAACATCGTCTCTAATGGTAACGAAATTTCCAAGGGCATCAACCTTATCAAGAGTAGCCATCCTTTCAAGGAGGACAACCTTTTGCTGGAACTTATCCCTCGGTTTTAGGACCAAATATTTCCGGTAATTATCAAATTTATGTTCCAATGCTTCAAACTGGTTATGGTCAACCTGATGCATCACAACATTTGATGGGAATTTCTTACCCAAGAATTAATATTGTGTGGAATCCTTTTTTGAATCAACAATATTTGCAACCTACATTACAGATACCCTATAATCAACCTACTCAGTCAACTGGGAAATTTGTTTTACCCAAGTCCAAAAACTTATTCAAGGAGAACTTCAAATCAACTGATAGGTATCTGTGCTGAGTAGTCAGCAAGTTGGTCTGAGTACTCCATGTACTCCTATCCAATCCGCTGGAAAAATTTATGTTCAACAACCGAGTACAACTATCACTAGAGTTTCTCAATCTCCTATTGTTACAACCTTTCAAATGAAAACACCAATTGTTACACAAGAAATTCCTCATATTATTTCTCATCAAAATAGACATACAATTCATTTTATTCCTCAAACCTCTGTAGGACATCCTGGTGCACCTACGGTTCAAACAAGTCTACCTTTTACTGGTCAAACCTTTCAAGGTCATTTTTTTCAAAGTCAACCATTTCAATGGAAATTTCAATATGGAAAAATGGGACAAAATCCAGTTTACTGGAGCCAACCATACCCTGGTTACACATATCAAATACCAGCTCAACCTCAGTTCGGTATGGCTAAGCCTAGATACTCATGAGGTATTCCAATCCCAACTACCCAGGATATTCCAGGTTGTCCTGGATATCCACCTCCAGGTACTAGTATTGTTCCTCAAGGTTATCTATTTTCTCAGCCAAACCCTAATGGATGGCTACCATTCATTGCAAATTTAGATTTACAGGACTTGTCTTGGCTATCAAATGATCCAATATACTATCTTACATTTTGGTCTGCAATGCCTACTAATTTTCCCAGTGATATTCGAAAGTTTGAAGGAAAATAAAGAGAAGACCCCTCGAACTGTGTGATGAATTATCTTGTGTGATGTGCATCCAATTCCTTAATCGATGATTCGATTTGTTTGAAAATTTTTCAAAGAACTCTGATTGGCTTAGCTGAAAAGTGGTATATTGAGTTACCACATGTATCTTTAAACAATTTCAATGCTTTAGAAATGACCTTCCTAACTCATTTTCAGTTTCCAGCCCATTATGATAATGACATGGAACTTTTGACTTCATTAAAATAGAGTACGTCTACGTACATTTCAGATCACATACACGAATGGCGACGTAGACAAAGTTTAGTCAAAGTTTTCATTCTGGATCAAATTGTGGCTGAATGGTTCATCAAACCATTTCTTCCTAAGATAACTGAAGATGTAGCTAAGGGAGGCATTGTAACAGAAGAGTAGGTCATAGTTCAAGCACAATACGTTAACCTCTTTTATACACAATCTAGTACTCTGTATGAAAAAATTCCTAATTTACCACGCCTAGGTCAACTCATTGCAACTCCTTCCAGTTCTCATTATGCAAACAGTGTAATTGGTATAGTTAACATGCCAAAGAGTAATAAGAAATAATCTAAATCTACTTCTGACATCATAACTCTACCATATTCACCTAAAGGAGATCCTTCCATAGAAGCTTCTACCAATATTCACGTCATAGACTCATCTACAAACAAAGCTAAATCATCTAGAAATAAGAATAAGGGTAAGGGTAAAAATAAACAACACTCTTCTCCCAAAGAGAAAGCTGAAAAAACCAAGGTATCCAATTTTTCAAAGTTTCACCCACTCCTACTATCTTGAAATATCCTTTTCCATCTCAAGATAAAAAAATTATCGGATCTTTTTCCAATTCATCAGTGGATATCCTGATTATGTCCCAGATCATGGTTGTGACATGATCTCAAGAATATGGATCTAAGAGTCGCGTAACTAGTAAAGAAACTGAATCATCTAATCAACCACTAGTATCAACTCCTTCGGTTTCTGAACCATTACAAATCGAGAAAAATAATCCCGATTTAGTGATTAAACCACATGACAAAGGTGTACCTCAAAAATTGGCTTTCAACCCACATGTGAGAGCCGCTCAGAGTTACAATATTGTTGAAGATTTGGCCATATCCCCTTCAAAAATTTCGGCCCTCGAAGTGCCACAATCTTGTCCAGCTTAGAGGAAATTACTATTATCACCTATAGGAGTGATTGATCCTCAAGACTTGAATATCATTGTCTTTGATCTCAATAACTTTGTACCTAGACTCCCACATCAAATGAATTTTCAAATTTCGATATTAGTCAAATAAACACGAGTTTTTCACACAGTAATTGATGAGGGAGCATCTACGTCCATTATGTCCTCAGCTTGTTGGAAAACTCTTGGTTATCCGAAAATCAACTAGTCACTAACCATTCTTAAAGCCTTTGACAGAAGAGGTTTTTTCCCATACGGAATACTACAGGATCTACCTACAGAGGTATAAGGAAAAACCATAACACTCGAGGTGGAAGTTTTTGATGCCCCTCTTGATTACAATCTTCTTCTGGGTCAAAGTTAGTCTTATGCTATGACTATTTTTGTTTCATCAGTCATTCGGATTAGAATGTTTCGTCATAAAGGAAATATTGTTAAATCTATCAGTTGTCTTACCTCGTTTTAGAGCCTACTTCTATATATAGTATCCAGCATGTCAGAAAAATGGTTATCTCTTATGAAGATGTTGGGGTAGGACTAGTTAAGGATTTCGCTCTCATGGGAATTTTCACTATACCTTCTCCCAACATACCATGAATTATTTCCAATATCAATATGATTACATCAATCACAATTCCATTTGATGACACATGGAATGTGCCTTTCGAATCAGAATTGGACTCCTATGGTGGAAATATACCTTTAATTCCTTTTGAATCGACATATGTAGCAGTACAATCGTGTTATGATAATCCATCAACTTATACTGACCAAATGAATGTGGTCAGTGAAGAGTCTTCTTCTTTATCAATCTCATCCTTGACATCATTTTCAAATCCTTTTCAACAAGTGTTTTCAACTAATGAAAATATCTGAGAAATATTTTCACCCTATGAATTACCATGGGATGATCCCCATCATCGATCTTCTTTTTTAGCTAACCTTGATAAAGTCGAGAATGATTTTTCATCCATATTTCTAGCTGATTATGTCAAGGAACCTCAAAATCCTATGTCCATTCTGCATTAAGATTCTGAGAAAATTTTGAGAAATATGTCCACCACAATTCCTATTGGTATATCAATTAAACCTGGGATAATTGAGAACATCCATATAGGTTCTTCTTAATTGATTGAAGAGATCAAAATATGCAAAGCCGTATTTCGGGAGTTTTAAGAAATTTTTCCCTGGACTTATGAGGAAATTCCAAGTATTGATCCTAAGATTTTTATTCATGAAATTATGACATACTTGGATGCTAAGCCTATTAGAAAAAGGTTACATCCAATATATCTGCAAAAAGCTACTTCAATTAAAGCTGAAGTTGAAAAATTACTCCGTGTAGGATTTATTTATCCTATTCCTTTAACGGATTGGGTATCTAACATAGTTCCTGTAACCAAGAAACAACGGACTATCAGAGTATGTGTTGATTATTGGGATATTAAAAAGGCATGTCCTAAATACAATTATTCTACCCCTTATATCGACCAAATTATTGATGATTTTGTTGGAAACTAAATATTCTCATTTATGGATGGATTTTTCTGGCTATAATAAAATCAACATACTCCCTCTTGATCAGCCTAAAACAACATTTATATGTCCATGGGGCATGTTTGCATACTGTCAATGACCATTTGGACTAAAACATTTCACTGCAAATTTTCAACGAGTTATGTCTTACAGATTTCACGATATCAAACATATTGTACAACTCTACTTGGATGAATTAACTGCTCATTCTATACGTAGACAAGATCATCCTACACATCTATGGGCCACCTTTATGAGATGTAGGCATTACAACATTTGTTTGAATCCCCATGAATGTGTATTTTATGTACAATTAGGACGTTTACTTGGGTTCATTATTTCAAAAGAAGGCATTCATGTTGACCCATCGAAGGTTGAGGCTATGTTAATCTACCTCCTCCTTCCACTCTTCACCAACTCCAAATTTTGTAGGGAAAATCAAACTTTCTACATTGTTTTTATCTGAAAGTTAACTAAAGGTTTCACCCAGTTGTTAAAACAAGATTTTCCAATCATTTGGTATGAGCTTGCTGATAAAGATTTTGATGTGCTTAAGCATGCGTTGACCCATTCATTGTTGTTGCATCTCGCTGATTATCAATGAGATTAATTTTTGTATTTAGTTGTGTCCAATTCCACGATTGGAATGGTTTTAGTACAATAGTGTAATATCCTAAAAGGGAGAATGCAGCAATACAAAAACACAATAGATGGAAATTGCAGCAATGAACAAATAATCTAAATACACAATAAAAATGCATATAATAGCTGAGCGATTTGATTATATGTAGGTGCATAAAAAAGTACAACAATGCTAAAAATATGAGACACTCAGGCCAAACAAGTAGACTAGAATGACCTTTAGGTCCTCCCACAAGAGGGACTGCATAATTGTTGGATTGTTGGAAATAATATTGCAATGTCCTTCAAAAAATTTCGCGACTACAACTGTCGGTTGAAAATATAAGTGTAGATATGGTTGTTTTGAAGCTCAAATGATGCCAGTATTTTAGATCTGGGCTCTATTATGATTACACAAGATAACCTAGAAAGGATTTAGAGATCTAGCAATCTTGGAAAATCACCGTCTTAGGCACTGCAACATATTATTGTTGGGTATGCAAATATGAAGCATGAACTAATCATATGATGGCTACAATATAATACAATCAGATCAATTCTTGAAGGGTTGATCCCTTCCCTATATCCTCAAGCTATAAGCTCGAGATCTAGCTCCTCCTTCCTCCTCCACTGAATGCAACTGCTAAATACACAACAATTGGATAAAATTTCACTATCAAGGATAGAGAATATATAGCCTGATGCTAGATAATGAAAATCAGCTCAAAAATGATGGAAAAAATAATTACAAGGTGGGGGGATGGTCCCTCACAATATTTCCAGCTGAAATATTGGAAACTTCGTTCCTCCTTCAGATCTACAAGACTCGAATGCACAATTCCTTGGGGAACTAATGCTACATGGAGGTTTGAAATTTTTTCTTGAATGCCACATAAGAATATTTTGTTCCTGGAAGACTTATCTTGAAGCACGAGATGAAAGGATGAATCCCCCACCATTTTTCCAGCTCAAATGCTAGAAACAACCTCCTTCTCTCAAACCATCAAACAAGAATGCGTAATTCCTGAGACTAAATGTCTTGTAGAGAGGGGCTGAATGTGGCACCAATGCCTGATGATGTATGACAGCTCAAAGAAGCCTTCCTGGAGTAGGCACTCAAATTTCCTCGTGATTAAGGGTGGTATTTCCACTCAAAAACAACCATGTGCTAAACAACACTTCATACTTAGCTAAACAACTAAAGCATGCATATAAATGTCAAATGACAAATCTAGATCTAAACAGAACAATAATCAAAATCTAAAGTATGTCGTCTATTTCTGCCTTCATCTTCATTATATTGTTTGTGAGCCTTCCATGGCCCTGGCCCACCTCATAACTATGTTGCACATGTGGCCACCAGCCTCCATGAAGACTGCACTGTCTCTCCATGCTCTCTGCCATCTCTATATTTAATTCCCACTCTCTACATCATGTGTGCATTATATGCACCACTTCCTCCACTATTTCATCATTAGTGTTCTATGATCTTACTTTTATTGCACAATGATCTCATTTGACTTCCTCCATGAACTCCATGATCTTATCATTAATTATCCATGATCTCCACTCTTCCTTCATTAAGAAGCTTCTCCACTACTCCATAATGCAGATTTACTTCTATATTTTCCACATACACACATCAAAAGTGGACTGTATTAATCTATGGGGTTTATGGGTCCCTCGACCCTATTATTTACTTAATTAATTAGAAAAAGTAAGAACTCTAATATTCCAATTAATTGATGGAAAATTGGGAATATTACAGTCCTCCCCACCAAAATGTTGCTTGTCCTCAAGAAACTACAAAAATGGATGCTACAAAAATCCATATCCCTCCAAATGGCATCCTCATATGGAAGGCCTCCCCATCTGCTCCAATGTGTTATGCATGCCCAAATCCAAAGTTTCCTCTCTATAATATCTAGAACGACCTCCCTCTGAAAGGTTAGATGCCTCTCCTCATCAATGAGTCTCCAAGTGGAAATCATATGATGTCCAAGATCCTCCTCTATGCATGAAATACATAAGGTAAAGTGGTATCTTCCCAGGATGGAAAGTCCCAGCTCATAACTATCTCTCCATCCCATGCTACATGAAGTATATTGTATATCTCTAGGCTTCCATTCTTGGCCCTGTTGGCCTTGTTGGATCCAAGCATCATCCCAACAATGTGCAAAATAAGAAGTAGATACATATGGATGAACATGTACAATGTCAAACCACACTCTCCCAATAACAAACAATGTAGAAAATCTTTCTACTTCCATGCCAAATCATCATTAAGCCAAGTGTGAGGGCCATACTCTCTCAATAGAAGCCATGGAAACAATGCCTCTTGGTGCCATGCCAAATCGCCATGAACCCAAGTATGAGAGCCATAGTCTCTCAAAAGAAGCCACCACGACAATGCCTCTTGCTGCCATACCACATCATCATCATACCAAGTATAATGACTATAATATCCCAATAGAATTCAATGCAGTAAGGCCTCCTGTTTCCAACCTCTATCATCATCATGCAATGAATGGGAGAAATTTAGCCCATACTCTCCCAAAAGTAACCAAAGCAACAAGGATTCTTGCTTCCATCTTACATCATCATGATGTAATTCATGGAGCAATAACATACTAATTGACATGTATAATGTCACATCATAACAATACAAACAAGCTCCCTACTGCCACATCATGTGAGAGTTCTTCCATGCCCTAAACCAAAGTACATACATGGAAATAGGATATTTCATGTGATGGAAAAACTCTTTGAAAAATAATCAGTGCAACCATGCCTCTTGTTGTTGCATAACATCAGTAATATACATGGCATGGATCATACAAATGTGAGATGTTGGATAGTAACCATACTCACCCAAAAGCAACGAGTGCATCCATGCTTCTTGCTGCCCAATATCATAAATATGCAAATGGTTTTTCAACCCCATTCTCATCATCCTCATCCATCCATCCTAGTGTGGATGATGAATCATGTCATGCTCAAAATTGGTATCCACCCAATGTAGAATATGATTCTCCTCCATCTGATAAGCTTTGGACTCCATGATATATGTCAAAGTGTACCCTCTTTAAGGTCTCTCCATGATATCCTCTCATCAATGGCCTAGTAGAACCCATAAGGCTCCATACATATTGTAGGGAGAAATCTCTCTTTGAGCTGTGAGATGCTCATCAAGAAAACTCCATCCTAATAATGGAAAGTGGTATCGATCATAGGATGTCTACTGTTAGCCACCTATAAATACTGTTGTACCAAACAAGTGGCTAAATTTTTCATCAAGCCTTCAAGTGATAAATCCCCTTGAAAATATATCATCCTTGAAGTCTTTTGTTTCTCCTATCCTGGAGGTTCATTTTCACTAGTGTTTCCATCTTAAAACATGTTGATTCACCAAAGAAAGTTGTTCCAAATGCCTCTGAAACTGCCTATTTCCACTTTTTCCCCCATTTTCATAAATCCTTCTTTCATCTTTTAACCCTCCATTTAGCCTATAAAGGCCTAAAATTCCCTTCAAGCCTTGTGAAACCCCCTTTATAAGGTTTGAAACCCCGTCTTTACCCCTATCAGAACCTGCAAATCCCTCAAAAAACCCTTTAAAATCCTTAAAAATCTTCATTTTCTCACTAAGAGCTTAAGCCCCTTTCAGCCTAGCCCTTAGCCCCTTGCTCCGCATGCAACCCAGAGCCATAACCAAGTGCTAAGCCCTTATTGTACATCACAATCAAAGTTTTCCCCTTTGTTATTCATCAGTATTTTTCACTTGTTAGTGATGACTAGTTATAACGGCCAAGTTTTATAGCAGCTAATCTAAAAATTTGTTAAATTTGCCAGCTGAAAAACACCCATAAACATTTTTTTCCCTCCTACCTTTTCAATCCGCCCATGATGAGATGAAACCTCATTATCAATCCCTATCTAGCCTCAGCCATACTAGCTTTCCCATCAGCTCCAAAGAAACAATCCAAATCTGTCCAAAGAAGTTTCCCCTAAGTTAGGTAGTGGCGCTTTAGGCATTTCTCCCTTGGAAAACTACCGTAAAGCCAAAGAACCTCTATCTGCTACAGCCCAGTCATAATATACCTTCCCATTTTGCAAATAAAGTTCATTACACCCTTAAGTCGCGCCACTAACAAACCCTGAAGTCTCAGCAACGCACATACCCTAGGTCAAAACTGATATTAGGTGGTTTTACATTTTTTCAATGGATCTTTCAAAGAGTAGAAGTGTACCAGCATCCCAGAAGACAGTATTTGGCTATGCATGAGAAGAAATCTGCTTCTCATCTGATTTGGAGTCTGGAATGTAGCTACAGGGCAGAGAGTTGTTTCATTAAGCTCCTGCGATCACAGTCAAAGCATGAAAGGATAGTGAAAGGAAAAATAACACTGTTAAAAGTTGATGAAATGGCATGACTAAAAAAATTCCTTCATCTATAAGCAGAGGGATTGAAGACTGAAAAAACTCCTTCATCTACAAGCAGAGGGTTTTTGAGGACTGAGAGAACCTCCATTTTATAAGTAGAGGGTTGAATACTTAGAGCGCCTCCTTCATATATAAGCAGAGGGCCAAGGATAAAATTGGATTTTTAGAATTAAAATGACTATAAGGCAATTTTTTTGGATACAGAGAGATAGCAACTAAGGGTTTTTGACTAAAAATGATGTTAATGGCAGAGGAAAAGTAGTGGTGCTTTTCAAATATTGTTTGCATAAGCTCCATTGTTATTAAGTTACAATGTGAAGCTAATGGGTTGATCATCAATGAAGAAATATTATAAGCAGATGGCCAAAAGAGTCCAACAGTATTGGTCTCAAAATAGCTTATGCCATCATGAATAAAGGAAACCACTATCAGTATGTTCATCAAGCATTCTTCATTTGGTTGAGACAGAGGTTGAAAGGAAACCAGAAATTTGGCAAATTAGGCCTCCTTCATCTATAAGAAGAGGGCCAGAGCAGTGATTAATTCTAGGGTTTTCACTAAATGAGAGATAAATTGTAAGAACAATAGGAGACAGTTGAAGGCTTCTGAACAGAGCAATGATGTCAAAAACAAAGGGAAAGCATGAGTACTATAACTATCAAAGAAGTTGACTTATCTTCTATCATAGATTCCTTTCAAAGAAATTCTGGAGCCAGAAATGTACAAAATTTGCTGAGGGGTGTAATTTCCTTAAAAAGTTACAAAAACCCATCTCCTGATAAACAGGCTTGACATTTAGTCTCTGTTCCTTTAAACAAAACAGATTTGAAAAGTAGTTGAAATCAGCTGGGTTAGACACAGGCCAAAGAGCGATGATTTTTTTTCAAAAGAAGGATTATGGCACGTGTTTCAAGTTCTGGAACAACATTAAAAACCATTGAAGCATGCCACTGCTACAAATTAAGGCTTGATCCTTATAAAAAGAGGTCAAAGATACTTGGCTGTTGCATTTTGAGTAAAGGAAAGATTTTTGAAAGAAGTTCCCTTTTGATGGACTGAAGATGATAAAGCCTAGGTGAATACAACTAGCCCTCACTCATAGTCAAAGAGAAGCATCATTTGGAGAATACATCTACAGTCCCTATATGGATTTGAGCCAAGTTCCCTCCAACAAGCAGATATAATCATAAGGAACAGAAACTGTCAATCAAGTTTTAAAGAGATAAGTCATCTCCTTGCAAGATGGAAAAAGATGCTTCACAAATTATTGGTATTCCTTTTCAATAAGAAAAACACCGAGTGATGATTAGCCTTCAAAGTGGTTTTCTCATGGTAAAAAAAGGATCACAAGCAAAGACCTCCAAAAACAGTCACCCACAGTTTTTCAAAAAGCTTGGTCGAGTTTGGGTTTGTTTTATTTTGAAAAAACACGAATGATAAGATTGCGGTTCAATTTTTATTTCACAACCAACACCTTCTTTTCAAAAAGGGGACTTACAAAACAAACCCTCACAAAAGTAATCACAAAGAGGTATTAACTTGTTCATGTTCAAAGGAGGATAAAGGGACCGTTGCAAGCCCTTTTAAAATTCTCAAAACACAAAGCAACACTCCCCTTTTGATGTCCACGAGACCGAAGAAGAAATTTTCGGGAAAATTCATAGAGCTTTCAGGTTTGGAGACTGTGCGGCACGCCTGTAGAAATGCATGGCACGTTCAGGAAAATTTTTACAAATGGGTTACACTATCACGCGACGTGCCTGTAGCAGCGCACGGCGCGCCGGTAGGCACCGGTCACGACTGCTCGTCAGCGCCCTGACAACCTTTCTGTGCGCGACACCTTCTCATTTCAAACATGCCGCGCATGTTTTGTCATTCAAAGCACCTCCAATGAGTCTCGAAGTTGCTCAATTACTCAACCAAAGGGATGCCATCCATTTTCAAAGGTATTTTCATTTACCTACTTGCTATGATCAAGGTGTTAGATAGTGTTTGAAATAGTGAAATTCTTGGTGTAAATCAAGGTAATTTGAGTGAATATTTTGAACAAAGTTACAGTTGTTTGAGAGTGAAGTGTTCATTTTAGCTTCAAAGAGCCTAAACTGCCCTAAAAAAGTGCTAAAACATCAGAATCCCTGCAAGACAAAATAAACACTATTTTAGTGGGGTTGTCAAGCATTAAGGGTATCCTAACTGCTTTAGCACAAACCATAAACTCTGCCAGCTGTATGTAGTGGAAAAAACAGTGGTAAGGAGGGTTGATATTTTTTTTTAAAGATCCGGGGTTGCAGTGGCTATGATTTCCCAACACTAACATAGTGAAAATGGTGGGTTTTTATTGATGTCAAAAGACCTAATACACTGCCCTCAAAACAATGTTAAAAGGTGGAGGCAGTGTTTAAAGGGAGAAACATAGTGTTTCAAAATTGAAACAGTGGGCCTAATTTCAACAACAGTGATCATTGTATAAGTGCTTTGTCATTACAAAAGTCCATCTTTTTGTGGTAAAAAGAAAAAAACCAGTGTTTCTTCCTTTGTTCCATGAAAACAGAATTTAGTGAGTGAAGCTTTTAAATCAGTTTGAAGGTGTTCTTGTTTACCTGTGTGTGAGAAATAGTGAATACAAGGAAGGTGTTTGATTGGGAGGAGTTTTTTTCCTTTGTCTAAATGCAAGGCTGTCTTGTTTTTATCATAACACAAAGAGCTTTGTGACCTTACCCAAACACAATGATAATTTGACTGTGTGTAACTTTTATTTGACTTTGTGCATATTATTATAACTTACTTGTTGATTGTCATACAAAAGGGGAAAAGCATTGTTTTGGAAGGAGCAGAGACTTGATATCACAGAAACATTTCACACAGCATTTGAGGCAAATTTGCCTTGATGAAACAGTGATTCACAAAGAAGACAGAGTTGTGTTTGCAAGAACATTTCAAAAAAAACCATTTGAGGTAGTTTGGTTTTGCAGAGAGAATCTAGAACAAGATGCCCCCTAGGCAGGATAGTAGGAGTGGCTTGCATAGGAGATTTGAGCCTACTTCCACTAAAGAAGTGAATGCCCACCCATCAGTCTTGTTCAATTTCCATGAGGTTGGGTGCTTAGATTTTTGTCAAAGAGTGCAAGAGGTGAAGAGATTTTCTCCTTTGACACACCTTTGCACTTTGAGGTTTCACGACAAGCATTTCCAGCTGGCAGGCCTTGACTTCAAATTATCTCCTGGGCCCATCTCCAAGGCCACTAAAATCCCCTATATTGGGGAAAAGTGGTTTAAACAAAGCCATTTGGACTCAGAAGATTACAAACCCTTTCTAAAAACTGAGCACAGAGATTCATGTCTTTCTATTTTCCCTTTCTCATATCTTTTAGCCAGCTACGCCCCCCTCATGAAGATCAGCCTAGGCGAAAGAGGCCGAGAACCATGGGGCTAAAAAAGGCCCTTGAGAAACAAAAGAAGAGGAAAATTCCCTTCTCCAATCTACCCCTCTCACTGCATTGTTCGAACAAGAGATAGAGAACAATCGTGAAGCATGTCTTGAGAGAGTTAATGATCACTTGGAGAAGAAATTGGAGAGGGCAAACAAGGACTTAGAACTTCAACGGAGGATGACGGGGCATTATAAAAAGATAAATCAGTGTACCCGGCAGAAGTTGAAGGCTGCTTAAGAAAAAATCAAGGAGGCCAAAGGGAAGCGCCCGGCACAAAAATTGAGGAAAGACACCTCAAGACTCCAAATCTTGGCCTCTGCTTCACAACATGTTTCTGAAAACCCTTGAGGGTCATACTCGCCAAGTTTGGGTGGAATTTGACATATTTTGGTTTTTTGTCATTTTTTGGGTTTTTGGCCAAAACTCATGGGCATCACCATTTCAGTTTGGGGCATCATCAAAGGACGAGAATGGTATCACTGGATGCCATATTTTCAGGAGCACATACTCAGAAAATTTTTAGGACATTTGAAGATCATTTTCTCTCCTTAGATGGCGAAAAATGCTCGCTTTTTCTACACTCTGCCCGGTCTATCAGCAAGGCTTATTTTTGGGTTTTTACACACAGGCTGGTTTTTGGAGAACTTCTAGTGGTCATTTTGGAGAAAACTAAACATTTCCATAAAGTAGACACTCAGATATTTCCAACGAGTTATCATGAGCCTCATTTCGACATCAGGAAGGCTTCCAAAAGTTGCCGGCAAGTCAGGGGACCTTTTGCTGATGTATTTTTTTGAGTATTTTTGTAAAAATTGAACCTTTCAAAACTGCTTTTTCCTCATGTGCGTTTAGCTATTTTTGTACATGAGAAGTTATGAAAAGTCAATTTATTTCCCTCTTTTAGCATTTTTTAGATATTTTATGAGATATTTTCTGCCTTGGGCTTTTCAAAGCCTCAAGGACAAAATGAGATATTTTGGATAGACCAATGAGATTGCAAGTTGAACTAAGAGGTTTTCCTCACTTGGGCCTATATATTCCAAAGGCTTTAATTGTAAACAGAGGCTGCAATTGATGAATAGAAGCAATATATGGTCATATAAGCTTTGGAAGAAATACTTTTCTCATGCTTTTGGATAGTCTCTTGGATGTTCTTGGATGATGAAAGAGGATTGTTGTTGGATTCCATGATTTGGTAGAATGGTATAGTGTCTCTCTCTTTTTTTTGTTTCCTAGTTTTCATTCAAAAATCCATGTTTTTGCTTGCTATAGGACAGTAGAGAACAAATTTGAGACATGCCCTTGGAGGCACCTCAAATTTCCTGTTTCTTCATAGCTTCCATGTTTTCTTCATTCTTAGTCACATTAAAGAATTCTTGATTTCTCTTTAATAACTTAAGGATATTGTTGCTTGTTTCATTCATGGTTTTATGCATGCTAAGTATGATTTATGGTATGCCCTGCTTACTCATGGCTAGCCATAGCTCCATCAATGAAATTTATCTTTGACTGATTAGATTGTCATTTTTTAAACCAAGGAGGTCTGGTTCTGATCTTGCCCTTTGCCTAAGACTATGCAATCTTGTTTTGAAAGTGCCCAATAACTTGAAGTACTGTGTTTAGGCATTCCGGCATAGTGATTTGAGTTTTTTTTCTATCTTAAGTGTATTTCCCCAAAGTCTGATAGCCATTTCCCAAAGTTAGAGAGTTATATATCTCTATGCATGGCTTGAATTTTTATTTCTGTGTGTTGAATAGCCTATAGTTACATTTCTCATGATCAATGGTTTTCCCTACCATGTTTATGTCAGCTATTAAACTAGTTATGCTTGGAATCATTTGTTGTTCACAAACTTGATGTCCACCTTACTCCATTTTGCCCAAAGATCCTTTATACCTCAAATCAAATCGGCCCTTCCACAACCTTGTATCACCATCCGATAGATTTCTTGACCTTTTCGACCCCATAGCCCAGTTGATCTGACATCTTTTTACCTATCTTATATCTTTGATCAGTTTCATCCCTCACAAAATAAAAACCAAAACCAAAAAACCTACTTCATAACTAGCCTAAAAACATAACACAATAAGAAAACACACATATATCCCTTACACAAATATACAGAGCCCTCTCTGAGTCCTAGAAGGCTAGGTCCTTGGGCTCCAAAGATTGGTTTGATGTTACAATGTCATTTGGCTTGCCAATCAACCAAATCACGGGACCTTAACATAATGGCGATCACGGTGGGACTTTGAGTCAAAACATCCTAGGTATCCCTTAGGAACTCTCAAAATCTCAGTCAAACTTAGAAGAGTAGAATCTGGTTGTCTCACCATCCTAGAAAAATGATGACTTAGCTATAGGACACTCTTACAAACCTTAGGACTACATAAAATACTCATAAAAACCCCAAAAACTCCCTTAGATTGGTTTTTGACAGTATTGGTGGTGGACCATACACATATACCTCAAAACAACTAAAAATCCACCTAGCGACTCCACTAGCCTCTAGTAGGCCTTACTACTTTACTAAAATCTAGGCTACTATTCGGTTGAGCCACCTCATCACCACACTAACATCAATGGCGATCACGGTGGGACCTTATGAGCACACGAAAGTCTAGCGAAATCTTATAGACTCTTTAGTCCCTCAACATTAAACTCAGGCAAGAAGTCCATAGAATCATTTAGAGTAAACTATTTTTGTTATCACCACCCTAGAAAAGTGATGAAACAGGTTTAGAATACTTTGATAAACCATAGGCTGCACATAAAACTCAAAAAACCCCAAAACATTCCCAGATTGGCTTTTCCCTAGTTACTGGTGGTGGACCATAGCTACGTCTTTACAAAAACAACCAAGTTCCACCTGGCGACTCCACTAGCCTCCAGTAGGCCAAAAAACTCCATAAAAGAGCAAAAATTCATAAACCATACCTTTTTGCTAACTCATCCTTCCAAAAACTTAAACTTAGGGTTGAGACTCTGCAATCAGTGACAAACTAAGTATAACTTAGAGATTCAAAAAAACCTCACCTAAACATAGGAGATAAGAAGAAGCCTTCTTATGAAGAGAACCATTATCTTGTCCATACAGCCTAGCAAACTGTTGAAACCAAGTGAATCACTCTTCTTTGCAAGTTTCCATCTCAAAGTATGCTATAAAAAATTTTCCCAAAGCATTTTTGATAGTGTTGGTGGTGGACCATAGTTCTCATAGAAATCCACCTGGTGACTCCACTAGTCCATCCTTTTTGTTTTGACCATCCTTCACATTAGTAAAATCCCAGAGAGGCCATCCATCCAAAATAGGCACAAATACCATCCTCTCTAAACTCTAGACCCGAAATCTAGCTTCACGAAGAATCAACACTAGATCTCATCCAGACCCAAATCCCCCTATCATAGTAGATGACCCAGAGAATATTCTGTGGCAAGCTTCCGAAACTGGAAATTTAGCTACCGATAGGTCCATCCGTAAAGCAAGATCAGTACCTGAACATATCACTACCTTGCAGGATTCCCCCTTTGACTTAAAATCAGCAGAAACCCTTTTTAGAAGCAAGTCACAAAGTAAGATAGACTTTGATGATCTTGAGCCCCTAGATCTGCCACAGAGTCCTAGTAGAGAAGCCTCACCTACCACACCTCCCGAATTTCAGCTTCTCCATCACTTTGGCTCCTACCATCCCAAATTTGCTCAAAATCAGATCACTAGTCCAAGTACATCCCCCACACCCATCCAAATCACTACTGTTCGAACCACCTTAGCTCATCCCACAAGCCCTCATTTTGTGCATCATCCATTAGCTCCCGTCATGGTAGCTTGGTATGCACCTTTGGTGTTGCCACAGCCTTTGGCTCCCTTACAAAATGACTATCAAGCCAAAATCCCACATTTTACCGGAGTAGAGACTACCACAACTCAACAACATGTAGATAGGATTAGCGATGCCTTTGAATACATGGAAGTAGAAGATGAGACCATCAGAATGAGGATGTTCGCCCAAATCTTGGGCAGAAAACCCAAAAAATAGTTTAAGAGATTAACTCCAAACAGCATCCATGATCTCCCAAAACTCTACCAAATCTTCATAAACAAGTGGGAAATCCGAAAAAACCCCATTCAAATCCTGTCAGAGTATAACAATCTAAAACGGGAAAATGGGGAAAGTATCCAGGGATACTGCACGGGGTTCAACAGTGTGTATAACGCCCTCCCACCTCACTTCAAACCCCCACTTGGTTCAGCCTTGGCAAATTTCCCCGAGGGTTTTGACCCAGACATGAATTATTAGCTAAGAGACAAGGACACCCCTACCTTAGAGGAAATGCAAAAGGTCGCTATAAATGCAGAATCCAACTTAGCCGAAAAGAGAGCTAGGATAAGAGCAGAAAAGGGAGTCACCCACCATGACGAGTTCGCCCCTTCAGTATTTTCCTCAGATCCGAGAATAGATGGCCTGGTCAAATCCATGACAAAGATGTGGGAAAAAATGAGTGAAAAGGCGCCTCTTAAGGATAACCAGCCAAACCCTCAAAACCGGAACCAAAACTTTAGAAGAGACCAGTCTCACAATAAACCAAGGGGAAAGGACCAACAAATCAGGCCATATTTCAGTGAGAATTATGTTGATGAGGATGATAAAGATACCGAACCCATTGATGAAAATAATTTGAACCTCATAGGTTCTGGTAATGAGAGTGAGGTTTACCTCATGGCAGAAGAGCAAGAGTTTTTCTCTCCGAATCAGGATGAAACCAAGTATGAAGATCCTGAAGATCCTGCCATATATTTTCAGAATGCAATTATAGAAGCTCACAGGCAGTATAACCTTAGAAGTAGAAAAAACCAAGACAAATCTAAGAAAGGTAGCCCTGACACAGCTAAAACCCCTGATACCATCCTTAAAAAATCCATGGATAGCAACAAAATCTTGGTCAAGAAAATTGACCAAAAAAAAGATAAAGCTATTCAAACAAGTTTGGGCTCAGATGCTCCAAGTACCTCCACACAAACTCCTGAGGTGGTTGTGTCAAACAAAGTCCCGAACCAGAGTTAGCAAATTAAGAACATAGAGAAAGTCATGTCCGAGAAAGCTGAAACAAATCTGTCCAAGCTACAAAATCCTTTTAGTTTCGAAGGGGAAATTTCCAAAATAAAAATAACTATACCCCTTACTGAGTTGATAACTGTAGACAGGTATAGATCTCAAATCTTCAAAGTTTTTTATATAGGAAATGACGCAGATACTTTCAATCTAACGGATGACAGACCCAAGCTTTTGTTCGGCCCAAAAATAGAAGGTGAATACCAAGAAGGAACTGTCTCCCCTTTTTATGTAAGCTTGAACATACAGAACAAGGTATTACATAATGCCATGTTAGATTTTGGTGCTTCCCATAACCTCATGCCTAAAGAAATCATGGAAAACCTAGGACTAGAGGCAACTCAACCTTACAAAAACCTGTACTCCTTTGACTCAAGTCAGGTCAAATGTTTGGGTCTAATAAAGAACCTGTGTTTTGCTTTAACACAACTACCAGCAAAAAACCTAGTCATGGACGTAGTAGTGGCCGATATTCCTCCTAAATATGGAATGCTACTATCAAGAGCATGGGCTTCCAAAATACAAGGTAACCTTCAAATGGATATGTCATTCGCTACCATCCCAACTTTCAACCAAACTAGGAGATTATACCGGGAAACTCACATGAAATACATGGTTAGCAACCGGGATAAGCCAAACAACACTCCCATTTATTCCATTCATTCCAATTTAGATTCTTTTATCTTATACAATGAAAGTGATATAAAAAAGTAGATAGAAGAAAATGAAGAGGTTCTCGAACCATCAAAAACACATTCCCCATTACTGGATGAAGAAATTGATGACCAAAGCCCCAAGAAACCTAAAAAATAGCCTAATATCATGTATGAAAAAGAATCTCTTTGGAGTATAAGCTTTGATGGTTCTTGTGGAAAAACTGGTTCAAGGGCCGGCATCTGGATACACAATACTAGTAAAGGTCATTCTTTCAAATTAGAATTCCAATGTACTAACAACATTGTAGAATATGAGGCCCTTCTCCTTGGTCTGCACATACTTAAGGACTTAGGCGCTAAGAAATTATCACCCCAGGGAGATTCAGAACTTGTAATCAAGAAAATCAAAGGTGAATATTCAACAAAAAACCCAAGACTAAGAGAATATAGGAATGCAGATTTAGACATCCTCAAAATCTTCGAGAAATATGAACTCACCTATATTCCTAGGATTCAAAATAGCCTAGCGAATGAGCTCGCCTTTGATGCAAGAAGTGGCCAAATACCATGTTTAAGTGAGAAATATAGTATTCAGTTCAAACATCGCCCTACAGTACCAGATAATATTGATCATTGGCAAATATTCAAAGATGATGATCAAATTGATGATTACTTACAATCTAAGGATGAATTTGAAATAACCAAAACAGACTTAGAAGATGAAGAAAAGAAACCTGGCAAAAATCAAGATCAGGAGCCAAATTTACCTTCTTGGACAGATGTAAACTTGGTCAATCATTCATATGAAAATGATATAGGAGAGGACATGGACCAAAGGGAACTTGAAGTCCTACACTATGAAAATGACACCATACCCAGAGGTCTTGCGCCTTTGGAATAATTGTTTGATTTTAACGATGTGGCCAAAAAGCCAAAAATGGAATATACCGAGGTCGACATAGAATAATATCACATAGGAATCCCAGAAGAACCAAGAAATATCAAACTATACAAAACCCTCCCTCCTCACATAAAACAGAGGTACATCAAGTTGTTTAAAGAATTTAAAGATGTGTTCGCATGGGGATACCAAGATCTGAAATCATACGATACCAGCATCATTCAACATAAGATTCCCTCAAAGAAAACCAGAAGCCTTTCAAACAGAAGTTAAGAAGAATAAACCTAGTATTACTACCGTTGGTTGAAAAGGAAATAAAAAAAATGTATGATGCTGGGATAATAGTGTCCTTCAGGTACTCTGAGTGGGTTTCAAATCTAGTATCAGTTAGGAAAAAAACTAGTGAGATCAGACTTTGCATTGATTTCTGAAACCTAAATAGAGCCTGTTTAAAGGACAATTATCCACTGCCCAAAATGGACCACATACTTCAAAAGGTAGTAGGTGCTAAAAGGATATCATTACTTGATGGCTTTTCTGGTTATAACCAAGTGCTGGTTTACCCCACTGATCAACACAAAACATCTTTCACCACACCTTAGGACACTTTCATGTACGTTAAAATTCCCTTTGGATTGATGAATGTCGGCACCACATTCCAAATAGCCATGGACATAGCCTTCTCAGAAGACATACGTTATTTCATAGTCATATATCTTGACGATATTACGGTATATTCCAAATTAGATGAAAAACACCTGGTACACTTAAGAAAGGTTTTTAACAAATGTAGAAAATATGGTTTATCCCTAAACCCCAAGAAAACACTTTTCGGTCTAGAAGAAGGAAACTCTTAGGTTACATCATTTCGGAAGAGGGAATAAAAATAGATCCCCGGAGAATTGAAGGCATATTGAAAATAAATTACCCGAGAAACATAAAGGAGTTGCAATCCTTTATCAGAAAAATTAATTTCTTGAGAAGATTCATCCCAAATCTTGCCGAACTTATGAGAGATATCACAAATATGTTGAAAAAAGAGGTCGGGGTTAAATGGACTACAGAAGCCAAAAAATCTTTTGAACTAGTTAAAAAGGCCCTAACTAAAACACTAGTATTAATAAGTCTTGATTTCACCAAATATTTTTACATTTTTTCATTTGCCTCGGAACACACAATAGTTGTCGTATTGTTACAAAAAGACGCAGCAGGGCAGGAGCAACCCATTACCTTTTTCAACAAATCCCTGAGAGATGCTCCCTTGAAATATAACATCATGGAAAAACAGGAATTCGCATTAGTAAAAGCACTGAAATATTTCTGAGTTTACATCTTGCATTCTCATGTCATCGCTTTTGTTCCTAATACCGTCGTCAAAGACATACTAAACCAAGATCCCAATGGTAAAAGGGGAAAATGGATCACTATCATCCTATAATATGACTTAGAAATCCTACCTACCAAACTGATTAAAGGGCAAGTAATTGCAAGACTAATGGCTGAAACCAACGTCCAAGCTTTAGATATAAATTTTGTTGATACCTTAGAAGAACAGGAAGAATGCATAGCCCCTCATGTTGAACAAATGTTTCTAAATTCACCTTGGTATGCAGATATTCTTTATGTACTATTTTATCTAAATACTCCTCCAACTTTATCAAAGACAAAAGCAAGATTTCTTAAACAAAAGTCTTTAAAATTCTGCATTATAGATGGTCTTCTATATTGGAAAAATCCCACTAGTATGATGCTTAAATGTTTGCTCGGGTCTGATGCAGAGAAAATTATGCACAAAATGCATGAAGGGGAATGTGGGGGCCATCTCTACTGGAAAACCACAGTGAAAAAAATCCTTAGAGCCGGTCACTATTGGCCCACCTTATTTCCTGACACTCACAAGCTAGTTATGACATGCCATAAGTGTCAAATTTTTGATGGCAAGAAAAATATTTTACCTTTTCCCTTACACCCCATCATATTCGAAGGACCCTTCTAGCAATGGGGTCTAGATATTATTGTGGAAATTCACCCTTCCTCATCCACTCAACATAAGTGGATCCTTACAGCCACTGATTACTTTACCAAATGGATAGAAGCTATACCTTCCAGGAATGCCACTGATTCAGTCATCATCAAGTTCCTAGAAACCAATATCCTATCTAGATTTGGCTGTCCTAGAAAGATTATTACAGATAACGCCGCTGCCTCCTCCTCCAAAAGAATGGTTGATTTCTGTTACAAATATCACATTTCGTTAGGACATTCCACAGCTTATTACCCTCAAGGTAATGGTTTATCCGAGTCCTCTAACAAAAGCCTAGTCAACATCATAAAAAAACTTCTTGAACAAAATCAAAAGGCATGGCATGGAAAAATAGTACACATACTATGGGCTGATAGACTAACCACCAAAAAATCCATAGGTATGTCTCCTTACCAACTATTTTATGGCATAGATGCCATTTTACCAACATCTTTAGGGGTTCTAGTAATGAAGCTATTGCAGGAAGTTCAAATAGAAGAAAATGACATGCAAAGGAGGGTAAATCAGACTATCCATTTACAGCAAACAAAAGAAGAAGTTTACCAAAAGGCTCAGTTAGCGCAAGACAAAATAAAACAGATTTTTGACAGAAGGACTAAGGAAAATGATTTTTAGATTGGGGACAAAGTGTTAAAATATGATTCTAGAAGAGAAGACAAAGGTAAACATGGCAAGTTTGAAAATTTATGGAAATGACCTTTCATCATCATCTCAGTCAGCGGAAACAATTCCTTTTTCCTGCAAGAACCTGATGGGACTGAAACTTTTGGAGGTCCTGTGAATGGCAGGACATTAAAGCATTATTTTTGTCAACTCCAATTTTAACACATTTCAATCATTGTATATACCATGGTTTGAAAAATAAATAAAAACAGAAGATTCAAAAACAATAGAAAAATAGAAAAGAGGGCAGTTTGAAAAATAGAAATAAGGCCTCATGTTCAAAAAGTAGTCATTCAAAAAGCACGCAATTCTAAATGCCGCTACTAGTGCTCAAATGTCTTGTTCAGTTATCTAGCCTAATCATAGCTAAACATGTTTTGAATTTATTTTCTGATAAGTTAGTGAGTGGAAAATATGGTCAACATTGTGTAAGCTTGACTTATCAAAGAGAGTAGATTAGCAAAAGATACTAGTTCCACATGCTCAAAACAGAACCAAAGAGGGAAGCGGGGATGAAAAACAAATTGTGCATCCTAGCCCCGTTTTTCTAGATTTCATTTTTTGCAAAATAATATTTGTGTGCAGCTTGTCCTTCATGCCACAAGTACATGACAAATCAGACTGTCTAACCCTGATTTGATCATTTTAAATTTCATGTTTTAGATTACAGAACAAAATCCTGTCAAACAGCTTAACCTTGACAGTTGATCTAGCATAGGTAGAGTAATGAAGGATTTCATCAGCTTAATCTGAACTCTCGGCAGATATAAATGTAGAACTTGATAGGTTCATTTTTAAATATAGATATATATATATATATATATATATATATATATATATATATATATATATATTTTTTTTTTTTTATTTATTTTTTTTTTTTTCAAAAGGGTTGCTAGTCCAAATGCACCCAAAGGAAGAAAAAATGTTAGGAAAGATAGTGGGGTAGGTAGAAATATCATTGATGCTAATCATACTGCCATTTTTCAAAAGTAGCATCAAGGAAGAATGAAATTTGTGCCAATGGATAAGGCACTGGTCTTCATAAGCCAAAGATCTAAAATTATGGAAACCTGCTGAAAAGGAGTTGCCCTCCCCAAATGGAGCCACTGTTAGTCATCAGTATTTTTCACTTGTTGGTGATGACTAGTTATGACAGCCAAGTTTTCTAGTAGCTGATCTAAAACTTTGTCAAATTTTCCAACTGAAAAACACCCATAAACATTTTTTTCCCTCCTACCTTTTCAATCCACCCATGACGAGATGAAACCTCATTATCAAGCCCTATATAGCCTCAGCCATACTAGCTTGCCCATCAGCACCAAAGAAACAATCCAAATCTGTCCAAAGAAGTTTCCCCTATGTTAGGTAGTGGCACTTTAGGAATTTCTCCCTTGGAAAACTACCCTAAAGCCAAAGAACCTCTATTTGCTATAGCCCAGTCGTAATAGACCTTCCCATTCTGCAGATAAAGTTGGTTACACCCTTAAGTCGCGCCACTAACAAACCCTGAAGTCTCAACAATGCACATACCCTAGGTCAAAACTAATATTAGGTGGTTTTACAGTTTTTCAATGGATCTTTCAAAGAGTAGAAGTGTACCAGCATCCCAGAAGACAGTATTTGGCTCCACATGAGAAGACAACTGCTTCTCGTGTGATTTTGAGCTTGGAATGCAGCTATAGGGCATAGAGTTGTTTCATTAAGCTCCTGTGATCACAGTCAAAGCATGAAAGGACAGTGAAAGGAAAAATAACATCGTTAAAGGCTGATGAAATGGCATGACTAAAAAAATTCCTTCATCTATAAGCAGAGGGATTCAAGACTGAAAAACCTCCTTCATCTACAAGCAGAGGGTTTTTTAGGACTGAGAGAGCCTCCTTCATTTTATAAGTAGAGGGTTAAAGACTAAGAGCGCCTCCTTCATCTATAAGCAGAGGGCCAAGGATAAAATTGGATTTTTATAATTACAATGACTATAAGGCAAATTTTTTGGATACAGAGAGACAACAACTAAGGGTTTCTGACTAAAAATGATGTTAAAGGAAGAGGCAAAGCAGTGGTGCTTTTCAAACATTGTTTGCATAAGCTCCATTGTTATTAAGTTACAATGTGAAGCTAATGGGTTGATCATCAATGAAGAAATATTATAAGCAGATGGCCAAAAGAGTCCAACAGTCTTGGTCTCAAACTAGCTTCTGCCATCATGAATAAAGGAAACCACTATCAGTATGTTCATCAAGCATTCTTCATTTGGTTGAGACAGTTGAAATGAAACCAGGCATTTGTCAAATTAGGCCTCCTTCATCTATAAGAAGAAGGCCAGAGTAGTGATTAATTCTAGGGTTTTCACTGACTGAGAGACAAATTGTAAGAACAGTAGGAGACAGTTGAAGGCTTCTGAACAGAGCAATGATGTCAAAAACAAAGGGAAAGCATGAGTACTACAACTATCAAAGAAGCTGACTTATCTCCTATCATAGAGTCCTTTCAAATACAGTCTGGAGCTAAGAAATGTACAAACTTTGCTGAGGGGTGTAATTTTTTTAAAAGGTTACAAAAACCCATCTCCTGATAAACAGGCTTGACATTTAGTCTGTGTTCCTTTAAACAAAAAAGAGTTGAAAAGTAGTTGAAATCAGCTGGGTTAGACACAGGCCAAAGAGCGATGATTGTTTTTCAAAAGAAGGATTATGGCACATGTTTCAAGTTCTGGAACAACATTCAAAACCATTGAAGCATGCCACTGCTACAAATGAATGCTTGCTCCTTATAAAAAGAGGTCAAAGATACCTGGTTGTTGCATTTTGAGTAAAGGAAATATTTTTGAAAGAAGGTCTCTTTTGATAGACTGAGTATGATAAATCCTAGGTGAATACAACTAGCCCTCACTCACAGTCAAAGAGAAACATCATTTGGAGAATACATCTATAGTCCCTATATGGATTTGAGCCAGGTTCCCACTAACAAGCAGATATAATCATAAGGAACAGAAACTGTCAATCAAGTTTTAAAGAGATAAGTCATCTCCTTGCAAGATGGCAAAAGATGCTTCACAAATCATTGGTATTCCTTTTCAATAAGAAAAACATCAAGTGATGATTAGCCTTCAAAGTGGTTTGCTCATGGTAAAAAAAGGATCACAAGCAAAGACCTCCAAAAACAGTCACCCACAGTTTTTCAAAAGGCCTGGACGAGTTTGGGTTTGTTTTATTTTGAAAAAACATGAATGATAAGATTGGGGTTCATTTTTTATTTCACAACCAACACCTTCTTTTCAAAAAGGGGACTTACAAAAAAGACCCTCACAAAAGTAATCACAAAGAGGTATTAACTTGTTCACGTTCAAAGGAGGATAAATGGGACCATTGCAAGCCCTTTTAAAATTCTCAAAACACAAAGAAACACTCCCCTTTTGATGTCCACGAGATCGAAGAAGAAATTTTCGGGCAAATTAATAGAGCTTTCAGGTTTGGAGACTGCGCGGCGCATTTGTAGAAATGTGCAGCGCATTCAGGCAAAATTTTACAAATGGGTTACACTGTCGCACAGCGAGCCTGTAGGCACTCGTCACGACTGCCCGTCAGCAACCCGACAACCTTTCTGTGCGTGGCGCCTTCTCATTTCAAACGTGCCGCGCATGTTTTGACACTAAAAGCACCTCCAACGAGTCTTGAAGTTGCTCAATTCCTCAACCAAAGGGCTGCCATCCATTTTCAAAGGTATTTTCATTTACCTTCTTGCTATGATCAAGCTGCTAGATAATGTTTGAAACAATGAAAGTCTTGGTGTAAATCAAGGTAATTTGAGTGAATATTTTGAATAAAGTTACAGTTGGTTGAGAGTGAAGTGTTAATTTTAACTTCAAAGAGCCTAAACTTCCCTAAAAAAGTGCTAAAACATCACACTCCCTGCAAGACAAAATAAACATTGTTTTAGTGGGGTTGTCAAGCATTAAGGGTATCCTAACTGCTTTAGCACAAACCATAAACTCTTTCAGCTGTATGTAGTGGAAAAAATAGTGGTAAGGAGGGTTGATATTTTTTTTTAAGATCTGGGCTTGTAGTGGCTATGATTGCCCAACACTGACATAGTGAAAATGGTGGGTTTTTATTGATGTCAAAAGACCTAATAAACTACCCTCAAAATAGTGTTAAAAGGTGGAGGCAGTGTTTAAAGGGAGAAACATAATGTTTGAAAAGTGAAACAATGGGCCTAATTTCAACAACAGTGATGATTGTATAAGTTCTTTGTCATTTCAAAAGTCCATCTCTGTGTGGTAAAAAGAAAAAAACCAGTGTTTCCTCCTTTGTTCCATGAAAACAGAATTTAGTGAGTGAAGCTTTTAAATCAGTTTGGAGGTGTTCTTATTTACCTGTGTGTGAGAAATAGTGAAGACAAGGAAGGTGTTTTTGATTGGGAGGAGTTTTTTCCCTTTTTCTAAATGCAAGGCTATCTTGTTTTTATCAAAACACAAAGAGCTTTGTGACCTTACCCAAACACAGTGATCATTTGACTGTGTGTACCTTTTATTTGAATTTGTGCATATTATTATAACTTACTTGTTGATTATCATACAAAAGGGGAAAATCAGTTTTTTGGAAGGAGCAGAGACCTGATATCACAAAAACATTTCACACAGCATTTGAGGCAAATTTGCCTTGATCAAACAGTGATTGACAAGGAAGACAGAGTTGTGTTTGAGAGAAAATTTCAAAAAAAACCATTTGAGGTAGTTTTGTTTTGTAGAGAGCATCCAGAACAAGATGCCCCCCCAGGCAGGACAGTAGGAGTGGCTGGCATAAGAGATTTGAGCCTACTTCCACTAAAGAATTGAATGCTCACCCATCAGTCTTGTTCAATTTCCATGAGGTTGGGTGCTTATATTTTTGTCAAAGAGTGCAAGAGGTGAAGAGATTTTCTCGTTTGACACACCTTTGCGCTTTGAGGTTTCGAGACAAGAATTTCCAGCTGGCAAGCCTTGACTTCAAATTCTCTCCTAGGTCCATCTCCAAGGCCATTAAAATCCCCTATATTGCGGAAAAGTGGTTTAAACAAAGCCATTTGGACTCAAAAGATTACAAGCCCTTTCTAAAAACTAAGCACAGAGATTCATGTCCTTCTATTTTCCCTTTCTCATATCTTTTAGCCAGCTACGCCCCCCTCATGAAGATCAGCCTAGGCGGAAGAGGCCGAGAACCATGGGGTTAAAAATGGTCCTTGAGAAACAAAAGAAGAGGAAAATTCCCTTCTCTAATCTACCCCTCTCATTGCATTGTTCGAACAAGAGATATAGAAAAATCGCGAAGCATGTCTTGAGAGAGTTAATGATCACTTGGAGAAGAAATTGGAGAAGGAAAACAAGGACTTATACCTTCAATGGAGGATGATGGGGCATTATAAAAAGCTACATCAGTGTGCCCAGCGGAAGTTGAAGGCTGCTCAAGAAAAACTCAAGGAGGCCAAAGGGAAGCGCCCGACACAAAAATTGAGGAAAGACACCTTAAGACCCTGAATCTTGGCCTTTTCTTCACAACATGTTGCTGAAAACCCTTGAGGGTCATACTCGCCAAGTTTGGGCGAAATTCGACATCTTTTGGTTTTTTGTCATTTTTTGGATTTTTGGCCAAAACTCATGGGCATTGCCATTTCAGTTTGGGGCATCATAAATGGATGAGAATGGTATCATTGGATGCCATATTTTTAGGAGCACATACTCAGAAATTTTCATGACATTTAAAGATCATTTTCTCCCCCTAAATGGCGAAAAATGCTCGCTTTTTCTACACTCTGGCCAGTCTATCAGCAAGGCTTATTTTTTCGGTTTTTACACACAGGCTCGTTTTTGGAGGACTTCCATTGGTCAGCTAGGAGAAAAATGAACATTTCCAAAAATTAGACACTCAGAGCTTTGCAACGAGCTATCATGAGCCTCATTTCAACATCATAAAGGCTTCCAAAAGTTGCCGGCAAGTTAGGGGACCTTTTGCTGATGTAGTTTTTGAGTATTTTTGTAAAAATTGAACCTTTCAAAACTGCTTTTTCCTCATGTGCGTTTAGCTATTTTTGTACATGAGAAGTTATAAAAAGTCAATTTATTTCCCTCTTTTAGCATTTTTAAGATATTTTATGAGATATTTTGTGCCTTGGGCTTTGCAAAGCCTCAAGGACAAAATAAGATATTTTGGATAGGCCAATGAGATTGCAAGTTGAACTAAGAGGTTTTCCTCACTTGGGCCTATATATTAAAAAGGCATTCATTGTAAATAGAGGTTGAACTTGATGAATAGAAGCAATATATGGTCATATAAGCTTTGGAAGAAATAATTGTCTCATGCTTTTGGATAGTCTCTTGGATGTTCTTGGATGATGAAAGAGGATTGTTGTTGGATTCCATGACTTGGTAGAATAGTATAGTGTCTCTCTCTTTGTTTTGTTTCCTAATTTTCATTCAAAAATCCATGTTCTTGCTTGCTATAGGACATTAGAGAACAAATTTGAGACATGCCTTTGGAGGCACTTCAAATTTCTTGTTTCTTCATAGCTTCTATGTTTTCTTCATTCTTAGTCACATTAAAGAATTCTTGATTTCTCTTTAATAACTTAAGGATATTGTTGGTTGTTTCATTCATGGTTTTATGCATGCTAAGTATGATTTACGGTATGCCATGCTTACTCATGGCTAGCCATAGCTCCATCCATGAAATTTCTCTTTGACTGATTAGATTTTCATTTTTTGAACCAAGGAGGTCTTGTTCTGATCTTGCCCTTTGCCTAAGACTATGCAATCTTGTTTTCAAAGTGCCCAATAACTTGAAGTGTTGTTTTTAGGCATTCCGGCATAGTGATTTGAGTTTTTTGTCTATCTTAAGTGTATTTCCCCAAAGTCTGATAGCCATTTCCCAAAGTTAGAGAGTTATATATCTTTATGCATGGCTTGAATGTTTATTTATGTGTATTGATTAGCTTATAGTTACATTTATCATGATAAATGGTTTTCCCTACCATTTTTATGTCAGCTATTAAACTAGTTATGCTTGGAATCCTTTGTTGTTCACAAACTTGATGTCCACCTTACTCCATTTTTTCCAAAGATCCTTTATACCTCGAATCAAATCAACCCTTCCACAACCTTGTATCACCATCTGATAGCTTTCTTGACCTTTTCGACCCCATATCCTAGTTGATTTGACATCTTTTTACCTATCTTATGTTGGGAAAAATACTGAGAGGGGGGGTGAATCATTATTTAGTGCTGACTGAAGAATTTTTAATTTTTCTTGCTTTTAAACCCATATGCTACTTTACTGAACAAAACTCGCGTATACACGCGGATATTCTTAAGAAAAACTGCATATGTCCAGAGATCTAATTATGTATTTAATTTTTAACTTAGATCATTGCATCATTCATTCATCAGAGGTTTAGTAGGTAGTAAACAGGTGCAGTAAGAACAAAATAAATCATCACACATAAGCAACACACATGAACACCAGGATTTAAGGTGGAAACCCAATTCGGGAGAAAACCACCGTTGTCGTCGTCTCAGTCTTCAATATTTATTATATAAAGAAAACTTCTTACAACCATGTAATGGCGCAGACTCATACCACCATGCAGGCACCCACCTGCAAAAGGCTACAATCTTCTCTCGTTTACCAGCCTCTCCTGGAAGGGATCTACAACCCCTGCTTTCATTTACCAGCCTCTCCTGGAAGGGAGCTACAAACCCCTGCTCTCGTTTACCAGCTACTACTGGAAGGGAGCTACTACCTCCTCACTGAAGGCTTCAACCCTCAGCACCACTGCAGACCACGTTTCATCAATTTTCAAACTGGATCAGACAGCTTCAACACAACCCTTCATTTATCAACAAACATACTTTGCCCAATACTTCAAACAGAACAGTGAGGCCACTGTAACCAGAATATCTAAGATAACCCAGACTTCAGATGTAAACTCAACCCAGATCATTTATTGATTCAATGTCATATGCTACTTTTATTCACTTAAGTCGCATGTATACGCGCTTTTCTGCTTACCAACCCGCGTATTCCTCAGTGCTTAGTAACTTTATATACACGACTTTTCTTCATCATTTCCATGTATGCACGCGCTTTCCTTTTCACCAACTAGCGTATTCTTGTATGCTTTCTTTTAGAATTAGTTCAGACTCATCTTTAGATCTAAATTCAGATTTTTGTTTCAGACAATCTATCAACCATACAGAACTATTTATACAGTCATTCTTCCTTCATCAATTTATTCATTGAATCATCAAACAACTTGATCTTTAATCAATCAGAATTAGCAGCACAATCAACATTCAAACAACCTAGATCTGTATGAATACATCCTTAACAGATAGCAGTAAAACAACATAACAGATTAGAAATTTCATTCCACATACTTTAGAAAAACCCTAGATGCTTTTACTTCACTGAACCTACGTACATATGCGCTTTCACAGAGACAAACCTGCGTATACTTCAGTGCATTTAGAAACCCTGACTTCCATATGCACTTTTCTTTAAGGGGACCCGTGTATACACACACTTTTCATGAGACGAACCTGCGTATAGATTTATAAAAGATAAACTTTGCAGAACAGACCAGATCTATACACTTACCCAGATTTCTTCAATTTCTTTATCAGACTTGTGCTAGGTCTTCATCATTTCTTTTCAGATCATCCTAGAGATTCATCATTTCTATATCTAGAGATGTTGACCCTTCATCATATCCATGGGTGCATCATAGAATCAAATCTATCAATTAAGAACAGAGTTCAACCATGCATATATACTTCAGAGTGAAGTATTCATTAAAACCCAGACATATGCACACCCTTGCACTATGATCTTCTTCACCTTATATATATTTAGCCTTTTTCAATACCATGAGCCAAAACCACACATCTTCCGATAGTATTCCTGGACGGGATCAAATAGATAATCCAGCGCTCAATACATAAGGCCAATACCATGGTAATGTCCCCTGGTTTTATAAATTTAGAGCACAAATAAGCATACGCTACTTATCACGTACATTTCCGCGTACATACGCGACTTCTCCTTTACAAACCCATGTATGCTTTGTGACATATCTTGTTCATCATTTATCTGGCACTTTTCTTTGTTACTTTTGAACTACTCTGTGTATCAGACTTACATCATTAACAAACTCTTCAAGTCAGTTTCCATCAAGAACAACTTCATCAAGTATGTTTCCATCAACTTCATCAAGTAGGTTGCCATCAAGGACAACACATTTCATCATATTTCCAACATCTTATATCTTTGATCAATTTCATCCCTCACAAACTAAAAACAAAAACCAAAAGACCTACTTCATAACTAGCCTAAAAACTTAACACAATAAGCAAACACACAGATATCCCTTACACAAATAGAGAGAGCCCTCTCTGAGTCCAAGAAGGCTAGGTCCCTGGCCTCCAAAGATTGGTTTGATGTTACACTGTCATTTGGCTTGCCAATCAGCCAAATCACGGGACCCTAACACCCTTTTCCGTTGTCATTCTTTATTTCCCCCACGGATGCGATAAGCGCCTTTCCCTTCGAACCTCGGTCACCTTAATCTCCCATAGAACCAGGCCTCAGCATTTATTTCAGCCCCTGCCATCGCAATCGCAAAAAGATGATTCCCTTGTTCTTTTCCCCCGACTCCCCGACCTCGCGATGAAATCCAGGCCATTGATCTGAGAAGAACTACGACCATCACATCACCTAGTCCCTCGACTTCCACCCGCTATGCGAGAAGCATCACACGTCATCACTTGGCCCACTCCTTTTCTCCTTATCACTTCTCTACTTCTCGCGCTCACTCCGTGCGGTACAATCTATCACCCCAGATTCGACGGTCAACATTGCATTTTGGGAAATTTTTTGCCCCTTGCCATAGTGCACTACTTCCGCACGATAAAAGTGAATTTCAGAAGCCACATGTTGATTTCTCTATGGAATCACGTTCCAAATGCAAAATGCCTCCTCCCCCCATTTTGCTATGAGAAAACCATTACTGGTTCTCCGCCATACCGTTTCCCTCCACAACGTCGCTCCTGATTTAATCCTAGCCGTCGACCCCTGAGATCGTGCAACCCAGATTATATCGCGATCTCAATTCATTGGCTTCCATCTCTCTCCCACTACACTCATCGAGAAATATCCACCGTAGATCGTCCTTATCTAACGGTCCACATTCCTCATCGCACCCAGACTCTCGTTGGACCTGGTTAGCTGCTTTGACAGGGTTTTCTTCCTGATTTTCTGCTGCAATAACCACCTCCTCACTGCTCCTCCACCATCCCCAGAGCCTCTACAAGTAGTCTAAGCCAAGCCCGTAGGTTTTCATAATAGTTTATCATGTGTTTGTAGGCTTTTCATGGCTGATGAAGGATAAGTGTTTTACAGTCACAAAAGTGACACAAAGGCTCAAATAGCAATCTCAGGGCCAGGAATCAGCGTCAGAGGAACCAGAACAAAGGTTGAATTTCGTGACAGTCGATGGGTCTGAATCCATGAACCCTCAGTAAACCCTCCAGCTCAGCGAAACCTGCCACCTATACACATAACACTCAGAAAATATGAGGATCAGATATCCAGTGGCAGAAGACAAGGCATAGAAGATTAATAAAACCTTTGAGGGCATTAGTACAGAAGCAGTTCAAGAATCAAAAAAGTGAAAGCATAAACAGAGCTAAAATAGGCTGAAGTACAAAGGAATAGAGCAGTTATTGGTGCAGAAGTTGACTGACACAGACATAGCCCATCTCCATGCACAAAATCCTGCTAAGAAGTTATTACACCAAAGAAGCTAGTACAAACTATCAGAAGCAGTTATTTAGAAGTATGGGGGTCCCCAAAGCCCATTCTTCCACTTAACTCACAGCAGAGGAGATAAGAGTACCACTGCAGATAGTATTTCCTCCCAAAGGACACTCTGTGGTGTGATTTCTGTCATATCAAAATGGTCTCAACAAGCTACAAATTTATTGATCCTATCTAGAATTTAATGAAATTTTTATGACACAGAATGGGGCATTAGAATGCTCTCTCCTATCTCTGAATGATCATTAAAACCTTCTTCACCTACTTCTCCCATTTTCTCTATAAATACTCTTTGAAGTCTTATTGTAAAAGGTTGGCATTTGGTGATTTCAAAAGTAATACATATATTGTTGCTTTGAAGAAGCATTGGTCTTCTGAAGGAATGTGGAAGTCTCTGATTTCTCTGTTGAATGAAGGAGGCTAGACCATTGGATCCCTGAAACTGGTTTTGGTGAACCAATCTCTTATTCTTAATGTTATTCCCCATTTATCACTTTGTTCCATTATGCTTTGACTTACAGTAGGATAAAAAGTTTAGGTAGAGAAATGTATCTTAGAAGCACCTCTGACCTGTTTATCCTTCACTGTTTATATTTTTTCTGCTACTGAATGTGACAGGGTAGTTTGACAATGCTCTTAACTATTTAGTTTCTTTTATTTCATAAATGGTTAATTTAGTTGTGCTAAATACTGTTTAGGCATTCCCTCCTTATCTGTCACTGAATGTTGTATCTGAAATGTCCCTTTAGTTATTAATGCTTGCAGTCTGACAGAGAGGTCTTTTTCAATCATACTCTCTGTTCCTTACTGTAATTATTGTGTTAAAGGTCACTATAATTGCAGTCCCATATATCTAAGGCATTCCCTCTTCTTTGAACGCAATTGTATGTCTTTGTTGATTAAGCTCTCAACAGTGAACTTCTAGGAGGAAATAGGGTGTTCTCCGAATCCTGTGATTCATTTAGAAGGTTTTAGTCTGCATTTGTCCTCTTCTTTTCATGTTTACATTGATTAAGTCCATAATAGTGAGCTTACTGGAGGAAATAGGGCCTTCCTAGAATCCTTTAAGTCATTACGAAAGGGTTTAGTTTTCTTTTCACTCTTATTCCTTAATGTTCATCCCATTTCACCTATACTATTCACTAGATCTTTGACCGAGTCATATTTTCCCTCTGGTTTCCCTTCCTTTTCAATCAGAACTATTTCGAATTTCACATGACTCCATTGCCCAAGGGCTTGTATATTACCATGCTCTATCTATATTGCATGAAACATATTTCTCCAACCAAACAAAATAAACAACCCTACACTTCATAACTAGCCCAAAATCAACTTCTAAACCATTCAAGACACATCCTTAGAAACATATTGAGAGATCCCTCTCTGAGACTAGGAGGGCTAGATCCTAGAGCTCTAAATCTTGGTTTGCATGTTGCCTTGTTACTTGGCATGCCAATCTTCCAAATCACAGGACTCCAACATAATGGCGATCATGGTGGGACCTCTAAGTGTATAGTCACATAAATACCTTTAAAAAATCATTATACCCTCAGTAAATCAAACAATATCGAGTGAATCTACCATCTCATCACCACACCAACATAATGGCGATCATGGTGGGACAAAACTCTAAGTAGACTGTTATTTTAGACATCCTTAAGAACTCAGAAAACCCACATCCTCAAATTGGTAGCTAATTACTGATGGTGGACAGGAACCTATCTTAAAAACTTTTGAAATCATCCACCTGGTGCCTCCACAACCCCTAAAATACCAAAATACTCCACTGGTGATCAGTAGGCTTGCTGATTACCCCTAGTTTTCATAAAGACTCCACTGGGGCAGCCCACACTACCAATAAACATCGTGCACACCCATGATTAGGAAACTTTGAGGATTAGATTTTCCTCGTTAAAGACTATTTTGCCTCTAAAGATTGTCATATTTAGCTAACTTCTCTTTTCTATCAGTCTAAAATCAACATAGTGGCCTCTCCACATCCCTACATAGCAAAGACCAAATCACTTCACTAATAGAAGACTCTGAACAATTTCCAAAAATGCAGTCAAATTTCATAACAGAGTTGTGTTGTGAAATATCAAGTGAATTGGCAGAACTTGAATGTAAGGACCTTCCAAAGGTTGTCCTTCTCAGCTCAAAATTCAATGCTAAACCTGAGCTTAAGAAAATTTTCCTAGATTTGGTGGTTGAAAGGTATGAAACTGAGATTGAAATATTGAATTCACAAGAACAATCATACCAATCCAGGTACCCTAGAGCATTTTTGGAAAGTCTCCCTCCCCCTAAGAAAGAAGAAATTTCACTGCCTTTTGATGTGCAGGAAAAGGATGATTGTGCTTTCAAGAGCCACACTGAAGATGCAGTGAACCAAGCTGTCAAGGATGCAGATAGCCTACCATTCATGGAAGGCCAAAAAGAAGAAAGCTTATATCATGTTTTTGCTAATCCTATGGCAGAATATATGGAGGCCCTGATTGGCTCAAGTTCTCAAGCACTTACCCTTTGCAAGAGCCAGATACATGAGGAGTGGTAACCACTAGTGGTGGCCTTGGCTTTGAAGACCCACATTCAAAGTACCCTATGGTTATCTCTGACAAGCAGTCAGACTTTCTACCCTTTTTTGTTACTGCTTAACTGGCTGCACTGGCACTATTGTATCATATAAAACAACAGAGATTTCCAAGATAGATTAGGGTAGGTAGGAATGTCAATAAAGCTCGGCTGTGAGAATTTATTTAGTTTTTTAGCTTTTTCTTTGAAAGGAAAAGAAAAAATACAAAAAATAATAAAATAGAAAAAAGGGTAGAAATAAAACAAGAAAGGTATAGCCCCATACCAAAAGGAAAGGAAAATATGAAAGTGTGCAAGTTCAAATGCCACTACTTTAAGGAGCACTACTGTCTAATCATATAGCGTAATCATGATTGGGCAGATTTCAATTTACTGCTGATAGGATAGTGAAGAAGATCTACCAAAATATTTTCCAAAGATAATCTTGTACTCCAGAGTAAAACATATTAGGATAGAAGAAAGCAAGGTGAGACATGTTGAAAATCACAGAACCTAGAATCATAGAAAATATGTCTCTAACTCTCTCAAAACTTGAGCCAAAGAGAAGAAGAGAAGCTGGTTCTAAAATGCTCAAAATTTGAACTAGCCAAAGAAGGAAAGCATTCACAACAGATCAAACTAGAGGCTGAAACGAAGAGGAAGGAATTGGCTCTAAAGAAGCTTCCAATCCCAGTCACAAGAAGGAAAAATGTTTGGATTTCAAATCTTTAGCCTTCAAAATTTTGATTTCGAATTTCTACAAGTTTCGGTTCATAAATGACTTGCTTCTATGCCATGGACCTGACAAATCAAACAACCTAATCCTGGTTGGATGTGTTTCAATTTTGTTTTAGAATATAGAGAATGATAAATACGGTAGGCTTGTTAATCATTTTGTAGTATTAGTTTAGGTAGAGAAGCTATGAGTCCAAGCTTGTTTAAACTAGTCTCATGGAGGAATAAGGTAGAATTAGATTAGTTTTCTTTCAATAAAATGTTGAAGAAAGATTTTTCCAATATGAAAGCACTCTGAAGAAGAAAAAATGTTAGAATCATAGGAATGGGTAGGTAGAGATGTTGTTTTAGATATTTCCATTGTCTCGGGTTATTGCAAAGATCATCAGCTTAGAAGAAGGATAGCCAAAGAAAGAAAAATTGTGGCCCAATGGATGAGGCACTGGACTGATGAAAACCAGAGATTTACAGCTGGGATTCTGGACACCTAAAGAGAAAGTTGTCCTCCCCAAGTGGAGCCACTGTTAGCAACCTATAAATTATGATGTACCAAACAAGTGGCTAAATTTGTCATCAAGCCTTCAAGTGATAAATCCCCTTGAAAATATATCATCCTTGAAGTCTTTTGTTTTTCCTATCCTGGAGGTTCATTTTCACTGTTGTTTCCATCTTAAACCATGTGGACTCACTAAATAAAGTTGTTCCAAAGGCCTCTGAAACTGCTTATTTCCACTTTTTCCCCCATTTTCATAAAGCCTTCTTTCATCTTTTAACCCTCCATTTAGCCTCTAAAGGGCTCAAATCCCCTTCAAGCCTTGTGAAACCCACTTTATAAGGTTTGAAACCTCATCTTTACCCCTATTGGAACCTCCAAATCCCTCAAAAAACCCTTTAAAATCCTTGAAAATCTTCATTTTCTCACTAAGGGCTTAAGCCCCTTTCAACCTAGCCCTTAGCCCCTTGCTCCGCATGCGAACCAGAGCCATAACTAGGCATTGAGCCCTTATCGCTCATCGCAATTAGAGTTTTCCCCTTTTCCCTTGTCATTCTTTATTTCCCCCGCCGATTTGATAAGTGCCTTTCCCTCTGAACCTCGGTCACCTTATTCTCCCACAGAACCAGACCTCAATGCTTATTTCAGTCCCCACCATTGCAATCACACAAGGCTGATTCCCTTTTTATTTTCCCCAGACTCCTCTACCTTGCGATGAAGTCTAGGCCATTGATATGAGAAGATCTATGGCCATCGCATAACCTAGTCCCTCAACTTCTGCCCGCTACATGACAAGCATCACACATCATCGCCTGGCCCACTCCTTTTCTCCCTATCACTTCTCTGCCTCTCATGCTCACTCCATGGCGTCCAATCTGTTACCCCAGATTCGACGGTCAACATTGCATTTCATGCAATTTTTTTCCCCTTCCCATAGTGCGCTACTTCCGCATGATAAAAGTGGTTTTCAAAAGCCATGTGTCGATCACTCTATGGAATCGCATTCAAAACGCAAAATACCACCTCTGACCATTTTGCTATGCGAAAACCATTACCGGTTTTCCGCCATACTGCTGCCCTCCACAACGTCGCTCCTAATTTAATCCTAGCCGTCAATCCCTGAGATTGCATAATCCATATTATATCATGATCTCAATTCATTGGCTTCCATATCTCTCCCACTACGCTCATCGAGAAATATCCACCGTAGATCATCCTGATCTAACGGTCCACGTTCCTCATCGCACCCAAACTCTTGCTAGACCTAGTTAGCTACTCTGCCAGGGTTTTATTCTTGATTTTCTGCTGCAATCACCACCTCCTCACTACTCCTCCACCACCCCCAGAGCCTTTGCAAGCAGTCTAAGCCAAGCCCATAGGTTTTCATAACATTTTATCATGTGTTTGCATGTTTTTCATGGAAGATGAAGGATAAACATTTTACAATCACAAAAGTGACACAAAGGCTCAGATAGCAATCTCAGGGCCAGGAATCAGATTCGAAGGAAACAGAAAAAAGGGTGAATTTTGTGACAGTTGATGGGTTAGGATCCATGAACACTCAGTAAAACCTCCAGCTTAGCGAAACTCGCCACCTGTACACATAACACTCAAAAAAGATGAGGATCACATATCCAGTGGCGGAAGACAAGGCATATAATATTAATAAAACCTTTGAGGGCATCAGTATAGAAGTAGTTCAAGCAATCAGCAAAGTGAAAGCATAAACAGAGATAAAATAGGTTGAATTACAAAGGAACAAAGCAGTTATTGGTGTAGAAGTTGACTGACATAGACATAGCCCATCTCCATGCACAAAAGCCTACCAAGCAGTTATTACACCAAATAAGCTACTAAAAACTGTCAAAAGAAATTATTTAGAAGTATGGGAGTCCCAAAAGCCCATTCTTCCACTTAACTCACACTAGAGGAGATAACAGTACCACTGCAGATAGTATTTCCTCCCAAAGGACACTTTGTGGGGTGATTTCTGTCATATCAAAATGGTCTCAACAAGCTACAAAGTTATTGATCCTATCTAGAATTTAATGAAATTTTTATGGCACAGAATGGGGCATTCAAATGCTCTCTCTTATCTCTGAATGATCATTAAAACCTTCTTCACCTACTTCTCCTATTTTCTCTATAAAGACTCTTTGAAGTCTTATTGTAAAATGTTGGAATTTGGTGATTTCAAAAGTAATACATAGATTGTTGCTTTGAAGAAGCATTGGTGTTATGAAGGAGTGTTGAAGTCTCTGTTTTCTCTGTTGAATGGAGGAGGCTAGACCATTAGATCCCTGAGCTTGGTTTTGGTGAAGTAATCTCTTATTGTTAATGTTATTCCGCATTTATCACTTTGTTCCATTATGCTTTGACTTACACTTCACTAATAGAAGACTCTGAACAATTTCCAAAAATGCAGTCAAATTTCATAACAGAGTTGTGTTGTGAAATATCAAGTGAATTGGCAGAACTTGAATGTAAGGACCTTCCAAAGGTTGTCCTTCTCAGCTCAAAATTCAATGCTAAACCTGAGCTTAAGAAAATTTTCCTAGATTTGGTGGTTGAAAGGTATGAAACTGAGATTGAAATATTGAATTCACAAGAACAATCATACCAATCCAGGTACCCTAGAGCATTTTTGGAAAGTCTCCCTCCCCCTAAGAAAGAAGAAATTTCACTGCCTTTTGATGTGCAGGAAAAGGATGATTGTGCTTTCAAGAGCCACACTGAAGATGCAGTGAACCAAGTTGTCAAGGATGCAGATAGCCTACCATTCATGGAAGGCCAAAAAGAAGAAAGCTTATATCATGTTTTTGCTAATCCTATGGCAGAATATATGGAGGCCCTGATTGGCTCAAGTTCTCAAGCACTTACCCTTTGCAAGAGCCAGATACATGAGGAGTGGTAACCACTAGTGGTGGCCTTGGCTTTGAAGACCCACATTCAAAGTACCCTATGGTTATCTCTGACAAGCAGTCAGACTTTCTACCCTTTTTTGTTACTGCTTAACTGGCTGCACTGGCACTATTGTATCATATAAAACAACAGAGATTTCCAAGATAGATTAGGGTAGGTAGGAATGTCAATAAAGCTCGGCTGTGAGAATTTATTTAGTTTTTTAGCTTTTTCTTTGAAAGGAAAAGAAAAAATACAAAAAATAATAAAATAGAAAAAAGGGTAGAAATAAAACAAGAAAGGTATAGCCCCATACCAAAAGGAAAGGAAAATATGAAAGTGTGCAAGTTCAAATGCCACTACTTTAAGGAGCACTACTGTCTAATCATATAGCGTAATCATGATTGGGCAGATTTCAATTTACTGCTGATAGGATAGTGAAGAAGATCTACCAAAATATTTAATCTTGGCTTATCAGTAGAACATATTAGGATAGAAGAAACAAAGGTTCAGACATGTTGAAAATCTGAACCTAGAATCATAAGAAAATATGTCTCTAACTCTCTCAAAACTTGAGCCAAAGAGAAGAAGAGAACTGGTTCTAAAATGCTCAAAATTTGAACTAGCCAAGAAGGAGAAAACAGCTCTAACAAGATCAAAACTAGAGCTGAAACGAAAGGAAAGGTGGCTCTAAAAAGCTCAAAATCTGAGTCACATTAAGAAGGAAAAATGTTTGGATTTCAAATCTTTAGCCTTCAAAATTTTGATTTCGACTTTCTACAAGTTTCAGTTCATGAGCAGCTTGCTTCTATGCCATGGACCCATAGCAAATCAAACAACCTAATCCTGGTTGGATGTGTTTCAATTTTTGTTTTAGAATATAGATAATGATAATCTGGCAGACTGTTTAATCCTGGCAAGTATTAGTTTAGGTAGAGAAGCTATGAGTCCAACTGTTTAAACTAGTCTCATGGAGGAATAAAGGTAGAATTAGATTAGTTTTTTCTTTCAATAAAATGTTGAAGAAAGATTTTTCCAATCCAAGTGCACTCTGAAGAAGAAAAAATGTTAGAATCATAGGAATGGGTAGGTAGAGATGTTGTTTTAGATATTTCCATTGTCTCGGGTTATTGCAAAGATCATCAGCTTAGAAGAAGGATAGCCAAAGAAAGAAAAATTGTGGCCCAATGGATGAGGCACTGGACTGATGAAAACCAGAGATTTACAGCTGGGATTCTGGACACCTAAAGAGCAAGTTGTCCTCCCCAAGTGGAGCCACTGTTAGCAACCTATAAATTATGATGTACCAAACAAGTGGCTAAATTTGTCATCAAGCCTTCAAGTGATAAATCCCCTTGAAAATATATCATCCTTGAAGTCTTTTGTTTTTCCTATCCTGGAGGTTCATTTTCACTGTTGTTTCCATCTTAAACCATGTGGACTCACTAAATAAAGTTGTTCCAAAGGCCTCTGAAACTGCTTATTTCCACTTTTTCCCCCATTTTCATAAAGCCTTCTTTCATCTTTTAACCCTCCATTTAGCCTCTAAAGGGCTCAAATCCCCTTCAAGCCTTGTGAAACCCACTTTATAAGGTTTGAAACCTCATCTTTACCCCTATCGGAACCTCCAAATCCCTCAAAAAACCCTTTAAAATCCTTGAAAATCTTCATTTTCTCACTAAGGGCTTAAGCCCCTTTCAACCTAGCCCTTAGCCCCTTGCTCCGCATGCGAACCAGAGCCATAACTAGGCATTGAGCCCTTATCGCTCATCGCAATTAGAGTTTTCCCCTTTTCCCTTGTCATTCTTTATTTCCCCCGCCGATTTGATAAGTGCCTTTCCCTCTGAACCTCGGTCACCTTATTCTCCCACAGAACCAGACCTCAATGCTTATTTCAGTCCCCACCATTGCAATCACACAAGGCTGATTCCCTTTTTATTTTCCCCAGACTCCTCTACCTTGCGATGAAGTCTAGGCCATTGATATGAGAAGATCTATGGCCATCGCATAACCTAGTCCCTCAACTTCTGCCCGCTACATGACAAGCATCACACATCATCGCCTGGCCCACTCCTTTTCTCCCTATCACTTCTCTGCCTCTCATGCTCACTCCATGGCGTCCAATCTGTTACCCCAGATTCGACGGTCAACATTGCATTTCATGCAATTTTTTTCCCCTTCCCATAGTGCGCTACTTCCGCATGATAAAAGTGGTTTTCAAAAGCCATGTCGATCCCTCTATGGAATCGCATTCAAAGCAAATACCACCTCGACCATTTTGCTATCACAGCCATTACCAGGTTCAGAATACATCTTCTTGCCCTCCACAACGTCGCTCCTAATTTAATCCTAGCGGGATGATCACGAGATTATAATCCATATTATATCATGATCTCAATTCATTGGCTTCCATATCTCTCCCCCTCGCTCATCGAAATCTCCCTGTCTCTCATCTTTGATCTAACGGTCCACGTTCCTCATCGCACCCAAACTCTTGCTAGACCTAGTTAGCTACTCTGCCAGGGTTTTATTCTTGATTTTCTGCTGCAATCACCACCTCCTCACTACTCCTCCACCACCCCCAGAGCCTTTGCAAGCAGTCTAAGCCAAGCCCATAGGTTTTCATAACATTTTATCATGTGTTTGCATGTTTTTCATGGAAGATGAAGGATAAACATTTTACAATCACAAAAGTGACACAAAGGCTCAGATAGCAATCTCAGGGCCAGGAATCAGATTCGAAGGAAACAGAAAAAAGGGTGAATTTTGTGACAGTTGATGGGTTAGGATCCATGAACACTCAGTAAAACCTCCAGCTTAGCGAAACTCGCCACCTGTACACATAACACTCAAAAAAGATGAGGATCACATATCCAGTGGCGGAAGACAAGGCATATAATATTAATAAAACCTTTGAGGGCATCAGTATAGAAGTAGTTCAAGCAATCAGCAAAGTGAAAGCATAAACAGAGATAAAATAGGTTGAATTACAAAGGAACAAAGCAGTTATTGGTGTAGAAGTTGACTGACATAGACATAGCCCATCTCCATGCACAAAAGCCTACCAAGCAGTTATTACACCAAATAAGCTACTAAAAACTGTCAAAAGAAATTATTTAGAAGTATGGGAGTCCCAAAAGCCCATTCTTCCACTTAACTCACACTAGAGGAGATAACAGTACCACTGCAGATAGTATTTCCTCCCAAAGGACACTTTGTGGGGTGATTTCTGTCATATCAAAATGGTCTCAACAAGCTACAAAGTTATTGATCCTATCTAGAATTTAATGAAATTTTTATGGCACAGAATGGGGCATTCAAATGCTCTCTCTTATCTCTGAATGATCATTAAAACCTTCTTCACCTACTTCTCCTATTTTCTCTATAAAGACTCTTTGAAGTCTTATTGTAAAATGTTGGAATTTGGTGATTTCAAAAGTAATACATAGATTGTTGCTTTGAAGAAGCATTGGTGTTATGAAGGAGTGTTGAAGTCTCTGTTTTCTCTGTTGAATGGAGGAGGCTAGACCATTAGATCCCTGAGCTTGGTTTTGGTGAAGTAATCTCTTATTGTTAATGTTATTCCGCATTTATCACTTTGTTCCATTATGCTTTGACTTACAGCAGGATAAAAAGTTTAGGTAGAGAAATGTATCTTAGAAGCACCTCTGACCTATTTATCCTTCACTGTTTATATGTTTTCTGCTATTGAATGTGATAGGGTAGTTTGAAAGCTCTCTTGAATATTTAGTTTGTTTTATTTCAGAAATGGTTAATTCAGTTGTGCTAAAGACTGTTTAGGCGTTCCCTCTTTCTTTGTCACTGAATGTTGTATCTAAAATCTCCCTTTAATTATTAATGCTTGCAGTCTGACAGAGAGGTCTATTTCAATCATACCCTCTATTCCTTACTGTAATTATTGTGTTAAATGTCCCTATAATTGCAGTCCCATATGTCTAAGGTGTTCCCTCTTCTTTGAATGCAATTTTATGTATTTGTTGATTAAGCTCTCTACAGTGAACTTATAGGAGGAAATAGGGCATTCCCCAAATCTTGTGATTCATTTAGAATGTGTTAGTCTGCATTTATCCTCTTCTTTGAGTGTTTACGTTGATTAAGTCCATAATAGTGAGATTACTGGAGGAAATAGGGCATTCCTCGAATCCTTTAAGTCATTGCGAAAGGGTTTAGTTTTCTTTTCACTCTTAGTCCTTAATGTTCATCCCATTTCACCTATACTATTCAACAGATCCTTGAACGAGTTATATTTTCCCTCTTGTTTCCCTCCTTCTCAATTAGAAAAATTTGGACTTTCACATGACTCCATTTCCCAATGGCTTGTAGATTCCCATGCTCTATCTATACTGCATGAAACATATTTTTCCAACCAAACAAAACAAACAACCTTGCACTTCATAACTAGCCTAAAATAAACTTCTAAACCATTCAAGACACATCCTTAGAAACATATTAAGAGATCCCTCTATGAGACTAGGAGGGCTAGATCCTAGAGCTCTAAAGCTTGGTTTGCATGTTGCCTTGTCACTTGGCATGTCAATCTGCCAAATCACAGGACTCCAACACATCGATCATTTTTCCCTCCAGTGCTTCATGAGTGAATATGCCTTCGAAATACTCCAAGAATATTGGGGCCCTCATCTTATCACTACTGCTCAGTGAGAGCGTTGTTGACCTACATGGTGATATATATGTTGTCTCATGGCCATACACGATCTTGAACTCATAGCTCAACATTGTACTGAATAGGATTGTGCTCATCCCATCCTCTGAAACTCCACACTTCAAGTGAAAGTGTTGTGTGTAGCTCACTAATGATAAACTAGGATAGCTATACATATCCTCCTTGATCAAGTCAAGGGTCCTTTGTGCAGTGATAATTTGTAGCTCCAAATTAGCAAGGTGCTCTAATCCTTGGTTATGCATTTTCCCTTATGGAATGTTCTCACAAATCTCAATATGAGGTATTGAAATAATATGAGATGAAAGTGTTTGCAAACCTTGGATAAGCTGAATCTCGAGAACATCTTGCACAATTACAAGAGTTCCTCAAAAAGGTGCAATGGCCTCTCCAACTGGTGGTAATGGTGATGGATGCATCTCTTCTACTGTACCAACACTGCGATATGCCTCCTCCTCCTCATGCATCTCCTAAATCATGCATGGGGCTCCCAATGTCAGGAGCTCAAGACCATCTTGCAAATATGAAAGTTCTCCTTCTCCTGATGTAAGTACTTCTGCAGCCGGTGGTGGTGATAGGGGCTCCTCTTCTGGAGTGATAATGAAGACATCTTCATTTTTCATCTCATGTACTATATCATAAATTATGGGAAGAGTCTCTGGTTTCCTTCTACCAAACTTCTTCTTCAGCCTTTGAAATAAATCTGCATAAGCAGTCACTTTGGCATGTCATAAATGACTAAACCACCAATCCTTTTCTTAACCCTCAAGGTGCAGCACTACAATGTCAACAACCTCTCTTTTTGCTATTGGGTATAGCTGCAATAATGTAGCTAAATTTTCCCTCCAAGCCTTCAGTATGCTTGTGGATGATCCATCAAACGTGGGCAAGAAAAATCTATGCCTCTTTATTCTATTGATGTTGCAGGATCTACTTTCTTCTTTAAGTTGTAAAAAAATTTGGAGAGTTAGATTCTCCTTGAGTTCCCTAGGCCATAATTTTTACTCGGACATATATTTACTTAAGGTCTCATACCCCAAGTCTCCTCCATATTCACACCATTCACCTTCCTTTTCAAAGAAAGTGGATCTAGTAGAATGTTGTGGAGCTCTTTTCTTTGCCGGTTGTTTCTGGTGCTGATTGGAAGTGCTTGGACCTTCCTCATTCTGAAATCTTCGCGAAGTCTCCTTTTGCCTTTATCTTTCATTTATTTGACCTCCTTGGAGAGATATTGCATATATCTAAAGAGAAGAGTGGAAAAACTTAAAACCTCTATCATTATAGGTCTCTAATTTATTCTTCTCCTTTTGATGTTAAAGATGAAGTGCCTAAAATATGAGCCAAAGATCATGATCTGATACCAATGTAATATCCCAAAGTGGAGAATGCAGTAATACAAAAACACAATAAATGGAAACTACAAAAATGAACAAATATGATAAATACACCATAAAAATGCACAGAATAGTTGAGCCATTTTATCATATGGAGATGGATAAACAAGTACAAAAGTGCTGAAAATATGAGACACTCAAGCCAAATAAGTAGGCTAGAATGACCCTAAGGTCCTCTTACAAGAGGGACTGCATAACTGTTAGATTGATGGAGGTAACACTATGTTGTCCCTACTGCAAATGTTGGGATTGTAATTGCCAGCTGAAAGCAGAAGTGTAGATCTGGCAGTTCAAGAGCTCAGATGATGTTGGGATTTGTGATCTGGGCTCTATGATGAATACCAAAGATAACACAGAAATAATTTTCAAATTTGAAAATCTTGGAAAATCACCCTCTTAGGCACTGCAACAAATGACTGTTGGGTATGCAGATCTGAAGCATGAAATAATCATATGATGGTTGAAATATGATACAATCATATAAATTCTTGAAGGGATGATCTCTTCACTAGATACTCAAGCTAGAAGCTCAAGATCTATCTCCTCCTTTCTCCTCCACTGAATGTGGCTATTGAATACACAACAGCTGGATAAAAATGCACTGTCAAGGATGGAGAATCTATAGCCTCATGTTAGATAAATAAAATATGCTCAATAATGATGGAAGAAACAAATACAAGGTGACTAGATGGTCCCTCGTAGGATTTCCAATGGAAATACTGGAAACTTCCTTCCTCCTTCAGATCTACAGGACTGAACGACGAAATTCCTTGGGGAATTTTTATTGCATGCAAGTGTGAAATGTTTGCTTCAATGCCGGATAAGAATATACTACTCTTGGAAGACTCATCTTGAAGCACAAGGTAAAAGGATGAATCATCCACCAGTTTCCTAACTGAAATGATAGATATAACCTCCTCCTCTCAAACCCTCAAGCACGAATGCGTAATTCCTGATATTAAATGTGTTGTAGAGAGGGGCTGAATGTGGAACCAATTCTTGATGATGTATGAAATCTCAAAGAAACTTTCTTAGAGTAGGGATTCAAAGTCCCCCATGGGTAAGAGTGATATTTCCACTCGGAAACACCCTCCACCCTCTTATTTACTTAATTAATTAGAAAAAATAAGAACTATAATATTCCAATTAACTAATGGAAAATTGGTAATATTACAAACAAGATGATTCTAACAACAAACATGTGATTTATTACCTAAGTTAGAATCTCAGCCCTACAAAAATCAAGTATTCACATGTGGAAAATTGGCATTGGAAATTGTTTAAGTTGTCCAACGATTCTGTCATTACATATTGTTACGCAAAACGACAACGATATCTAATTGCAACCCGATGATGTATATTTTGACCAAACAATTGCTCGGGGGAAAAAACTCGAAATGGATTGTTATTCTTCAAGAGTTTGATTTGGAGTTCGATAAATCCAAGTCTAAGAAATCACTGGTGTTCGCTAAATTTATGTGTGATTTTATCAACACTGAATCTATAATGGTGGGAGAAAACCATCTTTTTCACGAATATTTGTTTCTAATTAGTACTTTAGATCATTGGTATGGAGATATCATTATATATCTCCATAAAAAACCTTTCAGCCATATTTTTCACGATCAAATCGATGGAGAATTCAATACCAATCTCAACAATACAATATTGTTGGCAACACTCTTTATCGTCGTGGTGCCGATTCTATTTTTCAACGTTGTATAACTCATGAAGAATTCATATTTTTAATGACTACCACTCTGGAGCGTGTGCTGGTCATATTTCTGGGTTTTCCATAGCCTAAAAGATATTGCGCACTGGATATTTTTGGCCATCTCTCTTCAAATACTGTATTCTCATAGTTAGAAAATGCCATAATTGCCAAAATTTTTATTGAAATATGCTTGCACCTCCAACTCCTCTTCACCCAATCATTTATTTCAGTCCTTTCACTAAATGGGGCATCAATTTTGTAACATGTAATCCTCTCTCGGTCAGGGGGCATGGGTATATTATTATCACCGTAGATTAATTTACTAAATGGGCTGAACTGATTCCTACATTCACGGCTGATGGAAAAACTGCAATAATTTTCAAACTCAATCACGTGATTTCTAGGTTCGGTGTCCCTCAAGCCATCATTAACAGAAATATCTGCTCAAGTTTGCCTATGACATGATAATTCTACACCATATTACCAACAAGCTAATGGTCAAGTCGAGGTCGTCAACAAGGTTTTAACCAACATGATTAAAAGGATTGTCAGAACTCATAAAAAAAATTGACATACCATGTTTTTTTCTCCATTATGGGCATACTGTACCTATGTAAAAACATCTACACAATTCACTCCTTTTAAGCTTGTTTTCAGTTTGGTAGCTATGTTACCCATTGAATTTGAAATATTCTCACTCAAATTAGCCATTGAACTATTACCAACTACCTCTGAAGAGGATAAACGCTTCCTATACCTAGCATAGTTGATGAGACTCGTCGCACCACTTCATTAGCTGTTGAGGCTCATAAAAAACGTGTTAAGGCTCAACATGATCAATGTGTTAACCTTCATATATATTCAAAAGGTGACCTACTTTTAGTACACGATGAAACTCATGACCAATTAGGTGTTGGTAAATTCGAACCAATGTGGCATTGTCCTTATATTGTTAAGCGCGTGCTTGCAAAAGGAGCCTATGAGTTAATCGATTATGATGGTGTCTCTTTAGATAAACCAATAAATTTCCTTTATCTCAAGAGGTATTATGTATTATTCTTCATGTGAAGATCCTCTTTGTACATCAATTACATTTTAGAACAATGTGCCTTAGATTAGAAAAGTGTACCTTAGGATTAGTTATTTTTTCTTGATGAGTTTTCGCTACTTTCGTTGCTTATCTTGATTGTTATTATGAATCTTAATTCCAAGCATACAAAAAAAGACCACTTTAGCTGTGCATAACAAACAGCCCTAACAGAAAACATGACTTCCAATATCCTCAGATCTGCAGTTAGGTGATCAAGATAAATGTTGCAAAAATCTAGATCTATGCATTAGAAGACATTAAGTAGTAGAAAAATAAGATTTACTCCATGCATCCAATATACAAGGCAAGAATATGTTGAATGAATATCGTATTAATGGCACCTGGGAGGAAAACACAACAGGGTGTTCCCTGTTCTCCTCAATGGGATGGGTTCTTATAAGTCCTCAGCACTTCAGATCTAAAATTCCTCTCTCTTGATGGTGTAGAAAACCCAGACAAAAATGGTAGCAATGTATGACTATGATGGTGGATCAATATTCAGACCAAAAGTATAGATCCAGAGTGATATTTAGGAAAAAAGGGTGGTAAATGAATGGGAAAACCCTTATATTTATAACAAAATATTGAGTTAGTCTAGATATTGGTGCATACTTAGAATATTATTAACCAAATCAAGATCCAAATTTTATGGAATATTTTATTATATTTGTTGGAGGGAAAAGGAAATTGACTTGGGTCAAATCCCTTTATTTGTAAATAATAAATAAATAAATTATGTATTTATCATTTTAAGGATGTGGTTGAGTGATAATCAAATAAATAATGATTTATCTAATTAATTTCCCTGTTTTGGGTTAAATATAACCAGGAATATTAATTAAATTGTTGTTTAACTAATTATTCCTTGAGGAGAATCAAGCAAATGTAGATTTATTTAATATTTCCTCATGGGGTTTCCTGTTTAGACCATAAACAACTTAATAAAGGTGGTTTACTAAGTTATTTTTCATAGTGAATGCAATTTTTCTTAGGGTAAAATTGGTCTTACATAGTGTACTTCAGTCCATCTAATAACAATAAGTTAGATGATCAAAAACTGGTGTAACAGATTTCCCTCTAGCGTTTGAACATTAGGAGCTAATATTATGATTGAAGTATGTTGTAAGAACTCAATCACTAGACATCAAAGGGGAAGTCAAAGAGAGAGAAGTATAAGGTAGACCAAAGTGTTGAAAGAACTAGACCCTGAGGAGGCAAGACTTACAGGTGCGACAAGTCTCTTTGATGAGTGAGTATCTATGCTATAGGTGGTGGGGGAGGCATACCTATGCCCGCCGAGGCAAAGTACAAACAATAAGGCGTCCAGAAAACCATGGGACTGGTCAATATAGTACATGATGGAATAAACATGAGCCAGATAAACAACATGATAATGAATCCCACATACATATTGTGCCTAGGATAACAACCAGGACTTGTACAATAATATCTGAGTACATGAGATATAAATACAACCCAGATGCCCCTGAAAAACAGGAAAGGGCTCTAAAAATCTGACTGATACATGCAAACAAAAATGTGCTGCAAGCGGCTAAGGCCAACATCATCAAATGTAAGGAGCTGCATCAAAGGCTGTGATGAAGAGGTAATCCAAGTATGTGTGGGGTTACCTATAGGGCCACCCCCTCATGAGGGTTGAGACATCTCACACACACCCAAGAATCACCGATATTAGCTACTGCATCACTGAACCATCAAGTATATGGATCTCGATCATGTTGAAAGGAGCTGGAGATGAGAAACAATCAAGTCAAAGGGAAATAAAGAGTCCCTTTGCCTGATTCGAGGCACCGAACAAGAGTGGAAGCTAGAACCAAGGTAGACTTCCCTCTAGACCTATCTTCTGGAATGAATGAGCTGATGTCGATAGAAGGAGGTCAGCCATAGGTGAGGCAATAAGGGATCCTCAACTAAGGCACGAGAGAAAATAGTAGAGTGACTGATAGACTGACACCAATGATGACGATGAAATGGGGGAACTAGGTATCGAATGGACGACTTCCCCTGTTAGAGCATAAAGGGCATGGATGAAATGGCAATGTTTGACACAATATCATGAGGGATAGGGGACAGTGGAACTGAAGCCCGTAATATGCGACATGAGAGAGGGACCAAGCACTGAAGGATGGATGACTATAACGGGATTCAAAGGGACTCGGGATAGACTCCATGAATGCAATGATGACTCAAATCGGAAGTTCTAAATAAGGGTGAATCGATGGTGCTACCACACAGAAAAGGTCCAATGGGCACCATAAAAACTTGAGTACAAGATGGTAACTCATGACGAAAGTTGACATGAGCATGGACAAGTATGGGGGCAAAGTGGTGCCCCCTAGTACGAGTGTTGCAAGTGAATAAATTTGATTTTGAGGAGGGGTGAAGTGACGCTTCTTGGAAAAAATGTGTCTTGGTGAAGTACCAAATCACTAAAAACTAACAGATGCCCATTTTAGGGCTCAGTGAGAGCTTTCCAATGGTATAGATGGTTTGGTAAACGGAGCTACGGTTTGGTCGCAACAGGCGAAAGAAAATATGGGGGTTTCTCTTTTAATAAGGCGCTTTCCCTCCAAATTCACTCATTTTCATGTGGAGCTATCGTGAATGTAGAGAGGAGAGAAGGCCCTAAATCTTGCGGTGATCGTAGCAGACAAACCGACCATTGGAATCGAGATCCATCAACTGCAGGTAAGAGGCCTAACCCTACTCTTTCTTTTTAGTTTATTAAAAGTTCAGATTAGGTCCCTAGGGCTCAAGAACAGACCCCTGCTCCTCCTCACAGCTGGGTCACACTTTTTGGGGCAAAAGTGTGACCTGGGTAGCAGGTTTTTGAGAAAAAAACTGTGACCTATCTTAGTTTTGGGCCTGAAAAGTGCGACCTGTCAGGGAGGGGTTTTCCAGTGCTATTTTTTGGCTGAGTACTCGGTTTTTATGATGAGATGCAATATTTCCTCTCTATATTCTGACAAATATGATGGTTTTTTGTAGATATGGTAGAATTACGGATCAACTGGAGAGAAAGAGACCTGGGTGCATTACGATCAGAGATCTAGGAGGATCAGGGTGTCTACAGTGCACTGGCAAGGTTTGGGGTTCTGAAGTTTGTGGAGAACCCTTTGATGAGAGCTAGAGAGCCCTTATTGGCCCAAATTGTTAGCTATTGGGACCCAGAACATGAGGTCTTTATAGTGTAGGGGCACCGGATCGAGTTGACGGTCCAGGATATATATTTTTTGACTGGTCTCCCACCACTTTGGAGAGGTTGGAGACCCGTGCTATGGCCGCAGTGGTGCTGCGGATCCTGAGCAACCAGGCACTTCATCACATCACTAGAGGGTAGATGATGCTCGTGGAGAATTTTTTCAGTGGGACCTACTATGGGTGGGCCCAGATGATGTTGTCGTCGTTGAAACGACTGTTTTTGCTATGCAAGTGGCAAGTGAACCATGATTGTGCATATGGTACAGTTTTGTGCTCATTCTTCTTTGAGAAGATCCTGACACTTCGACCTCGCATAAAACTCCAAGATGGGGGCCCGAGAGAGCCTAGGATGTGCTGATGTGGGCGTCTACTATGCAGAGGAGGAGGTGGGGTTGTTGGATGGGTGTTTTGACCCAAGTTCTTTGCTCATTGGGATCAGATGCCACTGTACATAGACGACTATCCCTATAGTGGGATGAGTTATTGTGGGGACCTGGATTTTCCACTACTTCCTGGTTGAATATGGGAGCCTGATGGTAAGTGACGAATTGCTAATATTTTATGTGCACGTAAAGGTCTAGAATATTGTGTGTGGTACTGATTCTTTCACTTTTTTTATGTAGATACAGCACTGGTAAAACCGACCGGATATATGGGACGACCTATAGTATCGAGAACCGTAGGACCTAATGGAGAGAGGGTGCAGAAAAATGAGGATGCAGTAGCTCTCCTGGAGGATATCCATCATAGATGTGAGAGGCTTCTGACCAGTGTCTCAGAGCGAAACTAGCAGGAATTAGATGACCACTACATATAGTCGTGTATTGTTCTACCCTCTGAGTGGCGAGGGGTCATGTGGCATATGGCAATGGCTAGACAGGGTATACGTGATCTACGAGCTGCGGGAGTAGAGCCATTAGCTCAGGATCCTCTAGATAGTGATTAGTGTGTAGGGGCAGGTGGTGCCCCCATTTTTGAGTTTTATAACATGCTCTGGGCATGTCATATGTATCAGAGTGGGTGGAATCTAAAACATTTTATACGACACATATTATTGATATGTATCATTTTGATATTTTTATGTTATTGTCTTGTGTTAAATGCGTGTGCTAAATGCCAATCTGGAATATTGTTTGCAATGCTATATACATAGTGATTTTGTGCTCTAGGTACATGACTGAATGTAATGATTTCAAATTCACGCATCAAAATCTTCACTTGTAAATATCTTCTAAAAAGGATAGGATTATGCACATGATAGACACCATTCAATTGCATGACAAGAAGCAAGGAATCTAAACGAACATGAAGGTGGAGGATGCGATGTGAAAAGGAATCAGCTAATAAACTTTGTACTGCATCATATTCGACATGGTTATTGGTAGCAATACCAATGCGTACCTCGTTCGAGAGAACAAGGGAGTGAAAGGGGGTAAAAATGGCCCAACCTTCCGAGGCTAGATTCATGGAGTAGTGACTTGCACCATCAGCAAAACCGATATAAGATGTGGATGGGAGGTCCATATGAAAGGAGCCACAAGACAATAACTAGAAGGATGATGAACAATGCAGGCAACCTGAGCACAAAGTGGAAATCAAATGCACTCCGCGGGAGTGAGTGATCTGGGTAAGATGTCTACTACTCACACGCCGACGGTGGGGTGGAGTGTGGGAGCTACCAGAGGCGTAACTTGTGCTGAGATGATGAAAGTCACCATAGGCACGGGTGGTTCTATCCCATTTATGGGCAGGAAAGATGAAGTCAGGGGTGGACATGGATTCCATGATGTCATCATCGCAATAGAAGATGAAGTGACTGGAGGAAGGGAGACCACATGACATGGCAAAGCTACCTGACTCATCATCATGATAAGAAAGGTTCACATGCGCATCGTCATGGGGGATGATGGAAGGACAAGAAGATAAGGGATCTACTGATGTTGAGCCCATGGTGATCGTTGAAGGGAGGTGAAGCGAAACAACAGGGAAAGATTCAGAGGGAGATTCCACCCAAGGTTTGATGGATGATGAAAGGTAGAATATGGTGGTTGCAAGCTCCTTGATGTCAACATCAGGAGGGGAAATTTCAATGGGAGCAGGTAAATCCTCAGTCTTTCCTGCAGCATATTGCGCAAGTATGGGAGAGGCAAATTGGTTTTTTTCAATATCATACTCCCGAACTACCTCTAACGAGGTGTAGTAATGAGTAAGGTGGGGACAATGGTGAGAATAATGGCCATGGAAATCACACAATGCACAAGGTTGGTTAGTGTGAATAGTTTTAGGATTCTTGGCTGTATTTGAGGAAGAAAAAGAAGCTTCAGGGACCGTAGAATCAGGGAATGCAACTTCAACCATGGGCTTGATACGGGGAAGTTCAGGACAGTTATGGGTGACATGGTCAATTAAATCACATAAAGCATAGGGATTTGAGGGTGGGGGATGTGTAGGGTCTGTTAAGGTAGCCTTGTCCTTGGAGGCACTCTTTTGAGCTTTTCCCTTCTTACCTGAAGCAGTCGCAACAGGAGGTGGTTCCTGTTGAGGTGGTTGAGGCACTATTGCAGTAGGAGAAGTCATGGGGACTGGATGAACCGAGGATAAAGCAAGGTAAGGTTTGGGTTGACATGGCGGGGCAGCAGCTGGAGGATCAAGGTACCAGATGGGAATCCCAAGGGTCAAGTTAGGAAGAGAGAGGGTGGCCGACTCTGGGTGGGGGAGCTAGGAACGGTATCTGACTAGAGGGGCAATGGCCAGGCGGGATGGCTCCTAAATGGTTAAGGCCTGGAGGAACCATTTTAGGAGGGTAAAGAGGCTCATGAGTACCAGTTGAAGGGGCAAGAGGAGGAGATATAGAAGGCCAAATCAGAGGGCTAAGAGAAGGTTGTGGAGGGCAAGGAGGCTGCTGACTAGCTGAGGAAGGCCTTTTGAGGGCAGTCCAAGATTATTGCATCACGTAAACATTCGATGAGTTGGGATCAAAGATAGGAGGAGGAATACTAGGGAATGTACCAAGCAGTGAGGAATATGTGTAGACTCTGAGTGAAACACTGGTCAAAGGATTGATGGTTTTCTTGTTGGCCACCGAAGAGATAGTTGACTTAGGGGAGGTCTGAGACTTCGGTTCATAATATGTCAACAGGTCAATGGTGACTATATTTCCATTATGAGGGAAGTAAATCTTGTGGTGGACCGAGGAAGCGACAGCAAACATCGCATAAGAATAGCTATGACCCGATAAAATGTTGTAATCGAAGGGGGCATCTATGACTTCTATGTCAATGCAAACAGTCTTGCCCGCAAGAGTAATAGGACAATTGCGAAATAATCCAATGGGCTTGGAGGCGTGGCCATCCCACACTCAGAGAGTGATCGAGAAAGGAGCCAAGTTAGATGATCTGAGTTGCTTCCAAACCAAAGCGTACATCACGCAAGTGGATGCTTCCTCATCAATAATGCACCAAGAAATGTTAGCGTTACGGATCTTGACTGGGATTTGGAAGGCAATGGAAGCAGGGAGACGAGGATGTTATGACTAGTCAACATCAAATAAAATCAATCAATCATTGGAAGAATATACAACACCCATGGCAGATAGTAGAGCTTTTCATTATGAAGGGAATGACTAGAGGAGTTCCAGCATTAAAATGACAGCAAGGGATTGTGCCAAATCATCGACTATGCTATACGAATGGGTAGCTTTTCCAGAAGCAGCATTTCGGTGTAGTGGTTTCTTAGGGATATTGGTATGAACCTCCACCCTAGGCTAAGGGATCTGCAAGGTACCATTAGGTGTTGAAAGAGGCTCTATAGAGACCAAAGGAGGCAGCTCGGGGACAGACATAGCAGGAGGCTTGTTGTACTTATGGGACTGAGTCTGAAGATTAATGTCTACAGTTAAAGGTTGATCAAATTTGATCATGAGAATCTAGTCATCGGGGGTACCAGACGGAAGAGGTTGAGTGGCCACCTGACCTTCAGGTGGTTGGGTAGCTACAAATCCTTGCTGAGGGAAAGGATTAGTAAGCACAACCAGCTGGCTAGGCACATCACTAGGAGGGACGGAAGGGGAGGCTTCATGTCCTTGCAATGTTGCTTAAGACTCCCATAGCTACTGCATTTGTGGCAAAAGAGGAAAATCATGCTTGTAATGGCCATGAACACCACAAAAAGAACAAGGCTTGGTCGTGTGAAAAGGCTTGCCTTGCTTGGGCTGAGTGCCCGATTGCTGGGTCATAGTGTTAGGAGCATTACCTTGATTAGGTCTAGGATTACTAGGGGCATCTTGATTTTGAGTGCCTTTCCTCTTATTTTTTGAGGGAGGAGGATAAGCTGCGCCCTGTTGTGCATGCACTTGCCCCCAAGGGGGTGATGGTTGCTATTGTGGGGGTTGAGAAGGCAAGGGAGGAGGTGCTAATGCTGGAGGAGCTAGAGCACCAGGCTGTGGATACAGATAGGGAAGTTGGGTAACAGTGTGGTAAACATGAGGTTGGGCAAAAAGAGGAGGCATGTCGTATCCTGGATACGTGCTACAGGGAGGGGGAAAAGTGCAGGAGCCCATGGGAGGTTGAGAAATGATGATGACATAAACATAGCACAAAGGAAAAAGAGACCGACAAGGGTAAGGAGATGCAATATCAACTGATTACAATGTCGAAACAAGGGTAGAGAGGTTCAGGATCAATTGATTTCAATTTTTTAGACTCTTTTCTTGGCGGTGTTAACCAAGCCCTTTTTTTCTTAGGGTGTGTGTGTAAAAGTGTGTAAATTTTAATTTTTAAACACAGACGTTTGTAGAGAAAAATAAAAAGTGTGCTATATAGTTGTAAATAAACCTGAAAATGACAATATATAGGCTTGCAAAAACAGAAAATAAACAGCTAATAATGCAATAATCTAAACCCAAGGAGGTAGGTATCTCAACAACTAGTCTATCGGTGAGTAAAAAACTAAGCAGAACACACTAAAAAAACCAATAGATCTAAGGTCAAGAGGGACAGGGATCTAAAAAAAAAAATCTGCTGGAAAGTGGTGCAAAAAACAACAACAAATTATAGGAAAATTTGTTGTAAAAGAGGTGGAAAAAGGCTATCTCCTGAAGGGAAACGAAGTGAACCCTAGAGGAAAACCCAAAAAAAGCTATATGAGGTGATTTGGATGGATAAAAAGCTGATCTGAAGCAGATCTGAAGGTGAGGTATCAGATCTGAAAAAATGACTAAAGACTTTGAAATTTCAGACAACCTACAATAGCAAAAACTCTTCCACAAAAATTGGAGGGTACTGAAGCCCTAGGGGGCTAGGTTCTGACTTAGTTGAGCAAAACAGAAGAAGTACAGGTCTAAAACGGGTAAAGATGGAGGTCAGACAACATTGAACAGAGGCTCAGACAAACCCAGAAAACTTTCAGAAAAATCCCTGCAAAAAGTCCAGGTCGTAGTTTCTGACCTGTTTTCAGTAGAAGTTGGAGTTTTTGGGCTGAAAGGTGCATCCTGAGGGTCCAGGTCACAATTTTTGGGCCAAAAAGTGTGACCTGCACTTCTGGCACTCTTGGCGGCACATTTCAGAAAAAGTTGTCGTCTCAGCTATGGCTCATGTCTGCCACCTGCGCAATAGGTCCGAAAACACACAGAAGTTAGAATTTTTATTGTTTTAGGGTTTTATATATTAAAAACAACATCAAGAAAATAAAAACAAGGGGTTGAAGATAAATCATAGGGTTTCAAGCAACTGGATATGCAAGGATCAAAAAAATGACAACGGTCATAATCGTAAACTCATGTGGAGTTGCTAGTTGTTAGTATGAATCTTAATTCTGAGTGTACGAAAAAATACCACTTTAACTGCGCATAGCAAATAGCACTAACAACAAATATGGCTACCAATATCCTTAGATCTGCAGTTAGGTGATCAAGCTAAATGTTGCAAAAATCTAGATCTATGCATTAGAAGACATTAAGCAGTAGAAAAATGAGATTTACTCCATGCATCTAATAGACAAGACAAGAATATGTTGAATTAATTTTGTATTAATCGCACTTGGGAGGAAAACACAATAGGGTTTTCCCTATTCTCCTCAATGGGATGGGCACTTGTAAGTCCTCAGCACTTTAGATCTAAAACTCCTCTCTCTTGATGGTGTAGAAAACCCAGACAAAAATGGTAGCAAAATATGACTATGATGGTGGATCAATAGTCATACCAAATGTATAGATCCAGAGTGATATTTAAGCAACAAAAGGTGGTAAATGAATGGGAGAACCCTTCTATTTATAACAAAATATTGAGTTAGTCTAGATATTGGTGCATAATTAAAATACTATTAACGAAATCAAGATCCAACTTTTATGGAATATTTTATTATATTTGTTGGAGGGAAAAGGAATTTTACTTGGGTCAAATAAGGAATTTTACTTGGGTCAAATCCCTTTATTTGTAAATAATAAATAAATAAATGATTTATTTAGCATTTTAAGGATGCGGTTGAGTGATAATCAAATAAATAATTATTTATTTAATTATTTAAGGGTGATTTAGTCATATTTAACTAAGAACGTTATTTAAATAAGGTTTAAATAATTATTCTTAGGAAATGATAAGATAAATAGTGATTTATCTAATTAATTTCCCTATTTTGGGTTAAATATAACCAGGAATATTAATTAAATTGTTGTTTAACTAATTATTCCTTGAGGAGAATAAAAAAAAAATAGATTTATTTAATATTTCCTCATGGGGTTTCATGTTTAGACCATAAAAAACTTAATAAAGGTGGTTTACTAAGTTATTTTTCATAGTGAATGCAATTTTTCTTAGGGTAAAATTGGTCTTACATGGTGTACTTGGGTCCATCTAATAACAATAAGTTAGATGACCAAAAAATGGTGTAACATTGATTGCTCTTGATACTGCAGATGTTGACATTCCTTCAAACTTACATTTGTTTTGTTGACAATGCCTGTTGTAGTAAACGGAACATCTCTTCCACTGCTTAGGTCATCTATTCACCCACCGATGAGTTTGTCTCTATTCATGGGATATGCCTTGGTCAAAAAACAAACAATATTGCAGAATATAGCACTGCTATTGTCAAACCAATTTTTAGTCATCTAACCATTTATAATTATATGTATCGAAGTACCCCATGTAAGACAAATTTTACCATAGTAAAATTGCTTTTACTATAAGAAATAATTTAACAAACCATATTTTATTAAGTTATTTATAGTTCAAACAGGAAACCCCATGAGGAATAATTAAATAAATCCTTATTTATTTGGTTTTCCTCTAGGAAAAACTAATTAAACCATTGTTTAAATAATATTCATGGTCATATTTAATCCAATTAATGAGAAATAATTAGATAAATAATTATTTATCTTATTATTCTCTAGGAATAATTAATTAAATAATTATTTAATTAATATTCCTTCTTAAATTTGACTAAATCATTTGGGAAGAATAAAATAAATTGTTATTTGTTAAATTATTCCTTAACCCCATCCTTGAAATGATAAATAAATCATTTATTTGTTTATTATTTCTAAATAAAGGGATTTAACCAATTTAAATTCCTTTTCCATCCAACAAAATATAATTAAATATTCCAAGAAGTTAGATCTAGATCCTATTTAATAATATTTTATTATGCACCATTATGAAGGATAACTCAATATTTTGTCATAAATAGGAGGGTTTTCCATTCATTATTAACCTTTGATCATTTTGTCATGGTTATACTTTGATCCTCTGTCATTGTCATACTTTGATCACTTTTTATTCTTACTTTGCTTCTTGAGCTCCCATAGTGTTCAACACATATTGGGTTTTCTACACCATTGAGAGAGAGAAACTTTAGATCTGAACCATTGAGGACAGCCAAGAGCCCAACCCATTGAGGGGGACTGGTAATATCATACTTTGTTCCCTTACGAGGTGTTAACATAATATAAATTATTTACATATCTTTTCTTGTCCATTGGATATTTGGAGAAACTCTTATTTCATTTTACTATTTAGCTACTTTTACTGCATAGATCTAGGTTTTTGTGGGATATTTTTTTACTATATATTGCATATCTCAGGAAGTTAGATAGCCATGTTTTTTGTTAGGGATATTTTTCATTTGCAGCTAAAGTGATCTATTTTTGTACACTTGTGTTAAGAATTCATTCTAACAATTGGCAACTCCAATGGGTTTTATTCAGATTCCTGTGTGACCAGCTACTTTAGTAATTATGGTTTTTCTTAAGCTATTTTTAGCCTATTTATGTTATTTTTTACCTGTTATGCTCTAAAGCAGTAAAAATGCTAACTTCCAAGTGTTTCTGGGTGTTTTCCACAGGTAACAAGTATCGGTCATGCCAGAGATGGCAATTGTTTCTACAACCTGCCACCGAAGACTCCTGGAGCTATTGCTCGCACTTTTCAGCCCAAAAATTGTGAGTTCAAGGCTTAGGTCGCACCTTTGGGGCCAGAAATTGTGATTTCAATAGCTAACAAGTTAGTACCTATGAGTTGAAACTTTTTGTGGGATTTTTTTAGTGACTATCAGGGTTTGCAACAATTACTGTTCAGGGTTGTCTGGCCTCTATCTCTGTCCATATTAGGGTTAGATATGCTCATTTTGTCTCCTTCAATTAGGACCAAGCCCCTTAGGGTTTCAGTACACTTCCACCATTTTAGGAGGGGTTTAGCTAAGTAAGTAGTCTGAGATTTTGTCGCACTTTTAGCCATTGTTTAGGGTCTGATCTATCCTTCTTTCAAATCCCTTTAGATCAGTTATTATTCCATCCAAAACCCCCTCTTATTTTTTATTTGTCTCTCCCTTAGAGACCCCCTTGTTTCCCTTAGGGTTTTAGCCTTTCGCGTCCCATTTTCTAGCAGTTTTCCCTTTGGTTTCTTGCTATTTTATGCACCTTTTCCAACAGATCTGAGTCATTATATCCTTATCCCTTAGACCTTAAATATTTTGGTCATATTTTTTATTTTGAGTCAATTTCTCCCTCCTTTTAGAACATTTTTTTGGTAACCCTTCTTTTTTGGTTGAATGTATGCATCTTTAACTGTTTATTTTACAGTTGTTTTAGTTTTATTTACAGTTATAAAGCTTTTTTTCTTTTTCTTTATACACAACTGTCTGGTATTAATTAAAATTATCACATGGATTGCACACACGCACACCTAAATTGAAGAGCACTTGGTTTACACTGCCAAGCCAAGACATGAACATCATAATTAATTTATCTTTTTTCTCGGAGCCTTTGTTTATTACTCTTCCATATTATTTGGGTATCTATGTCTTACCATCATTGCACCCCCAAGGCACTTATCCTGGAGGCTCCTATGCCTTCATCCTCAGTTTATATTGGGATTACTTACTCCCAAGTGTAGAGTCTGAGTTAGTCCTTCGTCGAGTCCCCATACTGACTCTGATTTTGGTCCATCAGGCCCTTCCTCTGATTCTGAACCCAGTTCTCCTCAACCTCATTCCGTCACCATGTCAGGTGCCAATGTAGGTGTTGGTCCTCAAGATGGTGGTAACCCCATTCCTAATTCTAGAGATGATACTAGCAGAACCACTACCAGAACCATTCCTGCTACATTGTTTCTACCTTTTATGGTAGGTTTATGCCTCCCATATTTCAGCGAGTTAATTAACAACCCTATAGACCATGATCTAGGTTGGAATTTTATGCCAAATAAGCTTCCTTCATACATCCCTAAGTTTGAAGGAAACACTGGAGGGGACCTTACTAATCACATCTGATCCTTTAAAATTTGGTGTTCATCCAATTGTATCACTGATTACTCCATCCATCTTCGGTTATTCCAACGTACACTCACTGGAGATGCTACAAAGTGGTATGTCAACCAGGCCTCTACCTCACATTCCAAATTGCAATGCTTGCTAAATCATTTATGTCCTACTTCAAACTACCTCTATGATCCAGGTGGATATTGGTGGCCACCTACCTATTCCACATGGGCCCCCACCATTGTCTCTTTCAGTTTTTCAATTTCGGCACAACTTACTATTTTTAGCAGTTTTTCGGGTCCTGAACTTCCAGAGCCATTTTGAGGCCCTAAATGGAGATTGTATGCTGAAGTTACGTCCCTGGGAAGTTGAAACACAAATTTTCCTAAACATGGCCCATAGTTTTGGCGATTCATCTCCTAGGGTTAGGTTTTTTGACGTTTAGAGTTCTCCATTGTTTCTCAATAATAAATAGGCCCTTGAGCCCCATTGGAATACAGTTCAGAGGTTTGTAGCCACCACATCTCTTCCCATAGATTCACTACCATCACCCTAGCTAGTTTATTTCCATTCCGCATGTAAGCAAATTTCAGTTCTTTGATGTTAATGAAATGAAGTGTTATTTCCACTGCATCTTTGTATTTATGGTTATATGTGTATTCTGTTGCATTCCTACATAAATTCGGATCAGTGGTATTAGAGCGGTTTGCTTTTTCTCAATCCTTCTTTGCATGTCCCCAACAAGGTTGGGGTATAGGGCGTTGTGGCTCGATCTGGTGGAACCTTTGCAATATCAGCCTCGCAAACCTGACGGACGCCCATGGGGATGAAAAGAAATATGAGGGAGCAGGAGATCCTATCAAAATATTGCTTGAGGAGGCCCTCAAAAAATAAAGGAACGTGATGATGGATAACTTTTCCCAGATCCTTCAATGACTGCCCACTGGCGACGCATCTTCATCCAGCAGCCACTCTGGAGGCGCGACTCCCTTTAAGGTACAAGTAAACTTTGACATTCCCATATTTTAGGGTCAAATATATGCAGATGTCATAGATAGATGGTTGAATCTACTAGAAGGATATTTATCGGTTCATGAATTTTCTAATTGGGAGAAGATTCTTTTTCCACTCCTCAAAGCTACCCCCCATGTCAAGTACTGGTGGGAAACCTACTGTGAGAAAAAGGATGAGACAAAACCCTCTCTTTTTTTAGCCGTACCCACTTGGTATTATTTCTGAGATGCCATCAAGGAACAATACTATCCTGTGGGGAGCTATGAGGAAAAGTACATACAATGGACCACGTTGCGGCAACAAAGGGATCAAGATGTGCATGAGATGACGAATCTATTCCATACCCTATGCACAAAGTAGGGTATCAAAGATTCAGAGAAACATTTGTTGCTAAAGTATCATGGTTGTCTGCATAGATACATTCAGGAGGAAATGGAGTTCCTCAACATCTCCTCACTTGGTATGACATATAAGCTGCCAAGGTTGAGCAGAAATTCAAATAGAAGAAGCGAGACTTTGGATCTACAAATAAAAAGCAAGGGAAAGGTGTCCCCAAACCTCAAACCTAAGGACAAAGCTAAGGCATGGTGGCCCAAGGCAACCTGTCAAAGCCACAAGCAAAGAACAACACCATGAAGCCAAATAAGGACATGGGAAAGTGTTGTGAGTTCCATAAGAGCACCACTCACAATACAAGTGAGTGTCAGGCCAAGCAGTCACTGGTGGCCAAGATGAGGGCTTCTGAATCAGATGCATGTTCTGAATCTGAATTAGAACTTGATAAGGAGAATGAAAAATGGAAGCAGATTATTGATGCGGAGCCCAACACCACTATTGCCACTATGAAGATCTAGAAGGAGGAACCAGAAGATCTAGAGGAGGCAGAGCGTCTCTTCCACTCCCTGATGTGGGTAAAGGGTTCCCCACTAGGGCTCATTGTCGACAATGGGAGCCAAAAGAACCTCATTTGAGTAGATTTCAAGAAGTGGTTGGGCTTTCTGACCAAATCGCACCGACAACCATACATCATCGAGTGGCTTCACCAAAGACAAGATATCCGTGTCATCCAACAGTGCCTCCTTCCCTGTAGCATCCAGACCTTCATGGATGAGGTATTGTGTGACATTGCTCCTATTGATGTTTCTAATATATTATTAGGCCAACCATACTTGTGGAAGTGACATGCTGTGTATGAGTCCCGGCCTTGCGCTGTTATTGTGACTTTGGGAAATAACTTGTATAGGATACTAGAGGTACCACTGCCTTCCACTATCTCTTTGGTTACTACAAAAAAATGCAGTAAGCTCATTTCCCAAACCAAGAAATTTTTTTTCTTGATGATCTGCCCCCTAGGGAAGGAAGAATATTATGACCATAACCTCCAGACATGGCTCCTCTGCGCGACAAAAATAAATGGACAAGGTTGTGGAGGAGTACGGGGACATCTTCACCTCACCCACAGGGGTGCCTCTACACTGTCAGGTCAAGCACCCCATTGACCTGACCCCAGGTGCGCCGCTACCCAATGGACCGATCTATAGGTGCTCTATTCTAGAGAATGATGAAATCAAGAGGTAGATCCTAGAGCTGCTACAGAAAGGTCACATCCGGAAAAGTTCATCACCCTATGGGAGCCCAATCATGTTGGTACAGAAGAAGGATGGGACTTGGAGACTCTGTATTGAATATCGAGCGCTAAACAAGATCACTATCCAAAATAGGTACTAGATCCCATGGATCGATGACATTTTGGACCAACTCAAAGGGGAAAAATATTTTAGCAAGATCAACTTGAATTCCGGGTATCACCAGGTACCAATCGAACCCTCTGATGTGTGGAAGACTGCCTTCAAAGCTAAGGAGGGACTTTTCGAATGGATCATCATGCATTTTGGGTTGACGAATGCTCCCACAACCTTCATGAGGTTTATGGATGACATCTTGCATCCATTCACCAACTCATTTTTAGTGGTGTACTTGGATGACATTTTTATCTTCAGCCAGACTTTGGAAGAGCACCTCCACCACATCCGAGAAGTCCTCCAAACACTACAACAACATAAGTTGTGTGCCAATTTGGAGAAGTGCACTTTTGGCATGAACCAGGTTCAATATCTAGGATACATTATTGATGAAAGGGGGGTGCATGTGGATCCAGCCAAGATCCAAGTCAATCAGGATTGGCCAGCCCCAACCACTCTAACAGAGCTTCGCAGCTTTCTGGGTCTTGCTAATTTCTACCACAGGTTCGTGCTAGGATTCTCTCATATCACTTAGCCCTTGAGTCAAGTCACCAAGGGAGGAGAGAAACCAAAATTATTTTGGTCAGAATCTCAAAAAAAGCCGTTTGTAGAATTGAAACATCGCCTCTATTCTGCTCCAATGCTCACATTACCAGACTTGCAACAACCATTTGAGATCGAGGAAGATGCCTCTGACTATGCTATTGGGGCAGTTCTTACTCAACAAGGGCATCTAGTGGCATATCACAGTGAGACATTGTTTGAAAAAGTTCGCAAGTATCCCACTTATGACAAAGAAATGTATTCCATTGTGCAGGTGTGTCGAAAATGGAAGCATTACATTTTTGGGAAGGAAACAATCATCCACATAGACCACCGACCCCTGCAGTTCATATAGACACAGAGTAAGTTGCAGAATGATCTCCATCAGAATTGGTCCACATATCTGCACCAATTTAATTTGAACATCAAGTACAAGAAGGGCAGCACCAATAATGTTACCGAATACCTCAACCGACCACTGATCGTGGCCATAACAACAGTTGTCAACTCTTGTGGGCACAAGACTTCTGATTGGCCGCTTCTCTACAAGAGTGATCTAGAATTCAGCCACACATACAAGGCACTCTTGGGGGGTATGCAACTTCAAAATTTTCACCTCCAAGATGCACTGTTATGTCACATGGGAAACATTTGTGTTCCTTCAAGCGAGCATGCCAAGGTGATATGGGAAGCGCACTATAGTCGAGTGGTTGGGATTTTTGGGCTTGAGAAAACAATGGCAGTATTGCAGAAGTATTTCTATTGGCTGAACCTTCGACAAGGTGTCAGGAAGTACATCAGATCCTGCACTGCTTGTGCCATTGCCAAATAGACCATTAAGAAGCAAGGGCTCTATACTCCACTACCTACCCCTATTCGACCTTGGGAATCCATCTCCATGGATTACATGTCATGCCTCCCTTCTACTAAGCATAGAAACGACTGTGTTTTCATGGTCATCGACAAATTCTCAAAGATGGCCATTATGGTGGCCTGCAAGAAGAATATCACAGAAGAAGCCATTGCTAAACTCTTCTTTGAACGAGTGTGGGTTCACTTTGGGATCCCAAAGTCTATCATATCAGATCGCGATAGAAGGTTCCTCAGTAGATTTTGGTCCAGCCTCTGGTCAATGTTGGACACCAAGCTCACCAAGTCCACGCTTTCCATCCCCAAACTAATGGCCAGACAGAGATCTTCAACAGGATGATTGTACACATTTTGCGCATGTACAATTCAAAGCATACACACACATGGGATGAGAGCCTTCCCTATGTATAACACAGTTATAACCAAGCTCTCCACATCTCAACTGGCCACATTCCCTTTCATGTGGGCTTGGGATTCCATCCACTATGTCTCATTGATGTAGCCATGCCATTTGCAACTACTCTAGCCGATTCGGCTCATGTCCAGTCTGAAGCTGACAAAGAAAACAGCTTCATCGAGCTCATTCAGAACATTTGCAAATAGGTTCATGAAATATTGGAGAGAGCCAATGAGAAGTACCAGCAACGACATGATCAACATCGGGTGCCACACAACTTCCAGGTGGGTGACAAAGTGTAGCTACATTTTCAAAAGGAGCGCCTCACTAGACCCCACCGCAAGCTTCACTTGCTCCAATATGGGTCGTACAAAATCACTAAGGTTGTAGGGAACAATGCCTTTGAACTCAGTATTCCACCATTCCTTGGTCTGTATCTAGTATTCAATGTAGACTTCCTTCGTCCCTACTTCCCACCTCTACTGGACACCTCTAACATTGCAGAAGAACTCACACTAAAAGAGTTAAACCCAAACTACATGGAATAGGCCACCATAGATTGTATCATGGACATGCAAATCAAGAACACTCACCAACGGAAGATCCAACTATATTGGGTTGTCAAAGCTGGCCAACTCCTGCACCAAGGCAAGTGGTTCACCAGGGACCAAGTTCAGCAAAATTTTCCTCATCTCATGGAGGAACTCAATGCAATGGGGACCGTTGCTTCCTAAGGGGGGAGGAATGATCCAGGTGGATATTGGTGGCCACCCGCCTATTCCACTTGGGGCCCCACCATTGTCTCTTTCAGTTTTTCAATTTTGGCACAACTTAAAATTTTTAGAAGCTTTTCGGGTCCTGAACTTCTGGAGCCGTCTTGAGGCCCTAAACAAAGATCGTATGTCGAAATTACATCCTTGAGAAGTTGAAACACCAGTTTACCCAAATGGGGCCCATAGTTTTGGCGATTCATCACCTACGGTTAGGTTTTTGGAAGTTTAGAGTTCTCCATTGTTTCTCAATAATAAATAGGCCCTCGAGCCTCATTGGAACATAGTTTAGAGGTCTATAGCCACCACATCTCTTCTGAGAGATTCGCTACCAGCATCCTAGCTAGTTTATTTCCATTCTTTCTGTAAGCAAATTTCAGTTCTTTGATGTTAATGAAATGAAGTGCTATTTCCACTGCATATTTGTATTTATGGTTATATGTGTATTTTGTTGCATTCCTACATAAATATGGATCACTCTTCAATATGATACCGGTATCAAGTTATTGAATGCATTCCACCAAACTTCTGCCAACCCCCTTTCTAACCATGTCTAAGAATGGTGTAGAAGGAGCATCCTATGTTGAGCTCCCAAATTCAATGATTGTGTCTATATGGATTGATTTCTCAAAACATTTTTTCCTTCTATTTGTAAAGATTTAGCATCTTAATTTCCTTAGAAAGAGGAAAAATATCTCCAAATCAAGTTGAAATATTATTTTATCTATGCCCAATCTGGTAATGTTTATACCATTTTACCGGATCTTCCTAGACCAGGTGGTGCCAATGCACTAGGGTCTCACGCCGCCAATGGTATCATTGGATCTCTTTCACATCTGTATACTCATCCTCCCATGGGATATGGTTTCCCTTAGAGAGGGGCCAACTCCTCTAGCACTTATACCCCTATCAGTAGCATGTATCTAAGAAAAAGCACATTTTCCCCATTGCATCAACTAATGTTAAGTCCATATGTTGCTCAAACCATTTACCCAAATGTTTCTCAACCTCCTTTCTATCCTTACTCATAGCCCAGTACTCCATCCCCTACGACATTCACACCCCAGCCCCCCATGCCTTCTCAACCTCCACCGCAGCAGCCACCTCCCTCTCAAATTTAGGTGTATGCATAGCAGAGTGAAACTAATCCTCCTAATTCCAAGAAAAATAGGAAAGGAAACCAAAATCAACCAATGCAAGCACGCCAAAGTAACCAACCGAATGCACCCCAAGGGAAGAAGCCTAACACTAACAGCTAGCAACAAGGCGATCATCCCAAGTAGAACATGCCTCTTCATAAGAACAAGCCTTTTTCTTGTTGTGGTTTCCATGGCCATTATCCTCATGATTGTCCCCTTTTACCCCAAATGCACCGGTTGTGGGAAGCACAAGAAGAATCTAGAGGACAGCAAGCCATTGTTTCGTCTCTTGCAAATATTGCGCTAGTTCAACTGACTATTTTTACTAATCCATTCCCTCAGCAAGGATATGTGGCCACCCAACCCCCTCAAGGTCAGGTCGCCCCTAAACCTTCACAATCTAGTACCCCTAAATACCATATTCTCATAATGAATTTTGAAGAGGTTAATACCATTGATGTCAATCGTCAAACTCGGTCACGCTAATATGGAAAGGAACCTGCTTCATCTGCAACCAAGTCCCAAACCAAAGTTTCCACAGAGTCCATTTCGACACCTAATTCTCCTTTATAGATCCCTCAGCCATAGGGAGAGGTTATTCCTAAGATCCCTAAAGGGAAATTATGCCGAAATGCTACTTCTACTGAAGCCGCCAACACTTACAACATAGTTGATGACTTGGCACAATCTCCTACTACCATTTCAATGGTAGAAGTCCTCCAGTCGTGCCCTTCACAATGTAAATATCTATTATCTTCTATAGGCATTGTGGATCCCTCAGATGATCATTTAATCGTATTTAATGTTGACAAGTCATATCATCCCCCCTTACCTTCATTTGTTGACTTCCAAATACCAGTCAATATTCGTAATGCTCTTGTCTCGTGTTGTATCATTAACGAGGGGACATCCACCTGCGTGTTGTTGTGTTGTCCACATTTGTTTGGAATAAACTGGGATATCCTAACTTAACCCCATCCACCAACACCTTCCATGCTTGGTATGGTCACCCTTCTCAGCCCCTTGGCATGTATGACAACCATCCTATCACTCTTGTGGGAAAGACCGCTTGTATTGACATTGAATTCATTGATGCCCCCTTGGACTACAACATCCTCTTGGATCGTTGCTATACCTATGTGATGTTTGTTTTCGCATCTACGATTCACCATAATATTTTTTTTCCTCACAATAGAAAGATAATTACCATTGATTAGTTGACATATTACGAACTGAAGTCTCAGACCTCCCCCGAGTCTATCATATCTTCGGTGGATGATAAGAAATCAGTCGCAACTCTTACCAGTGTTTCACCTAGAGTCTTTAAATATTCCACCTTGCTTGGTGCATTCCTTGGTCTCCCCCCTCTTATTATTTACTAGAGCTCATCGAATGTTTGCATAATTCAATCGTCTCAGACCAAACACAAGCAGTCTGGTTCAACCAGCCTACAGCTAATGCCCCCGCAACCTACTGGTGGTCACTCAACAGAGCCTTCAAGACCTTTTCAAATACCTTCCTCCTCTTCTAGTGTCTCTTCCACTTTGTTTCAACTAGGAATGGTTCTCCCTAGCCTTAACTAGTTGGGATCCATTCCACCAGGCCATAACCCTTCCAGTCATATAATTTTTCTCTCTCCCCCCTTTGGCTTATTTTCGGTGCGTATTATGGCTACATTGAGCCTTCACAATTTCACCCTGTGGATCCCAGTTTGGTAGATTCATCCCCTAGCCGAAACCCCGCCTGGTCAGCTAAAGCCTTATACCAGTTCGACCTCAGTCCAACTAGTCGCTATGACGCCTCTCGTTCCTTTAGTGCCTCAGCCACCTCAATAGGAATCTACTCCTATTGTGAAAGAATCTGGTGAGGGGGACAAACCCAGAAAGAAGGAATCTAAGGATAAGGCTGCTCAAAGAACTCCTACTCCTCCTAAGCCTCTAAAGCAGTAACCTTACTGAACTTTGTGTGATGTTGTTTGGAATGTTACCCAAAATTTTCCTTAGCTTCCTCATCTCAAACCTGTGGTCAACGAGGAATTTCCTAAATCGAATATTCTAGAAGTCCATGTTACCTTACCCGATTCAACTAAGAAATGAAAATAGTTGCGCACAATCACCCTTGTGCTTTGTGTCATATTTATGGCCACTATTCTCACCTTTTTCCCCATCTCAACAACTTTCACAACACCCTTGAGGCTATTCGCTAAATAGAGTCCACTCGTAGTTGATCTTGTACTCCTCTACTTATGATTTGTGCTTCCACTAAACCCGAGGAAATTTCTTCACACATTGTGATACCTCCCCCCGATGTCAAGATGATAGAACCTTGGGCCACTATCCTCTATCTGTAATCATCCATGAGATCCTTATCTGAAAACCCCTCTCAGCCATTCCCTTTTGTTTCGAATGAACCTCCTTTGGGGATCACCTTGGGCTCAAAATCAGTAGATGTTTCATCTACTAGCTCTTCTTCTACCTTCCGTAGCGATGTGTATGTGAACCACATCCCTCATGATGATGTGTTAGGTAGCCCCGTCGCGTCATGTGGTATTTATTCTACCAGTCCCCTTGTTGTCACTCCTAGAGATAGCCTTGAGTTGCGGAAGACAAGTGCCTATGACATCTTTTATAGCAGGGAGCATATGGTATAACACGGAAAGGTTATTCGGGAAAAGGCTCTCATGCTATCATGTATAAAAAGGAAGGTTTAATTGAGATGGAACCAAAATTCTCAAAACTTCAGCACACATAAATGATATTGTAGAGGCAGAGTGTGAATTTTTGATAAAAACGTATCCGACAATTCAAAGATAGCTTTCTGTAAAGAGGGCTTGATTCTAAAGTACTTCATAGAGGTGAATAATTAGATGGTGATTACTGTATATGAAAAATGGGGAGGATACTAGCTGTAGCCGAGATGAGATCTAGAAACGAATATCAACATGTACTGGGCTTATTGTAACAAGAATCCATACATGAAAATAACTTTAGAGATACCATTTCATCGCAGCTAATATCAGAAGAAATATGGTTGAAGTGAAATATGGAACAACATATCATGCCTGAGCCATATTTAAAGCACTAGAAAATTTTTAGCATGAGTATCAACAATGATAAATTCATACCAAGACATGTGAGCAACTCGCATTCTAGAACAAGATATAAGAGAAATGGATGTACACGAAATGAACATTTAAGCAATAACACATAAGATATATTTATAGAATGTGAAGTATCAAGGCCAGAATCCCCAATAAAGATGAAACTCCTCATCACTGAGACCCAACGGGCTCTTCAAATTTTATATCAAAATTTCAGCAAAATGCATACAAAGTTCTTTCTTAGCGTATTCTCCTAAAAATCTGGAACATTTTTTCCTTCTTAGTTCGCTGCTTATATAGAATTTTCAAGAACATACGTGGGAAGATATTTTGGAAAAATATCTTCCCTGCGTGCTAGTAAGCAGTTTTAGGTCCTAATCAAAATAAAAAAAAATTATGATGAGGGAGAACGCTTCTCATCATTTACAATCAGGCTCGTGGCCGTTTCAAAACAAAACATTAAAACTGTTCTAACAAATAGTAAATGCAAGAGTGAAATATGAATTCCACTTGGAACTTGAAAGTAGAAAGTAAAAGTAAAACTAAAAGGAAATTAAGGTTGAATCATGAGTTAACCATTTTCACTGGTGCGAAGGAGTTCAGGTCATTGCTGATGCAGGTGGTGGGATGTTTGCTGAGGAGTTGGCTAACAAGCTGGCATACTTGATGCATCTCTGCCAACTGTATGCTACAGGTTCGGGCATCGATGTGAAACCTTCTATTCTGATGTAAGCCTTTGTGAGTTTGTCATAGTTCGCCTTGATAGGAATTTTATGCTTCACTTGGTGCATGAGCGCAAAATCTTTTCCAAGGACTGAGACTATGGTTTCTAGTTTAAGCCTTGCATATTTATCAGAGGGGATGTTTGTTTAATTCATTACCCCCTTCAGAATGGCCTCATATGCCGGTAATGGCTGCAAGACAACATGAGCGGGGTCCTAGCACAATGGGATCCCCGCAAGTGTTATCTTAGCCCAATCCACCTCGAACTATTCTAAGCTGGTTGATACTTTTTCTAATGCATCCAAAGCGAGGCTCCTAGCAGAATCTTTTTCTATTGCTTTCTGGAATTCTGAAGCTTTCATGAACCTGCTCATTATACCTTGTTTCACCACATCCTCTGGCTTTAGCTCTTCTAGGAAGGGCACATACCTTTTTTCATTTTGGACTCTGTTGGGCACCTCAGTGCCTCCCTTGTGGAGCTTTCTTCTGAGAAGGGGCATGACTGACTTAATTTCCTCGATAATGTTTAAAAACGCCCAGCGCATTTTAATTTCTACAATAATTTCAGCCTAGATCAGTTGCCTGGCTTCCATGAGGGTGACATTTCCTTTCATATGACTGTTGAGATCATTGATGGTCTTTTCATACCACGCCATTTCCTTCTTCCCCTCATCGATCTCTTTCTGCATAGCATTAATCTTTCTGAAATTTTCAGTGTGGATGGCCTCAAGCTCATTGATACTTTGATGTGCTGTCGAGACCTGTTTCTCCAGTGATTTGGTTATAGCCAATGCATTGGTCAGCTATTCAGAAAGCAAACTAGTCTCTGGTAGGATGGGTGTTGAGCAAGTATGTGTGTCCCAGGTTATCTGTAATGCATTCATTCTCCCTTGAAGAGCATCCATCTCTCCTGCGATATTTTTTTTTTCCTCCCTCTCCTTTGCAGGAGAATCATCCAAGTTTCCCTTGTCCCTTTCAGCCTGGGCTAGCTCAACTATTTGCACATGATGAGAGCCTGGTATATTTATTTTACTCTTCAAGGCTGCAACCTACTTCTGTAAGTCCTCAATAAGATGACCCTGGGGATCGGCTATACCTTTTTATTTTCCTTTAATCACCTCCTGGAGAGTCTGTATATCATTCATGATGGCGCGGGAATTGACCTTTTCCTTTCTGAAATTATCCACTATTTGGCCATGATTGCTCTGCAACTTCCTTAGAGTGATTGAGAGCCGCATCACTTCATCCTTAAGCATGTCACCGAAAACCTGAAATAAGTTGCATTTTTCAATTTCCTGCACCTGTGACATGTCGATTACTATCTCTAATGCTCTGTAGCTGGTACTACCAGCCTCTGGGTCCAGAACGGCATCATCCATGGCCATTATTAATTGTTTAGTATCCCAATTCATTGCAGATGAAGATTTGGTGTGGTATTTCTCAACATACACTTCCAGCTTAGATCGGTACTTATCTATGATTGCTCTAGTTCTTGACCTACCTTCGCTTGCAACCTGAGAGCTACCGACTGTAATAGCTTGTGAGACTTCTAAAAAATCACAAGAGGTAGTACTATCTTATAGCACCTTCATTCCTACTTTTCCCTTGTCGGGCTTCCCATATGGTATTTCGTCCTCGAGCAATTGTTCATCTCCAATAACTTCTGCTTCACTGGTCCCTATTTTTTGTCTTTTGAAAAGAGGAGGAAGTTGCCCTGACGCGCCTACCTCCTCTACCTATTCTTTGCCAACTTCTCTAGTCGAAGCAGCATCTGTTTTTTCCCCTGTCGCAGATGAATCAGTCTCCATCTACAAAAGCAAAGGCTAGATTTCAAGATTTGCTCGCCATTCGATGAAAGGCCTCGTTTCATGCATATAAGGGGTTGATTTGTTCTTCCTCCTCCTATTAGAGATGATTCCCTTTGGAGCATAGGGCCAAGCTTTCCCTTGTCTGAAATCCATGTCTTGAAGTAGCTTTTCCACCACAGGAAGGGTGTGCCTTGAATTAACAGCAAAAGGGCCAACGGTTGTGGGAAGCTTGAGGATAAACCCCTTTTTTGCAGGGAGGAAGTGAAGTTGGTCAGTTTTCAGGTTCTGTCAGATAGGAAAAACGGGCAATTGGTAGGGAGGGACTTCGACTCCATAAGCTTGGATTTTCGTGTAGTTATCAAAAAGATACCAGTCCCCGGTGCTTTTGGCTTCACTATGCTATAACCAGCTCTTCAGTTTAGGAAAAACCCTAGGCAGAGGAGTGTCATGAACAATAGTATAAGCAATGGGCAAGAAATCATTTAGGAACCTTGAGTAGCCCACCTTGTTTGCTAACTGATGCGTTGCGAGGCTCCAGTCAGAGATTGGTCTGGGATGAGAATTTATCTTGTACACCTTATCTAAACCTAAACCCTCAAATTTATCAACATGCTGGAAGAGGAAAAGATAAAAAACCATAGAAAAAAAACGAAAGCTACCCGTGTCTGAGAGCTTCTGGAACTAAGACAGAATGTTGTAGGCTAGGAAACCAGGAATATCTAAAATGACCCCAAGTTGAGACATTAGCCATAAGAAATAAATACATCCCTTAGAGGCTTTCCCAAAACCTTCCACACCTAGTAAACCCGTGATGAGAGCAAGGATAGGCTAGAACTCTTCTTTGAATAGGCTTAGGGGCATTGAGTTTGCGGAGGGGAGAGTTGTGAAATGAGAATCAGTTATGGAGGTGATGAAATCGCTCTGTTGCCTCCATGGCAGCTTTGCAAAATGAGGGGTTAGAGTTATTTCACTAAAACTAACGTAGTTTGAACTGGTAGGAAAACGAAGGGATTTTTTTATGATCTTAGGGGAAAGAGTGAGTATTTCGTTCCCTTGGGCTGAGAGGAACATGCCCCGTCGTTCGTCATAAGATCCTAGAGCCAACAGATGAATTTGACCACTAGATATACTGGGGGGTAATTTGATGATACAGGCCAGACAAAACAACATGATACCTATCCTTGTTTTCGACATGTCTCCTAAACAGATCAGGTTTGACGCTGCTAATGGGAAATGGGTACTGCGGGTCACGAATGTCAGCTTGTAAATCTAAGAAGGGTTCAGGCCCTGGAACAGCTCTGGATTCATAGACTTGGGGGGTCTCTGGCTCTGACTTCTTGGTTGTGACTTTACCCATGACCATCATGAAAATTTAAAAGCAAAAGGAAACTAGATGGAATGAAAGGGATGGAATACCTGCAAAGTGGGAAATTGCTCGGGAAAGCGACGTAGGGGTACTGACAATGACTAGGAAGACCTGGTATTGGGCACCCACTTTTTCCTATACAATAGTCGAAAAACCTGAGTATTTTACCACAGCGAAATACGGAAGACCGTTATATAAGACCGAGGCAGCACGGGAAAAGGTGGTGGGGTGAAATGAATAGGGTAAGCATCGTAAGGATGCTGACAGTGAGACACACGGCATGTAGGAATTGGGTGTTAGACTCCGAGTAAGTGAACACTACATGTCGGTTTAAATACCGATACTAGCCTTGGTACCGGGTGTCCTAGTAACTTACCTTACCTTTTACATCGTGGTGACAGTTGTACCTCAGAACATGACCCTCGAGGGGTGTGAAGTGACTACCATGATAAATTTAAAGGCCATGCCTTCTTCTCTATATAACGCTCGCCGCATGTCATATGCCTTGACACGTCATCAGGATTTCGGGGGGGTAAGACTCGGCCTCGTCCCTCACCGTTGTGACCCCCCCGAAATTATACTTGCGGACTCCTTTCTATGCGTGTATAAAGTGTGTGCGGGCCCTGCCTTGTATCCATTTCTTTTGTGCATTTTATACCTTCACCTGATTTAGTTTAAAGCCTTTACATATTTCCGCTTTATTACAAAACGCACTTATCCTTTTCTTGCATGTGACTCAGGTTAGTGCTATTTCTCCTTAGCCAACTTCAGAACTCTTAGCCATTTTAATTTTATTGGGTGATTTTTTCCCTATGAAATTTATTAAAATATTAAGGGTGAACTATATAATCAACATTGGCTCCACCTGGGGATATCACGTTCATCCTTGGACGTGTCAAGAACCTCGCAGACCACCTGTTAACCCTTTTTGTAGACACAACTCATCTGCACTTTTTCTTTTTATCTTCATGATTCTTCACAACAAACGACATTAAAACAAAGATAAAAGCGCATAACTAATGTAAAATATAATACATCAGTCTCTCTTGGCCTGAATCAAAACTGGAATTAAGGTTTTAGGACTGACCATTTACAGGGGCATCAAGTAAGTCACCCTGCAAATTTTCTAACTTGAATGTGTTGTTTCCCCCCTGCTCCACAATTTTAAAGGGGCGAACCACAACCGATCAAATTTACCATGCTTCCCCGTCTCTTCTCTTCGAATATCCCATATGAGCAGTAAATCCCCAACCTGCATATTTTTGTCTTTTTCATGCTGGTCGAACAAGTCCTTCATTTTTTCTCGATATTTGGCCAACCTCTGATTCACCTGATTTATGGTTTCCTCTAGTTCTATCAGCTGGTTCATTCTCTAGGTAATATCATTAGGCTCCTCCTAACACTCCTCCATGAATCTAGCTACTGGTAATGCCAATTGTATAGGAAAAACTGCTGCCCTCCCATATACCAACTCATATGGGGATTTCCCCATTGATCTCTTGTCGGTAATCATGTTTTCCCACAGAGCAAACTTCAACTGAGAGTCCCAATTTTTTTGGTTTTCATTGATAGCTTTCTTTAGTGCTCTCACCAGAATTTTATTGGAAGACTCTGCTAGACCATTTCCCTATGGGTAGTAGGCAGTGGAATGTCCCAATACGATGTTATATTATTGGCAGAAGCTGACAAACTTAGCAGACTTAAAGGCCTGGGCATTGTCAATGACGATCTTGCAGGGCATTTGAATCTGGATATAATGTTCTCTTCCATAAACTTTATCACCACAGTATATGTTGTGTTCCTTGTAGGTATAGCCTCCACCCATTTTCTGAAATAATCAGTGGAAGTTAATATCTATTTGTGCTGTCCACTTGACATAGGGTGAATTTCACCTATAAAGTCAATCCCCCATTGCTGGAATGGTTCATCTACATGTATAGGGATCATGGGCAGGGGTGCATGCTTCTGTCTCTCTGGAAATTTATGGCACTTCTCACAGGCTCTGACCTGAGATAACACATCTCCAAAGAGTTTGGGCCAGAAGAAACCAGCTTTCAGAATTTTGTGGGTGGTAGCTCTCCAGTTGTAGTGACCCCCATAGATACCTTCATGAAACTCAGCCATTATGTTTTCACCTTGCTTTTTATAAGGCACGGGAGCAGGATACCCGAAGGATCTTTCCATTACAGTCGATCGTTTGAAACAACAAATTTCTGCGACTTCAACCTCAGTGTTCTGTATTTAGCTTCGTCACAGCTAGGGGGGCATCTGAGAGTCAGAAGATACTCCACAATCTCTTTATACCATGGACTGATGAGATACTTCATATAAGTCTTATGAGTAGCTGTCTATATCCCACGATATTACTCAATATTTTTGGACACCTCGTTAGCTATCACAGACATATTTATGCTCAGAGCCTGGCAATTCGATTCTGACAGGATTTCATCTAATCCCCGTCCTTTGATTAAATTAGTGGGATGGATATCCAGCTCATATTCTTGTATTTTGGCAATCCATTTCCCCCTTTTTCCCTCACTATATCCTTGAATCAGGATATCCTTCATAGCTGTTGTGGGCAAAACTGCAGTGATGGGTGACTGTAGAACATACATTCAGAATGACTTAAGGGACTTCACCAGGGCATAAGCTTTCTTTTCTAGTATATTGTATTTCAATTCAGCATCGTGGAGTACTTGGCTGAAGAAAGCAATAGGCTTCTCGTACCCTTGTTGATTCTTCTGCAATAAAACTCCTGCCACTGTATGCGGTGATGCAAATGAAAAAATCATAAAAGGCTTCACATAGTCTGGTCCAGCCAACACTGGGGCTTCTAAAAAGGAATTTTTGATTCTGTTAAAAGCCTCTCATGACTCGGGAGACCACTTCACCTTATTATTTTTCTTGAGCATGTTGATTATATGCCGGACTATTTCTGCATAGCTTGGGATAAATCTTCTGAGAAATTTAATGCACCCAAGGAACACCTACACCTCCTTTTTATTTCTAGGGAAAGATATGCCATTTATAACCTCAACTCTTTTGGGATCAATTTTAACCCCATATTTAGTCACAATGTGTCCCAAAAGCTTGCCCTCCTCTAATGCAAACAATGACTTCTGCGGGTTGAGGGAGAGACCATACCTTCTGCACTTCTCGAAATTTCTATGCAAGTGTTCAATGTACTCTGCATCATCCTTTGAAAACACAGTGATATCATCGAGGTAGACCACCACAAACTTATCTTTCTCCCCAAAAAATGAAATATCCATGGCCCTTTGGAAAGTAGGTCCTGCATTTATCAAACCAAAAGGCATCTGTGCATACATAAATGTGCCCCAGGGTGTGGTGAAGGAAATTTTATTTTGATCTTCTGGGAGCACAACCACCTAATTATACCCAGAGAAACCATCCATCATCGACATCCTTGAAGCTCCTACTACTTTCTATAGAATGATCCATTTTGGGTAGTGGGTAGTTTTCCTTTAGGGATGCTTGGTTCAGATTCCGGAAATCAACACACAACCTTATTTCTCCATTATTTTTCTGGACAGGGACCATATTGGCCACCCACTCAAAGTATCTCAATGGCATAATGATTTTTGCCTTCGATAGCTTTTTTATCTCCTTTTCTATGGAAGGAAGCAGCAGAGGTTTGATCTGTCTGATTTTTTGTTTATGCGGCTTCACATCTCCTTCCAGGGGGATTTTATGTTGCATGATGCTGGTGTCAAAGGTCTTTAGGTCTTGATAAGACCATGAAAACACATGTTTGTACGACTGGAATGGTTTCTGGTATTTCTCTTTATATTCCTCCGGGACTTTCTTGGACAACTTCATAATTTTTGGATCAGCATCAGTACCGAGATTCAGGTCTTCTACCTGATTTTCTTCTACTACTTTGTTCGGCTGCAGTGGGACATAGTTTTTGACAAAAATCCTCTCTAGAGGCACCAGCCCCCTAGGTATAACAATTCCCTTTAACTGCAATACTCTATGACTAGCCACCTTTTCCTCCCATTTGTTTGGGGAGAGGTCTTCAGTTTCTTCTTCTTCACCAGCATCTATCTCCATGTTTGAGAATTCTCCCATTGTTTCCATGAATCTCTTTACTTGATCTTCATCTTCAAACACTTGCCAGTGTTTGATATTATTAGGAATTGATGGTCGGTAACAAACTTCAATTTAATATCTTAGGAGTGGATTCTGCGGAGGCCAAAAAGTAGTGGCAGCCACAGCAAGTGAATCTGCCATTCTATTCTATTCTATAGGCATAAATTGGATGCTAAATGCCAAAAAATGTTTTCCACTAGATCTCATACTTCGTTCCTATAAGCCCTCAGCCTCAGATGCTTAGCTTGGCACTGATTCTTCACTTGCCTTACTACCAGTTCTGAATCTCTCAAAACTTTTAGGCTCTGAATGTTCATGCTTCTGGCTGTTTACAGTCCTAGGACCAGCGCTTCATATTCAGCTACATTGTTGGTAGCTTCATATTCCACTTTAAAAGGTAATGGAATCCATTGACCAGTAGGTGAAATAAGGAGTACCCCAGCTCCATTCCCTTCTCTAGAATTTTCCTCGTCAAAGTGTAACATCCAAACTCCAACTTCTTTGTCTTATGACGATTGTTCTGTCTTAATCTGACAGAATGATGGCTCTTGTGCATAGTCTTGGTATTCCTCCAACATTAGAAATGAGAACTCTCCTTCTTTACTATACACTGGTGAGTTAACAGAGTTGCCAGCCTTAGTAACCATCTTTATGAACCTCGTCTCCCTATAGAGCCTCCTTTCCCATCCTCCAAATATAGGGATAGTAGCATAAGTAAAATCCAATTTTATTGACCCTCCAATTTTGGTTCCCCAAGACCTTGACAACAGCATCCCAAAATGTGCTGGGATATTGGCCACCACTATATCCATCACCACACTCTTGGCTAGGATCTGGGCCAAATTGACCACCAAGTCTTTGATCATCCCCAGACACTTGACTCTTTTGGAGTCAAAGGAATATAGGTCTTTGTATGGATGGGTTATTTGCAGACCTAGTTGCTCCATGACTGACAAGGGAAAGAGGTTGTGGGATGCTCCAGAACCCAACATACAGTTATGCAATAGTAAATCATAGATTACTAATGACACATAGAAAGGGGGAGTCGAGGCATCTAACTCTTCCACATGGGGGCCAAAAATGACCATGGGCCTTTCTTCTTGAAGGTTCAGACAGTCTAGAATAGGAGCTGTTTCTGGAAGAAGCATAAAAGAGGTGACCTGGGACTGATAGGCAGGTTGCTTCAACAGTTCAGTCAAGGGGACTGGGATTTTGAATTTCTCACGCTCTTTTTGTAAACTAAAGACAGAAGAGGAATTTTCTGTTATATTTTGCTTTGGCTCTTTATTTTCAACTACAGGTTTCACTTCTTTTAACACAGGCTTGGGATTTTGGGTAGTGGCTAACTTCGAAGAGGAAGGAATTTCATTATTTGAATGTAAAGTCTCGCTAAGAGGCTTCTTACCTTTATCTGGGGCCTTCTGCACCATTTTCTCCTTCTGAATAGCAGCTTCTTTCTGAGGCACTTCCTCTTCCCCATCCTGCGTACGGGTCCTCTTCCTAGAGGATCTGAGATCATATTTTTGGTTGAACTACGCCTGCATGAAATCAACGAACTGTTTGCAGTAGTCATCGATCTCTAAGTCTTTAGTGACTCTAACCCTTTCTTCTTCTTCCTGTAGTGGAGCCCCAGTTCCATCATCTTCTTGGAACGGACTCTCGATTTCATCTCCATTCGAATAAGCTAGATATGGATCATCCTGCTCATATGTAATATGTTTAGTGGGACCTTCTACTTGACCTTCCAGGTACAAAGGGTGTGATACCTGGTCTTGTTGCTCCTTCTGTCCCCTGTTTGGAGCATTCTGTAAAGTTTTAGAGGATGAATTCTTGGCTTCAAGCTCAAGTTTGACCAGCTTACTTGAAATATTCTTAATCATTTTATTCATTTCTTCAATTTTGTTCTCAACTGACTCTCTGTCTTGGCCAGAAGTAGATACCTCCTCTTTTCCCCTTCTTCTAGCATCTTGATTTGATCTTCCCTTTGACATTCATGTGCAAGCAAAATTAGCCTCCAATTCTAGTGCATCTGTCTGAGCATCATCTAGTGAGACAGGCTTCCTTTCTCTTAAAGAGAAACCAAATTTAGAATAAAAGGTTGCTACAAACACCACTTTGGCAGTAGTCTGATAAGGTTTCATTTCGGCTGGAAGGCTTGAGTACAACTTGTTGAAACTCTTAATGAATTCTGGTACTCCCTCATTTTATTTTTTCCTGAGTGCATTAAATTCTGTGAGGTAGTAAATGTGATCTTTCTTCTCCCCCCATTTTTTGAGAAAGGAATTTTCCATCTCTTCCCAAGTAGTGATGGAGCGATTTCCCAATGTCTTAAACCATTTTCTAGCTTCTCCATCAAGATATTGAACAAACAGTCTCAAGACTACATCTAGATGTTCTACATTAAAATTCTCTGCAAAGGAGCAGAAAACTTCAAGATGCTTCTGAGCTTCAATCTCATTTTCCCCGTTGAAACGGGGTAATATTTTCAGATAGTCTTGAGGCATATCATTCAAGACTTGAGGTAATGCTAGGGGGGCATATTTGTTTAGCAAGAAACTTGGATCATTTTCCATCTGGGGTTGTGGAGGTGGTACAAGAATTTGATGGGTGAGAGGAGGTGGTGGAAGCGAAGTGGGTATGAAAATGGGAATATATTGGACAGATGCTTGAGGTGATGATGGGAAAGATGGACTGTTAATAGCAGATATTTTGGTGACTTCTTTGACCTCTTCAGCTTCGGGAGTGGGATGAAGAAAGAAGCTGGTGGTATCAATAGATTTAGCTTCTTGGAATGAAAACTTGAAATCTCCACAGTTCTCATTTTTCAGTCTATGTTTCGGATCTAAAACAAGACCCATCTTCAGGAAAAATCTACAAATAAGAGACACAATTTGTGTTAAATAAATAGAGAATCTGTGTATCTTTTTTGAATTTTCATCCTTGTTTTTTTCAAGATTTCTGATCTCGATCCATGTATCCCTTCCGTACATGGTGACAATGATGGATTGTAGATTTCTGTGGTGTAGATTTTTGTAATCAAAACTCAGAATCTCCACAGTTCTCATTTTTCAGTCTACATTTCAGTTCTAAAACAAGACCCATCTTCAGGACAAATCTGCAAATAAGAGAGAAAATTTGTGTTAGACAAATAATCTTGTTTTAGACCCGAAACGTAGACTGAAAAATGAGAACTGTGGAGATTATGATTTTTGATTCCAAATATTTAGTTTTGTCTTTCACTTGAATGTCCTCCAGGAAAGTGTTATTCTAGAAGTAATCAAGGTTTCTTGCATAGGAGTCAGGGCCTTGATTTTGGGCTATCTGGGAGGAAGAGGATCGTGAGTTTTCCAAAGAAAATTTAGGGATATCTGTATGGATTGACTGCCTTTCTCTCCAACCCCTCTTATGTAAAATATTCTCTAGGTCAGACACCGAAGGTGTCTTCGACTGAGATGTGTCTGACCTCAGATGTGGCTTTCAGGAAGCTAGGACTACAAATAGATTTATCTTATAACTGACAGTGGATTCACCAAGGTGAGGGATATACAACTCTCAACTCTTCTTGCCCACCTATTCTGAAGAGTGAGTAGAGATTTTGTCGAGGCCCAGGGATTTATCTTTTCTCAACTTTGAGTCCCCAGCAATGGCGCCAGAAAGATGTTGTCACTCCTAGAGACAGCCTTGAGTTGCGAAAGACCAATGCCTAGGACATCTTATATAGCAGGGAGCATATGGTATAACAAGGAAAGGTTTTTCAGGAAAAGGCTCTCATGATATCATGTATAAACAGGAAGGTTTAATTGAGATGGAGCCAAAATTCTCAAAACTTGAACAAACAGAAATGATATTGCAGAGGCAGAGTGTGAATTTTCGATAAAAACGTATCCGACAATTCAAACACAACTTTCTTTAAAGAGGGCTAGATTCTAAAGTACTTCACAGAGGTGAATAATCATATGGTGATTACTATGTATGAAAAATGGGGAGGATACTAGCTGTAACCGAGATGAGATCTAGAAACAAATATCAACATGTTCTGGGCTTATTGTAACAAGAATCCATACATGAAAATAACTTTAAATATACCATTTCATCGCTGCTAATATCAGAAGAAATACGGTTGAAGTGTAAAATGGAACAACATATCATGCCTGAGCCATATTTAAAGTCCTAGACAAGTTTTAGCATGAATATCAACAATGATAAATTCATACCAAGACATGTGAGCAACTCACATTCCAGAACAAGATATAAGAGAAATGGATGTACACGAAATGAACATTTAAGCTATAACACACAAGAGAGATTTACAGACTGTGAAGTATCAAGGCCAGAATCCCCAATAAAGATGAAACTCCTCATCACTGAGACCCAATGGGCTCTTCAAATTTTATATCAAAATTTCAACAAAATGCATACAGAGTTCTTTCTTAGCGTATTCTTCTGAAAATCTGGAACGTTTTTTCCTTCTCAGTTTGCTGCTTATATAGAATTTACAAGAACATACATGGGAAGATATTTTGGGAAAATATCTTCCCTGCGTGCTAGTAAGTAGTTTCAGGTCCTAATCAAAATAAAAAAATTTATGATGAGGGAGAACACTTCTCATCATTTACAATTAGGCTCATGGCTGTTTCAAAACAAAACATTAAAACTGTTCTAAAAAATAGTAAATGCAAGAGTGAAATATGAATTCCACTCAAAACTTGAAAGGAGAAAGTAAAACTAAAACTAAAAGGCCACTAAGGCCGAATCATGAGTTAACCATTTTCACTTGTGCGAAGGAGTTGAGCCCATTGCTGATGCAGGTGGTGGGATGTTTTTTGAGGAGCTGGCTAACAAGCTGACATACTTGATGCATCTCTGCCAACTGTCTGCTACAGATTTGGGCATCGATGTGAAACCTTCTATTCTGATGTAAGCCTCCGTGAGTTCATCATAGTTCGCCTTGACAGGAATTTTATGCTTCACTTGGTGCAGGAGAAAAACCTATTTTCCAGGGACCGAGACTATGGTTTCTAGTTTAAGACTTGAAGATTTCTCAGAGGGGATGTCTGTTTGATTCATTACCCCCTTCAGAACGGCCTCATATGCTGGTAATGGCTGCAGGACAGCGTGATCGGGGTCCTAGCATGATGGGAGTCCTACAAGCGTTATCGTAGCCCAGTCCACCTCGAACCGTTCTAAGTTGGTTGATACTTTTTCTAATGCATCTAAAGCCAGGCTCCTAGCAAACTCTTTTTTTATTGCTTTCTGGCATTCTGAAGCTTATATGAACCTTCTTATTATACCCCGTTTCACCACATCGTCTAGCTTTAGCTCTTTTAGGAAGGAGACATACCTTTTTTCATTTTGGACTCTGTTGGGTGCCACAGTGCCTCCTTCATGGAGCTTTCTTCTAAGAAGGGGCACAGCTGACTTCATTTCCTCGATAACGTTTAAAAATTCCCAGTGCATTTTCATTTTTGCAATAATTTCAGCCCAGATCAGTCGCCTGGCTTCCATGAGGGTGACATTTCCTTTCATAAGACTGTTGAGATCATTGATGGTCTTTTCATACCATGCCTTTTCCTGCTTCCCCTCCTCGATCTCTTTCTACATAGCATTAATATTTCTGACATTTTCACTGAGGATGGCCTCTAGCTCAATGATCCTTTTTCGCACTATCGAGCCCTGTTTCTCCAATGCTTCAGTTGTAGCCAATGCATTGGTCAGCTGTTCAGAAAGTGAACTAGTCTCTGGTAGGATGGGTGATGAGCACGTATGTGTGTCCTAGGTTATATACAATGCATTCATTCTCCCTTGAAAAGCAGCCATCTCTTCTGCGATATTTTATTTTTCCTCCCTCTCTTTTGCAAGAGAATCAACCAAGTTTGCCTTGTCCTTTTCAGCCTGGGCTACCTCAGCTGTTTGCACATCATGAGAGCCCAGTATATTTATTTTACTCTTCAAGGCTGTAACCTGCTTCTGTAAGTGTTACACTAAAAATTGTCACCTTGACATTCTGCTAACTATATGAGCTCATTAACACTCATACATACCTCCTCTGCATGTCTTACAACCTTTACTCCTCATGTCAAGCCCTAAAACAGGAGGAAAAACCCTAAAAATCTTTGAAACTTTGGGTACACAGGTAACATGAGGCCTGTCTGCGTTCCTAGCTTGGGTACGCAGGTAATACACTGCTTACCTGCGTTTTAGAACGTAGTTTTCCTTTGAAATGCCTACGTACCCTCCTCAAAGTCAAAAAGGTGAGAAAGTAAAGTCAAAAAAGTGGTTTGAGGTCAATTCTAGAAGGTTCTAGATGAGAATTTTTGGGGATGAGTACGCTTTGATAAGGTGCATGTATCCCTCACCTTAAGGAACTAATCCCTTGATCTGAGGAGTCTATCCCTTTGAAGGAGGATTCTATCCCTTAAAATGTGGAATCCTAACCTCCTCATTTTCTCTATAAAAGGAGGCATTGGGTAGCCTCAAAGGGTTAAGTTTTTGGAGATTGAGATTTTGGGAGATTGAGGATTGGAGGTCAAGCTTAAGAAGATTTGAGGTTAAGTGCTGTTGAGATTTAGACTTAGTTAACTAAGACTTTCGTGAGGAGAGATTACATACCTCTATTTGTCTTGGTTGGAGGAGTGCAGAGCTTATCAAAGTAAAGGAGTCTCCTTCTTCGGACCCCGGAAAGGCCTTTCGAACATCAAGGCTCAGGTTGTAAGGTTTTCCTTCTTTTGAAATTAATACAAATATACTCATTTTTCTCAATAATCTCTCAATCGATGGTTTATTTCATAGATTCCTTGATCACTATGATAAGCATGGTCTATGATGATTTCTATACAGGTGCTATGTAATTTTTTTCTTGTTCGTGACTGCAGGTTTACGAGGAAAACTCCTTCAAGTGCACGACGGACAACAACGACTTCAAACAAGCGCTGGACATACAATAAGTCTTTTACACCTCTATAGAGATTTTTGTAAACCTTACATGCTTAGAGAAAGATTAGTCTATTTGGCTGTTTGTTGCTAGATTGTCTTTTGACACTAGGGAGATTAGTCTTGTCCTCAAGAACGATTTATCCGGCCAACAAATTGGTGACCATACTGGGGAAAGAACTTGTTGTTTTTGGTTCTCTTTTATTTTGATTTGAGGAAAATTTTTTCCTGGTTTTTTATTGATGGATATCTGCCTGGGTAGCTTATTTTTTCTCTATTTTTGAAAATTTTGAAATCTTTTAAGTTTTTCTTGAACTTTTTTGGGCACCCCACTTTGTTTTTTTGCACAGTGCGGGCAGTTTCGCACTTTCCTTAAGTAAATAGTGCGGGACCACACCTGTTACTTCTGGGAGCCTGCGGACCCTGTTAAAATTTTGAAAAAACTCTAGATTTCTTTTTCTAGTTTAGTTTAGATTTAATTTAGGATTCTTAGCATCTACCCATATCTGTATTTTTCTGTCAAAAATCCTTATTTATGAGTTTCTTTCAGCAATTCTTCATCTCATCAATCTCCATTAATTTAATTGGGTGTTTTGAGTCTCTTTTTTGAGAAATTCTTAATTTTATTTCCTTTGGTCATTACTTGGAGGTTTGTCTCAGTCTTTTCACAATTTTGCATCTTTTTGCTTTTGTTTTTGCTAAATTGTGTATGAGTGTTAATCGCCTTTGAGTGTTTTTATTTTTTGATCTTTGGAACTCTCACCCGATTTTCTTGGCTTGCACTTGATTGTGTTTGAGAATTCTCTTGAATAGATCACATTTGCATAATTAGAATTCTCATTTTCAGAGTATGAATGAAAATGTGCATAGATTACATTTGCATACTTTTCAAGTGAATTGTGCATAGATTACAACTGCATAGTTTACATTCTGAAAAATCAATCATAAATTTAGATCAGTTTTCTTTGATTTGAATTTAGATGTTTTTATGCTTGTTTTAAAAACACAAAAATATAAAAAATGTTTTGGGATTGATTTGCATTAGTTTTTCTTGATGAAATTAGTGCATTAGAGAATTTGTTATATTTTCTCTTAGTGATCAAATTTTTGCATTGTTGGAAGTGAATGGAAACTCTCTCCTTACTTTAGTTAGGATTCATCGAATTGAAAAGATTACATTATCATATTCGATTGCATTCAGTTTTGGGTCGGGTCATAACACCATTGGTTTCATATCCATTTACCATTTTGAGTAATAACAGCCTAAATAACACAATGCTTAATTAAAATTCATCTAGTAATTTTTACATTTTTAGGACTCTTTCCACCAATATAGCTTAGGATTAGTGCTTTGGAATAGGTTGTAGTTAACTTTCCAAAGCAACTAAAACAAACAAGTAGATAAATCTTGCGGTAGGAAATAAATCCAATTGTAATTAGTACAATCTGGGAAGCTTCTCTTAAAGAAGTCAATCACGAGATCATGTCCGAACCTTTGAAACAATCAATTTTGTTTCATTGGGGAAGATAGAAGATTTTGCGCGCATTAAAAATGGTAAACCTCAGATTAACCATTGTTGAGGAGCCTGGGGTCACTTGTCGGTAAACCTCGAATTGACCATGTCGAGGAACCATCAAGGGGATTGAGTTTTGTTACTCTGCCCTTGCGCGTGGGATCAGATCGTAGACTGTTCCCCTAGTTGTATTTGTTACTGTTGGTAACCTTAGTGTCCATAAACTTAAGATTATTTCCTAAGGTGACAGTGAAGGAAAGATCTCACTGTACCTGGAGCAGACGTCGACTAGACTCACTTGGACTCTCTGGGGGGTTCTCTTCACATGAGATGGTTTTGTGATGAAACTTGTGCCAGTCTGTTTCATTAAGCAGGTTGTCGGGGTAACTGTTCCAACCGCCCTTTCTGTATTAAATTCTACGATGTTGGATTTCATCACCAACTAGTGTTTTTAGTATGGGAAGTTACTGTTTGTGTGTGGTTTGACTCCTAGATTTGATAGCGCGTGTTAATTTGTTTGTTTTTACTTTTAGATATCATAGGTGTGAATTGTGAATTTTAATTGTTAGGTGTGAATTGTGAATTGTGAATTGTTAATTTTAGTTTTAAATTGTTAATAAAATTCACTGAAGTTGAATATAATGGCAACTATTCCAGAATTTACCAACCAAGGAATTCCTCTTAACGAGAATCCTAGTACTTTTCCTTGCTTTGGAAATGTTGGTCCTCCTTATATGGCTACATTATCATTACTTGGATTTACAATAGGTTTACCGATATGGTTATTTTCAACTTTTTTGGCCCCGAATACTCCAATTGTTCCACCTCAACCGGATGCTTCACTTCAACAGAGTTCACCATCTCAACATCACCAAACTTCTGTTGACCCTTTACCTTCTTCGCCTAATATTTATTCCTCCATTTCTTCCTTTTTTCTTGGTAAAAGCCTTGACGCTAGTAACCAGATGGATAAGAAGAAGAAGAAAGGGAAGAAGAAGAAGCAGAAGAAGGAAGATAAGAAAGAAGTCAACCAACCAACCATGGATGTAAGTGTTAGTGGTGTTGAGGAAACCTCCAACATGCATCGTAAACCCAAATACCCTTGCAGGCTTTGTAAGGGTGACCACTTCCTTGTTAATTTTCCTGGTATTCCTAAGGTCTTGGAAGTATGGTCAGAAAAATCTTATCAACTTTCCGTTGATCCATCAACCAGTGATAGTCAGGTTCCTGGGAAAAAGGGTAAAGTTAGGTTTCCTTGTAAGTTATGAAAAGGGAGTCATCAAACTCACATTTTCCCTCACATGGATGAAGCCTCAAAATTGTTGGAAAATCTTACTGTTCCACAGAAATAATTTCCAACTGGTTACCATAAACTTTCTCCCAACCTATCGTCAACTGACGGAGTGATTGATCTAATTTCAAGTACAGTTGATCCCACTCTTCCATTGGAGAGTGAAACTCATATCACTCAGGTTGATGATCCATTAGTTGATCAAGTGGTCGATTCGATTTCACATTCGGTCGATCCCATTCTCCCTATAGAGAGTGAACTTCATACCGCTCAGGTTCTTCTTGTTACATCAGATTCTTCTACGTCGGGGGGCATTTCACCTGTTTCTACAGAACCCCCTCCAAGTACTGAGGTCTTTTCCTTTGATTGGAATAGACTGACAGAACCTCATCTTCCTTCCTCCATTCCTTTCCAAATCATTGTGAAGTTGGGTGGTAGGGACATACACCGCACACAGGTAGATGAAGGTGCTTCTGTTAGTATTTTATCCTCAACCTCTTGGAAAGCTTTGGGTTCTCCTCAGCTTGTCCCTATTACGCAGAATATGAAAGCTTTTAACAGAACCATTAGTGAACCTTTAGGGATCCTTCCTAAGTTTTCTATTACTTTGGAAGGTAAAACTGTCTGTATTGATCTTATGGTAGTTTGAGGCCCCTTGGATTTCAATTTACTCCTTGGGCGAGACTATGTTTATGCAATGAAAGCTGTCGTATCGACACTCTTTCGCGTGATGTCTTTCCCTCACAATGGAAATATTGTGACTGTAGACCAACTTTCATTCCCTAGTCTTGTTTCGACTACCAATAATATGACATCCCTAAATGTTCCTGATTCTAAAGTGGTATCTACCCCGCCACGGGTTAATTATGTGGCAACTAGTCCCATGTTTTCAGTTACCGATGTAAGTGAGCCTCTCACTGTTTGCTCGTCTTCCTTTGACTTAGATCTGGTAATTGACATGGAAAACTCTATGGGATTATTTGAACGTGATTTTCTTATCCATTTTGAGTCCCTTGACATGTGTTCCTTCCAGAGAACTATTCTTCCTTTTGATGAAGACCTCTTGGAAGCCATGATCAAGGTGTGTCCATTGACATGTGTTTCTTCCAGTTGGAAGCCATGATCAAGTGGGAGAGGATAGTTCCTTTTACTGTGTCAACCTCGTTAAAAAATGAATCAATGGCTACTGAGGAAAGTTCCTTTTACTGTGTCAACCTCGTTAAAAAATGAATCATTGACTCCGAGGATAGTTCATTTTACTGTGTCAACCTCGTTAAAAAATGAATCAGTGAGTCGGAGCATAGTTCCTTTTCTTGTGTCAAGCTCATTTAAAAAATGAAAAAAGCTTCTATGAGGACAGTTCTTTTCCTGTGTCAACCTCATTAAAAAATGAATCAATAGGTAGATTGTAGAAAGTAGATACGAGGATAGTTCTTTTACTGTGTCAACCTCGTTAAAAAATGAAACACGTTGCCATGAGCATAGTTCTTCTCTCTGTGTCAAGCTCGTTAAAAAATGAAACAAATCCTCTCGTAATTGAGTTGAGTCTTTGACTAGTCTCGTAAATGTTAAGTCATATATTTAGGTTCATTATTTCAGTTTTTGCATAATTTTCTTACAATTTTAGGTCGGGTATTTCATATGATCTTGTAAATGAAGCTTCATTCCATCCAGTTATTAATTACCAGCAGTGTACTTAGTTGAATGAAATGAAGCTGGGGAGGCATGCGCTCTAGCAGTTATGCTTAGGGGGCATCAAGCACAGTTTTCTCTCTGTTTCAAGCTTGCGTAAAAATGAAACCACTCTGAAGCATAGTTTTTCTCTGTTTCAATCTTTTGTAAAAATGAAACCTATCTTGAGTCAATTTCGGTTATTTTCAAGACTCATTAAACTCATGAAAATCCTGAGATTATTTTTCTATCTTTCATTCTCGTAAAACACATGAAAATGCCGAGTTCTTTCCGTCTTTTCCTGCTCGTAAATTAAATTGAAAGTTGGCTACAGGAGTATATTTTTATCCCTTTTTCAAACTCGTTAAAACTTACGAAAAAGTGAAAACCATGAGTACATTTTTATCCCTTTTTCGAACTCGTTAAAATTTACAGAAAAAACGAAACTACTGAGTATACTTTTATCACTTTTTCGGACTCTTGAAAATTATGAAAAAGAGAAAACTTGGAGTCCTCTTTTAAGCCCTTTTCAGACTCTCTAAACATGAAAAGATTGTCGAGCACTTGATTATTCGAACTCGTTAAAATAAACGAATGATCGTCCCTTCAGTATAAGTTTACCCCTTTTACGGACTGAAATGGAATATTTACGAAAAAGGTATACGTTGACTAATTATGGTCAATAGAGTTCTCTCTCGCATTATTTTATCCTTTTTCGGGCTCGAGAGACTAAATTTACAAAAAATTACACCCATGGATTTTTCTTAAGTTTTTTATTCTAACTCCCTAAAATTGAAAAACACCGAGTTTCTCCTATACTGGACTCATTAAAATTTAACAGTAAAGGACCTGTTTAATTTTTAAACAGGAACAAACCACTCCTTCTTAGGGTTTGAATCTTAAACTAAGTTGGACTCATCCGAAGGATGAGCTTATAAACAAGAAAATTTTATCCTCCTCAAGCTTGTCAAAAATAAAGAGGCACTTGCCAGAAATGGCGGGGGAAAAAAGAGAAAAATGGACTTGTTTGTTGTATTTTGATTTTTCGAAAATCTAGTTAACCACTCTTGAACACGACACTTTCAATCACCTGGGTTGGGAAAATCCTTTGCCTAACAGTTAATCAAACCACATTGAAAGTCTTCAGCCGGTTTCTAGGTATTAGCTTTGGGTCAATTGTCACCAAGCCATCTGCAGTGTTGTTATGTGTTCAAGAGGACAGTTCAAATAAACCATTCATCTGCAAAATATCTGTCATCCATTTTGACCATCCCTGAGTTAGTCCTTGCCAATATATTTCTTCAAAACTTGATCTATGATTTTGTGTTGTGGGCTTACCTATGATGGATCACTTTCTATCGACGACAGTTCATTACCTAGGAAGTTGATCTAGAAATCGTCAGTACCTTGGAATCTTCATGCCTCAATGGCAGGTTTCTCGCTTTCGACGATAGGTTACATCATTGACCTTCGATCGAATGATTCCATGACGTGTTCGACTTCAGCTCATTCATTCACATTTCATGGATTGTACTGGGTACTTTGAGAGCCATTGACATTACTGGTGGTTACTCTCACACTTGTTAACAGTTTACATCATTGACTGGTAATCAAGTGGTTTCTACCATGTTCGACTTCAACACATTTAATTGCATGGATAGAATCGTACTAGTTCAGGAAGTAGAAATCAAGACCCTGGATCTAGTTTCCACCATCGAGGCTGCGAGGAGTTTTATTATTATACTATAGGCTGTTCATTACAGATAGCTACGCCCATACTGTGTCTACACTATTGATGTTATATTAAAATCATTTCTGTATCAGAACAAGTTTAGTTAGTTTTGATCTGAGTATGGGAATTCCTACCTCAGCGATGATATGTTTACATATATATATATTTTGAATTGAATGTTTTTACAGGTTTCAACTAGGGTGTCCACATGATGATCCTTGAAATGATAAAGTACTTCACTCTTCATATATGACAGACTTCATCTTCATCTATTTTAGACTTCGCACTTTAGGGGGCAATCTGTTACACTAAAAATTGTCACCTTGACATTCTGCTAACTGTATGAGCTCATTAACACCCATCCATACCTCCTCTACAAGTCTTACAACCTTTACTCCTCATGTCAAGCCCTAAAACAGGAGGAAAAACCCTAAAAATCTCTGAAACTTTGGGTACGTAGGTAACATGAGGCCTGCCTGCGTTCCTAGCTTAGATGCAGCGGGTAATATTTAACTTTCTACTTCCAAAGCATATTTCCTTTTAATTGCTAGCATACCTAAAGTAAAACTTCGAAGAGCTAAAGTCAAAAAAGTGGTTTGAGGTCAATTCTAGAAGGTTCTAGATGAAATTTTTTGGGGATGAGTACGCTTTGATAAGGTGCATGTATCCCACACCTTAAGGAACTAATCCCTTGATGTGAGGAGCCTATCCCTTTGAAGGAGGGTTCTATCCCTTTAAAGGTGGAATCCTAACCTCCTGATTTTGCTACGAAAAGGAGACGATGGGTAGCGTGAGGGTTAAGTTTTTGGAGATTGAGATTTTAGAATTGAGGATTGGAGTCAAGCTTAAGAAGATTTGAGGTTAAGTGCTGTTGAGATTTAGACTCTTGACTAAGACTTTTGTGAGGAGAGATTACATACCTCTACTTGTCTTGGTTGGAGGAGTGCAGAGCTTATCAAAGTAGAGGAGACTCCTGCTTCAAACCCCGGGAAGGCCTTTCGAACATCAAGGCTCAGGTTGTAAGGTTTTCCTTCTTTTGAAATTAATACAAATATACTCATTTTTCTCAATAAGTTGTTTGTTCATGGTTTATTTCATAGATTCCTTTATCACTATGATAAGCATGGTTTATGATGATTTCTATACAGGTGCTATGTAATATTTTGCTTGTTTGTGACTGCAGGTTTAAGAGGAAAACTCCTTCAAGTGCACGAGGGACAACAACGACTTCAAACAAGCACTGGACATACGGTAAGTCTTTTACACCTCTATAGAGCTTTTCGTAGATCATATATGCTTAGAGAAAGATTAGTTTATTTGGCTGTTTGTTGCTAGATTGTCTTTTGACACTAGGGAGATTGGTCTTGTCCGCAAGAACGATTTATCTGGCCAACAGTAAGTCCTCAATAAGATGACCCTGGGGGTCGGATACACCTTTTTATTTTCCTTTAATCACCTCCTGGAGAGTCCGTATGTCATTCATGAGGGTGAGGAAATTGATGTTTTCCTTTCTTAACTTCTCCACTACTTGGCCATGATTGCTCTGCAACTTCCTCAAAGTGATTGAGAGCCGCATCACTTCATCCTTAAGCATGTCACCGAAAAACAGAAATAAGTTGCATTTGTCAATTTCCGGCACCTGTGACATGTCGATGGCGATCTCCAATGCTCTGTAGCTGGTAGTACTAGCCTCTGGGTCCATAACGGCCTCATCCATGGCCATTATTAATTGTTTAGTATCCAAATTCATTGCAGATGAAAATATGGTGTGGTATTTCTCAACATACCCTTCCAGCTCAGATCAGTACTTATCTCTGATTTCTCTAGTTCTCGACCTACCTTCGCTTGCAACCTAAGAGCTACCGACTGTAATAGCTTTTGATACTTCTAAAAAATCAGAAGAGGTAGTACTATCCTGCAACACCTTGATTCCTGCTTTGCCCTTGTTGGGCTTCCCATATGGTATTTCCTCCTCGTGAAACTATTCATCTCCGATAACTTCTTCTTCACTAGTCCTTGTTTTTTGTCTTTTTAAAGGAGGAGGATGCTCTCCCGATGTGCCTGCCTCCTCTACTTATTCTTTGTCAGCTTCTTTGGTCGAAGCGGCATCCGTTTTTTCCCCTATCGCAGATGAATCGGTCTCCATCTATGAAAGCAAATGCCAATTTTCAAGATTAGCTTGTCATTCAATGAAAGGCCTCGTTTCATGCATATAATGGGTTGATTTGTTCCTCCTCCTCCTATTAGAGATGATTCCCTTTGGATCATAGGGCCAAGCTTTCCCTTGTCTCAAATCCATGCATTGAAGCAGCTTTTCCACCACAGGAAGGGCATGCCTTGAATTAACAACAAAAGGGCCAACGATTGTGGGAATCTTGAGGATAAACCTCTTTTTTGTAGGGAGGAAGTGAAGTTGGTCAGTTTTCAGGGTCTGCCAGATGTATTCCAAAGCATAAATCCATCGGGCAGGAAAATGGGCAATTGGTAGGGAGGGACTTCGGCTCCATAAACTCAGATTTCCGTGTAGTTATCAAAAATATACCTGTCCCTGGTGCTTTGGGCTTCACTATACTATAACCAACTCTTCAGTTCAGGAGAAACCCTAGGCGGATGAGAGTCATGGATAATAGTATAAACAATGGGCATGAAATCATTTAGGAACCTTAAGTAGCCCACCCTGTTTGCTAACTGATGCGTTGCGAGGCTCTAGTCAAATATTGGTCTGAGCTGAGAATTTATCTTGTACACCTTATCTAAACCTAAACCCTCAAATTTATCAACATACTGGAAGAGGAAAAGATAAAAAACCATAGAACAAAAATGGAAGCGACCCGTGTCTGAGAGCTCCTAGAACTGAGATTGAATGTTGGAGGCCAGGAAACCAGGAATATTTAAAATGACCCTAGGTTGAGGCATTACCCATAAGAAAGCAATACATCCCTTGGAGGCTCGCCCAAAACCTTCCACACCTAGTAACTCGCGATGAGAACAAGGATAGGCTGGACCTCTTCTTTGAACAGGCTCAGGGGCACTGAGTCTGCAGAGGGGAGAGTTGTGAAATGAGAATCAGTTATGGAGGTGATGAAATTGCTCTGTTGCCTCCATGGCAGCTTTGCAAATTGAGGGGTCAGAGTTATTTCACTAAAACTGACGTATTTTGAACTGGTAGGAAAACGGAGGGCTTTTCTGATGATCTCGGGGGAAAGGGTGAGTATTTTGTTCCCTTGGGCTGAGAGGAACATGCCCCGATGTCCATTGTAAGAGTCTTGTAGCAAACAGATGAATTTGACCACTGGATATACTGGGGGGTAATTTTATGATACAGGCCAGAAAAAACAACCCGATACCTATCCTTGTTTTCGACATGTCTCCTAAACAGCTCAGGTTTGACGCTGCTAATGGGAAATGGGTACTGTTGGTCACGGATGTGAGCTTGTAAATCTAAGAAGGGTTAAGGCCCTAGAACAGCTCTAGATTCACGGACTTGTGGGGTCTCTGACTCTGACTTCTTGGTTGTGAATTTACCCATGACCATCATGAAAATTTAAAAACAAAAGGAAACTAGATGGAATGAGAGGGATGGAATACCTGCGAAGTAGGAAATTTCTCTGGAAAGAGATGCAGGGGTACTAACAATGACTGGGCAGACCTAGTACTAGGCGCCCACTTTTGCTTATACAATAGTTGAAAAACTTGAGTATTTTACCGCAGTAAAAGATGAAAGATCGTTATATAGGACCGAGGATGCTCGAGAAAAGGTGGTGGGGTGAAACGAATAGGGTAAGCGTCATAAGAACACTGAAAGTGAGACACGCGGCATGTAGGGAGTGGGTGTTAGACTCCAGGTAGGTGAACACCACGTGTCGGGTTAAATACCAGTACTGACCTTGGTACCGGGTGTCCTAAAAACTTACCTTACCTTTTACATTGTGGCGACAGTTTTACCTCAGAACATGACCCTCGAGGGACGTGAAGTGACTACCATGATAACTTTAAAGCCCATGCCTTATTCTCCATAGAACGCTTGCCTCGTGTCATATGCCTTGACACATCATCAGGATTTTGGGGGGGTAAGACTTGGCCTCGTCCCTCACATTTGTGACCCCCCTGGAATTATACTTGTAGACTCCTTTCTATGCATGTATAAATTGTGTGCAGGCCCTGCCTTGTATATGTTTCTTTTTCTCCTTTTATACCTTTGCCTGATTTAGTTTAAATCCTTTACATATTTATGCTTTGTTACAAAACACGCTTATCCTTTTCTAGCATGTGACTCAGCTTAGTGCTATTTCTCCTTAGCCAACTTCAGAACTCTTAGCCATTTTAATGTTATCGGGTGATGTATTCCCTACGAAATTTATTAAAATATTAAGGGTGAACTATATAATCAACACCCCCCATCTTTCATTCTAAAAAATACATTATGGAAGCAATGACCACCCCTGACTTTCCTTGGGATGATATGAACCACCATGTGTACTTCCTTTTGCAGTAGTCCCATGACTAGTATTTTGTGGAGTATAAAGAATTCATCTCTGATGAGGTCACTTGGTTTAGAAATCCCATTCCTGCACTCGATGCTTTCGAAGAAGGAAATATGGCCAATGTCTCTCCTACCATTAAAATTAACATTTCCGATCAACTAGGGATATAATAAAACAATGCCTTGGGTGAAAATTTCACCCCAGAAGAAATGGAGGCTTACACTAAGTTATTCAAGGAATTATGTGATGTTTATACCTAGTCCTATTCAGAGATGCCTGAACCTGATTCTGGAATTGTCAGACACCATATCGATACATGGCCCGATGCCAATCCTTTCCGTCAAAATTTGAGACCCATTAATCCTTCTAGGCAAGAGGTTAGTGAAATCGATAAACTCAAGCAGGATGGTTTTATCTATCCCATTTAATACACCACTTGGGTCTCTAACTCGGTTCCCATTCTTAAGAAACAAGCCACCATCCATGTTTGCACTGAATTTCATGACTTGAACAAATTTTGTCCCAAACACAACTTCCCCACATTGTTCATTGACCAGATCATAGATGAGTGTGCGGGGCATGAGGTTCTATCTTTTATGGATGGTTTCTTAGGATACAATTAGTTGTCAACAACCATGTTGATTAGTTAAAAATTGCGTTCATTAGTCCGTGTGTAACTTTCGCTTATAGAGTCATGTCGTTTGGCCTAAAGAATGCTGGAGCCACATTTTAGCAAGCCATTTCATACTGTTTTCATGACCTGGCTCATATTACCCTTGTCTACCTTGAGGACCTTACTACTCATTCGAGGCATCAGGCACAACACCTGCATGATTTGTGTATCATATTTCTATGATGTCGCAAGTATAATATCCACCTCAACCCATTGATGTGTGTCTTTTTCGCCCCCATCGATCGTCTATTGAGATTCATTGTGTCCAAATATGGTATAACACTTGATCCCCTCAAATTTCAAGCCATCCTTGAGCTTCCTATTCCTCGTACCTTGCGCCAGTTACAAAGCCTCCAAGGCAAAGATGATTTCCTTTGTGAATTCATCCCTAACTATGCCACAATTGTGCATGGGATTCTAAGACTCCTTCGATCTAACATTCCATTCGATTGGGACGACCATGCTCAACAGTATTTTGGTGCCCTGAAACACGCTCACACTTCCACTCCCTTGATTAGTCCTCCTAACTTTTAAATGGATTTCATACTATACATCTCAGCTTCCGCCCATACAGTCGTTGGAGTCCTTATTTAGGAAGATAACACTGGAAACGAACATGTTATCTACTATGTTAGTAAGAACCTTGTAGGTCCCCCTGTGTCCTACTCACATGAAGAGAAGTTGGCGATGGTTGTTGTGTTCTCGGTCCATAAACTTTGCCATTATATCATTACGCGTTCCACCAAGATCGTGACCAATTCCAACCCTATGTATTTCATATTGAGTCGACAGATAATCAATGGGAAGTATGCTCATTGGATCGTTATCCTTCAGGAGTTAGATGTCGAATTTGTCACACCCAAGAGTAAGAAATGTTTAGCCCTTTCTTAAATCATTCCTAAATTGCCTACTAGTGCTCAAGATCCACCGATGAATGATGATTTACCCGATAACCATTTGTTCACCATTACTGTTGAGTCTAAAAAATGTTCTCCATATTCATACATATTTCCATTATGTCATAACCATTTAGCTCTTATTTCATAGCCATTTGACCTAAAGCCCTACATCAAATAACCATTTACATAAATATATGGGTTAGGATCCTTGTTTTCCAAAGTTATTTATTTTATGTATTTTAAGTGAATTTATGATTAGAAACTAGAAAATTAACATAGTTTCATATATCTATATATGTGTTATGAGTTTTGTGACATGTGTAGGTCAAAATGAGACTTCTAGAAGAACCTTATGTGGCACTCTAAGACCAAATTCGAATTTGGTTGGAGAAGATTATGGGATCAAAAGGATATGTGTCTCACTTCCTTGTTGTATTGAAACTCTAGGAGGATATGTGTCTCATTCCTCAAGTTATGTTAAAACTCTAGAAAGACATGTGTCTTATCATTTCCTATTTTGATTGTAACTCTAGAGATGGAGGGAGAGATTCATGGACTCCCATTAATGAGATGTCTCCTCATATTTTGTATAAATAGGAGAAGCTTTTTCCTATCATAGGTAATGAGAAAGTAATGAGGAAGTAATGATGAAGTAGATTTGTAACAAAGTTCAAGATGGAATAGGATGTAGATTTATGAGTTTTTGAATAAAGAAGCTTAGTTCTTTGATGCTATTGTGATCTTATCTTTAAGGAGCTGAAGGACTTCACCAAATTGGTAGCAGAGGGCCCCTGCTATCCAAGGAGGCTTTTACATGTTTTCTAGATAAGTTGCTTTCAATTCTGTTTTGTCATATTTCCTTATTTAGATTGCTTTTTGAAATCATAGCTTTTTAGCATAATTTTTCATGGCAGCCCGGGCATTTGCATATCTTTTGACTAATGACATGGAATCAATATTGTTCTGCTGTTAATTTATTTTTTCTTAGTTTTTGTTTAATTTCGGTATTGCTTTGTTTATTTTAGTCTTGCACATTTGCTTCAGTAGTTAGATTTAGATATATTAAATTGCTCATGTCATTTTCAGTTACCTCCGAAAGCCACAGCTGGACTGATGGTGAGGGATTGTATTATGAAATGTGTAGTTTGATATTAGTTTCCTTTCCGCAAATTTAGATATATTAAACTGCTCATAACATCTTCAGTTGCCTCCGAAAGCCACAGCTGGACTGATGGTGAGGGATTGTATTATGAAATGTGTAGTTTGATATTAGTTTCTTTTCTGCAAGTTAGATATATTAAATTGCTCATAACATCTTCAGTTGCCTCCGAAAGCCACAGCTGGACTGATGGTGAGGGATTGAATTATGGATGTGTAGTTTGATATTAGTTTCCTTTCCGCAAGTTAGAAATATTAAATTGTGCATGACATCTTCAGTTACCTCCGAAAGCCACAGCTGGACTGATGGTGAGGGATTGAATTATGAATGTGTGGTTTGATATTAGTTTACTTTCTGCAAGTTAGATATCAGTTACTCAAGTTTTTTATGGTTACTTCCGAAAATCATAACTGGACTAATGATGAGGGATCAGAAGACAAGTTGATGTAATTTGATTTAGATTTACTTTATTGCAACTTTTGGATTTCTTTCAGCATAGTTTCTTTTGTGTTTAGACAGCAGCAAGAATAGTTTGGTTTCATGCTCACTAGTTCATTGTTTTGATTTATTAGATTAGTAGCACATTTTTCATTTCAGTAGTACATTTTCATTTCCTTTCAAGTTTTGTCATTGTATGTTTCAAATTCCTTTTTCAGTTTCGAGTTGGTAAATCATTATAAAGGACATCATTACCTTGAATATCCATAACCATACTTGTCTTTTAGAATTTCATAAAATTCCAAAAACGACAAAAAGTAAGAGATAGGTTATCTTGCACATATAGTGCGCCACACTTCGTCAGTTTACGAATCCCTGGTTGATAATTTATGTTAGCAATTTAGGACACACTAAATTGACCAAACATTTTGGCACCGTTGCGGGGGAAGTGTAACTAGGTAGCCTTATTTCTTACATTAAAAAAAAAAAAATTAATAATTCTTGAGTATGCTCTCCTCTTGCACTTTGTGTGATCTGGAGGATCAGAAAAAAAGATTGTTATGTAAAAAAAAAATTAATAATTCTTGAGTATGCTCTCCTCCTGCACTTTGTGTGATCTGGAGGATCAGAAAAAGAATTGTTATGTGAAAAAGAAAAAAAAGAAAAAAAAAAGGAGACAAAATAAAACTTCATCATTTCAATTGATTCAGAAATTTAAAAAAATTTGATTTCAATAAATTGTTTTGTTTAATGAATATATATGTGTATTTTTAAATTTTTTTGAAAATATAACATACATAATTTTATTAACAAATCAATTAAATTAAAAAAAAAAAAAAAAAAATCATGGAAATAAGACCCACGCATATGCATGAGGCCATTCTTTGGCTTGGCTTTACACATATATGCAGACCTTCAATCCACAAAAAGACCCATGCACTGCAATTTAAAAAAAAAAAAAAAGGATCTTTCTCTTTTTCATATTCGTTTTTCTTCAAACAACAGTTATTAGAAATCATTTTAAAAAAATTTGCACACAATGAATGTATATCACATGAAGAAACTGTTGATGAGGAAAAGATTGCGAATTGTTGATGAGAAGAAGATTGCAATTTGCTGATGAAGAGAAGATTACAAATTCAATTGTAGGGACATACAATGGAAGTGTATCATATGAATAAATTGCTGATGAAGAGATGATTTCAGACTGTTGATGAAGAAAAGATTGTAGATTCCATTGCAAGTAATTGGAATGAGGAAGATCAATCTGAACTTCTCTGTGAGATACAAGCCATTACACTTCAAAACCTGCAAAATAAAAACAAATCAAACCACAAGTAATTGCCAGAAAACGAAATGCGTCATTGTCAAAAACACCCAATTTTAAAACGAATTTTCTGAGCAAACCAGGACGAATTAGAAAAAACTAAAACATGGGTTTTTTCGGGAACGGGGTGAATTAGGTAATCCTATAAGAACTTTCTGAAATTCGCAGCCATTTGGGAGAAATTCAGGGTTCTTCGGAGCACTAATTTGCAGTGTGCGTGAGAGAAAAATGTTTTTTTTTTTATGAAAACAGTCACGGTTTTGAGAAATAATCAAGGAACTAATCTCCTTACTTGAGGGAAAATGTGGCAGAATTCATGTGTGGTGGCATATGATGAATGACAAATGGATTATTTGAGGCAAGCACATTATCACATGTGCATCAAATGCAAGTTGTATAAATTGAAAAGGACTCTGCCTTCATCTCCTTCATAGTTAGGAATTTGACTTTAGAAATTTCAAGCTTTTTATTTTTATTTTGCATGAAAGAGGCATTGGTATGACTTTGTTTCAAAAATATTCATAAGAACAATTATTTCATCCATGCTTTATTTCATTTAAAAAATAAAAATAAAAAAAAAATTCAAAAAAATTCAAAAAAAAAATTTCAAAAAAAAATAAAATAAAATAAAAAAATAAAAAAATCAGTAATTTTGAATCAATGAAATGAATAAGTTATTTGCTCACTTTTTCTGAAGGTATTGATTAAATTTGAACTGATGATGAATGATGAATGGCTAACTTTTTATTCAAGATTTTTAGCTACAGAAACCGTCGACATTCTGCAGCTGAAGTCCAATTCCGCAGCTGTTCTTCAATTCCGCAGCTGAAGTCCAATTCCGCAGCTGTTCTCCAATTCCGCCGCTGAAGTCCAATTCCGCAGTTGTTCTGCAATTCCGCAGTTGAAAAACCTCATTGTTCAAATCAGCCTAACTTTCTCATACAAAATCAGATTTTGATGATTTAAGTATCGTTGGAAAGGTCTCAACAAGATCTATACAATGAGAAATCCATCATTAGAGTTTGAAATGGAAAATAATGAAATAAATTGCTGAAAAGAAACTACATTCAACTTGAGGCACTAATTCCAAAACATGTATAAATTCTTTTGATTTTTCCTTTGAAGACTTGTTTCATTAATACAAATTCTTAGTTTTGTGTGTAAATATCATAACTAGAGAGATTGATCACCTCTCTCCCTTTGATAATCTTACATTCCATTGCAGAAGAAGTATTAGTTTTTTTGCAGGTTCCAGGAGGAAGGACAAATGACTACAAGAGAATGGTGTCTCTCTAAGAGACCAATTTGTTTCATAAGAGGATGATCAGCAACAAAGAGGAAATATGCTGATGCAAAATCAGATCCAAACACTTGAAAAAGTTTCGGATACTATTGTCTCCATCACATCCATACCTCATAATAAACCATTCACCTCATTTCACTTCATGTTTTCCATTTACATTCACATCCACTTTCCATTTCTTTTTGTCCATTCATAACCACAAATAAAAGCAAGAGGCTCATTCACATGCTTATTGCCCATTTCCATTTCTACTCTCCATTGCCATCTTCCATTTTCATCTTCCATTTCTTGTCATTTTCATTCCGCAAATAAGCCCTGCTTCAATGCAAACTATTGAGTCTATAGTCCTTTGAGTCTAAGTTCTTTGTAAAACACCTTGAGGCTTGCATGCCTTAATGGCAAGTTCTCATGCTGACAAACAATGGGAATACATTAATGTCCCTTGTTCGTCAGATCTTCTAGGTGACTCGACATCGGCAAAATCATTCGTACCTAGCAAGATGTGTTTGGGCATCTTGACTCTCATTGTCATCAATGGTGAGAGTTCTCGTGTTGACTAGTGGCATCCATTAATGGCCACTAAGTCAACAATTTCCTACTATGTTCGACATCAGAACATTTTTTCACATAGTAGGAATTATGCTAATGAGTTTTGAAGACATGAAGACTATTATTTTCAGCATTTTGGAGAAGATTTCAGCAAGTTTTAGTAGAAGCAATAAAAAGTCATCTCATCTCTTTATCCATGACTCCTCTTGTTCAGCCACTTGAAGAAGAATATGATCAGAATTTTGCAGCCACCACACACACACAACTCATCCACATTTAAGGTAAGTGAATGTATGTTGTTTTCTAATTTTTAGTCATGTAATTCATTAGAATGCTAAAATTGTAACTTTGGAAAAATTCCTCACTCCCTTTTCCACATTGTCATATCTTTAGTTGGGGGGGGGGAAGAGACATCATTTCATATCCACATGTCATACACTATCACACATTTTCATTTCATTTCCACCCACATATACTTCCCAACCAACTATTGTTGCAACATGATCCAAAAGATTATATGCTTTGCAAATGATCAATTCATTGATGAAGTAATTGATTCTAAATGTTTTCATGAACTTTGATGCAACAAAGAAAATAAAGCATTGTTACACAAGAACCAATGCTTCAAAAAAAAAATGGTTGTTACACAAGAACCAACCATTGAAAAAAAATGGTTGTTACACAAGAACCAACCATTGAAAAAAAATGGTTGTTACACAAGAACCAACCATTGAAAAAAAAAAAAAATGTTGCAATCAAATGTATTATACTTTGCCAAAAAGGAAAAATCAAGAAGCAAAGTTTGGAATGAATCTATATGAGTCAAAACTCATAAAAGATAAACTCATGGACAAATGAATCATTGCAATGGTTGCATGAGGACATGCAACAACTTCAGTTGGGGGGTATGTTGAGTCTCAAAAATGTTCTCCATATTCATATATATTTCCATTATGTCATAACCATTTAGCTCTTATTTCATAGCCATTTGACCTAAAACCCTACATCAAATAACCATTTACATAAATATATGGGTTAGGATCCTGGTTTTCCAAAGTTATTTATTTTATGTATTTTAAGTGAATTTATGATTAGAAACTAGAAAATTAACATAGTTTCATATATCTATATATGTGTTATGAGTTTTGTGACATGTGTAGGTCAAAAGGAGACTTCTAGAAGACCCTTATATGGCACTCTAAGACCAAATTCGAATTTGGTTGGAGAAGATTATGGGATCAAAAGGATATGTGTCTCACTTCCTTGTTGTATTGAAACTCTAGGAGGATATGTGTCTCATTCTTCAAGTTGTGTTAAAACTCTAGAAAGACATGTGTCTTATCATTTCCTATTTTGATTGTAACTCTAGAGATGGAGGGAGAGATTCATGGACTCCCATTAATGAGATGTCTCCTCATATTTTGTATAAATAGGAGAAGCTTTCTCCTATCATAGGTAATGAGAAAGTAATGAGAAAGTAATGATGAAGTAGATTTGTAACAAAGTTCAAGATGGAATGAGATGTAGATTTATGAGTTTTTTGAATAAAGAAGCTTAATTCTTTGATGCTATTGTGATCTTATCTTTAAGGAGCTGAAGGACTTCACCAAATTGGTAGCAGAGGGCCCCTGCTATCCAAGGAGGCTTTTACATGTTTTCTAGATAAGTTGCTTTCAATTCTGTTTGTCATATTTCCTTACTTAGATTGCTTTCTGAAATCATAGCTTTTAGCATAATTTTTCATGGCAGCCCGGGCATTTGCATATCTTTTGACTAATGACATGGAATCAATATTGTTCTACTGCTAATTTATTTTTCTTAGTTTTTGTTTAATTCCAGTACTGCTTTGTTTATTTCAGTCTTGCACATTTGTTTCAGTAGTTAGATTTAGATATATTAAATTGCTCATGTCATTTTTAGTTACCTCCGAAAGCCACAGCTGGACTGATGGTGAGGGATTGAAGTATGAGTGTGTAGTTTGATATTAGTTTCCTTTCTGCAAGTTAGAAATATTAAATTGTGCATGACATCTTCAGTTACCTCCGAAAGCCACAGCTGGACTGATGGTGAGGGATTGTATTATGAAATGTGTAGTTTGATATTGGTTTCCTTTCTGCAAATTTAGATATATTAAACTGCTCATAACATCTTCAGTTGCCTCCGAAAGCCACAGCTGGACTGATGGTGAGGGATTGTATTATGAAATGTGTAGTTTAGTATTAGTTTTCCTTCTGCAAATTTAAATATATTAAACTGCTCATAATGTCTTCAGTTGCCTCCGAAAGCCACAGCTGGACTGATGGTGAGGGATTGAATTATGAATGTATGGTTTGATATTAGTTTACTTTCTGCAAGTTAGATATCAGTTACTCAAGTTGTTTATGGTTACTTTCGAAAATCATAGCTGGACTAATGATGAGGGATCAGAAGACAAGTTGATGTAATTTGATTTAGATTTACTTTATTGCAACTTTTGGATTTCTTTCGGCATAGTTTCTTTTGTGTTTAGACAGCAGCAAGAATAGTTTGGTTTCATGCTCACTAGTTCACTGTTTTGATTTATTAGATTAGCAACACCTTTTTCATTTCAGTAGCACATTTTCATTTCCTTTCAAGTTTTGTCATTGTATATTTCAAATTCCTTTTTCAGTTTCAAGTTGGTAAATCATTATAAAGGACATCATTGCCTTGAATATTCATAACCATACTTGTTTTTTAGAATTTCCATCTCACATTAGGAAACCAACCAAGATCAATAAAAATCCAAAAACGACAAAAAGTAAGAGATAGGTTATCTTGCACATATAGTGCGCCACACTTCGTCAGTTTACGAATCCCTGGTTGATCATTTATGTTAGCAATTTAGGACACACTAAATTGACCAAACAATTACTTTGGATGACCCTTGGTATGGTGACATCCTTACCTATTTGCGAACCCAAAAGTTCACTTCCCATATTGATCGTGATGCTCGATGATGTATACGACACCAAGCCCCCCGCTATCTTCTCATTGGTGACAAACTCTATCGTTGCAATGTTGATTATGTCCTTCATCTTTTTCTCACGCACGCTGAAGTTGTGCAAGGCCTTAATGCCTGCCATAGCGGCGCTTGTGGTCGCCACCTCTCAGGATTGGCTACTTCCCAGAAGTCATGCACATTGGGTATGTTTTTCCTTCCCTCTTTGGTGATTGCATTGAAGCAGTCAAAAACTATTACAACTGCCAACTTTTCACCCCAAAGGCATGAGCTCCTCCTTCTCCCCTCCATCTTTTCATCTCAGCTGGTCCTTTCTGCAAGTCAGCCATTGATTTTATGGAGTGTCGACCTCCATCTACAGGTAACTATAATAATATCATTGTGTCAATTGAATATTTCACCAAATGGGTTGAGGCGATGCCAACATTTAATAACACGACAACTACCACAACCCTCTTTTTATTTAACCATGTTATCTCTCGATTCGGGGTTCTGAAACAATTGGTCTCTGACCATGACTAACATTTTGAGGATGAGATATGGCATGATCTATCCTCTCTAATTGGGTTTGAGAATAAATATTCATTTTCATATTATCCCCAAGGTAATTTTTATCTTTAAGTTAGTACTGATGGGTTGATCCACCATACGACTTGGAGTAACTCTTTCAAACCAGCTTTTTACTAAGCATTAACCTCTTTAGCATGAGAGGGCTCTCTCAAATTAACTTGTAACTTGTTCAATTAGGATTCAATCGATGGCTAACTCTATGATATTGACTTAAATGTGTTTGATTGCAGGTGAAAAATGTGTAGAGTTTACTACCATTGGGCTTATGGAGTCAGTGTTAGGAAATTCAATAACAATGGCTCTCCTTGTGGAAGCTGAGGCATGTAATGTTTCAATGAAAGGACAAAAAACAAAAAAATATTCAATGGCTTAATATTCAAAGGAATTCAGAGCATGAGGAACATAAATTATAAGTAATTAAACATTAAGTTACTGAAAGCAATATACTAAGATACACAATACATAAACTCATTGAAACACCAAAAGAATCTCAGGTAAAGAAGAAAACAGTCACTGTATATTACCGATCATAAAAAAATTACAAAGTGGTAGAGTCAAATTACATTCTCCAACCCTTTCTCATTCGAAGTTTTTCCTATTAATAGGATTTTTTCAATTACATTGGATCTTCCCATATGGCTAGATCATCGAACCATCATCTTTGACACCTATCTTAACCATAAACTATATTCCTGGAACTAAAACATACACCTAATAAATTTAGACTTATAAGCCTATTAGGAATCTACCTTCTATTTAATGCATTCACTTATCTGTAGAATTGGAGAATTATATTTATGATAACAAAGTTCTTGAGGGGCACTAACCCTAACCAAGACATAAATACACCCACTAGATTCAAGAATTAATCACCCTATTTTTAAGAAGAAGATAATCATGACATTTGATCATTGTATTTATGTTGAGCTGGAACATATAACAAATTTTTCGAGCATAAAATCCCTGCTGGAGTGTTCCAATGATACACTTTATTGCCTCCACATGGTTGGCTAACCTTCAATACACCTTCAAAACACTGAAATACTACCAAATGCTGCTCGCTACAAAAATAGAGTGAAACAGGCAGTTTCGTAGCGTGGTTTGTTATAAAATCTATTTCACCCATCTAGGTCAATATTTAGCCTTCCTCTTTGATTTGGATATGTTTTTTGGACAAAATAAGCTAAAAGCAAAATTTATCCTCCTTTGATTTCCACCCAAACTGTGTTTTTTTGAAAAAAAACAATCTACAAAGATTTCATAGCGAAATCTGGCCATCAAGCCCAGGCTTCACTATGAAATTGCCTAATTGGTGGAAAAACACAAAATTTTGCCTTTTCCTCAAAATTTCACCTTCAAAACTGGAGATGATGGTTCTTGAATTCTTCAAAACTATCAAAAATAGTTTAGGCCAACTCTTCAAACTTTGGGAACTCCATATTTATCACTATAGGGTTGCATCTCCTCAGGCACATTTATCACTTTGAATTTAAGTCCTATTTTCTTCAATTCTTCATGAATCATCTTCATTTGATCCTCTAATTTTTTAACCTATCCCTTGAGCTTCTTCCTTTTAGATAGTAACCATAGGTTTCTCTTTTTGGTGTGTTTCATTTCTTAAAGGAAGTATTCTTTTAAGAATTTTTTTGGAATTTTTTAGTGATTCATCATATTGGTTTAGTTGATCATTTAATTCTTCATTGAAATCTTCTAGTAGATTTATGTCCACCTTGGCCTCCTATAATTCTAACTTGATTTCAATGACCTCTTCTCTGGTCTCTCTTAATTATTCCTTCACTACCTACACTTCACTCTTTTCCACCATTTTCTCCTTTCCTTTCCTTTACACAAAAAATTCTTCTGTTGTTGGAGACAATTCTATGAAGTCTTCTACGTTAGGTTTTTTTTCCTTTTTCAACATCTTCTATATTCTTGTTTACCATGACACCCTTTGAAAGATGCATCATAATAAGTAGTTTCCTTGGCTGAAATAAGAAACCTGCATATTCTCCTGCAAAATCAAACTTTTTAACAGTCCTACCTTTCCTTTTCTTCTTCTTCTCACCATCACTGTCTTCAGCCCTCACAAATAGAGTATCTTCAATATCTATAGCTTGTAATATGTCTTCAATATTTCCCTTTCCAATTTTTTGACTTCTAGTTATCCCCCTGCTACCATGCTTACTAATCTTCTGTTGTTGCTTGTAGGTGAAGGTTTTGGGATATATGCCTCTGGTATAGGTTATGTCTCAACATCCATTGGCTCCATGATAGGCTCTGCCTCTTCCTTATTTGCACCTTCTGTCACAACTGGAGATGAAGTAGCTTTGTCTTTGGAGTTTTCTTAGGTGTCATTGAGTCAACTTCATAACCACTAAGGAAAAGGAAAGATGCCCAATATCTGTTTAATTTCCTCAATTCCTCCAACACTAAGATTTTAATAAAACCATGGAGAAAGATTTATATCTCACTTTCGGTAGCCTTGGCTTGAACCTTATCAGACATATTCCCTAAGCTTCTAAACAAAAAGAAAGGAAGATCAAGAGACTGCTTACCATTGAAATGTAATAGGAGCCTGGAATGGTACATGTAAACCATATGAAATCTCCCCTCACAAGTAAAGTACGTATTGATCACAAACAAAAATTTAGAATAATTCTCCTTCATATAACTCCTTGGAATCCCAGATGCCATGTCAGCTCTAACGTGTTCTGTTTTGACAAATTCCTCAAAACTCTACATTTTGAATTTATTGGCTTTCAACCACTCTTCACCCTCTCTTGGTATCTCTATGGCCTGAGAAATGGTATTAGGTGACGCTGTGAAATTTCAAATCCCCACCTTTGAAGCTATGCTTGTAAATTTCACTGCAAAATCCTTCGATATTTGAGCATGAAATCGTTGAATCTTTTGACAGAATTGCAGGTATCTGACATTTCTGAATGCATCCACAAAATTGGGATATTCATTTAATAAGTTGAGGTCCATGGGTTTGTATCTCACACAAGAGCCACCCTAGTTCACCTTCTTCTTCATAGCCATTCTCCTTTATAAACGCAATGTCTCCTTCACTGTGACACCTACAGAGAAAAAAAATAGACAACAAGTTGCTTGTGGTGGGAGTTAGCTCTTCTAGGATGATAATGGACTGCTGGATGCAAGACTTGAACAACAGATGGTAGAGAGGTGCTTTGAGTTGAGTTTAAAAATATGGAATTTTAAAGTTTGAAAAATTATGCCAAATGTGGGAATAAAAGGTAATGATGAGGGTATTTCTGATTTTTCATGCTTGGGTGATCATGATAACGATTTGGATGACCTCAGCTTTATCCCTGACCATCATAATTTTGACAAATTATCATCTTATGTTTTTCTACAGAAAAACATGATTCCAAATCGAAGCCAGTTATAAACCTGGTAGATTCACTACAGAATTGTCAGGTGATTCCATACCAAAATATCCCATTCTATAGTTATATTGCTAGAAAACGGTGAAAAAACATAAAGGTGGAATTTTTTTGAGACAGGTGGCATTTTTTTTATTTGAAACCATACATATAAGCATAAAGTGAAATTTGGTGGATATGACTGACATGAAATGACTAATGGGTGGTTTTAGACTTAGGGTAAAGGTTTATTCCATGTATTTTTTTCATCAATTTCATGAACCAACCTATTGAGACAAAATTAAACCTAGGTGAGTGACCCTATCAATACAAATTGAAAACTAATGTGTGATAACAATGACTCCACTAGGGATGGTGTGCCCATGTGGTACAACAAATAACTTGTAATTTCAGTGCCTTATCTCAATAAAAACATAACATTTTTGGAATTGATGAATACTTCCTCAAACTCTTATGGCCTTCTCCTCGGGCTCAAGCTGTATGATGAACTCATATTTATTAGAAAACATCGTAACAACAAATGAAATATGTAAAATGGAGTGAAATTCAATAAAAGGAATTAGGAGGGATAATGTTTCAAAACATGCCATTGACAGGTCCTCCTCAACACATTTGTCCATCCATAACTTGAAGTAGAAAAATGTTGTTACCATGATATGTAGCTATCACAAATGGCCCCCTCCAAATGTTCTCAAACTTTCCATGCTTCCCCTTTTCTTCAATTCTAGCTTCCCATTTCAGAATTACATCATGGATATGGAAATTTTCTTCTTTATTTTTTCAGTCAAAGGTTTTATCCACTCTGTTTTGTGATTGTTGATGGTTGTCATACACCTCCTATATTTTATTTCGTATAGATATAAGCTGGTTTATCCTCCTTTGGATAGCATTTGTCTCCTCTTCAATTCCTTGCAGTAGTTTCATTATCGAAACTCCCAAAGAAGTGGTAAAAATAGCTTTAGCTCCATATACTAATTCATAGGGATATGTACCAATGGATTTCTTTGTGCAAAATCTATCATCCCACATAGAAAAATTCAACTTTAGATGCCATGATCTCTTGTTTTCTTGCAACACCTTTTTTATGATCCTCACTATACTTTTATTGGATGGTTCTGCAAGGCCTTTACCTTGAGGGTAATACATTGTGGAATGTCCAGGTGTAATATGATACTGATGGGAAAATATAATTTATTTTTTGGATTTAAAATCTTGTGCATTATGAGTAATAATCTTCATAGGACAACCAAACCTGGACAAAATATTGTTCTCTAAGAATTGAATGATGATTGAGTTAGTAGCCTGCCTTGTTGGGATTGCTTCGATCCACTTAGTGAAATATTCCGTGGCTATCAAAATCTAGCGATGCTGCCATGAGGATGCTGGGTGTATTTCACCAATGAAGTGTAGACCATATTTTTGGAAAGGATATTCAACATATATTGGCTTCAAAGTTAAAGGAATCAAATTCTTCTTACCATCAAAAAATTGGCATTCATGACATGCAATGATTTTCTTGTAGATTTCTTTAAACATGGTAGGCCAATAATACCCTGCTCTGAGTATCTTGTTGGTTGTGGATTTACAGTAATGGTGTCTTCCACAATCTCCCTTATGGAACTCTTGAATGACTTTTTCAGCCTCATATTTAAGCAAACAATTCAAAATAATTCCACTGGTATCTTTCCAATACAATTTTTTATTCAAAATGAAGCATTTCAATGATTTCGGCTTCACAAACCTTGAATTGGAATTATTCAAATGAGGAGGAGATTTATGATGATGTAGGATAAATATTACATCTCTGTACCATTCAGAAAAAAAATGATTTTTTCTTCAATACGGACCAATTATTATTCATCTTCTGTTAGCCCTGAAATTTCTGCAATGAAATTCATGTCAAGACATTCAAAATTTGACTATGCCATTAATTTTGCTAATCCCTGCCCTTTCACCAATTTATTAGCCTTAATTTATATGTCATATTCCAGCAAAGTGGTGATCCATTTCCCTCTCTTTCCATCAGGATTAGCTTGTGTCAAAATATCTTTAACCATAGTGTTAGGCACAAATGCAATAATATGAGAATGCATAATGTAAATTCTGAAATATTTAAGAGCTTTGACTTAATCATATGCATATTTTTCCAAGATATTATAATTCAATTCAGATTTGGCAAGAGTCCTACTAAAAAATGAAATAGGCTTCTCACCACCTTGCTACCGTTCTTGCAATAAAACTCTAGCAATGGTATTTTCAGAAGCAAATCTAGAAACCAAAAATTCACATGAGAAGTCAGGACTTATAAGCACTGGGGATTGAGTGATGAATTTATTTGTCTCTTAAAATGATTTCTTAGCTTCAATAGTCCACTTAATATTATATTCCTTCTTTAAAATCTTGGTAATGTTCTTGAAAATCTCGAAAATTTTTGGATAAACCTTCTAACAAAATTTACCTTTCCAAGAAAAGACAGAATCTCCTTCCTATTCCTTGGCAGGTCTATCTTCTCAAATACATTGACTCTATTAGGATCAATCCTTATCCTAGATTTTTATATAATGTGTACTATCAATTTTATAGAAGTTAGAGAAAAATTACTTTTATTGGGATTAAGAGAGATACCGAATTTTCTGCATTTCTACTGAATTTTCTGCAAATGTTTCAAGTGATCTTCCTCCTTTCTTGAAAACACAATTATGTCATCAAAATATACCACAACTGATTTTTATTTCTCATCAGTAAAAGAAATATTCATCACCCTTTTGAAGGTTGCCCCTGCATTCATCAAATGGAAAGCCATATTGGCATACATGAAAGTTCCCCATTGTGTGGTAAAAGCAATTTTCCCATGATCTTATGGATGTACTAATATCTAATTGTAACATGAAAATCCATCAAGAATCAAGATTATTTGAGAGCGAACAATATTCTGCAAAATATGATCCATCTTAGGAAGAGGGTACTTGTCCCTCAAAGAAGCCTTGTTCCAATTTCTAAAGTCAATACAAATTATAATCTCACCACTCTTCTTTCTGACAGGTACTACATTAGCAAGACATTTTGAAAAACTTATAGGGACAATGATATTTGCATCAAAAAACTTCTTAATCTCTTTCTCAATCAAAGGCATGAGCAAAGGGTTAATTCTTCTCAAGTTCTTCTTGAAATGTTTTTCATTCTCTTTGATGGGAATAGTATGTTGTATAATGCTAGGATAATAAATTTTCATATCAGCATAGCTCCATGCTAAAACACCAATATATTTCTTCATCATATCCACATAATTTTGTCTCATCTCCATAGAAAGAAACTTATAAAGTTTGACCATTTTAGGTGTTTTTGTTGTACCAAGATTGCAAGTATCGACCTCCTCATGATCAACCTGCATTCTAGGATATTTGAAAGCATCATTTTGATCAAATATCCTCTCAAGGGGAATAAGGCCTTTGGCAATGCAAATTGTTTTTAGCTGTAAGACTTCAGGAATGACCTTAGCTTCATAAAATATATTTTTCTGATCCACTTGGATATTCTCAAACTCCTCCTTCAATTCAAGGAAATTTCAGACTTGATGATCATTCTCAAACACTTGCCAATGAATGATGTTGTCAGGGATTGATGGCTTATGTCTGACCTCAACCTCATATTTCTCACTAGAATTAGTAGGAATGACAAATAAACTTGCAGAGGCAGCTAGAGAGTCAGCTACTAAATTTTAGTCTCTAGTTTCAACAATGAAAGAATATTCTTGAAAATTCTCAAGCATTTCCATGATCAAATTTTTGTATTCCCACATTCTTACATCTTTGGTTTTATATGACCCTTCACCCTGCTTAATCACTAACTTTGAATCACCACACACTGATATCTTTTTGGCACCTAGTTTTTCAAAATTTCTAGACACAAAAATAGTGACTCATACTCTTCCATATTGTTTGTGCAATCAAAGTTAATTTTGAGAGAGAAAAATTTAATTTCAACAATAGTAGTAGTGATCAATATCCCTTCTTGAGCCCCTCTCTTCCAGCAGAGCCATCAAAGTGTAAAAGCCACCAGCCTTCTCCTTTTTCATCAACACATCCCTGATTTTATGCTTGCTGATTTTTTGTTTTTTCTTCGATTTATGCCTCATCGGTGAGTTCATTGAATAAAATTGAGGATCCCGAATCAGTTTCAACTGCAGAAATAGGAAAATTTTGAGGCTTCTACTTACTACTCACCATCTAGGCCATCCTATTTTCCCTATACAACCTCCTTTTCTCACCAAAAACTGGAATGGTGGCATATGTCATATCCATTGGCATAGTCCCCTTAATTTTGGCGTCCCAAGATTTGGATACAAGCATACCAAAATTTGAAGGAATTTTAGCTACCACTAAATCCATCACCACTTTTTTAGAGGGTATTTGTGTTAGGCTAACAAGAACATATTTAATAAGACCTATGCATTGGACTCTCTTAAAGTCGAAATAAAATCAATCTTTGTAAGGTCTAGTGATCTATAAACCCATCCTCTCCATAATCACTTTAGGCATAAGGTTGTGGGAAGCACCTGCGTCCAACATGGAATTGTCCAAAGTCATATCATGAATATTTGTACTTACATAAAAAGCAGGAACCTCTTCATTTTTTTCATATTCTACCCTTGGTCCTAGGAAAATGGTTGGATGATATTCTTGTAGATTGAGGATGTCTGAAGATCCTGGCTGAGAATTTAACATCTTGAAATTTTTTCTTCTATATTCAGTGACCTTGATAATTTCTCCAAAGCAGACTGGAATTTTGATTTTTGATATCTTATTTTCTAAACTGAAATTAGATGATCATTTTTCAACTTCTTTGATAAGAGGTGGTGGTGGTGTATCCTTATTTGTCTCAACTAGTTTAGGAACATCTTTCTTTGCTTGAGCTTTGTTTTTTGTCATGCGGACATTCATATTTCTCAAATTGTATTGTTTCTTCATTTCAAAGATGTCATGTTGATAACCCTTTAGGTAGTCATATTTTCCTTCATTCTTCTGCAAATCATGACTAGACTCATCATGTTCATCTATAGTTAGAAACTTCCCAGACATGTTTTCATCTAAGAAATGAATAATATCCTCTTGGAACTCAGGTTGAGTTTCCTCTTCATCAAGTAACTTCTGTTTAAAGGGAGGCCTCACCTGTGTGTTAGGCTTATTTCAGTTTTCTCTTTGTCTTTGTTGATTTTGAGGTCTCCTAAATTGTGGAATTATGATGTGTGTATATTTTTGTGCAGGAGGCAAAGGAGTGGCTCCAAGAACAAGTATATCCATGATTTTTTCCATGGTATTCATCATGGAATCAAACTTAGCATCTGAGGATGAAGAAGGATTTTCTTCTTCTTTAAAATTTGTTTTTCCCATCTCATAACTCTTGGCAACTGCCATGTTCACCTACACTTTCACTGGATCATTCTGCATTTCCACTAGAGAAGTATACTTTTTAACTTAACACGATGTAAAACTAATAATCAAACACCTCTGCATAGCATAATTGAGTATACCTTGGAGGAGCTTTAATATGAGAATGTATGGAGCTATAGACCTTGTTAAACCTCTAAGAGAAGTCTTGGACAGATTCATCTAAGGATCTTTTCAAATTTTTATACTCAGTGGGAGCTTCTACTGGATTTACCTTCCCCCCCCCCCCCCCCCCACTTGCTCAAAAAAATATCTTCTAACTGGTCCCAATTCTGTAAAATTGTTGGAGCTAAGGCCTTAAACCATTTTATTACTTCACCAGTGAATCTCTGTGAAAATAATCTCATTTTTACATCCTCATGCTCTACCTCCTCTCTATCAATGAAATCATGAAATTGGTGTACATGTTTTCAGTTGATATTTCCTCTTTACTCCCAAAGGTTTTAATTTTGGTTGAGTATCCAGATGGGAGGTCATGAAGGAAAACAAGGAGGACAAGTGGAGCACATATTGCGGGTCTTATAGGTAGCAGGGGATCATAACATTTATCCAATAGACAACTTAGAGTAACTCTTTCAAACCTGCTTTTGACTGAGGATTAGCCTCTTCTGCCTGAGAGGGCTCTCTCAAATTAACTTGTGAGTTTTTCAATTTGGATTTAATAATATGGATAACTCTACGATATTGACTTAAATGTGTTTGATTTTTGGTGAAAAATGTGTAGGGTTCACTACGATTGGGCTTATGGAGTCAGTCTTATGAAATTCAATGGCAATGGCTCTCCTTGTGGAAGTTGAGGCATGTAATGTTTCAATGAAAGGACAATAGACAAAGAAATATTCAATTTCTTAGTATTAAAAGGAAGTCAAAGCGTGAGGAGCATGAATTCTGAGTAATTAAACATCAAGCTACTAAAATAAATATATTAAGATACATAAGACATAGCTCATTGAAACACAAAAATAATCTCAAGTAAATAAGAAAACACAGTCAATGTATATTAATGATCATAAAAAATTTACAAAGTGGTAGTGTAAAATAACATTCTCCAACCCTTTCTCATTCGAAGATCTACCTATTAATAGGATTTTTTCAATTACACTGGATCTGCCCATCTGGCTAGATCATTGAACCATCATCTTTGACACCTATCTTAACCATAAGCTATATTCTTGGAACTAAAATAGAAACCTAATAACTTTAGACTTATAAGCATATTAGGAATCTACCTTATATTTAGTACATTCACTTATCTATATAATTGGATAATTACATCGATGATAACCAAGTTTCAAGTGGCAATAACCATAACCAAGACATAGATACACCCACTAGATTTAGGAACTGACCACCCTACTTTTAAGGAGAAGATAATCATCACATTCGATCATTGTTGTTATGCTGATATGGAACAGATGACACCTTTTTCGATGAAAAAATTCATGTTGGATTGTTCCATTAATACCCTTTAATGCCTCCACATGGTTGGCTAACCTTCAATACAACTTGAAAACACTAAAATACTGCCAAATGCTACTCGCTACAAAAATAGAGTGAAACAGGTTTTTTCGTAGCATGGTTTGGTGGAAAATATATTTCACCCATCTAGGTCAATATTTAGCCTTCCTCATTGATTTGGATATGTTTTTTGGACAAAATAATATGAATAAAATTTTTATCCTCCTTTTATTTCTACCCAAACTGTGATTTTTTGCAAAAAGTAAACTACAGGGATTTCGTAGCGAAATCTAGCCTTCAAGCCCTGGCTTTTCTACAAAATTACCTAATTGGTAGAAAAACAAAAAATTTCACCTTCAAAATTGGAAATGATGGTTTTTGAATGCTGCAAAACTGTCAAAAATATTTTAGGTCAACTCTTCAAACTGTGGGAACTCCATCTTTAGAAGTAGAAGGTTGCATCTCCTTAGGCTCATTTATCACTTTGATTTTAAGTCCCCTTTTCTTAAATTCTGCCTGAATCATCTCCATTTGATCCTATAATTCTTTAACTTGTCCCTTTAACTTCTTCCTTTCTGACTGTAACCATAGGTTTCTCTTTCTGGTGTGCTTCATTACTCTTCTCAAAGGAAGTGTTGTTTTCAGTAATTTTTTTTCATCTGTTAGTGATTCATCATATTGGTTCAGTTGATCATTTACTTCTTCATTGAAATATTCCATTAGCTTTATGTCCACCTTGGCCTCCAGTAATTCTAACTTTATTTCAATGACCTCTTCTCTAGCCTCTCTTAATTGTTCCTTCAATACCTGCACTTCACTCTTTTCCACCGTTTTCTCTTTTCCTTTCCTTTGCACAAAAGCTTCTTCTGTTGTTGGATACAAGTCTATGAATTCTTCTATGATACGTTGTTTTCCTTTGTCAACATCTTATATCATCTTGTTTTCCATGAAACCCTTTGCAAGTTTTAGCCTATTAAGTGGTTTCCTTGGCTGTAATAAGAAACCCGCATCTTCTCCTACAAAATCAAGCTTTTTAACAGTTTTACCTTTATTTTTCTTCTTCTTGTCACCTTCATTGTCTTCATTTATTACAATTGGATTATCTTCAATATCTATATCTTGAAGGATGACTTCAAGATTTTCCTTTCTAATTGTTTGACTTCTAGTTATCCTCCTACTACCATGCTTACTAATATTCTGTTTGTTTCTTATAGGTGAAGGTTGTGGGATATCTACCTCTGGTATAGGTTTTGTCTGAACATCAATTGGCTTCAATATAGGATCCACCTCTTCTTCATATACACATTTTTTCACAGCTGGAGATGAAGTATCTTTTGGATTTGGAGTTTCCTTATGTGTCACTTAGTCCACTTCATAACCACTAAGGAAAAGGAAAGATGCCCAATCTTTGTTTAATTTCTTCAATTCCTCCAACACTAAGAGTTTAATAAAACCATGGTGAAATATTGATGTCTCACTGCCTTCCACCCTGGCTTTAAGCTTATCAGATATCATCCCCAAGCTCCTAAACAAAAGTAAAGAAAGATCACGGGATTGCTTACTAGTGAAATGTAATAGGAGCTTGAAGTGGTACAGGTAAACCATATGAAACCTCCCCTCACAAGTAAAATTCTTCAGGTTCATAACCAACGGTTTAGAATAATTATCCTTCATATAAATCCTTGAAATCCCATATGCCATGTCAGCTCCATTGTGTTCTCGTTTGACAAATTCCTCACAACTCTGCATTTTGAATTTAGTATATTTGAACCACTCTTCACCCTCTCTTGGTATCTTTGTGTCTTGAGAAATGGTATCAGGTGACATTGTGAAATTTAAAGCCCCCACCTTTGAAGCTGTTCCTGTAAATTTCACTACAAAATCCTTCGATATTTGAGCATGAAACCCTTGAATCTTTTGACAGAATTGTAGGCATCTAACATTTCTGAATGCATCCTGAAAATTTGGGTCTTCATTTAATAACTTGAGGTTCATGGGATTGTATCTCAAACAAGAACCTCCCTCATTCACCTTCTTCTTCACATCAATTCTCCTTCATAACCATGTTATCTAATTAACTATGACACCTTTCGAGAAAAACACTAGACAACAAGCTCCTTGCGGTGGGAGCCATCTCTTCAAAGATGATAATGGACTGCTGCATGCAAGCCTTGAACAATAGATGATAGAGAGGTGCTTTGATCTAAGTTTAAAAAAATGGAATTTGAAAGTGGGAAAAATGATGCTAAATGTGGGAATAAAAGGTAATTATGAGGGTATTTATGCTTTTGCATGCTTTGGTGATCATGATAATGAATTGGATGACCTCATATTTATCCCTGACCATCATAATTTTAACAACTCATCGTCCTCTATTTTTCTGCAGAAAAACATGATTCTGCAAGGAGGAGAGGTATAAACCTGGAAGATTTTCTAAGAAATTTCCAGGTGTTTTAGTAGAGAAATATTCCACTTTGTAGTTATATTTTCTACGAAATGGTGAAAAAACGGATAGGTGGCATTTGTTTGATTTGAAACCATGCATATGAACCTAAAGTGGAATTTGGTGGATATGACTGACATGACATGAATAATGGGGGGTTTTAGACTTAGGGTAAAGGTTTATTCCATGTGTTTTTTCATCAATTTCATGAACCAACGTATTGAGACAAAATGAAATCTCGGTGGGAAACCCTATCAATAAAAATTGAAAATTAATGTGTGATAATAGTGGTTTTATTGGGGATGGTGTGCCACTATGGTACAACAAAGAACTTGTAGTTCCAGTGACTTTTCTCAAGAAAAACAAAACATTTCTGAAATTGGTGAAGAATTATTTAAAATATTATGGCCTTCCCCTCGAGCTCAAGCTTCATGATGAAATCATATTTATTAGCCAAACATCATAACAGAAAATCAATATGTACAATGGAGGGAAATTCAGTAAAAGTAATTAGGAGGAATACTATTTTAGAAACCTGCCATTGATAGGCCCTCCTCCACACAATTTTCCATCAATCTCCTAAATCAGAAAATTATTGTTGCCATGATATGAAACTATCACAAATATCCCCTTCCATATGTTCTCAAACTTTCCATGCTTCCCCTTTTCTTCAATTTTGGCTTCCCATTTCATAACTACATCTTGGATTTGGAAATTTTCTTCTTTAGTTTTTTTCGTCAAAGGTTTTATTCGCTCTTTTTTGTGACTTTTGATGGTTTTCATACACCTCTTCCCTTTTCTCTTGTAAGGGGGCATACCTTATAGAGGATTTCGAAGGCCAACTCCTTCCTAACCCTCGCAATGCTCTCTACCTTAAGAAATTTTACCCATAGCATCTCTCATCGAGATGCATGTTTTATTTCTATCATGCATTTAGGTAGCTTGCATTGTTCATCATCTCATTTGTTTTCTTGTGGCACCTTTCAGATGGATCCATCATCCCCACCATATATCAGTTATGCCAATGGTTCAAGTCACTACTTGTGGAATCTAGCCTAAGCCATTTTTACCCCCTTGCATTTGTTGGTCCTCTCCAATGACATATGCATTGGATCTACCACCAATAATTAGGTTGAATATGATGCATTGATAGGCTTGTTATTCGATGCCCTTGAACATCCCATCCTTCATGTTCACATTCATTTAGATTCCCTGCTTCTTGTTATTCAATTGAATGGAATATATCGTGTGAATAACCATGTCCTTTTTAGAATAAATTTACGAGTGAATTTCTTAGTGCGTGAATTTGAAACCATTACATTTAGTGATGTACCTAGAGCCCAGAGTCACTGTGTAGATAGGATTGCAAATAATATTCTAGATTGTCACTTATCACGTGCATTTTTAACACAAGACAATAATCATAAATAAATGGTGAGCCATATAGTCTTCATATATAAAAAGATGCATATCCATAATATGTGACCACAAAATCATAAATTTTTTGGAGTCCTCTACTCTAATTGATCTGACATGCCCATAGCATGTTACAAAAATCAAAACTAGGGGCACCAGATGCCCTTACATATAATCACTATATAGAGGGTCTTGATTCAAAGGCTCATCTCCTATAGCCCGTAGATCCCACATACTCTTCTCGGCCATCGCCATGTGCCACATGACCCCTTGCCAGTTCGAGGGTAGCCTGACACATGCCTCAATGTAGTCGTCATCTAGATCATCCCAACCATGCTCTAATACTATCGTCATCAACAACTCTCATATGCAGTAGACATCCTCTAGTAGTGCCTCTAAATCCACTCTATTAGCTCCTTTAGCTTTGCTAGACTCTGTAGCCCCTGGCGCTGTGGGTCGTCGCATATGCCTGGGAAGTTTCACTGGTGCTATATCTTAATACCAAAAGTAATGAATCAGTACCACATACATAGTTATAAAAAATTTAAATGCACCATAAAATATAGAAAATTTTTAAATAGCAGTTGGTCCCCATGCTCGATCAAGCTGAAGTGGAAAGTCTGAGTCCCCCTAATAGTTCATCTCATTGTATGGATAATCGTCTATATACAGAAACATCTGGTCCCAATATGTGAAGAACTTGGATCAAAACACTCGTTTGACTTCTTCGCATCCTCCTCTCCACAGTAACTACCCCCAGTGGCAGATCCTGGGCTCTCGTGGGACCCCATCCTAGATTTGTACATGATTTCGAAGTGTAGGGATCTTCTCAAAGAAGAATAGGGATCTTCTCAAAGAAGAAAAAGCACAACATTGTACCAGAACCAAAATTATTGTTCACTTGTCTCTATCATAGCGACAAATTTCATTTCAATATCGCGAGCATCATTTGGGCCCACCCATAGTAGGTCTCACTCAAGACACTCTCAACCAACATCATCTACCCTTCGTTTATGTGGTGGAATGACTGGTTACCTAAGATCGGTAGCACTGCTGCGACGACAGCCCGAGTCTCTAGCCTCTCTAGATCTCTGATTGGTATAGACATGCCCTTGACATGGACATCTAGTTGGAAATGGCATTCCGCAAACTCAGATATATTATGCCCCTACGGTAATACTGCCTGGATATTTTCCACCACCCCTAGTGGTGAGAGACCAGTCAAGAAATAGATATCCTGAATAGTCAGCTCGAGCCAGTGCCCCTACACGATAAAGAACTCTATGTCTGGGTCCCAGTAGATCACTATCCTAAATAGCAGGGACTCCCCTGCCCTCATCAACGAGTTCTCAACCAACTTGAGAACCCCATACCTCGCTAGTGCACCTCTAACCACTTGATCCCCCTGGATCTCGGAACGAAGCACATCCAAATCTCTCTATCTCCAGTTGATATTTAACTCTACCATACCTACACAAACCCAATAGTTTTTCAGTTAAAGGAAGAAAAAATGCATCAAACACATCAAGCCCCAGTTTCGAGCAAAAAATAAGACAAAAAAAAAAAATTTGCAGCTCGCACTTTCCCAGATATGTCCCTATGAGGTTGCAGTTTTTCCCTCTGAAACTTGTGACCCAAATCACAAAATAGAGCCCAGGAAGTGTGAGCCAGCCGTAACGAATGGTAGGGTCTTGTTCCCAGGTTCTCGACATCTAATCTGAAATTCGAAACAACTGAAAGTAAAGAGTAAGGTTAAGACACATACCTGCAACTAACATATCTTAATTCCAATGGTTTTTTTTTCCACTATGAACACTACAATATATAGGGCCTTTTCCTCCTCGCCATGTTCACCATAATGTAATGTCCCCAAATGGGATTGCTCAGCAAGGCATGCCTGAAAAATGCATTTTTCAGGAATGGCTACTATAGGGTTTGAACTCAAGACCTGGATCTCTTAAATAAATGTATCTAAGACTTAAATCCAAGAGGAGGCTCAAAATAAATCACTCTAGGTAGGTTAAACAGGTCTCCCACACCTAGTTGTCTTGAGAAAGTGCCCAATGAAGGGGCTGCAACAATGTAAGAATAAGAAATAGAGAAACAACATTATTTTTATTAGCTATGAGAAAAGACTATGTAGATATATAACAAGTGATGTTATAGAAGTAAATAGATTACAAATACTTGAGGAAAAATTCACTCAAGCAAGGAAATGCAAGCCTCAACTACACATGTACAAGAAAATGTAGAACACTGCTACACATAGAAAGCCCAAGGCTATGACTGCATAGTTTATAGGAGGCACTGTTGTAGAAATAATATCAATACAAAGATATAACAATCTATGGCTCAAATAAAGTGGGGAGCAAAGATGTAACCCCTGGAAACAATAATACATCAATCCTTACAAGGATTGGCTGAAATATACAAAATGGAAAAAATGTCGGAGTAGTAGGGCTGAGTAGCAGCTGCAACTCTAGAACTGGATGGAGATGGTTGTAGATGATGAAAAATCTGAATATACCTCCTCCAATGGATCTTGCAAGTGAAAGTTTGATCCTAACATTGAAGATCTGACCCACCAAACAAACACTGCAACCCTCACTGTAGATGCTCAATGAAAATAACACAATCAATGAGAGGGACTGCACTGTAGGTGATGAAAAATGGTTGGCCTAATGCCAAATATTATGGGAATAAGCTCAAATCCTCCCTCACCGATGCTCCAAATTAAAGGGGACTCCCTCCTCTACAAAATAGCTCCGAAAGTGGTATTGTAGAACCTCCACTACAACACCCTGCAACACAACGTTTCCTGCTACAGGAATAACATTTTAGCTAAAGGAGGATGCTTGGCCTCAAGCCTGAATGCAGAGAAAATGGAGAGAAAATCCATCAAGAGGCCTCTTTTGAAAGGAGAATGAATTCCTAAACAGGAATACCTTGTGCTAAGTAGCACTGCAACTCTGTTGAACAACAGGAGAATGCACAAAGTCTAAATAGACAAAGAAATCAATAATCTTCAACATGAGAAACCATGGCTGCCTTGCCCTCCTTTTAAAAAAGTGAGATCCCACTCACCATGGGTCCCACTCATTAGGGTTTCCTTCACCAAAGAAACCTCTTCCCATTCATACTACATTGTTTCTCTAAGTGTTCTCCACCTCCTATCCCAACATTGTTGACTTGGTCAAACTTGACCTTGTCCACCTGCAAATGATCTTGTTCACACATGAGGGTGTAAAATCCAGCTCCAATAATGATCCCCTTTCATACTATGAGGGATTTTATTTATATTTTTATTATGCATGGGCCTCCTTACCCATTTATTCTCCTCCTAAGTGAAATCAGAAAAAATTAATGTTCCAATTTGCTGCATGCAAATTTTGGAATACTACAGTCCTCTCGTCCCAAATGTTGCTTGTCCTCAAGAACCTACAAGGATAGAATTGAGGAGTTGTCTCCAAGGCATGGAGACTGGAAATTTTTGGGAAAACTTCTTCCCCAAATGGATCCTCCACCCCCAAGCAATCATCCAAACAAAATGAGTCACCTCCCAACATGGAAACTCTTGAAAATCTCCTTCCACCTCAAGCTCCGGAAGGTGGGCTGAAAATCTAAATATGGTAAGAATAATAGCCTACGCCATGCTATCCTCCTCTCCACTTATGATAAGTGTAGAGAAAATTTTTATCCTGGGCTAAAAAATACTTGCCTTCAAGTGGCAAGATGAAGACTAGATCCCCAAAGATCTCTCCTCCAACGCTGTGAATCAAGCTGGCCCAAATATACCCATATGTGATGGATAGGAAAACATCACCATATGGCATCCCAACAATCATATGGTTGACCTCAACAAAAGAAAACAAGTGTTTGGTAGTGATAGCCATATCTCCTCTCATGCTCCCATTAGAACATGCATTGTAAAAAGTGTGGGAATCCTCTTCCCCAAGGGACACATCCAACTTTTGTGTCTCTCTCCCAGTCATGCTTCCAATACAAATCAGATCCATGTCAGAAAATGAAATCATGATCAGCAAAAAAAAGAGGAAAATTTTTCAGGTTTCATTTAGTGCAATAAGGTACCAACAATTTTCCCAATAGTGACAACGCAATTTTCCCAAATGCTGCTTCAAAAAATTACATGGCAGGTTGTCTTGTGTTACATGGATAATTATGTATTTCATGACATCTACTGATAAATATAAAATGGCTAGGTACTTCAATTGAACATACATGAAATAAAACACTTGCTCAAGGCCATATAAGAGATGACTGTCTCCATCATACAATTTGGCCCAATGTTGACCATGGAACTCAATGAAAAGCTTGCCCTCTTGTGGAGCAATGCACTAAATATGAATGGTAAGAGTATTAAAATATTGTGTTAGATAATCCATGGATGAAAAAATAATATTCTTACCATATGTTGAGATTAATATGATGCATATGTATATGAATGATTCCTCCATAGTGGTATGTCACATTCCCATGAAGAGAAATGAACCATATGCTGCATAAATATCACCCTCCTTATACTTGGAAATCCAAGTTAAGAAGATCATAGCAAGTAAGGTCATACTAATGTAATAAATGTTTCCATCCACTACTCCATCATTCTTACCTCCTCTTTTTCCACTAAGTACATCAAGTTTGAAGTGATCCCAGGGACACTCCATCAATAACCCCAAGCTCTCAAGTGACAACAGTGTTGGTCTCTGCAAATAAGCTTTTTCCAACTCATAGCTCCATTCTTTGACATGCTCCTTGTCAAATATATCTACCATAATTATACTACACATAAGAAGTTCCTTCCAAGGTGGAAGTACCTCTTGATCATATAAGGCCAAGGAGATAATTCCATCTCCTCCTCCTGCAACATTATGCAAAGTGTGAGAAAAAATCTGCTCTTGCTCTCCCAAGAACAAGAAAAGCAACAAAATATTTTGTTTCCTCCTCATACTTCCATCATACAAATCATGTGATGGAAACATTATGAATGATATGAAGATCATACCAACACCATGCACCCACACCCTCTGCTGCTCAAAGATGTAAGTATCCTACCACATACCCTTAGAAAGAGGATGATGACCAAACTCTTTCAAGAGTAACCAACACATCCAAGCCTCCTGCTGCCCAGTATCATAAATTTGCAAGTAGCTAACTAGCCTCTCGCTCTCCATCCACCTCCACTCAACCAATTGTGGAAGTCTCTTTCCATCCTCCATCTTGGTACTCCTCCCATGAGAGCTACCATCCTCCCAAATCAGATTTTTGTCTTTGCATTTCATGGGATTTTGAAATGAAATCTTCTCAAGGATAAATTTTATCCCATAAGGACCAAAATAGGTGGTAGGTAGAAACCTCCCATCATGATGTGTATGGCTCAAGGAATGTACAACACAAGCATGAGAGATGTTATTTGTCCTAAGATGGCCTCCATCATCTATCTGCTCCTCCTTCAATCCATGAAGATTCAAGTGTGAGAAAGGAAGAAAATCCTTGCACTCCATGATGTGTTGAAGTCCACCTCTAATGAAATATCTCCATGATATCTCCTTCTCAACAATAGTCCTCCAAAACCAATGAGGTCATGGATTTGATGAAAGTAGAAGTTTCTCTTTGAGCTAAGAGGAGCTCATTCAGAAAGGGTCATCTAGAAAGGAGAAACGGTTTCTCACTTTAATATGTCTATTGTCTTCCATCTTTCCCTTCAAGTATTCAAACCCCAACCTCCAGTGTGATATACAATCCAACAATGGCTCATGAGGATGATGGTTTATTTCCTCCTTGAATGTTCCCATGTTGCACATCACAGTGCAATCTTGCTACTATAGGTTAGCAGTGTATAATTATTCTTGGTCATTTAAATGTGAATTCCAACAATCCTCAAAAATATTTGCTGAAATAGAAAGTGGAACTTCATTCATACCTTTATGGAACTTGGGATCTCCTTGTAAGGCTGCAATAGTTATTTCCTCCAATGAAATGGCTGCCCCATTTGCAGATGTAGAAGGCTGCTCTTCCAAGGCTGTGACAGTGCTGGTACAAGTCTCCTCCCATGGTGGTGTGGATCTTCTATCCTCTGATATTTCTCCATCAAAGTTTCTAATCAACCCTTGAGTGAACTCTGCAAAAGTATTCACCCTTTCATGGCTCAAGTGGCTAAACCACCAAACATTGGCTTCACCCTCCAAGTGCAGCGCTGCAACTTCTACTGCCTCCCCCTCTACCACTGGATGTAGTAGGAAGAATGCCTCAAGCTTATTTTCCCAAGTTCTTGCTGTAGAAGATCCATCATATGTAGGCAATAGAAATATATTACCTTTGATTCCTCTCTTCATGTAGGATCTCCTCTCTTCCTTCAATTAAATGAACTGCAGAAGAGCTAGAGTCTCTTTGAAGGCTCTAGGTTGGGATTTGTACTCAAAAAGGTACTTACATAGAATCAGATGATCCAAGTATCTCCCACACTCATTGTATTATTCTTGATGAGAATAGGAAGTGCATGGTCCTTCCTTTTCTATTTCTTCCATCTTCTTGACCTCCTTGGAGAGGCCCTCTTTGGATCTGAAAACTGATGAGAGAAATCTCATCTTCTTCATCATCTTGATCTCTTCTTATTCTTATGGCTTAAACTCACATACTGAGCCAAATATCATGCTTTGATACCACTATAATATCCCCAAATGGGATTGCTCAGCAAGGCATGCCTAAAAAATGAATTTTTCAGGAAATGGCTACTACATTATTTCAACCCAAGACCTGGATCCCTTAGATCAATGTATCTAAGACTGAAATCCAAGAGGAGGCTCAAGATAAATCACTCTAGGTGCACTAAACAGGTCTCCCACACCTAGTTGTCTTGAGAAAGTGCCCAATGAAGGGGCTGCAGAAATGTCAGAATAAGAAATAGAGAAATAACGTTATTTTTATTAGCTGTGAGACAATAATATGAAGATATCCAACAAGTTATGTTATAGCAGTAAAGAGAGTACAAATCCTTGAGGAAACATTCACTCAAGCAAGGCAATGCAAGCCTCAACTACACATGTACAAGGAAATGTAGAACACTACTACACATAGAAATCCCAAGGCTATGACTGCGCAATTTATAGGAGGCAATGCTACAGAAATAATATCTATACAAAAATATGACAATGTATGGCTCAAATAAAGTGGGGATCAAAGCTCTAACCTATGGAAACAATAATACATCAATCCTTAGAAGAATTGGCTGAAATATACAAAATGGAAAAAATGTCGGAGTAGTAGCAATGAGTAGTAGCTGCAACTCTAGAACTGGATGGAGATGGTTGTAAATGATGCACAAGCTGAATATACCTCCTTTATTGGATATTCCAAGTGAAAGGATGATCCTAACACTAAAGATCTGACCATCCAAACAAATATTGCAACCCTCACTGTAGATGCTCAATGAAAATAACACAGTCAATGAGATGGATTGTGCTGTAGGTGATGAAAAATGGTTGGCCTGATGCCAAAGATAATGGGAATCATCTCAAATGCTCCCTCACTGATCCTCCAAAGGAAAGGGGACTCCCTCCTCTGCAAAATAGCTCCGGAAGTGGTGTTGTAGAACCTCCACTACAACACCCTGCAACACAACGTTTCCTGCTATAGGAATAATGTTGTAGTTGAAGGATGATGCTTGGCCTAAAGCATGAATGTGGAGAAAATGAAGAGAAACTCCCTAAATAGGCCTCTCTTGAAAGGAGAAGGAATTCCTAAACAGGAATGCTAAGCTGAACAACAAGAGAATGCACAAAGTCTAAACAGACAAAGAAAGCAATAATCTTCAACATGAGAAACAATGGCTGCCTTCCCCTTCTTTTAAACAAGTGAGATCCCGCTCACCATGGGTCCCACTCATTAGGGTTTCCTTCACCAAAGAAACCTCTTCCCAGTCATACTGCGTTGTTTCTCTAAGTGTTCTCCACCTCCTATCCCAGTGGTGTTGACTTGGTCAAACTTGACCTTGTCCACTTGCAAATGATCCTGTTCACACATGAGGGTGTTAAATCCAGCTCCAATAATGATTCCCTTTCATACTATGAGGAATTTTATTTATATTTTAATTATGCATGGGCCTCCTTACCCATTTATTCTCCTCCTAAGTGAAATAAAAAAAAATTAATATTCCAATTTGTTGCATGCAAGTTTTGGAATATTACACACAGCTCCACTTGCAAATGAACCAAATTGGAGGGAAATCACTTTATTAAAAGAGAAAATATAATTTTTATTTCTGAAATTGTGACCAAACCATAGCTCCATTCGATAAACCATCAGCACCATTGGAAATATCTCACCAAGCTCTAAAATGGGTATCCTTTTTCTTTTGGTGATTTGATACTTCATCTAAAAGATTTTTTTCCAAGAAGGGTCACTTCGATGCCTATCAAAATAAAAAAATTTCACCTGTGCCACTTGTTCGTGGGGCACTACTTCTCCTTCATACTTTTTGACGTGTGTGTCAATTTTTGTCATCAATAACCATATTTTTCTCATGTTTTTATGGTCCCCATTAGGCCTATTTTGTGTGTGTTGTCGAGGTAAATTCCCTATGCGGATAGAGGGGATCCCTATAGCCCTAGGGTGGGTATAGAAACTATGGGAACATACTAACATCTACCTTCCCATATTGTAAATTAAATTCATAGCAAGGAAGATGACCTACCTCGTTTTGATGCTATGTTGTCATCTTCCGTCGAAGCTTCTTCATCCATTTCTCTTCCCCAACTTGCTACATGATGCTACCAACACCCACACCCTCATGAAAAAAGTTCCAAGATCTCACTATGTTCTCAACACACACAAATAATCACACTCTGCACTATTCTCCTAAAGCTATGATTGCTTCTTCTCTATGCTAACTTTTTCAGCTATCTATTCAACTTGAATATGTTCCACTAGCGTATCAATGGAAGATGGCTATATTTATAGAGGAGAGGAGGAGGTTGGTATCCCTACAAAGGTGGGAGAGAGTCCTATCCTTTAGGATAGTTCCAAGGGAGGTGGAGACTACTAACTAAAGGAGGGAGTTCGTGGTTGTTTCAGTTCAACCACTCCCAATGACTCATCCTCGAGGTGTTTGGAATAGAACCTCCACCTTTGTTTTTTTTAAAATTCCATAAACATATTGGTGTGAGTGCTTAACTGGGACAGAGTGCCAACTAGCACTAGCTCAGTGTTAATTTTCTAGCTCGGTGAGGGAGTGTAATTGGCTACTCGCGCCAAGGAAAAAACAGGTGTTTTTGGTGGCCTACTCAGGAAATGGTCAATAGAAGGAATGTTTTCCTCATGGAAAGGGATGCAATGATAGTATTTGCAAGGCATGAAACTGCTTATTGATCACAGAAATGACCCTCCAATGGGCGAGATGGGGATTGCAGGCACAGTGAAAAAATGCTATGTAACAAATTCCCCCTAAAGTATGAAGTCTGAACATGAGTGATGGGTGAAATGCTTTACAAGTACGTGCAAGGAACCAGACGTTGTTGCCAAGAGACCTACAAATCAAGTATAGATACATATACATAACTGAAATCTCTATTGAAAATACATGAATCCATGGTATAGGCACAACTATCCATCAAGAAGAGGATCATGTGCATGGATCCTCAGCATGAATGCAACCATCCGAATAAAGGGATCATATGAAATAGATCCACGGTATGGGTGTAGACATGCATATAGAGAGGATTAAAACAAGCGAACCCATGGTATGGTCATAGCCATTCCTCTAAAGAATCATGTATATAATCATGAATGACTCATCACTCCTCACAACCTAGACTTTTTTGATCGAAGCCCAGGGTCTTGCACTCGAACACCACCCAATAAAAGTACAAATTCCAACATGTGAATAGACATGTTGAAGTCGAGCGAGCTAGAAAACCACTTGATTACCAGTCAATGATGTGAACCGTTAACAAGTGTGATAGAAACCACCAATAATGACAATGGCTCTCAAGGTACAACTAGTACAATCCACAAAATGTGAAGAATGAGTTGAAGTCAAACGCTCGTGAAATATCCTGATCGAAGGCTAATGATGTGAACCTGTCATCGAATGTGAAGAAATTTCCATTAGGGCATGCAAGCTCTAAGGTACCAGAAAGGAGTCTCTAGATCAACTTCCCAGATAATGAGTTGAAGTCGACAGGAAGAAATCTATCGAAGGAGGGTAATAATGAATCCCACATCATCGAAACGAAATAGAGAAGGTAATATGAGTGTCAATCAAGACTGAAACAGAGGATCAAGGGATGTAAAAACTGCAGAAGGATTTTCTCTTGAACATATCGGTGACATGACTCTGGAATTTGGCAGCATTTTTCTCAAATAGGATCAGAGGTTATGTTGATAAAATTGGTAACCGAATGAGAGGCAAACAAATTTCCCAAACCCATGGAGGAAAAGTGACAGAGTGGAGATATCCCAACCCAACACGAACTATAGATAAGTGTCATGTTCAAGAGTGACATACTGCCGACACAACTGATGAAAAACTTCCATTTTTCCCCACCATTTCTGGCGAGTACCTCTTTATTTTTACAAAAGCTTGAAGAGGATACCGTATGCTTGTCATATAAGTTTTTCCTTCAAACAAATCCAACCTAGTACAATTTATGAGCCCTAGGAAGGAGGAACTCGAGTAATGTCATGGCGATGAAATTTTGATCTCATCAGGGTTGAACGAGTCTAACAAAGGGAGAACTCGGCATCTTTTCATGTTTAGAGTGTTTGAAAAGAAGGCAGAAAAGAAAACTCCAACAGATTCCCTTTCGTAGGTAGTCTCACAGATCCAAAAAGGTAGAAAACAATATCTGAGAGAACCTGTTAGTCGCAATAGGCAAAGGTATTATTTTTTCGTAAATAATCTATCCTAGTCCGAAAAATGGGTAAACGTATACTCGGTAGATATCGTTTCGTAGCCATTTAGCGAGTTCAAAATGACAAAAATCTCGACAATCTTTTCAATTTTAGAGAGTCAGAAAAGAGCTTAAAGATGACTCTTCTTTTAGGAACGAGTGGTATTAAGGGTAGCAACTGGTTCCAGTGATGGTGGAACTACTCAAAACAAGTAAAGGTCAAGAAGCTAGCTAAAAGGACCACTCATCGCAGCAGTTCCTCAAGAATGGTAGAAACAACCAAGTGAAGGCATATGATCGGGCAAATAGATAGTGATGATGGAGTGAGAAAACCAAGGCTTATCTGGAAAAAATAGGTTGATAAATTGGCAATCACAAGAGGTAAAATGGGAATGGTTTCATTTTTACACAAGCTTGAAATCAGGAAACTTTGCTTGAGGTTGGTTTCATTTTACACAAGCTTGAAAAAAAGATAAACTATGCTTGAAACTGGTTTCATTTTTACACAAGCTTGAAATGGAAACAAACTATGCTTGAAAAAGTAAGCATTCCCCTAGCATGGTGACTCAATTCGAGGTACATGCCCCCCAAGCTTCAGCCCATATGAACGTCAGATGGAGTGAAGGTTCAAATTACAAGATCAATAGAAAGACTCGAATTGAACGGGAACATGTTTCATTGTTTTAACGAGGTTCACACATTAAAAGAACTATCCTCGTGAGCTAATTCATTTTTTAACGAGGTTGACATAGTAAAAGAACTATCCTCATAAGATCTTGTTTCATTTTTTAAGGACCTTAACACAAGAAAATGAATTGTGCTCCGACAACATTGTTTCCTTTTTTAAGGAGCTTGACACAAGAAAACGAACTATGCTCCGATGATCTTTCATCATGACGAATAAGAGGTCATGGATTCCAAGAGGTTTGCATCTGATGGGAGAAAAACATCTTGAAAATCAAGACCCAATGCCCCCAGCACATGATGCACAATGGCACTATCATTGAATGTGGGCATGGGATAAGTAGCCACATAATTAACCTAAGGCGAGGAAGATACATCCGGTGGATAAAGACCTGGAAGAGACGATGGTGGGCCAACTGCCACATCAGGATGAAATAATGAAAGTTGATCAATGGTCACGATCTGACCTTTCTGCGGAAAACAGATGACATGAAAGAGGGAAGAGACAATGGCCCCCATGGCATAAGAATAGTCATGACCCAAGAGTAAATTAAAATACAAGGAACCTTGGACCAACATCATGTCTATATAGATGGTTTTCCCTCCAAAAGTAACAGGAAACTTTGGAAGGATTCCTAATGGTTGACTGGTTCTTCTGTTAAATTCCAACAGATTCTGCGTAACAGGCACAAGCGGTGGAGAACCAAAATCTTGCCAAGTAGTTGAAGAAAGAACACTAATAGATGTGCCTTCATCTATAATCGTGCTAGGTACGATCATATCGAATACCTGTACCGTGATCTCAAAAGGCACATAAGAAGGAAGGCGGTATCCTTCAAATCGACTCCAATCGAAGGAAGTGACCAAACTACTTGGAGGGGTTACCATTGAACTGAGATGGTCATCCCCTGGTGTTACCAGAGCAATAGGAGCATCCTCCTAGATGTCCATCATCGAAGCAGGAGGAGAAACTTCTTGAGCTACAGGGACAGGAGAATATTTCTCCAAGTTCGAGGAATCTAAAGAAACAAGAGGAACGTGAGGGGGATGAGATATGCTCTCAACAGAAAAGACCTAATGAACCATAGGTGGGATCAAATCGATCGATTCCACGACCAATGGTTGGTCGGGAATGGATTCATGAATTTGAATTTCTGAGGGAGCGGGAGTGACCAAGGATGACTCTTGACCGATCATAGAATCAACCAGCGGAGGACTCAAAGAAAGCTTCTGGTAACCAACCAGAAGGCAGGGTATAGAAACAGTAGGGTTTTCCAACACTATCTTGGCTTCATCCATGTACGAACAAAGGTGAATGGGATGATGCCCTTCACACAACCTACAAGGATTGGTAATCTTACCCTGTTTCTTATGGGTCTTATCAACACTAGTCGAAGATGTGTCAGCAACATGACTTCTAGATGCCAAAGACAACAGCGGACGACCATCGGACCATACTTCAAGTACCTTGGGAATGCCAGGATAGTCTCCAAGAAATTGGTCACCTTTGCAGAGCATGCAAGGGAATTTGACTTTCTGTGCAAGCTTGGATGGTTTCTTAGGCACAATAGCCACAGAGCTAGGCTCTCCTTTATCTGACTTCTTTGTCTTTGTCTTCTTCTTCTTCTTCTTAGCCACATAGTTAATAGAATCCAGACTTTCACCAGGCGAAGTAGAAGAGGAGGATGAAGAAATAGGAAAAGAAGGGGAGAGGTCCACTTTAGAATCAACACGATGTTGTTCAAGTGGAGGATATGGTTGTATAGTGGAAGAAACACTCGAGACCACAGAGGTTGAGAATAACCAAACAGGCAACCCAACAGTTAGCCCAGGCAGGGATAACATTGCCATATAAGGAGCACCGACATTCCCAAAAGAAGGAAAAGGACTAGGATTCCCCTGGGAGAGGATTCCTTGGTTGGTAAACTCCTGAAACGTTGCCACTAGAAAAAACCCTACAAAAAAATGATAAGGAATATGACTTTAACCAGGAATATTTCGTGGGCAGTTAATATTTTGAGAAACTGAAACAAAACTCTGTTGTTTCATATTTTAAGAGTCAAGAAACAGGAAAAAGGTGACTCTATCACTTTCAAGTTGAAACGAGCGTGAAAGGAAAAGTGCTCGATGATCTCTTATCTTATTTAAAGAGTCACGAAAATATTAAATGAATTCTTAGGAATTCTAAGAAAGAGGGTATACTATGTTTCCGTGAACTGCCATATACACCCTGGTGATTAAATGAAACAGAAATTACCAAGGACTTGAGGTATGTGTAGGTAGGCTCCCCGAATACTGTGTTCGGTGTATCATGGTTACAAGGGGGCAGACTCAACATCCTATGGATAAAGGATTGCAACCTAGAAGGGTCTCCCTTTATATACTTGATGGTACGGGGAGCACAAGTCCATACTAACACTGTCTAAAGCCAGATGGAAAACGATAGCTACTAGGTTTTAAGATGCCGGAACACGTCTCTATCCTAGACCACTAAAATTTTCACGTTAGGTTTCAATGCTTCCTTAGGTTAATTAAATAAGGTTTAAAGTTGATCTTGGATTATGTCTCAGTTTCAAGGCCCTATTGAATGTCATATGACAATCTTTTATATGCAGCTATATGAGAAAAGAAATATTTCTATTCGATGAATGTTATCTAGTTAAGGGACGAGTCTCAAATGATGATGCAAATAAAAACAAAGGAAAAATTTCCAAACTAGATGAATTTCACAATCCAAAAATAATCTAAAACATTCAACGATGTGAATTATGCAATGTAATCTATGCAAAATTCTCTTTTTTGAAAACCATGAAATTGTAATCTATGCACAATTTCCTTTTTCTTTCGAAAGAATAAGACTACACTCAATGTATTTTTAGATGAATGAGAATCTACTTAATGCATGCTTTTAATGAAAGAGAATGCACTCAATGCGATTTTTAGATTTCAACCATTAAAAAATGTAATCTAAGTTTAATGATAAGTCTCAATAAATACTTTTCAATGAAATGTGATATAATGCATTTTAACGAAAAATAAAAATTTCAGACGAAAACTAAATGAACGCAAATTTCCTTAATGGAGGGATGAATGAAAAAAGGATGCAAACCAACACTAAGAATGCAATCATTGTTTTAAACACTTTTTAATGAAATTCCTCAAAAGGATACAAGACATATGAGGTCAAGCACAAAAAGGACTTCCGTAGCATGAGCTCAAAACAAGGCATTCATTCCCTTTTACATCAAGCAATCATAGAAAGAAGACTTTTCAGTTTAACAATGAGCAATGTAATCTATGCTCACAAGTGAAAAAGTAAAGGAGAGAATGTGTAAATCATACAAAGAAAAAAATTGGAAGGGAAAGACAAACTGATGGAGGAATTAGGGAAAAACCTCAATTTTTCACACACCCTGAAATTGTCACGACTTTTGTGGGTGAAACTAGCACCAACTGGCGTGACTTGCTCACTAACAACTAGTGCTAATGGCCTATTGGCTTGGGTTGCTAACTAGAAACTAGCACCAATTGGCATGACTGTCAGAAAAATAAAAGCACAAATGCCTGAACAGGAAAAAACAAATAATTTCTCCCAACCAAAACCAGACTCACCACTTCAAGAAAAAACTAAAAGATTGTAATTGATGAAAGAAACAAATAGGGAAATGGTCGTTCGACTAAATCCATTGAATGACGAAGACCTAAAAAAGTGAAAAACTCAAAGGAAACTCCCGAGCGGAGTTTCCAATTGGTTGTCCAAGTAAATCCCCTCTGCGGATAGAGGCGATCCCTCTAGCCCTAGGGTGGTTCTACCAACTACGGGAACATATTAACATCTAAATTCCTAGATTGTAAATGAAATTCAGAGCAAGGAAGATGACCTACCTCATTCTGATGCTACGTTGTCATCTTCCATCGAAGCTTCTTGATCCGTTGCTCTCCTCCAGCTCGGTGCACGCTACTACCAACATTCGAATACCTGTACAGATAGTCAAGACAACATGACAAGCGTAAAACCATGAAAAACATAAAAACAATTACAACCTATCTAACTGATCAAGGAATGCTAGAAATCTCATTATGGATGTAAAGAAGAGTGGAAGATAAACATCAGATGCATTTTATTATGATAAAGAGAAGGGGAGTTTACAACCAAGCCTTGATGTTGAGGCTCTCCTTCGGCAGGTCTGTATCCAAGCACATTTTCCACACCCTCACGAAAAAAGGTCCAAGATCTCACTATGTTCTCAACACACACAAATAATCACACTCTACACTATTCTCCGGAAGCTATGATTGCTTGTTCTTTATGATAACTTTTTCAGCTATCTATTCAACTTGAATATGTTCCACTATCACATCAATGGAAGATGGCTATATTTATAGAGGAGAGGAGGAGGTTGGGATCCCTACAAAGGTGGGAGAGAGTCATATCCTTTAGGAGAGTTCCAAGGGAGGTGGAAACTACTAACTAAAGGAGGGACTCCGTAGTTGTTTCAGTTCAACCACTCCCAATGACTCATCCTAGAGGTGGTTGGAATAGAACCTCTGCCTCTATTTTTAAAAAACATTCCATAAATAGTTTGGTGTGGGTGCTTAATTGGGACAAAGAACCAACTGGCACGGGCTCAGTGTTAATTTTCCAACTCGGCGCAGGAGTGTAACTGGCTACTCGCTCCAAGGCAAAAAAAAGTGTTTTTAGTGGTCTACTCAGGAAATGGTCAATAGAAGGAATGTAGTCCTCATGGAAATGGATGCAATGATGGTATTTGCAAGGCATGACACTGCTTATTGATCACATAAATGACCCTCCAATGGGTGAGATGGGGATTGCAGGGACAACGACAAAATGTTGTGTAAAAGTGTGGTAGCATCATCGAGTAGCCCTTGATTAGAGCATCTGAATTGAGTCATTATTGCATTCATGGAGTCTGTTCCAAGTCCATTTTCCTCATGTTACAGTATTTCACCCATTCATGCCTTGTTCCTCTCTCATGTAACCCATTTTGGCCTCCAGTGCCACTCTCCCCCGTCCCCTGAGGAGTCGAGTCAGTTGTTGCTAGATCATCCATGCTCTGATAAGGGAAGTCATATGTTTGCTACTCAGTATCCCTCATTCCATCATCATCCATGGTGTTAGTCTATCAGTCACTCTACTATGATCTCTAATGCCTTACTTGAGGATTCCTCATTGCCTCACCTATGGTGAACCTCCTTCTATTAACATCATCACATTCATTCCAGAAGACGAGTCTAGAGAGAGGTGTATCTTGGTTCCATATTCCATTATTTTTGGCTTCCTCAAATCAAGAAAAGGGACTCCTTATTTCCCTTTTAATTTATTGTTTCTCATCCTCTCCACTTCAACATGATCAATATTATAATACTTTATAGTTTGGTGATCCAACAGATTGAGCGAGTGATTCCTGGGTGTGTGTGAGATGTTTCAGACCTCATGAGAGGGTGGCCCTTCAGGTATCCCCCCACATGCCTGGATGACCTCATTTTATACTATTATTCATCCATAATTTTCACTATTTGAAGATGACTAAGTATTGGTTCTAGATTTCTAGAAACAAAGTTCATGAACATTGTGAATTCCATAAATCTCACTACCTTCATTATCCTTAAGATAAGTTTTTCACTATTTCATCATCCCATAATTTCAAGATCAGCTCACCCATCCCAGAATACCCATCATGGGCTCATGTCACTTATTTCTTCTTTGTTGTGTCACCTTTGGCCTTAGCCCTCTATTTTGTTTTTCCTAACTCCTACATTATCCATCTAGGGTTTTTAAGGGAATTTTTCTTGGTTTCATGACCTCCATGGTTAAAAATCAACAAGTCTTGTATCATGATACTCTTGCACCTCCTCCTATACTTAATATACCTTCATAAACACTTCCCATCACTCATATCCCTCAAACTCATCATTTTTCTACAAAACCTAGCCTATTGCTACAATTTGACACTTTTCAAGACTGGGCCCGTGTTTTTCCCTTTTGGACCCTTCCCCCTCACTAAATTATTGAAATTACACTTTCCACTACTCTTTAACATCTATCCCTATCCCCCAAAATTTCCTCAAGAATTTAGACAACCCTTAACGCCTTCATTCCCCTCCCTCTACAAGGCAGTCCTAAATCCCGTACACCAAACCCTAATTTCCTCTTCAAACTAAGCTAGGGATTGATATGAAAAGGAGGCACAAGAGAAAAGGATTAATTTGATATATCATTTCATCAAGAATAATTCCATACCATATCATAAACATCATGCCTCCATCATTTTCCAAGAATTCATTGCAAGAGACAAGCCATGTGTCACGCTTAGGGCCAATTTTTCTTCAAATTCTGTTTTTTAACAAACAGAGATGACTTTGACAAAAGTGAGAGAGGTTTTTGTCCAATATAGGACCAATAAGAAAAACCTCCTTCCGTTTTTACACAGGTATCATTTTTTGGGAGAATATAAGAAACTTAGGTGTCCCACGAGAATTTCTGCACTGCTAGAGTGACCTTGGCGAAATAAGGTCTTCTCACAGTGGGAGTGTCCAAATGACTTTCCTGATGAGTCAAAATACAAATAGACTTGAAGATATTTCCAATGAGCTATCATGAGCACAATTTGGAGTTAAGGAATGCCTCCAAAAATTTTATTCACCGGCACTCTACATTTCTGCACCATCACTCAGTAATTTTTGAAAAGTATTGGGAAACTCAACTTCTATAGGGACAATAACCTCCAATTAGGGAAAAAATGGTATATTTTTAAATTATACAAGTTAAGATTTCCAATGATATATCACTAGCCCAAATCTGACTTCGAGAAGGTCTTCAAAACATGTCTGCAAATTGACCCTTTTTTGGTGCTACGGACAGGAGAAGTTTGGCCAGAATTGCCAAATTTGCTCAAAATCTCTTTTTCCTCCTCAAATTTTCCCTAGGCTCCTGAAAAAGTTTTAAAATTTTGGTGGTCATATTTCTCTGCCCTCCTAATGTTCTTTTTGCACCATTGTCAAATAATATGACAGTGGTAATGAGGAACAAGAGGATGACAGTCAACAAGAAAATGAACATGATAGTCAAGAGGAAAATGTGGATGAACATGAAAATGAGAAGAGTCATAGTACAAACAGTGACAATAAAGATGAATATAATGAACATGAAGAAACAAAAAGTTATAATAAGGAAATAGAATATCAAGAAGAGGAAACCAGTGAGGCACAAACATAATTTGATGAAGGAGACAGTGGTAAAGAGAATGTCACTGATAGGACAGTCAGTGAGGAAAAGGACAGCAAAGGAGATAGTCATGACAGTCATGACAGATTTCATGACTATCATGACACTAATAAATATATTAATGACAATGAGAATGAAAGTGATAGTGCAGGGAATGATGAAGAAAAGGACAATAATGATGAAAAAAATTAAAGTGGGGAAAACGCATAAGCTGATAGCCCATTTGAATACCAAAAGGTTAGTATAGAAGGCAGTAAGAAAGTTACTGATGATGGTGGTGTTAAATAAAAAAAGTAAAATTATCAAATTGAGCATGGGATGATTGATAAAGATCATGGTATAAATGCAGAAGCTAATGACAACCCCGAGGGTCACAGTCATGATGAAAACCCTACCAAAGCTACCATCACAGCTGTTTCATGCACATAAAAAAGAGGGACAAGGCAAGATTTTTCTGCCTCTTAAAGGCAAGGGACCTATCTAGCTACATCAACTCCAAGGCTTGACAGGGAAAGTATACACCTAGAGGCCAAGTTGATGAAGGTAGATGAAAGCTTGGGGCTGTAAAGAAAAATGACAAAGTATTATGCCAAGAAACAAAAGCTTGTTTGTGCCAAACTGAAGGAGTCCCTCATGGAGATAGAAAAACCTAAAATAGGCAAAGGAACATCATAGCCATGGATTTTTGGCTAAGGATTCTCAACAGGTGTCCAAGACCTCTTGAGGGACCACTCCACCAATTTTGGGCAAATTTGAACAAGATTTTGTCTTTTTGAAATTTTGAGGCCTCTGTGCACAACACCCTTAGCGCCATCCTTAGCTTGAAAACTTGAAATTTTTGGATTCCTCTCATCATTAGCAATATTCTCACAAAATTTCAGACTATTTGGAGCAGTTTTGACCCCGCAAAAGGTCAAAAAACTCCTAAATTTTGACCATTCTGCCTCATTTTCAGGCAAGGTGCTGCTCACAAATTAGTGTTGGGATTTTGGACTGGAAAATGGTAGTCATTAAGAAAAAAAATTATATCTGGAAAATAGACTCATCAAGTTTTTAATGAGCTATCACGGATCCAAATCCGACATCAGGAAGTGGTCCAAAACTTGGTTGTAAAACACCATATTTTCTGCTAAAGGAGGTTCTACAGACAGAGAAATGTTGGGAGATTAGATTTTTGGACAAGCCATTGGCACTTATTTAGAAACCCCAAGGTATATTTAGAAAGAAAACTTGACAATATTTCCAACACGTCATCACAGAGAAAAATCCGACATCAGGAAGTGGTCCAGACCTTGGCTAAAACAGAACCTATTTTCTATTGGAAGTGGCGTTACGGACATGAAAGTCTTGGGATTTTTGACTTTTTGACTAGGCTACAAGAGCTAGATTGGGAAATAAACAAGCCTTTCTAAAGGGTAGACTCATCTGAATTTCCAACAAGCCATCACAGAGCGAAATTCGACATCGGGAAGTGGTCCAAAACTTGGTTGCAAAACACCCTATTTTCTGCTAAAGTGGCGCTGCGCACATGCATTGTCTAAGTGTGTTTTGGGCGAAAGTCAACAAAACACACTCATTTATTTTAAAATATTATTTTAGTGGTTTTTGAGGAAAATCACTCTAGAATTAGGTGCTATAAGTTATTTTGGCATTTATTCCATGAGATATTTTGTGCCTTGGGCCTTGCATGGTCTCTTGGCCATAAATGACATTTATGAGTGATTTTGGCATTTTCCAACCCTATCTAGGGTTTTTTTCCCTCTCTTGCTAAGATAAATAGAGCATGAGGGCTTCATTGTAAAATTTTTTCTTTTCATGAACTTGGAAAGCAATACAGGGTTTCTATGAGCTTGGAGAAGAAATTGGTTTTGTGAAGTTAATGAATGGCTTGCTTGGATTTATGATGGAGAAGCTTGTCTGCAAGATTCCTTAGCTTGGTGAATGGTGATGTATTCTTAACTTGTTTTTGTTTTTCTATTATCATTTATTTTTCATCCTTCTTGGTTGCTATAAATTAGAAAATTATAGTTTTATACATGCTCTTTGAGGCACCTCAGTCCTCCTATTTCTTATAGCTTTGATGTTTCCCTCTGTTTAGGTCATCTTAAGGAATTCTTGATTTCTCCTTAGGTCCACCTAAAATTGTTTTGTTTCATGTATGGATTAGTATGCTAGTTTACAATTATGATTCACGGTATGCCCTGTTTCTTTGAAACCTCTCTTTGGAATATTGTCTGCTAGGTTAAGTCAAATAGGTCTAGTTCGATCGTGCCCTTTGTCCATGATTATCAACTTGTTTTAGAGTTCTTTATAGCTTGATATATGATATTTAGGAGTTCCCTCTTAATATATTTAGTTATTTGTGTTATCTTATATGTTTTCCCAAATTCTGAAGGTGAATTCACTAAATTTAGAAGCTCTTATACTTTCTATGTTTCACTGGAATTTTTATCTTGGATATTTATTAGTTTAAGTATTGTTCATTGAGCTTAATGGTTTCCCTACCTCATGATTTATAGCTTTTAACTATATGAATTAAATACCTCCTGTTTTTTCCCAAACTTGATGTCCACTCCACCTCACATATTACCTTAAGGATCCATTTATCTTGCTAAATTGGCCCTAAAACACACCCTTATTCATCACTGAGACACTTATGACTTTCACTGACTCAATAGCCCAATAATTCAAAAACCTCTCACTCCACCTATTCCAATTGACCATCTTACCCAACGAAAACAATCAACAAACCCTACACTTAAAAACTAGCCTAAAATTAAAAACCTAAATAAAAGAAGAACACATCCTTTACACCCAATAGAGAGATCCCTCTCTAAGTCCAAGAAGGCTAGGTCCTAGGACTCAAAAGACTGGTTCCATGTTACCTTGTCATTTGGTCTACCAATCTGCCAAATCATGGAACGCTAACATTCTGGCAATCACGGTGGGACCTTCTGAGTATATAGTTTCATGAATACCTCTTAAGAATCTTTAGACCCTCAATTTGACTTAGAAAATGCAGTGAATCTGCCACCTCATCGCCAGACTAAAATTATGGCAATCATGGTGGGACCTTCTAAGTTAGTTCATGCTTAAATATTCCTTAAATGATTTAGAAACCCTTGACTGATAGTATCTGGTGATTTATCTTCCACCTCATTGCCACACTAACATTTTGGTGATCACGGTGGGAATTTCTGAGTCAGTGACAAACTAAGTATCCCATAGGACTTCAGAAACCTTTGTAAAATAATAGAGAACTCAAGTGATAGCCAAGAGTAGACTCTGTTTGTTTCAACATCTTAGCAAAATGATGATTCAATTATAGGACACTCTTACAAACCTTGGGGCTACATAAAGGAAACTCAAAAAACCCCAAAAACATTCCCTAGATTGGTTTTTTTTGTCAGTCATTGGTGGTGGACCATAAACATACATCCTTAAAAATAGCAAAAATATCCACCTGGCAACTCCACTAGCCTCCAGTAGGCCTATTACTCCACTGGTCCTCATAAACTCTCCTGGGAATGCATTGAGCAAACCCAATCATGTTGATGGTGGACAACAAAGTCGAAACCTTCCACCTGGCGACTCCACAACCCTTAATAGACCTAAAGACTCCACTGGTAGAGAACTCTAGATTGGTTGAAAAGATTTAGTGACCCTTTCTGATTTACAAACATGGATCCAAGGATACAGAGGAGATATGCTCCAATGAGTAGACATCATATCCTTGGATTCCCACCTAAAATTCCTGAAATAAATTGGATAAAAAACATACCTATATTTCAAGATGAAAAATTTGATGACCCCTTGTTACATCTCATAAAATTTCATATACACATATGGAGGTTAAAGGTTGAATGGCACGAGCACTGCCTCATGAAATTTTTTATGGAAACATTAGAAGGTAAGGCAATAAATTGGTATGAATGGCTAAAATATGGTAGCTTGTTTTCCTTGAAATATTTCCACAAGGTGTTTTATGAACGTTATAAATAATATTGTCCATATCTATCATTAGCTGAAAATTGTTGTGATCAATCTGAAGATTTCATACAACACCATGTAAACATTGATGAGGATTTAGGGAATTGGCATCCTGAAGATTTATTACAAGAACTCCATGCATTTCATTCTCAAGATAGCTATCATGACAACCTAGAGGAGTTAGAACCCAATCAAGAAATAGAAGGAAACCCACATAATCTCTCTAAAGGCACAAGTAATGATTCACCATATCTTCTAGGTGAGGCTTAAGAAAACATTTAACCTCAAAATCAGCCTTCACAAGAGAAAGAGAAATATTGTAATTCTATCCAAGGAAAGAGAAAAATTCCTCCTCTTTTGACTGAAGAAGAAATAAATTAGATGCTAAAAATTCAGCCACCCTCTAAGCCTTCATGTAAACAAAACATTTATGTTCATTCTCCTACTAATCCTATCTACCATAAGTTAGAAAGTGAACTTATAGATCAATTCAAAGAAGAACAAACTGGTAATCCAATATTTTTGATTGATGAAATTATTTATGTTGATGATTCTCAAAAATTTTATGAGTCTGATGATGATGATGTTCTCCAAACAAAATCTAACCTTGCAGATCCATCAACAGTTGATTTATGGGATGAATTTCACTATCATCATATTGAAAAGAGTAATCAGCCAAGACAAGTCGCCTATGACACTGATGAGGAAAGCCTTGAAAGTTTACAAGTAAGTGAAGAGTCTCTGACTCTTTTCTCTACTTCACTTCAGTCCATCATAAATAACTTTCACATAATTGGAAATCAATAGTATTTTAGCTTTGATATTGAGATTGAGGAGGATGATGAACTTCTTGAGAAAATTATAAATAAGAAGCTTTTTCCTGAAATGTTTGAGGAGATCATTTGGAACATGGAATCCTCCTTCAATCCAGATTTGCAGTCACCAAGTTCCTTTGAATTAAAAATTGCAGATGAAGGCGTGGAAATTAATGATCACAAGAATTTTTTTGCACTTCTTTCTCAAGAATATTTTTTTCCAAGGAGTGCTCCTACTCATCAACATGGTGGTTTTCACACAGAGCTCATCTCACTCTATCAAAGCACATCAGTTTTGTTAGAGGATAACATTTCCATATATGATGAATCTACCGGTTCATATGATCATGAGGAAGAGGTGGAGTTTCTTTCCCAAAAGAGTCCCAAGCATAGCCAAGTGGAAGAAGGAGTAGTCATGAATAAGGCTTATGTCTTAAATCCTCTAGATCAAGTATTATTCCAAGATCCATTTGTTGTTTTCCTTGAGAAATCTAAAGGAGGAGTGTGTTCTACGAAGAACATTTTGTTGCAAAGTGTGAGAAAAATTTTAAGCATAACTTTCTGAAAACAAGTACAGTGGAAGTGGCCTTTTAATTTTTTCATCACCTCAAAGAGTTGAACCAAGATCCCTCATGCAATCATCTGCTTGATTAGTTGTATTGGAAAAGAGAGTTCACCAAATGAATGTATATCATGTATAGGTTATATTAAGATAGGTAGGTATGCAAAATAAACTCAACCTTGTGAGCATCTTTTTAGTTCTAGATTTTTTGGAAAAAATGAAAAAACACAAAAACAAAGAAAGGTAGAAAAAGAGGGAAAATTTAAAGAAGAGGTACAACCCCATACCCAAAAAATAATACTACTGAAAGTTAGGAACCTTAAATTCCATTGCTGGTTCAAAAAGAAGGTCTTGTTTCAGTCATCTAGCCTAATCATGGCTGAACATGTTTAAATTTATGTTGATAAGTAAGTGAAAGAGAGCTTGTCAAAAAATTCAAACTTGACTTGTCAAGAAAGATTGGTTAGTGATGAAAGATGCTGGTTCCACATGCTCAAATCTGAACCAAAGTGGAAAATAGGGATGCTTAACAAATGAAATATTACTGCCCTTATGTTTCCTAATTTTTGTTTGTACCGAAATAAAATTTGTGTGCAGCTTGTTCTTATGCCACAAACTCATGGTAAGTTAGATTGTTTAATCCTGATTTGAACCATGCTTTCAATTTCATGTTTATAGCTTAGTGAATGAAATCCTGTCAAATAGCTTAACCTTGATAGTCGAGTAGTCTAGGTAGAGAATAAAAGGGTTCACTAGCATAATATGAACCTTTGGGAGTAATAAGGGTAATATTAGATAGTTTGTTTTTGCTTTTAGAAATAAAAAAAATATCGAAGGGTTTTCCAACTCAAGTGCACCCAAGGAAGAGAAAATGTTAGGCAAGTAAGTTGGGTAGGTAAAGATGAAGTTGAGCTAATCATGTTTTTTCAAACTATTGAGATAACAACTTCAAGCATGCATCAACAAAATGAAAGGAGAAAAACAAAATATGCCCAATGGATGATGCACTAGTCTTCATGAACCAAGAGATCTGAAATTTCTGGACACCTCCTAAAAAGGAGCTTCCCTCCCCAAGTGGAGCCACTGTTAGTCATCCATAATTTTCACTATCTGAAGATGACTAAGTATCAGTTCTAGATTTCTAGAAACAAAGTTCATGAACATTGTGAGTTCTAGAAATCTCACTATCTTCATTATCCTTAAGATAATGTTTTCACTATTTCATCATCCCATCATGTCAAGCTCAGCTCACCCATCCCAGAAGACCCATCATGGGCTCATGTCACTCATTTGTCTTTTTTGTGTCACCTTTGTCCTCAACCGTCTATTTTGTTTTGCCTAACTCCTCCATTGTCCATTTAGGGTTTTTAAGGGAATTTTTCTTGGTTTCATGACCTCCATGGTTAAACATCAAAAAGGCTTGTATCCTGATTCTCTTACACCTCCTCCTATCCTTAATATACCTTTGTAAAAACTTCCCGTCACTCCTATCCCTCAAACTCATCATTCTTCTACAAAACCTAGCCTATTACAATTTGACACTTTTCGAGACTAGGCATGTGGTTTTCCCTTTTGGACCTTTTCCCTTCACTAAATTATCGAAATTAAACTTTCCCCTAATCTCTAACATCCATCCCTATCCCCCAAAATTTACCCAAGAATTTAGACAACCCTTAACCCCTTCATTCCCCTCCCTCTACAAGGAAGTCCTAATTCCCCTACAGCAAACCCTAATTTCCTCTTCCAACTAAGCTAGGGTTTGATATGAAAAGGAGGCACAAGAGAAAAGGATTCATTTTATAGATCATGTCAACAAGTATAAGTCCATACCAACTCATAAACATCATGCCTGCATCATTTTCCAAGAATTCATTCCAAGAGACAAGCCATGTGTCACGCCTAGGGCCAATTTTGATTCAAATTGTGTTTCTGACCAAACAAAGATGAATTTGACAAAAGTGAGAGTGGTTTTCATCCTATATAGGCCCAATAAGAAAAACCTCCTTAATTTTTTAAACAGATATCATGGTTTGGGAGAAATATAAAAAAAACAGGTGTCCTAGGAGAATTTTTGCACTACTGGAGTGACCTTGGGAAAATAAGGTTTTCTCACAGCGGGAGTGTCCAAATTACTTTATTGATGAGTCAAAATAAAAATATACTTTAAGATATTAACAATGATCTATCATGAACTCAATTTTGAGTTAAGGAATGCCTCCAGACTTTGTTTGCACCAACACTCTACATTTCTGCACCATCACTCAGTACTTTTTGAACAGTCTTGGGAAACTCAACTTTTGACAGGGAAAATTAACTCCAATCAGGTAAAAAATGGTATATTCGGAGATTATACAGATTAAAATTTCCAACGAGCTATCACAGGCCCAAATACGACTTCAGGAAGGTCCTCAAAACTTGTCTGCAAGTTGACCCTTTTTTGGCACTGCGCATAGGGGAAGTTTGGCTAGAATTGCCAAAAATTGGTCAAAATCTATTTTTCCTCCTCAAATTTTCCCCAGGCTCCTGAAAAAGTTTAAAACGGCTGGTGGTCATATTCATTTTCCCTCCTAATTTTATTTTTTCACCATATTAAAAGAATATGACAGTGGTAATGAGGAACAAGATGATGACAGTCAACAAGAAAATGAACATGACAGCCAAGAGGAAAATGTGGATGAACATGAAAATGGGAATATTCATAGTACAAATAGTGAAAATATGGATGAATATAATGAACATGAAGAAACAAAAAGTGATAATGAGGAAATAGAAGATCAAGAAGAGGAAACTAGTGAGGCACAAACATAATTTGATGAAGGAGACAGTGATAAAGAGAATGTCACTGATAGGAAAATCGGTGAGGAAAAGGACAACAAAAGATATAGTCATGATAGCTATCATGACTGTCATGACACTAATCAGTCTCTTAATGAAAATGAAAATGAAAGTGACAGTGCAGGGAATGATGAAGAAAAGGGCACTAATGATGAAAAAAATGAAAGTGGGGAAAACGCATAAGCTTATAACCCATTTGAAGACGAAAAGGACAGTAATGAAGGCAGTAAGGAAGTTAGTGATGATGATGGTGTTAAAGGCCAAAAGGAAAATGATCAAACTGAGCATGGTATGACTGATAAAGATCATGGTAGAAATGAAGAAGCTGATGACAACCCCAAGGGTCACAACCATGATGAAAACTCTACCAAAACTACCATCACACCTCTTTCATGAACATACCAAAGAGGGCCAAGGCAAGAGTTTGCTGCCTCCAAAAGGTTGGGGACCTTACCAACTACATCAACTCCAAGGCTTGAGAGGGCAAGTATACACCTAGAGGCCAAGTTGATGAAGGAAAATGAAGGCTTGGGGCTGCAAAGGAAGATGAAAAAGTATTATGCCAAGAAACACAAGCTTGTTTGTGCCAAACTGAAGGAGTACCTCACGGAGATAAAAAAAACCTAAAAGAGGCAAAGGAGAATCATAGCCTTGGATTTTTGGCTGAGACTTCTCAACAGGTGTCCAAGACCTCTTGAGGGACCACTCCACCAAATTTGGGCAAATTTGAACAAGGTTTTGTCTTTTTGAAATTTTGAGGCCTATGTGCGTAGAACCGTTGGTGGTGCGCACAAATATCATGCATCCTCAGCTTGAAAATTTTACATTTTTGGATTCCTCTCATCATTAGCAGTCTTCTGACAACATTTCAGACCATTTGGAGCAGTTTTGACCCACCAAAAGGTCAAAACACACCTACATTTTGACCATTCTGCCTCATTTTTAGGCAAGGTACTCCGCACAGAGTAGTTTTTGAAGAATGGATTTTTGGACAGGAAAATTGAACTCATTCAAAAGAAAAAGAGTATCTGGAAAATCTACTCATCACGCTTTCCAATGAGCTATCACGGAGCCAAATCAGACATCGGGAAGTGGTCCAAAACTTGGTTGAAAACACCCTATTTTCTGCTAGAGGAGGTGCTGCGCACAGAGAAATGTTGGGAGATTAGATTTTTGGACAGGAAATAGGCAGTCATTCATAAAAAAAATGTTGATTTGGAAATCCAAATTAACAAGATTTCCAATGAGCCATCACAGAGCAAATTCTGGCATTGGCAAGTGGTCCAAAACTTGGCTACAACAGAGCCTATTTTCCGCTGGAAGTGGCGCTGTGCACATGAAAAACTTGGGATTTTTTCCTTTTTTACTAGGCTACGGGAGTTGGATAATGAAAAAAAAATAATTTCTGGAAAGTACACTCATCAAGCTTTCCAATGAGTCATCAAGGAGCCAAATCTGACATCGGTAACTGGTCCAAAACATGGTCGCAAAACACCCTATTTTCTGCTAAAGCGGCACTACGCACATGGATTATCTAAGTGTGTTTTGTCCAAAAGTAAAAAAAACACACTCATTTATTGTAAAATCTTATTTTAGTGTTTTTTTAGGCAAATCACTCTAGAATTCGGTGCTAGAAGTTATTTTTGCATTTATTCCATGAGATATTTTGTGCCTTGGGCCTTGCATGGTCTCTTGGCCATAAATGACATTTATGAGTGATTTTGACATTTTCCAACCCTATATAGGGTTTTTTCCCTCCCTTGCTGAGATAAATAGCCCATGAGGGCTTCATTTTAAAATGTTGGCTTTTGATGAACTTGGAGAGAAATACGTGGTTTCTATGAGCTTGGAGAAGAAATTGGTTTTGTGAAGTTGATGAATGGCTTGCTTGGATTGATGATGGAGAAGCCTATTTGCAGGATTCCTTAGCTTAGTGAATGGTGATGTATTCTTAACCTGTTTTTGTTTTCATGTTATCATTTATGTTTCATCCTTCTTGGTTGCTATAAATTAGAAAAGTATAGGTTGAGACATGCTCTTTGAGGCACCTTAGTCCTCCTATTTGTTATAGCTTTGATGTTTTCCTCTGTTTAGGTCATCTTAAGGAATTCTTGACTGCTCCTTAGGTCCACCTAAAATTGTTTTTTTTCATGTATGGATTAGTATGCTAGTTTACAAGTATGATTCAAGGTATTCCCTGCTTACTTGAAGTTGTCCAAACTCTATCTTGAAACCTCTCTTTGGAATATTGTCTACTAGGTTAATTCAAAGAGGTCTCATTCGATCTTGCTCCTTTTTCCATTCTTATCAACTTGTTTCAGAGTTATTTATAGCTTGATATATGATGTTTAGGAGTTCCCTCTTCATAGATTGAGTTATTTGTGTTATCTTATATGTTTTCCCAAATTCTGAAGGTGAATTTACTAAAGTTAGAAGCTCTTATGCTTTCTATGTTTCAGTGAAATGTTTATCTTGGATATTTATCAGTTTAAGTATTGTTCATTGAGCTTAATGGTTTTCCCTACCTCATGAGTTATAGCTTTTAACTATATGCACTTAAGACCTCCTGGTTTTTCCCAAACTTGATGTCCACTCCACCTCACACATTACCTTAAGGATCCATTTACCTTGCTAAATTGGCCCCGCAACACACTCTTATTCATCATTGAGACACTTATGACTTTCATTGACTCCATAGCCCAATAATTCAAAAACCTCTCACTCCACCTATTCCACTTGACCATATTACCCAACCAAAAAAATCAACAAACCCTACACCTAAAAATTAGCCTAAAATCAAAACCCTAAAGCATAAAGAACACATCATATGCACCCAATCTAGCTCCTAGGACTCCAAAGACTAGTTCCATGTGACCTTGTCATTTGGTCTACCAATCTGCCAAATCACGGGACACTAACATATACTACAACCTCAGATGTAGCTCTGTATATTTGATCCATTTCGCCCCAGCTGCTTGCAGTGCCTCTAGCATGCACGTATCACTTAGATGATTCATTCATATTTTCATAGCCCTTTCCTATTTACCAATGCTTCTTTGGTTTTTATTATATCTCATGTACTCAGATATTATTGTATTAAGTCTTGGCTATTGTCCCAGGCGCAATATGTATGTGGGATCGGTTATATTTTTTCTGGCCCATTTTATGCCAGCATATCATGTAATTTATGGCTCAGTCTCATTTTACTAGGCGCACCATTATTATTTGTCCTTTTTCATCTTAGCGGGAATAGGCATTCCTCCCCTACCTCTGAGAAGAGGTACCCAAAAATTAAATGAGACTTATCTCACTTGTAGGTCTTACCCCCTCATGTTATTTTCCTCTCTCTCTCTTAACTCTAGCTATTTATCTCTCTCTATGACTCCCCTTCGGTGTCTAGTGATTGTGTTCTTACAACATACTTCAGTCATACAATTAGCTCCTAAATCTCGCATGTTGGGGGGCAATCTGTTATACCAATTTTTGGTCATCTAACCATTTACAATTAGATGGATCAAAGTACACCATGTAAGACCAATTTTACCATATTAATAAACAAATAAATTGCTTTCGCTACAAGAAATAATTTAATAAACCGTATTTTATTAAGTTAATTCTTGTTCAAATAGGAAACCCCATGAAGAATAATTAAAAAAATCCTTATTTATTTGGTTTTCCTCTAGGAATAATTAATTAAACCACTGTTTAAATAATATTCTTGGTCACACTTAACCTAATTAATGAGAAATAATTAGATAAATCATTATTTCTCTTATTATTCTCTAGGGATAATTAATTAAATCATTATTTAATTAATATTCCTTATTAGATTTGACTAAATCATTTGGGAGTAATAAAATAAATCATTATTTGTTAAATTATTCCTTAACCCCATCCTTGAAATGCTAAGTAAATCATGTATTTCTATATTATTTCTAAATAAAGGCATTCAACCTGTTATCACACATAAATTTTTAATTTTGAATGATAGGGTCATTCACCTAGGTTTCATTTTTTCTCATAAGGTCGGTTCATGAAATTGATGAGAAATTGGTGAAATTAGTCTTTATCCTAAGTCTAAAACACTTCATTAGTCATGCCATTTCAATAATATCTATCAAGTTCCACCATATTTTCAAATTTCATGGTTTCAAATAAAGGTAATAGCCATCTGTCTTCTTTTTCATGGTTCTGCAACGAATATAACTACAAACTAGCAGATTTCACTATGTAATCACCTAACTAGTCTATAGCGACTCTGCCAGGTTTATAACTGAATACACTATGGAATTATGTTTTTTTGCACCAAAAAAATGATGAGGAGTTGTCAATTTTCTGATGGTTAGGGATAAATGTGAGGTCATCTAATCCATTATCATGATCATCCAAGCATGAAAAAGCATAAATACCACCCATTAGTAACCTTCACTCCCACATTTTTTATCATGCTCTTCATATTCAAATTTTGTTTTTAAAAACTTATCCCCAAAGAACCTCTCTTTCATATTTTATTCGAGTTTTGCATGCATCAATCCATTATCATCTCTGAGAAGCTTAGTCCCACCATAAGAAGCTTTTTGTTCAGTTTTTCTCTTTGCAGGTGTCACAGTTCAAGGAGGCGACGTGGTTATAAAAGAGGATGGATATGAAGAAGAAAGTAATCAAGGGAGGATATTTTGTGATATATGAACCCATGGACCTCAAGATACTCAATGAAGACCATGGCTTTGTGGAAGAATTCACAATGTTGGATGGCTAAATTTATGTCAAAAAATCCAAGGTTTTCATTCTCAAGTCTCACAGCATTTCACAATTAATTTCATAGACACAACTTCAAAGGTGGGGGTTCTATATTTTATAGTGTGACCTAATATGATTTATCAATCCATAGAGATACCAAGAGAGGGTGAAGAGGGGTTCAAAGCCACTAAATTCAAGATGAAGAGTTGTGATGAATTTGTAAAAATAGAACATATTGGAGCTGACATGGCATCTGGGATTCCAAGGAGTTATATGAAGGAGAATTATCCCAAAGTGTTTTTTATAATCCAAAAGTAATTTAATTGTGAGGAGAGATTTCATATGGTTTACCTCTACAATTCCAGGCTTCTATTTCACTTCATTGGTAGGCAGTCTCTTGATCTTCATTTCTTCTAGTTTAGGAGCATAGGGAAAATTTCTGACCAGGTTCCAGCCAAGGTTGAAGGTAGTGAGACATCTATCTTTCACCATGGTTTGACTGAACTCCTGGTGCTAGATGAATTGAGGAAATTAAACAAATATTGGGCTACCTTCCTTTTCATCAGTGGTTATGAATTTGATTTAGTGACACCTAGTAAAACCCCAAAGCCAAAAGCTACTCCTTCGAATAAAAATGATAAATATCTAGCTAAGACAGAAGGTGTAAATGAAGAAGAGATAGAGACTACCCTAGAGCCAATGGACGTTAAAAAAAACCTCTACAAGAGGCAGAAATCCCACAGCTTTCACTTAGAAGGAACAAACAAAAGATCAGTATTCATGGCCACGGGAGGATAACCAGAAGTCAAACAAGTGGAAAGGGAAACCTTGAAGACACCCTTCATGCTATAGACATTGAATATACTCCAGTATTCAAAGTTGAAGACAATGAAGGTGAGAAGAAGAAAAAGAAAGGTAAAACTATTAAAAAGATTGATTTTGTAGGAGAAACCACTCACTAGGTTGAAACTTGCAAAGGGTGTCATGGAAAATAAGAAGACAGAGGATACTAACAAAGGCAAGCAGCCTATCACAGAAGATATTATTCACTTGTCTCCAGCAGCAGAGGAGGTTTTTGTGCAAAGGAAAGGTAAAGAGAATATGGTGGAAAAAAATAAAGTGTAGGCACAAAAGGAGCAGTTAAGAGAGGCCAGAGAAGAGGCTATTGAGGCCAAGATAGAGTTACAAGAAGCCAAGGTAGATAGAAATTTGATGGAGGATTTCAAAGACGAAGTAAATGACCAGCTAAAAAAATATATTGAGTCACTAACTAATGCCAAGGAGTTGTTGAAAAGGACACTTCCTTTGAGAAGGGTAATGAAACACACCAGAAAAAGAAACTTATGGTTACAATCTGAAAGGAAGAGGCTCAAAATACAAGTCAAAGAATTAGAGGATCAAATGGAGATGATACATTCAGAATTGAAGAAAAGGGGACTTAAAATCAAAGTGATAAATGAGATTGAAGAGATGAAACCTCCTACTGCCGAAGAAGAAGTTCCCAAAGCTTGAGGAATAAACCGATCATATCTTTGATGTTTTTCCAACATTCAAGAATCAACATTTCCAGGCTTAAAAGTGAAATTTTGAGGAAGAGGTAAAATTTTGCGTTTTTCTGCCAATTAGGCAATTTCATGGCAAACCCCAAGCTTGAAGCCCAGATTTCGCTACGAAATCCTTGTAGGTGATTTTTTGTTAAAAATCACAGTTTTGGGCGAAATCAAAGGTGGAGGAAATTTGTATTTAGCTCATTTTGTATAACCAACACATCCAAATTAGAGAAGAAGGCTAAAAATTGGCATAAATAGGTGAAGTGGAGTTGCTACAAAATCACGCTACGAAATTTCATGTGGTAGAATTTTGGTATTTTGAAGGTGTATTGAAGGTAAGCCAACCACCTTGATCCTTTAAAGAGTATCAATGGACCACTTTAGAAAAATTTGTCTCCTCGACAAATTTGTCTTTTGCTCCATATCAACATAAAGACAATGATCAAATATCATGATAATATTTTCCTTAAAAGTAGGGTGATTGGTTTCTAAATCTAGTGGGGGTATTTATGTTTTGATTATGATTAGTTACAATCAAGCACTCAGATATTATTGATGTAATTATCTAGTTCTACAGTTAGTGAATGTAATAAATAAGAGGTAGATTCCTAATAGGCTTCTAAGTCTAAATTAATTAGGTGTTTGTTATATTTCCAGGTACCTAGTTTATTGTTAAGTAAGGTGTCAAAAAAAATGGTTCGATGATTTAGCCATGTGGGTAGATCCAATGTAAGTGACTAAAGCCTATTAGTAGGTAGTACTTCAAATAATACAGGGTTGGAGAATCGTATTCTACACTACCACTTTGTAAATTTTCGATGATTAGTAATATACAGTGACTGTGTTTTTCTTATTCTCCTGATATTCTTTTGGTGTTTCAATGAGCATTTGTCCTATGTATCCTAATATTTTTCTTTCAATATATTGATTTTTAATTACTTAGAATTCACATTCTTCATGCTCTAACTTCCTTTTAACATTAAGATACTTTGTATTTCTGTGTGTGTCTTGTCCTATCATTGAAATATCTACATGCCTCAACTTCCACAAGGAGAGCCATTGTCATTGCATTTCCTAACACTGATTCCATAAGCCCAATGGTAGTAAACCCTTTAAATTTTTCACCTTCAAACAAACAAATTCAAGAGAATATCACAGAATTAGCCATCTAATTGAATCGTAATTGGAAAAATCATAGTTACCTTGAGAGAGCCCTCTCAGGCTGAAGAGGCTAATTTTCAGTCAAAAGTTGGTTTGAAACAGTTACTCTAAGTTGTCTAGTGGAGCATCCCATATGTACCAACTTAGTGACAACATAACCAATTTAAATTCATTTTCCCTCCAACAAAATATAATAAAATATTCCAAGAAGCTAGATGTAGATCTTGCTTAATAATATTTTATCATGCACCATTATCAAGGATAACTCAATATTTTGTTTTAAATAGGAGTGTTTTCCATTCATTATTAACATTTGATCCTTTTATCATGGTAATAATTTGATACTCCGACATTGTAATACTTCGATTGCTTTTTATTTTTACACCTCAACACCTCTACACCATGATCTCATCCCTAATCCCTACCCTCGTCCCTAGGCTCTCAAAGAAGCCATAGTCCTCAGACCCTTCCTCAACCTATATCCTTTCTTTACCCCCCAAAAAAATGGGAATGTTCTTACTTGGGCTTGGATAAGAGGCTACTCATCTCGGCTACTCTACTATGGCTGCTTCACTGTTGAATGGACTACTCAAATGGGATACTCGAGTTGGGCTACTTGGAGCAGCTACCGGTTCCAGAAAAAAACCTCTCCTTTTAGTCGAGCATGCTTTTGGAACCTCATTCGCCTTTCTTGGCTAATCCAAGTTCTCTTTTTGAGGGGAAAAAGAATTCTTTCTCCTGATCAGAACAATGAAATTTATTTTCTCTTCACTTCACTATACCCTTTTAGATTGTTTCCCTATGATTTACAGGTTTTGATGCACTCTATGCTGGTATTCTATCCAAGAGGTCAGTGCTAATGGTCGTTGATAAGGAGAAGAAAGTGGTTATTTATAGAAAGGTCTTCGATAGCTAGTACTCGATTACAGGTCTATATGCTGGTACTTGATCTAGGTGTCGATGTCTTCTTGTATGTTTGGGAAATGGTGCATGGATGATTCTTGGAATTGACTCTGTGTTTGATTTTATGCCATGTGCCCCATTTTACCCATTGAACGAGCATATCAATTTATTTCAAGTTGCTTTGAGATAATAAATACGTACCCATTCAATCAAGACATGACAGAGAATGAAATCCCACATCAATAGCCAAGAGATAAGGCATCCATGGTGCGACACCTTAGAGAAGAAAAAGGCCCCACATCACAATACACGTTCAACAAACCTTGTTAAACAACATATACATACCCACGAGAGGTAGAGGAAGTACCCTTTAGAGACACCTTACCCCAATGAGGATAATTCCCCATCACTGGAGACCCCTTCAAGCATATACCATAAACTGTACCCCCCCCCCCCCATTCACCAGACCCAAGGGAGAAGGAAACCTTTTGATACAACACATTAGAGAGAGAAAGAAGTACCCCTATTTTTAATAGTTCAATCCTCATTACCACACCCTATGAAACCCAACCTCAGCACTATACATGAGGGGACCCCTTAACCTGGGAAAGCCCATGAAAGAACACACTTGACAGGCAGGCTTGATTAATTAACTATGTGCAGTGAGACAATGGTGATATGCAGTTAACAACAGGTGCATGTAGTGAACAATGACTATGGGAAAACCTTGCACGATATGGTATGACACTCGACATTGTGAATCCTATTTGAGCGATAACGTCACAAAATTTCCTAGAGAGGAAAAGTAACCCATTGTAGGAGAGGAAATACCAGAGAGAAGGATTTAACCCATTGATATAATGAACAAGATTTATTATTTTACCATGTTCCTACCAGATGAGATAGAAGTTACCATCACTGGCCCATAATAAATTTACCCCATGTTCCATACGAATGAAAGAATGGCACATGGGTGAAAATAATCTATCTCTCAGGGTAGTAACGATGGGTAACCTCACTCTTTATCGCATATGTTTGAAACTTGGTTTAAATATATATATCGCATATATTACCAACTTGTCTCAACTTCTATCTGTTGGGGTTCTTTGTTCCTACATACTCGAAAGAAAGAGAAGTTTCCCATGTTCTCAATAGATTATAGGGATTGAGCAAAGTTAACAACACAAACAAGAAAGAAGTTCCCCATTCATGGCCGAGATAGAAGCAGAAGTCCCCCAAGTTCCCACCGGAATACATTGAATTGAGCCATGTTGTTTACATATGAGCATATTGATCAACACGTTTTACTAACAGAATATGAGAGATTGATTTAGTTCACCCACCAACTTGGCATGGATAGATAACAAACTATTCTACTGATGCTACTGGCTGGAAGGAAAGTTCGGCCAGGAGATAGGATATGAGTCATCCACCCACCATATGTGAGAGAAGTACTTAAAACCAGACTATTAGAGGAGTTACCCATCACTGGATAGCTAATAGAGAAGGCCCCTGTCACAGAATATCCATTCAAGATACATATATTTGAGACCTACCCAATAATATAGAATCCCTACACTTACCACTATGGAGCACAGGTATGTTCCCATGTTTCCACTAGGGGGGAGAAGATATGTACTTACCCTTAGAGGAGAGAGGTACCCCATCACTAGATAGGAGAAGGACCCCATCATTGGCCAAGAAGAGAATAAAGGACCACATGTCACCACCATATGATAGAGGATATGTCAAGTTTCCACCGAATGAGAAAAGATATGTTCCCCAAGCTCCGAGACAATAAAAATATTACCCATCAATGGAGAAGGTATTTCCCACATACCCTGGGTCGGAGCTTAACCCTATGGAAAAATAGGTTCCCACATTGAGACTGGATGCAATGACGATGATTGTTACATACGTCGATACACCCCTTCTATGTGTTTATGAGTGATAGATGCTGCTTACTTGCTCGAATCAATTATAGTTTCTATTGTCTTCCTTGTTTCGTTATCAATTATAGCTGCTATTGTCTTTGCTTATGTCTTGGGTTTTCTACACCATTGAGAGAGATAAAATTTCAATCTGAAGCATTGAGTACAACCAAGAGACCATTCCATTTAGGGGTAATGGTAACATCATACTTTCTTCCCTTCTAAGGTGTTAACAAAATATAAAATTATTTATATATCTTGTCTTTTCCATTGGATATTTGGCGAAAATCTTATTTCATTTTACTAGTTAGCTACTTTTACTGCATAGATCTAGGTTTTTGTTGCATTTTTTTTTACTATCTATTGTAGATCTAAGGAAGTTAGACAACCATATTTGTTGTTACGGTTATTTTTCATGTGAAACTAAGGTGATATATTTCCATACACTTGTGTTAAGAAGTCATTCTAACAACGATTGAGCTATTATATGATTCCATTGCATTTGGTATTTGAAATTTTATTTTTAGGTTAGATTCACAAATCATTGTATTACATTTAAATGGTTTTTATGCTGTAAAATATCCATATTTTTTAAGAATGCTTTTGAGGGTTCGTCTCCTGGAAATACAGTTTTATTATATTGAATATCAACACATTTCAAGAAATTAAAAAAAATGGGTTGATGCATTAGGTAATCAAGTTTTAAATATACATCTGTAGAATTAAAAGCAAAACAAAAAAATATTTGATCCATATTGAACAAGATACTCAGATATCGGAAGTATTAATATGATTAGGTTAAACATAGTTGTGTGTCAAAAAATATTACATCATCTGTGATCATAGGTTTCAAACATCTTATGATCTAAAACTATTAATATAAAAAAACAAAATTTCAGTCTAGATAAACCATTAGCTATCCATGACAATGATCATGATAGTAGACTATAGCACGTGCCACCCTATGTAGATATCTCCTAAATGGGCTTGGAACCCCAATCACATGTCTCTAGAGCCTTAGAGGTATGTCATCTATCCTTGTCACCAGGATGTCAATAGTCAACCTCTCTAGGTTGTGCTCTAGCTCTATAAGAGCCTATGCCACATCAGTCTATGTTGGGCCTGCTATAGGCTGCACATCTCACCTATCAAAGCGATGAAGCACTGCTAGTTGTGATGGGACAACATCTCCATATTAATTTTTATCAGTATTGGATGATATAAAATCAAATAAAAATTAGATAACATAAAAATATTCAAAATGATTTTCTTTTCCTAATGCATCCCACTATGTCCCCAGTGGGAGTGATGTGTCAAGGTCACCTCTGAAATGTACCCCTGCGTAATGAAGATATTTAATCATGACGATTTTTCTTCTAAGCCATATAAAGAACCAAATACTATAGTGAACCACTGGACTGCCATCACCACCATGGCAGGCCATCAATGACAACCATCGCAACATATGTGGTTTCCTAGGTCCTGTGGGATCCACTAGAGACTACTGAGGTGCAAGGAGTGGAATCCTCTCCAAAGCGAAATACACAAGAATGGCTTCATAGACAAAGTTTTTGAACTTCCCATTCTTAGCTCTCGTAAGTTGGCCTTTCATGTTGACCAATAGTCCTTCACACCAATTGAAAATTTTTCCTGGAGAAAATTCAACTCCAGTATGCATTTGTGATTTGGTAGCCACATGCGGAGCTGCACTACCACATAAACTGATAAATTTAAATTCAAGGATCTTTAGTTCTAGTTGCACAATCGTTTTGATACAAATACGACCATCCTTTAACAAGTCTGAGTATTGTATGCAATATTGAGCCATATAAGAGGCAGTGGGAAGACCACCTGGTCTTGCACCAAACAAGGAAATGTCTCTCCCTCTACGAGGTAATCCAGTGAGGAAATAGATATCCTATGGCTCGATCACAAGCCTATGGTCTCCAATGATGAAGCATTTCTCTCGAACATCCCAAGCATTCACTATCCAGGTAATCAGCGCAACATGTGCTTTCATACCTTGAATCACCCATAATTTATACAATCAAAATTTTTTTAATGTGCAAAGTGTTACCTGATCATCTATGGCTTCACTATCCTAAATCTCATGCTCCCTTTCCCACCATTCCAACATGATTGCTAACCTACAAATCATCATTAATGATCATCATAAATCAATTTTAAGAAATTGAGCCATTTTTTATGGATAGAAACATGATTTTTGAAACCCCATGGTGCTTGAGTGGGTTTTATATATACATGGTGCATTTTTGTGCATGAGCTATACATAAAAACCGTGGCAGCCCAATGATTTTTTCTATTAAAAATAATCGAAGTTTGCGGGTTTCACCATGAAAACCTGCACACCCTCGAGGGCGGATTTCAAAACCTTGTTTCCCCCTAAAAAATGACCTAAAAAAATAAATGAAAAACTAAATGGATGAAAAGAATGATAATGATGATGTGGAATACCTGGCACTGATGGTTCTTGAAATGGCTAATTGGTTCTCCCAATATCTGCTCCTGAAGGTTTAGGGCAAAAACTCTTTCTTCTCTGCTCTGAAAAATAAAAGGTAAAAATTTGTGTAAAATCTGTCGGTGAAAATCACATTCAAGCATATTTTGTCGACGTGTTTTGAACTAGCCATTGTGGTTCATCATCAGGAGAAGCTGAACCACACTGGCTGGTTTGACACGCGTCGACAAAATGTGCTTAAATGTAATTTTCACCAAAAGCTTTTATACACGATTTATGGATCATAGAAGCCAAAATCCTAATAAGGTAAAAATGATTTTTTTTTACTTCTTTTTATAGTTTTAAATTAATAAAATAATATTATTTTTCTTTTTTTCACTTTATATGTCGAAATTCAAAATGTATTTCATATTTTGGGAGTAGATATTTGTAATTTTTTGAGTTTTTGTGCAGGAAACAATTTATGTTTGAAAAAAATCATTCTGAAAATGAGTACAATTTTATCACTTTTTCAGGCTCTATAAAAAAAAAAAAAAAAAAAACCCTGGAGTCCTCTTTTAAGCCCTTTTTAGACTCTCTAAACATGAAAATATTGCCGAGTACTTGAGTATTTGAACTCATTGAATTAAATCAACAGTCGTCTATTCAATATATTTTTTCTCCTTTTCCAGAATGAGTTAAACTATTTACGAAAAATGTATACGTTGACTAAATATGGTCAAAAGAGTTCTATCCTACATTATTTTATCCTTTTTCGCATTTGAGACTAAATTTATGAAAAAGAAAACTATGAAGTTTACTTATGCTTTTCTTCTGACCCCCTAAAATTGAAAAACACCGAGTTAATCCTATGCCGGACTCGTTAAAATTAAACTATATAGGACCTGTCGATCACAATAGGACCAAACCACTCTTTCTTATGGTTCTTCTTAAAAGTACTAAGATGGAATCATCTGAAGGATGAGCTTACACGACAAATTTTTTTTATCCTCCTCAAGCTTGACAAAAATAAAGAGGTACTTTCTAGTAATGGTTTAATATTCCAAATTAGGAAAATTAGTAATATTGAACATAAAACTAGAATGTACAACAAATATCAATAAAAACACATGAGAAAATCATATTTCCATTATATCATGTATCACAGCAGCAAAATATGCAATCTGTTGAGGAAAAAATCACTCATACTAGGAAAACAAGCCCCTAGTGCCCAAATACAATAAAACCACAAGTGATGCTGCTATACAGAAATGTCAGAGCACATGATAGCGTAGTCCTAGTGAGGGTTGATGTAGCTGGAAAATGGAAACAAGTGGATCTAATGATATGATTCTTAAGAGGAACTGAAAATGGAGAACTAGTCTCTCAAACACAATCCCAAGATAACTCGGAAAGGGTTTCTCGAAATGCACAAGATGCAAAAATTACAGACCACTACTCTATGGCTGAATCATGCTGTATCACTGGAGCTCTACTGAAACGGCGCTGATATATCAAGAAAATGGTTGTAACTTCACCTCTCTAGCTTTCTACGTGAAGGGTTTCTCCTTTCACTAGGAAACTAGCTCATAAACAGGGTTTCTCAACCCTCCATTGCAACACCCTTCAAAATAACACAGATCCTCAAGGAGACTGTGTTGTGCATGAAGGTAATTACTTGGCCCAATTCTAGATGGTGGAAATGAACCTATAAATAGATCTCCTGAGTGGGCACTCGAAGTCCCCTTAGGTAGAGTGTGGGATTCCCACTTGGAAATACCCTTGTACTAAGCAGTACAACAAACTCCAGTAAAAAACTAAAGTATGGAAGTATTCATAATACCCAAACATAAAAAAATATTATGAATGCCTCTCATGGCTGTCATCCCTTCCTTATATTCTTGGTGAGCTTCCTCATCCTTGGCCCGACTCATTTATGATGCTACCTCCATGCAAAGACTACTCCTCCAATACTGCATTGTCCCCACTAGCTCAACTCTCTCCTAGGGCAGTATTGTTGATTTGGTCAACCTTGACCCAATCTACATGCATTGACCCCTTTCACTCCAAGGGTTGCTTTATTGCAGCTAGCTAAACTGATCCAAATTCACAGTAGAAGTGGTTTTATTCCTACTAAAGAGATTTAAGGGTCTCTTTATTCCTACTAAAGAGATTTAAGTGGTTGTATTCCTATTAAAGAGATTAAATTTTTTTATTCCCACTTATTCATATATGCTATGACTAGAAGCAACATATAGTATTACAACTAGCTAAGAGCTAAATGGGAATATTACATTCCTCCCCTCCCAAATGTTGCTTGTCATCAAGAAACAACGAAGAAGGATGCCACAAAATCTTCACTCCTTGCCAAGTGGCACCCTCATCAAGTATTTTCCTCCATCAAATCAGATATTCTCTAATCACCTTGTTTCTTAGCTACCTCTCCTAGGTATCCAAGATAGCCTCTGATTGTAAGACAAGATGTCCCTCATCATCAATAGGTGGAAGATCAATCGTGGCAACCAAATGTTGTCGAATGGCCTTCTTGAGGCATGAGACATGAAATATGTTATGGATCTTGCTTCCAATGGAAAGCTCTAACTCATAAGCTACTTCCCCAACATGAAGGTTCACCCTATATGCCCCATAGAACCAAGGCTTAAGCTTATGAGCCCCATTCTCCTTTAGTGTGGAATTTTTATATGGCCGAAGATGGAGATATACCAAATCATCAACCTCAAACTGCCTCTCTATCAGAAAACGTAGCCATGCCCTTATTTATAATCGTTGTCTGTCCATCGGTCGATGGGTGATAGCTGGTACTCGGTGTTAACTCAGTGCCCACTAACCAAAAAATCTCTTGCTAAAATCCACCCATGAAGTGGCTATCATGATCACTGACTATGGTCTTTAAAATACCATGGAGTCTAAATATATCTCTAAAGAAGAGCTAGGCCACCTGGGAAGAAGTATATCATACAAAAATATAAAATAAATGTGAATACTTTGTTAGTCCATAAACAACTACAAAGATACAATCCTTACCCTGAAGTGTAGGTAGACTGGTGATGAAGCCATGGAAATACTCTCCCGCTTCCCTTCCGGAATAGGGAGTGGATGCAAAAGTCCTGCAAGATGGTTGTGTTCCCCTTTCTTCTGTTGGAAAACTATGCACTCCTTGATGTGTTGGATCACATCCTCCTTGAGACCCTTCCTTGAGAATCTCTCACGAGGAGCTCGATATGTCTTGGTGAATCCTTGAAGTCCGAAAAGTGGTGAATCATGTGATGCCTACAAAATATTCTTCTTGAGTCTAGAATATCTAGCTAAGAAGACCCGGTATCGATAATGGATGACCTCATCCATCACTCTATACCTCTCATCAATCACCTGACCATCTAGGATCTCACATACAAAGTGGTCTTTGGAATACTCTACTAGCAATTGGGCCTTCCAATCCGTATCCATACTCATCAAAGACAATGTTGATTGTCTCCAAGATAGAGCATCTGCCACTACATTTCTCTTCCCCTTGACATATTCAATGTCTAATTCATATGCTTGGATCTTTCTCACCCATTTCTATTGGCTCTCCTGTAGCTGCTTCTGCTCAAGAAAGAACCAAAGACTGTTGTGATCAGTCCTCACTCAAAATATGTTACTCACTAAATATTTCCAAAACTTGGTTAAAGAATGCATGATAGCCAACATCTCCTTATCATATATAGGATATAATCTCTCATGTGGCAACATATTCCAACTCTCAAAATTTATGGGGTGTCCCCCTTGCATCAATACTGCTCCAATGCCCTCCCCTAAATCATCACATTCTAGCACAAAGGGTTGGGTGAAATCAGGTAAAACCAACACCGGGAAGCTACTCATGACTTCCTTGAGCCTATCAAACATTGTCTGTGTTGTGGTTGTCCAACTTAAAGCTCCCTTCTTGCTCAAGTCTGTAAGGGGTGTTGCTAGATGAGATACCCCTTTAACAAACTTCCAGTAGTACATACAAATTCCTACAAACCCCTAAAGTTCTGTAACATTATTTGGCTCAAGCCAATCCCTGATAGAACGAATCTTCTCTTCATGAACTCTCAGCCCATATAATCCAATGATGTGGCCAAATTATAACATCCATGTTAGTCCAAAATCACACTTGGAGAGTTTAGCATAGAATTGTTTCTCCTCAAGAATGTGTAATACTGCCTAAATATGTTGTAGATGCTCCTCCCATGTGCCGCTGTAAATAATGATGTCATCAAAGAAGACCAATACAAACTTCCCCAACTGACCACAAAAAATGTGGTGCATGCAAGACTGGAAGGTTGTTGGAGCATTTGTTAGCCCAAAGGCATCACCAAGAACTAAAAATGTCCATAGTGGCATATAAATGTGGTCTTGGGGATGTCTTGGTTACTCACCTTGATTTAATGGTACCCCAATCTCAAATCAATATTTGAAAAGTATTTTGATCTACTTAGTTCATCCATCAACTCATTAATCCTGGGGATTGGATACCAGTTCTTCATTGTCTTCTTGTGTGTAATGTCCCAAATGGGGAAAAATAGGTTCAGTAGGGAATATCTTAAGATATTCCTCTATAGGATCACGATAGACTAGTAGGGCATTTATTGGTTATATCACCTCTAAAGAGAGGATGAAAACCAGAGGCTTCCTGGCCCATTCTAGACTCTGTCTATAGAGGACTGATGAAACAAAACAAGGGTGGTAATGACACACTCCTCTTGGAATTTTCTACCCTTGGGAGCCTTAGATCTATAGATCTAAAGAATGGGTCCAAAGAGAAGCAGGAAATTCCACTACTAGGAAAAACTGCAAAAGGCTAAGGGAAAACGTTGTATAAGGAAAATGGTGCAAGAATAAGGATTCTCAGGGCTGGTTTCCCTTATTATAGGCTATGTGGGACCTAAATTCATAGTTTCAGCAAAAAAAAATGGCTTGAATGGCCTTAAACAGATCTCCCACGAAGCTGACTAGTTAAAAATCAGCTAAAAAGAAGAGCTGATTGAAAGCAGAAGAACCCTCTTCAGAATTATGCATTTTGTCCTGGAAATCATTGGAAATCATACATCAGACATATATTATAGTATGGAAGTATAAAATCATATTTTTAATGATTTCCTTGAGAATTACAGTTAATTTCATGAGGAAATAAGCGAGAAATATTCAGAAATAGGAGCTGCAATATATATAGAAAGTGCAGATCTGAATAGACAGCATCCCTCTAAGTGTGCTTCAGTGGTATGACATTAAATTATATATCTACAGAAGATTAATGGCTGAAACTTCAGATCCATACCAGATCTGGAAACTACACAGCCTCCTTTACAAGATCCCTTTGGGATTTCATCAAAATACTGAATAATGAAGTGTAGATCTAACTTTTTATACACAGAACTGCAGAAAGCTTTAGTAATTTCTAAAGATGAATTTTATTAAACTGAATATCAGATATGAACAATAAGTACCAGCAAGCTACAAGATTATTCTTCAAGATGAGAGGCAAGCCTCAATCATCTGAGATCTATTACAAAGAGGAAATCACAGAACAATAGTAGCAGCTTATGGAAATAACGCAGTCCTCTAAGAATAATGCATAGTAGTTTGTAGATAATGTTAGAACAACTGAAATATACAGATCTGAAGCAAAATATGGGAGAAAACCTCTTCTGGGTGGTCACAAGACACCCTCCTTGAGAGGAAAACTCCAAAAATAACTAGATCCTTGCAGATCTAGACTTCCCACTTACTACACTTGCTGCAGCAGCAAAAACCTCAATGAGCCAGCGCTGTCAATACAAGCATATCTTGGCCTTCAACCTGATAGTGGCTCAATTCAGCATACTTCCCTCCAAGATCTACTCAAAGAAGGATAGAGGATTCCTAAACATGAGATCCTCTCTTTCTCTTGCTAAACAACAAAGAGAAATGGAGTTGCCTTAGCAAGCTCAGAAAATGAAATCTGATAAAAAACCTCCTCATGAGCCTTCATCCTCCTCTTATAACATTTGAGTCCCTTGGAAAACCCTAAACCACTTTCATCCTTGGGTTCTTTTCACATTTGGAAACCCCTTCTAGAACTGCGTAGTCCATCAAGGAGGTTCAATGAACCTAGACAGTGTTGTTGACTTGGTCAAACAGGATCTCCTTTGGTGGTCTTGGCCCTTTTACACCTTCAAGATTTTATTATGATGGCATAAATATGTCTCCTTTCACATAGGCACTGATTTATTCTTGATTTTCAAGAGGATTAGACATCCTCCCTTCCAATTTATTCATTAATCATGAAATACAAAATGAATAAGGAAAAATTAAAGTTCCAAATTAGCTAAAGCTAATTTAGGAACATTACAGTCTCCCCCTCCCAAATGTTGCTTGTCCTCAAGAAACTGCAAGGGTGCTACAAAACTCCTCCTTCTTTTCTTGTGGCGTCCTCATCATATAGTCTCCTCCATTGCTCTGAAATTTCTGCAATATCTTTGTCTTCCCAATGGCCCTTATTTAAGATGCAAGTTTTCCCTTGATGAATAAACTAAAAGGCTTTCATCATGAAGAAATGGAAGGTTGTTGTGGAAACCTTCTTGCTGATCCATGGCCTCCTCAAGAAAGAAGCTATGTCTATCATGGGGTTCTCATGATCCATGAAAGACTCCCATCCCCATGCTATCATCAAAATGAAGTGGACTACCTTCCAGATTGGCAATCATTAGAAGATATCCTCCCAAATACATATGAGAGGCATGTCACCAACCAACATATGGCTCACTTTACAAAGAGACAAGTGATTTATCATAGTGGCCATAAAAAATCTCATGCTCCCATGGAAGAATGAAATGTAAAAAGAATGGGGAACTCCTTCCCCCAAGGGCACATTCAATAAGTGTTCCTTTCCTCCAACTATGCCACCAACAAAGATAAGGACATATTCAAATTGTGGGATCATGATTAGAAGTATGCTAGCTGCCATGTCTGATAGATAAGAAGGAATATGTTCCCTCATGTGCAACTAGCATAGTTTTATCCTTAACTGCCATAGAATAAGATATGACAAGTGCCATCCCCAACACTTGTTTGCTGCCTCATGTCTTTGGAATGCTTGGAGAATGTACATCATGGTTGGTGTAAAAGAATCACACCATGAGGAATATAAAATATTCACAAGGTTCTCCAAGGAATGGCTTGCATCAACATATTTCATGGCCTTATATGGCTCATGAAACCCATCATACTTAGTGCCCCATCTTGGCACCATGCCCTGCAGATGAGTGTCAGAGAAATATAAGCATATAGGAGATGCAAAATAATGCTCAAGAGGAAGAGCCTCTCTATATACTTATTTTGCATCATTGGGGTAACTCATAGATGAGTTACCTCTCACACTCAAAGGATAAGGAGGTGTGAATGGTGGCTCCTCCCAAGAGATATGTTCATCCTCCTCCACCAAGTAGTCTATGCACTTATTCATATGAGATTAAACATCTTCTTTGTATCCTTCCCATATGAATCCACCCAAGAGTGTATGACATGCTTTGACAAAACCAGTGGGTTTGGAAAGCAAGATTTCATAGATGGCAGCAAATAGTCCCTCCTTGAGTTTGGAGTCACCAGCCAAAAGAATAAGATTGTAGAAATAGATAACTCCATGTACCACCTTGAACCTTTCATCCTTTACTTCCCCTTCAAGAACCCCCCATGTGAAAAGGTCCTTGGAGTATTCCATCTTGAGTTGGGAATCCCAACAAGGATCCAAGCTCTCCAAGAATGACAGCGCTGTAAAGGTTTGAAATGTAGCCCCTGTCTTCTCATGGCCCCCATCTTTGACATCCTTAATATCAAGATCACATGTTGGAGAATCATACTATTCCTTTTGCTGCCCCATTTGCAGTTGTTCTTGCACAAGACAAGATTGGAGCATATGGAAATCAACTTCCCCTTGGAAAGTCCTAGTTTTCCAAAATCTCCTCCTTTTGGCCCATGTATACAAAAGGGTTAAGATCCCCTTGAATTCTTCATAAATCTCCTTTGTGAATGAAAATATCATGGGCTACCCAAAAGATATGGATTTTCCATGTTCCCTCATGCTCATGCCATCATAGATCTCTAATTTCTCCTTCCTTAGCGCAGATATATGAATGGGAGTTTGAAATGTCCCTTTCAGGAAACTGCTCATCTCTCTCCAGAATGCTTGAGAGATTCTCTGTGTTGTGCTAGCTTCTCCCAAGGCTCCCTCCTTAGCCAAGTATGCATATGTAGCCCATAGTTGAGAGAACACTTTAGATTTTCTCCTATCAAGAGGTGCTCCTAGTGGGGGATCCCCTTGCAAAGAAGTGTCAAGACATAGAGTAGAATGTGGATGTAGGCAGACAGATTTGTCCCTACCTTCAATGCATAAGTCCTCTTGCCTTCTTTGTGCTTCCAAGATGTGAAGTAGAGAAGGGTTAATTCTATTCACCTTATGATTCTCTTCCTTCTCTTCCTCCTCCACTATCTCCAAGACCTCATCATTAATAAATGATGGTACATACTCCTCATGTATGAGATTCTGTGGGACTCTTTGCAGGGGTGCAAGAGTCTCCTATCTTGGAGCAAGTGCTCCAACCTCTTCCTCATGAAGTGCTTGAGGTTCCCTTGAGGTGACTGTGTTCTCATCTTCCTCGTCCTTCTCCTCCTCTTCAATAACTGAAATTTTCCCATCATCAATGAGAGATAATAGATCTGGATCAACCCTTGAAGGATAAACCTTCATGCTTTCCTCTTGAGATGAGGACTCTTCACCAAATGGAGATCAATAAAGCTCACACCTTATTTATCCTCCTTCATGAAGGAATCACTAGAAAAATGTTGAAGCTATGATGATATGGCTGAGCGCTCATATCCATCAGATGAGGATTTAGATTGTTCCTCATGCACATATCTTGTGGATCTGATTGGAAGATCTTCTTTTTTAAACTTCTTGGGAGCTTCACTACTGCTTCTCTTTTATTCTTGCACATCCTCCTTGGGGATTTTATTCTTAAATATGAAAATAGATGAGATTAAACTAATCTTCTTCATGTTTCCCTTGCTCTTGATTTCATTGATAGCTTGATCTCACAGGCAAAGCCAGAGATTATGCTCTGATACCACTGTAATGTCCCAAATGGGGAAAAATAGGTTCGGTAGGGAATATCTTAAGATATTCCTCTATGGGATCACAATAGTGTGGAAAACACACCAGAAAATTCTAAACCAGAGATAAACTAGTAGGGCATTTACTGGTTATATCACCTCTAAAGAGAGGATGAAAACTAGAGGCTTCCTGGCCCGTTCTAGAATCTGTCTATAGAAGACTGATGAAACACAATAAGGGTGGGAATGACACACTCCTCTTGGATTTTTATACCCTTGGTATCCCTATATCTATAGATCTAAATAATGGGTCCAAAGAGAAGCAAAAACCAAACAAGAGAGAAGCGGGAAATTCCATTACTAGGAAAAACTGTAATAGGCTCAGGGAAAACGTTGTATAAGGAAAATGGTACAATATTAATGCTGCTCAGGGTTGGGTTCCCTTATTATAGGAATTGTGGGACCTCCATGTAGATTTTTAGAAAAAAAAAATCGGTTTAATGGCCTTTAACAGATCTCCCACGAAGCTGACTAGTTAAAATAAGCTAAAGAGAAGAGCTGATGGAAAGCAGAAGAAACCTCTTCAGAATTGCACAGTTTGTCCTAGAAATCACTGGAAATCATACATCAGACATATATTATAGTATATAAGTAGAAAATCAGACTTTGAATGAGTTCCTTGAGAAGTACAGTGAATTGCATGAGGAAATAAGCGAGAAATCTTCAAAAATAGGAGCTGCAATATATATAGAAAGTGCAGATCTGAATAGACAGTGTCCCTCTAATTTTGATTCAGAAGTATGAAATTAAATTACAGATATACAGTAGATTAATGGCTGAAACCTCATATTCATACCAGATCTGGAAACTACACAACCTCCTTTACAAGATCCCTTTGGGATTTCATCAAAACACTGAATAATGAAGTGTAGATCTAACTTTTTATACACAAAAATGTAGAAAGGTTCAATAATTTCTGAAGATGACTTTTATTAAAATTAATATCAGATATGAACAATAAGTATCAGCAAGCTACAAGATTAGTCTTCAAGATGAGAGGCAAGCCTCAATCATCTGAGATCTATTACAAAGAGGAAATCACAGAACAATAGCAGTAGCTTATGGAAATAACGAAGTTCTCTAAGAATAATATGCAGTAGCCTGTAGATAATGTTACAACAACTGAAATATACAGATCTGAAGCAAAATATGGACGCTCTTTCAGGTGGTCACAAGACACCCTCCCTGAGAGGAAAACTCCAAAAATAACTAGATCCTTGCAGATCTAGACTTCCCACTTACTACACTTGCAGCAGCAGCAAAACCCTCAATGAGCTAGCACTATCAATACAAGCATAGCTTGGCCTTCAACCTGATATTGGTTCAATTCAGCATAATTCCCTCCAAGAGCTACTCAAAGAAGGATAGAGGATTCCTAAACAGGAGATCCTCTCTTTCTCTTGCTAAACATAAAAGAGAAATGGAGTTGCCTTAGCAAGCTCAGAAAATGAAATATGATCAACAACCTCCTCATGACCCTTCATCCTCCTTTTATAACATTTGAGTCTCTTGCAAAACCCTAAACCAATTTCATCCTTGGGTTCTTTTCACATTCGGAAACCCCTTCTAGAACTGTGCAGTCCATCAAGGAGGTTCAATGAACCTAGACAGTGCTATTCACTTGGTTAAACATGATCTCCTTTGGTGGTCTTGGCCCTTTCACACCTGCAAGATTTTATTATGATGGCCTAAGTATGTCTCCTTTCACATAGGCACTGATTTATTCTTTATTTGCAAGAGGATTAGACATCCTCCCTTACAATTTATTCATTAATCATGAAATACAAAATGAATAAGGCAAAATTAATGTTCCAAATTAGCTGAAGCTAATTTAGGAAAATTACATTTTGCAAGGCCCTATAGTTAATTCACATCCTAAATGTTCCATCCGTTTTCTTCACTAGAACTACTGAAGAAGCAAAGGGACAAGTGCTAGGTCAGATATGTCCTAAAGCCAAGAGCTCCTGAATGGATTTTTCAATCTCATCCGAGTAGCCTTTGGGATTCCTATAGGGTGTGGTGATCATAGCTTGGATCCCCTACTCCAACTCAATAGTGTGCTCAAATCCTCGGTCAGGTGGCCTCCCTGGTGAAATATATCCAAATAATGTAGAATAGCAGTAAAAAATAGACTGTATATCCGGGTGTACCAGTGCACCCTTTCCCCTTGCCTTTGACATACACAGTTCTATTGCCCACTCTATTTCCCCTCTGCGCAAATCATCCTCCATCCTATGTGATGAGACAATATGGGGTGGATAGGTGTGTATGACCTTGATTTTTTGATGCTTACCACTCCCCTTCTCTATCCATTCCATCTCCAAGGTTCCCAATCTGTGGTAACATTTCCTAAGGTGATTCACCACTGAACACCCAATATCACATTGGTGTCTAGAATATAAACCAAAAAGAAGTGGTCTATCAATGTATAGGTTCCCATAGTGATAGTTAATGTTGGAACATATTTGGCACACTGCATGGTTCTAGCTCCTAGAACCAAAACTAAGAAGCCCTCAAGTCTTCCATGTGAATGCCCCTCCTTTGTACCAACTGAGTATCAATAAAGTTATGCATGGCCTGATCATCTATCAATACTGATACTCTCTGCCATGAATAGTGCCTCTAAATATCAATGTAAGATACTTGGGAACTCCCCGCAAAGTTTCAAGAGTCCCTCCAGTTGGAGAAAATTCTCCCTCCACACCTCTTATTGGTGGTGCAACCTCTCCTGATGCTACAATGCTAGTATCCTTCTACAAGCCTTCTGCTTCCTCCTTGTCATCATCAGAGAACATCTCAATACAATGTACCTTCCCTAAAACACATTAGTGTCTTGGTACCCATGGCTCTCAACAAGTGAAAGAAATTTGTATCCTTCTTAGATCTCCCCGGACATCATCATCAAGAGATTTCTTCTCATGATTCTTCACATCTTTACCATTTGCTTGAGAGGAGAACTTCTGCTAAAAAGGGGCTTTTTCTTTGGGTAAAGCATGATGTAAATCTCTAGCTCTATGCATAGCCTCTTGGATCGTAGTTGGTATAGTGGATTTCACCAACCCATGCAATGGTTCAACCAACCCATCAATGAACATCCACACCCTCCTAGCCACAGATAGGTCAGATACCATGACTGAAAGCTTTAGAAATATAGATGTGTAAGTCTCTGGATCTCCTGTTTTATTGAGCTTGGTTAGCTCAAAAAAATGTGCTTTTGGATTCCTGGGGTCAAATATCTCCACCAACCTCTAGGTGAATTCTGTATAAGAAGTGACACTAGCATGGCCTAGTGTGGATAGGTCATGAAACAACCACTCATGTGCTTCACCTTCTAGGTGCAGCACCACTATCTTGATGCCCTCCATCTTTGAAACTCTGTTCAGTTGAAAATAAGTATCTAACTTCTCTACCCAAGCCTTTGCTGTGCATTTGGGTGACCCATCATAGGAGGGAAAAAATAAACTACCCATAGTGCATTGTAAGTCTTGGATCTACATGGACCCTCCACTTTTATGGTGATTGTGGGATATTCTACCATCCTTAATCCAACAGAACTCCTAGAAGTTCAGGTGCTCCTTGAACCTCTGAGATTGAGATTCATATTCTAAGAAATAATCACCAAGGGTTTATTCTCTTTGTGGCCCTCCCACCTCATTTCTAGCTCATAGGAATGTGGGCATGGTGGAGCGTTGTGAGGAAGGTTGTACTTTTGGTTTCTCACACCATAAATGTGAAGTGCTGGAACTTTCTCCATGATGAAACTCTATGGAGCATTCCTTCTGCATTTCTAATATCATCTCCTTTATATCTTTAGAAATGTTTTGCATGGTCTGAAGAAGAAGATTTTGGATCTCTTTTTCCTCCATTTCTATAGATGTATTGCCCCACAAGCTGACCCAAGATTATGCTCTGATACCACTGTAATATTCCAAATTAGGAAAATAAGTAATATTAAACATAAAACTGGAATGTACATAAAATATCAATACAAACACATGATAAAATCATAGATCCGTTATATTATGTATCACAGCAGCAAAATATGCAATATGTTGACGAACAAATCACTCAAACTACGCAAACAAGCCTCCAATGCCCAAATACACTAAAACCACAAGTGATGATGCTATACAGAAATTCCAGAGTACATGACATCGTAGCCCCAGTGAGGGTTACTATAGGTGGAAAATGGAAACAAGTGCATCTACTTATATGATGCTCAACAGAAGCTGAAAATGGAGAACTGGTCTCTCAAACACAATCCCAAGGTAACCCGAAAAGGGTTTCTTTAAATGCATAAGATGGAAAAAGTGCAGACCGCTAATCTATGGCTAAATCATGTTGTATCACTGGGGCTCTACTCAAACATGGCTGATATAACAAGAAAATGGTTGTAACTTCACCTCTCTAGCTTTCTAGGTGAATGGCTTCTCCCTTCATTATGAAACTGGCTCATAAACAAGGTTTCTCAACCCTCCACTGAAACACCCTACAAAATAACACAGATCCTCAAGGAGACTGTGATATGGCTTAAGGTAGTTGCTTGGCCCAATGCCAGATGGTGGAAATGAAGCTTAGAATAGCTCTCCTAAGTGGGCACTCGAAGTCCCGCAAGGTAGAATGTGGGATTCCTGCCTAGAAATGCCCTTGTACTAAACAATACAAAAAACTTTGCTAAACAACTGAACCTTGCAAGTAGTCATAAGACCCAAACATAAAAAAAATTATGAATTCCTCTCATGGCTTCCATCCCCTTCCTTATATTCTTTGTGAGCTTCCTCATCCTTGGCCCCACTCATTTATTATGCTACTTCCATGCAAAGACTCCTCCTCCAAAATTGCGTTGTCCCTGCTAGCTCCACTCTCTCTTATGGCAGCACTATTGATTTGGTCATCCTTGACCCAGTATAGATGCATTAACCCCTTTCACACAAAGGGTTTCTTTATTTCAGCTAGCTAAATTGATCCACATTCACACTAGAAGTGGTTTTATTCCTACTAAAGATATTTAAGGGTCTCTTTACCCCACTTATTCATCTAAGATATGAATAGAAGCAACATATAATATTCCAACTAGATAAAAGCTAATTTGGAATATTACAAATGGTGGGGGAAAAAGGGAGAAAAAGAAACTATTTTTTATCCTTATTTTAGAAAGAAGCATGTCACTCTTGAACAAGACACCTTGTCACACTTGTATAGAGGTTGGGTGTTCCTTTTCCTTACAGTTAATTAAACCAAATTGAAAGCCTTCAGCTGGTTTCTAGGTATTAACTTTGAGTAAAATGTTTCCAAGCCATTTATAGTGTTGTTATGTGTTCAATAGAAATTTAAATTTAAATTTACCATTGATTGAAAACATTTTCTCCATTTGTGTTGACTATCCCTGAGTCAATCCTTGTAAATAATTTCTTCAAAAATTGATCTAATGTTTTTGTGTCATAGGATTTCCTGCGATGGATCACTTTCTATCGACATCAACTCATTATCTAGAAATTTGATTTAGAATCGTATGAGTACCATGGAATATGCATGCCCTAATGACAGGTTTCTAGTCTTCTACGATAGGTTCTCATCATTTAACTTACATCGAAGGATTATATGAGTGTTCAACTAAAAATCATTCATTCACACTTCATATATTGTGTTTAATTAATGTGAGATCCATTTCCATTATTGGTGGTTTCTCTCACACTTGTTAACGATTCTCGTTATTGACTAGTAATCAAGTGGTTTCTACCATGTTCGACTTCAACACAATAAATCACATGGATAGATTTGTACTAGTTTGAGAAGTGGAAATCAAGGCCCTAGATCTAGTTTCCACCATCCAGGCTACGACGATTTATGTATTCATGATACAGTATATTTCTTATGACATATGGTTGTGCCTTGATGTAATGCTAAAATAATATGTGTACCAAAACATTTAGTTGATTTTCTCTGAGTATGGGAATGCCTACCTCAGTGATGATATATATTTTCATTGAGTGTTTTTATAAGTTTTCAACTGGTGTTTCCAATCCAATCCTTGGAATGATAAAGCACTTCAATTGTTAGAAAAACTTTCTCAGAATTTGCACTTTAGGGGGTCTATGTTACACAACATTTTGTCACCATGAAATTTGACCGTCAATATGGATATATCACCATCCATATCATGTTCCCTTAGAGGAAAAAAAACACTCATTTTCGTGAACCAAGTCTTGGAAATTGGAGCAAAGCTCTTTAAAACCTTTAAAATATTACCTGTGCGCTTTTTATGACCATTTTTTGTGCATGCAGTAATATGTTTTCTATTAGCCGTGGTGATTGCCACTCTTTTCGACACTAATACCTTCACACCCACATAAAAAGGATGTAAATATAAGAATTAGCTTCTAGAATCCTAGTTGGTAAAATATTCTCCCAACTGGAAGCCTCTAGACTCGTGCTAGCTTGATCTTTATCCCTCTACTCATGGAGCTTACCTTTGGCCAAAGGAAACCAAATCACTTCATGGGAGGAACTCATCCCTCTCTTAATGGATCTAAAACTACCTCAATCTCCCTATAAATTGAGCTGAAGTTTCAGGCTGAAGGGTAGATACTAACTTGTATATATTGTAAGTTGGAGAGGGTTTATAGAGTTCATAGAGTTCATATATTCTGAACTAGTAAGTTGTTGTTTTCACATTGAGGATTACACCTTTGTGTACATTACTTCACACTAGTCATTCTAGAGAGGAAGTCTTATCAGACTAAAAAAAAATATTGCACAGACACACGGGAGAAATCTGTACAACATCAAGGCTCAGGCTATAAGATTGCTCTTTTTAATTTTTGATAATACATATGGATCTCTTGTTCTCATTGTCTTGTTTCTAAATTCATGGAAATGATGTCAATACCTTGACTCCTTGATCACTACGTTGGACTAGTATTTATGATTATTATATATTGCAAGTGCTTTGATATTTTGCATTTTTTGTGATTGTAGGTTTTTCTCAGCATTGAAGAATTTCTTTGGAGTGAAAGGAAAAATGCTACATCGAATGTCTCGGTTGAAAGGTAGGAGCATAACCTCCTTATTTCAAGGTTGTAATAATCTAAAGTACAAATATTTTATATTAAGAGGCATTCAATGGATATTTTTTCTATTTACTTGTTGGAGTAGTAGGGAGATCTCTCTTGTGCACAAGAGGCATTAATCGACAAAACAGGGGGGCGCGTTGGTCCTAGGGAAAATTTTAGTAACCCTAGGGCCCTCAAAACCTCAAAAAAATTGACAGGAAAACACAAAAATGGACCATAAAATGAAAGAGAAGGGTATTAGCTCCTACCTGGAAATAAAGCTACTCTAAATGATCCACTGGATTGGTCACAATAAACTATAGGAGAACAAGGGAAAAATTTCTCCAAAACTCTCACTATTGAAGGTAACTACCAAATGGTAAAAATGAATAGTCAATTTGAGTACTTATGGTCATTTCTTGCATTATTTTATTCAAATTTGATTTTTTTACCTAGATATGCTTCATTTTTACTATGAAATAGGTATGTTTAATGCTTTTTCTGGTGTTTTGAGGAGGTTGACAGTTGTTAACGGTGTTTTAACATGTTTTAAATATGTTATTTTGACCAGGAAGTATAATTTTATCTCTTTTTTGAGCTCTATAAACCTACGGAAAAGGAACCCCTTGGAGTTATCTTTTAGCTCTTTTCTGACTTCGAAAACGTGAAGAGATTTTTGACTAGTCTTTTTGAACTTGCTAAAGTAAACGAAAAATATTATGCTCAGTATAAGTTTAACCTTTTCAAAGATAAGATGGAATAATACCGAAAAATTAATACCTTAGTTGAACATGGCTAAGAAGTTCTCTTGAGTATTGTTTTCTACCTTTTCAAAATCGAGAGAGTATCTACGAAAACAAACATCTGGACTTTTACCTTCGCTGGAATCTTTGAAACATCAAATAAAAATGGAATTTTTGAACATGAAAAGGCTGAGTCACTCCTTCTTACAGTTCATTAAATAAACTTGGATGGATACATGGGAAGGATGAACTTACAGATCAAGCATATGTTACCCTCCTCAAGCTTGTTAAAAAATAAATAGGTACTGACGAGTATGGTTAGGGAAATTTGGAAAATAGGGTACCTTATTTTGCTAATGGAAGTGAGTTACTCTTGAGCATGACACTCTTCCACTTCACCTTTGTGGCTATTAGGTTGGTAATCTTCATGTAATTCGGTTCATCACACCTTTTCGAAGCCTTATTCTTGGTTTTGGTTCAATGCTTCCAACTCCATTCAGTGTCATTATGTGTTCAAGAGAAGTCTTTTCAGTTGATATTTGTCGTAATACTCTTAAACCTTCATTATGTGTTTTCCTTTTCTTGATCAATTTTTGTATCATCATCATTTTGTCTCAATCATGATACCTGTTTCATGTCATTGATGGGGGATACATCAAGGCCCTCCTATGATGGGTCACTTTCTATCGACATCAGCACATTATCCAGGAAGTTGCTTAGAAACACCCCTTTGGTACCTTGGTTCTTGCATACATCAATGGCAAGTTTCCTTGCTCTTCACAACGGGTTTACATCAATTGAATTTTACCAAAATACTTTGTGTGGTGTTTGACATAAACTGATTTACTCACACAATACAGATGATACTGTATTACCTTTTGACACATTAAAATTATTGGTGGTTTCTCTCTCGTCTATTAACTGCTTACATCATCGACCAATAATCAGATGGTGTCTACCATGTTCAACCTTAGCTCATTGATTTACATGGTTAGACTTGTACATTGGTTGGTTGTATGAATGAGATAGAAGACCCCAGATCTATTTTCATCCATCCAGGTTGTGATTTTGGGAATTATAAAGAGATCATAATGTATAATGGTTGTGACCATTTTGATAAGTCATCCAATCATGGGTCCACCGAATGCATCTGTGGATGCGTATTTTGACCACTATACATGCTATGTTTTATTATGTGTTGAGTATGGGTATGCCAACCTCAAAAAAGAGATGTCATGATATAACTGTATTGTAACATATGAAACTCATCAGTTATTCTCGATCCCGACTTGTCACAAGCTAAATCACTTCATTCATCAACCATCATTTCTGATTTTGACCTTTGGGGGGGATTTTTTTATAGGCCATTTTGTCACATCCAGTCATTAGGCCTCCTAATGGGATCAATCAGCATTCCATTACCCCTTTTCAACATCATTGCACAAATCCCTAAGTGTACCTACATCATTTCCAAAAAAAAATTCCTGAAACGACCTCATGTGAGCTAGTTTTAGCTCCAATGATCCTTGACCTTCCTCTGTACAGTGTTCAAGTATAGTTTGCATCATTGTGGCCAACGTTGACCACCTAAAAGTTGCTCCCCTTTTCACCTATGTTGGTTCTAGAAATTTAGTAAAAACAGAGAAGTTTCGAAAGCTTCCTCTTCTAGATGCTTCCAAAATTTCTTACGATCATTTACCTTAGATTAAACTTGAATATCAAATATCATCCTTCTTTGCAGTTTCCATCCCTTATCCTTTCATCCCATACTTCAATAAAATGTGGATCTAAAACATTATATCGGTAATTGGATAAGAAATCCCAATTTACCCCACTCCACTATATATTTACTGTCTTTCCTATGCAAGGGAGGATGGTTGGCCTTTGGATTCTACCCTTATGCTTATGAGGTGAGTGATTAGAATTCACACATTTAGGGTGATTGAAGATGTGTATTTTTGTGGTAGTGTAATTGGCGCAAGTGTAATATTCCTAAATTAGCATGTAGCTAATAGGGATATTTTATTTTATTTTTAAATCTGTTTACATGAATAAATGTGTAAGGGAGCA